>VBSM01002153.1:23148997-23168627 GCA_008086735.1 Cheirogaleus medius
AAAAAAAAAAAAAGACACCATACAGATGGCATTGGCCCTGGATGCCCATCCTCATCCTTCGAAAGGCTGGTTCTGGGGACCTGCAATTCAGGAGGAGGACAGGGCCATGCGGGCAGATTCCCTTGAGGCTCTAGTCCATGGGGGCCATGTGTCTGGATCAGCAAAGATGTCCAGAGAGTCCCTGAGCTGCTTCCTCAGGCAGAGAGGTCTTCTGGCCATCAGAGGATGCTGCAAGATCCTGGGATTCAAATGAGAGTAAAACTTGGAAATACTAGGGAAAAATTTAAAAAACCCCAAAAGATAACATAATTCAAATTGCAATAACAGTATGTAACCCATATAACAAAGGCAAAAACACCATGTGACACAAAGTTATTTGATCTTCCCGCTGTGCCCCACCAGACATTGCCTGGTACCCCAAGGCCACGTGGGTTACACCCTAAGGACTCATGTTGGGAAGAAGGTGGGGGTGTGGGTGACTAGAGGCCTCTCTCAGCCCTGGCCCTTGGCCTTCAGGCACTGGGGTTCCAGCATCACAGCCCAGGGCTCACCCGGGGCTTGGTCACTTGCTCCTGTCCCTGCCTCCCCTCCCTTCAGCCCTATCTCCCTCTGATTTCTCTTCTGGGGCTTGGGAGGGGGCAAGTGTCATGTATCTCTGCAACCTGGGTTTCCCCCATTCCTGACATGGGAATGGCTGTTGGAAGCAGGATGAAAGGGGGGAGCCCTCTGGGCCTCCTGGACAGGAGCCCAGTGTGCGGGGAAACTGGGGTGAGGGGCAGCAGGCAGCAGCCCTAGGGACTGTGGCCAGGGAGGTGGGAAGGGCAGGCAGCCCAGCTACTGGACCAGGCCAGCCACTGCCCCCACAATGGATCTCCATGACACTTATTCTAGACAAAGGTGCAGGGGTGAGAGACGGCTCAAGATGGTGGCTCCTGTCCCTGAGGGGTGTGGGAGATGATGCCCTCCCTGTCCCTGCTGCCCAGGTTGCTGACGGGGGTAGGTGGGATGAGGAGAGTGGGGGACTAGTTGAGTTGTGGTTAGAAGTGACAGCAAAGGGGGCAGGGCCTGACTCACGGGGACTTTCAGGGCCCAGACTTGACCAGGCTTCAGAACTCTTGGGGCCGGGGCACAGAGAGCAGGTCTGCTCTGTCTGAGATGCCTCCTGCAGCAGAAAAGCCTAGTGGAGGTGGGAGGACACTGTGACATTCTGGGGAAGCGTTGGGACCAGAGATAGGGATGTGAGACTCCCAGGCAAATGGATGATGGTTAAAGCTAAGGCTGGGTGAGGCCACCTGGGGGAGAACATGGACAGGGAAAAAGGACATTCAGGATGGCCCTGGGACTCGCCCACACTCAGCAGGGGAGCAGAGAAGCAGCAGGGGAGATGGAAAGCAGTGGCCCTGGGACATTCATGGCTGGGCTCCTTTGGGGTTTTGTCCTGTGAGTAATGAAACTACTCAACCTCAACCCTGCAGTCACCTTCACGGATGCTGCTGAATTGAAGGTGCCCTTGGGGGGAGAAGATGGGAAGAAGATGCCTGGGCAAACTTCCAGGACAGAGGCAGTGCCAGCAAGTGCAGAGCCAGGCGGCAATGCCCTGTCGGTCCCTCTGCAGGTGGGAACCTGCAGAACCCTGGTGACTTTCCTGGCTCAGCACCACACATCTCTTCTCAGGACACAGCAGTGAAAACACCAGCTCCTGGAGACCGTTGCTGAGATGGGAGTTAGATATGCACGTGTCAGTTGATTGGGGATTACAGTCTGACCCATGCTCTCTATTTTTAAGTGCGATTTGGTTGTTTTTTTCCTGGGAAACCCATCATGGATTAGTGGTTCACAATGAGATTTTTAAAGTGTTAGGCAGAGGATTGCGATGGAAGTGGAGCTGAGGCGATCACTAATATGGCCTCAGATATGTGTGGAGCCAAAGTAACAAATCATACTTAACCTCCAAACAGTGACGACAGCCCACCTGACACGGGGCAACCACACTCGTGTGACCAAAACCACATGGACTCTTTCCCCAAAAGAGGATACAAAGGCCCTTTCTCCATCTTCGGATGAAGATGTCGTTCCTCTTGCTGAGACACGCTCCCTATTAGATTTCTAGTAACTTAAATACTGAATTATAAAGTTAACTACGATTAGTGTATTTTATGTTAGATGTTTGGGAAATGGAAGAGGGAGAGAGGAAAAAAATGGTTAATATATTAATATAAACAAATGGCTTCACATAAAAGTAAGAATGAACTAGTCATAACTATTACAGCCCTCATTTCTGCAACTGGTCATGCGGTTGTAGCTGACATTCATACTGTTTCCTTTCACACCCAGTCCGTATTCTCTGCGCCTACAGTGAGCACCTGGTGTGGCCAAACTTGCCCAGAAGCAGAAAAGAGAATTCTGGAAAATGTAGCAAGCTTAGCCGTGCTCACGCCCTTCCGTAGAAAGCTGCCCTGTTGGTCTGCTGTATATGGTGATGAAACAAAGTCCCTGTTTTAAATATATCTATTTAAAAGCTGGGCATGGAGGCCTGTAATCCCAGCACTTTGGGAGGCTGAGGCAGGATGATAGCTTGAGCCCAGGAGTTCAAGACCAGCCTGGGCAACATAGCAAGACCCTGTCTCTACAAAAACTAAAAAAAAAAAAATACATTTTTATAAAAGAATAATATCAGTCATTTAAGAAAAATATTGTCAGTAGTAATACAGGTGGATATAATAATACATGCAAATGATCAAAGTATGGGAGACACTGACCAATAGGATTAAACACCTCTGGCTTAGAAGCCACGTGCTTCCACAACACCTAGCTCCTGCCTAGCTCTCCCCCTTGTTCCACCTCCTTTCTCTCATAGCAACTCCCTCCCGGCTGCCCTGAAACTCTCACTGTCTTAGCCACACCGGGCCCTCTCTGACTCTGACCCTTTGCACGTGGTATGGCTCCTTTCTAGAATGCCTCCCCCTCCAGTCTCCCCAGCACTCACTTTGCAAATGCCTCTGATCCATGAAGACTGTCCCCCAAGGCAGAGGCAGTTGTTCTGTCCCTGCTGTCCCTCACAAGTCATGGTCATTTATCTGCGTCTCCCTCTCCCATTGGGAGGTCTTCAGCCAATGCCCTTCAATCCCTGGGGCCTGCCTGGCCAGCTGGGCTCTTCCCTCCTCCTAAGACAAGTCTGTGCCCGTCTGCCCCATCTGGGCATCTTAAGTCGGGTTTCTCAGAGCAGCCCTGAGAAGCCCATTTGTGTGCATGTGATTAATCAAGGAAATGCAGCCAGGGGAGGCCAGAGAGAGCAGAGGACATGGGACAGGAAGGGTGAGAAGCTCAGGACAAGTCCTACAGAGGGAACCCACCTGCTCCCACACTGGAACAGGAGTAAAGCCTCGGAGTCGCCCTGACCGCAGGCACGGGAGCTGGGCTCTCCCGCCCATACCCCAGTGCTGGCGAAGGGCCACTCCAGGGACACCCACTCCCAGGCATGGCCCATCCTCTGCTGGCATGGAAGAGCCACAGGCATCGGGGGGCTGGGGCCACACATCCATCCAAAGGATCCAGGCAGAGAGATGGGCAGAGAATCAGCGCTTGCTATGGGCCGCTCCTTGCCCCCACATATCCATGCACATCTCACGATAATCCCACTGTGGGTGGAGAACACTGGCAGACATTCCTCCTTTCCCCTTCCATCCGGTTCCAGAGCCTCTTGCCTCCAGCATCCTGCTGGTCTAGGGGCTGCCCTGATGGAGGACTCAGACCTCCACCCCGTGGGGTCAGAGCTCCTGTTGGAGGATCTGGATAGCCACCTCCTCAGCGAATTTAACTCATGCAAATGGCTCTAGGTCCACTCGGGGAAGGGCTGGGGAAGTAACTACTGTCTACATATCCTACGCACAGTGGTGTTGTAAAGTCTGAGAACTGGCTCAGATCCAGAAGCTGGGAAAGAAATGGTGACTTCCCACTGGGGAAACTGACAACAGACTTCAAGGTCAGCCCTTGACCTTTTAGGGAGGATATATAGATAAAGCCATGCCTTAGTTGGCTGCCTATTTTTCTCACCCTTGGGGACACCATGGTCTATTCCCCGCCATCCCAGGCCCCCTGAGGTCTGAGCCACTCCAACCTTTCTGCCCACTTCAGTAATTACGTCCATCTTGCCCCAGTGGCTAAGCACTACATGTGGCCACTGCTGCTCTTGGATTCTGCCACCCAGGGACATGGGGGAGTCCAGTTCCATGACAGCACCTCCAATGCCAGCGCTGGTCTCCCCACAGAGAATAGCCATCACTGAGCTCCTTGAGGAAGCAGGCCCCCCGCCCCCTGCACATGCCTGCTCTCCTTAGTGGTGGCAGGGCCAGGCCCAGCGTGCTCTCTGGACGCCTGCAGGTACACGGCAGCCCGGTCTTGCGGCTCCCTGGGTGAATAAGCCCTTCTCTCCCTTCACAAAGTCAGCACCCCCCAGCCAGGCCATGCTGGGACTAGAACTTGGTTATAGGTCTCACGGCCAGGAAGGGAGGTGGGGGCAGGCCGTAAGGGGGGCACGTGTTGCCTTGAAAGATGTCTGCCTCAGTGAGACCTTTGTGTGGTCTTCAGGCAAGGGGTGGGGAATACAGCTGCTATCTCTAGAAGGGAAAATGGGTCCCTTCTGCAGGCTCAGAGGGTTGGGGGGAAAGTGGGGACTCAGTGTTCTCAAGCATGTCGCCCAGATATCCCCAATCCAAGCTAGAGGATACCACTCCTTCCACATCAGGGCCCTGATGTGGGTCTAGTCCAGCCATCTCTGAAGTTCATCTGCTTTTGCATCAGGCCCTGTGCCGGGTCTGCAGCAGCCTGCCCTTGGCTGAAGGAAATGGAGGTCTCTGAACCCTTCATGGGGCCTTCTGACTGCCCTTTTTTGACTTTGGTTGATGACTATGGGCCTGAACCCCTCATTTTCCTTCATCATGGCATGAACTGTGCTCGGCCAAGCCAAGCAATCCCACAGTCCCTGTGGTGACCACTGCCCCTACATATCTCCCGTCCTCCCTTGAGCCTTGGCAACCCCTCCCATCCATGATTCACTCCTCAGAGTCACTCTGGCCAGGAGCGGGAGAGCTTCGCTTGCAGCCTCCTCCCACACCTGTCTGAACAGGTCAAGAGCCACCATGGGCGAAGGCACTTCTCAGGGACATCTGGCTTTCTGCACCGGTGGGGTTAAAGGCGTCCCCAGCAGCCCTAGGGTCATCCTCCAAAGAAGTGCTGGGGCTAGGGACAGCTGGAGGTAAAAGCTGGGGGCAGGAGGACACAAGAATGGTAACAGGGGCCTGAGAGTATCTGGCTGATTGAGTCTCAGAATCAAGGACTCTCAGTGCTGAATGGGGGGTCCAGGCTCACGACTCCCCCCGCCCCCGCCCCAAGTGGCCATCCCACAGGGGGGACTCACCACCAGGGCAGCACTCCTGGATGCAGCTGGACTGAACTGAACTGATCCAGGCTTGTCCTTCCAAAGCTGCTACCTGTGGTCCCCGTCCCTCCCATGAGGGTCTTACTAAGTCATTCCCCAGCCAACTGCCTCAGGTGGAAGGTGGGTCTGAGGTTGGGAGGACCCGGCAATGAACCTGAACAGGAATTTCCATGTTCAAGAGCAACCACGACAATTATCCTTAGAAATGAAGCCCTGTGGCAGGACCCAAAACCCAGAGGGGATAACACAAAGACAGGACACTATTTCTTCATTTTCATTTATTTTTCATTTTTTGTTTCTCACTTACCAACACATTTGTAAAAATGTAGCAGGCTGTGTTAGTAAAGGAGAAGCAGGGAGGGAAGGGAAGGGCAGGAAAGAAGCGGCCACACATGAAAAGTCAGGTGGAGCAGGAAGTGCTTGGGGACCAGAGGTGGTGGGTGACCGCCCCCTCCCCACCCCCTTTCCACAAAGCATCAGCGACTGCTGCTGCTCTCACAGCCCCGGCCCCAGACTATTTGGTAAACGTGATAAAGAGCATTTCTGTTGCCCCCTGTCCTTGTCCCCAACATTCTTCCTCCAGCCCCAGCATGGGGCAGTGTCTGCTTGGCAGCCTGCCCCCACCTCCATCATAGCCTGGTTCAGAACCCAGCCCCTGGTCTCAAGGTGACCTGCCCCAGGCAGTATCTGAGAAGCCTAGAGCCGGTGGATCCCAGGGAGGCCACAGTGGGAATACCCGGGAGCTCTTTCTAGACTCTTCTTCTATCACTTTGGCGAACACCCCTAGAACGCCCCTGCTTCAGCCATAGGCTCTTACTCCAGAGGACGTTAAGGGGCGCAGTGGGCTCAGAAGCGCCACAGCAGAGCCCGGGGCTCCCTTGGACAGAAGGTTTTACCTTCGGCCCACAGCATGTCTACCCGGCATTTATTTGCACATTGACCCGGGGAACACTCTGACCCTGTGTTTATGAACACAGGCATTTTCATCAGAATTGCATCCACCCCGATGAATTTTCATCCTAGAAAGTATTTTCAAGGCAAATGCCCCTGAGGACAATTTGATGCCTTCATCAGTTTTCTACATAGTGCACATAAAGTTTCCCTTTTTTGCCCGATTTTCTCCTTGAAATAACTTCACCAGGATCAAATCTTTTATTTGCTCGTTTCACATGTGTTTGATTCCCTGGTTCGTGTCCGGTCCGTATCAAATGTCACCAATTGTGGCTGGGAGTTTCCTCTGTGGCTCTCGTTTCTCTCTGGGCAGCCCTCTCGGCCACCGCTGCTCAGGAACAAGTGTGTCCGCGTGCTGTTTCAGCCCCAGTTGGCTTTTCTCTTGCGGATGGTTTTGGGGGATTATCTGTGAACCCTGTACTTCCAGGGACTCCAGGCCACGATGGAAGCTGGTCTCCCCCAAGGCCATTCCAGGATGTCTCCAGCGATCAACCACGCGCTGGGGTCAAGGTGTCCTCTCCCTGCGCCCCGGGCGTGGCGCTTCCCCGCAGGCAGCGTGCTTTACCGGCTCACAGCGCCTTGGCGGGCGCGGTGGCCTGCTCGGCGCGCTGGGGACCTCCGGGAGCCGCGGGCCTCGGGGCCCGCAGCAGGCCGAGGCCCCGTGAGCGGCCTGCGCCGTGCAGCTGGCGCTCGTGGCGGCGGATCTGCACCTTGTGGCGGAAGCGCTCACCGCAGTCCTCGCAGACGTAGGGCCGCTCGCCCGAGTGCGTGCGCCGGTGGCGCAGCAGGTTGGAGGACACGCTGAAGCGCTTGCCGCAGTCGCCGCAGGCGTAGGGCCGCTCGCCCGTGTGCGTGCGCTGGTGCTGCACGAGCGCCGAGCTCTCGCTGAAGCGCTTGTTGCAGTAGGAGCAGGCGTAGGGCTTCTCGCCCGTGTGGATGCGCTGGTGCGTCACCAGGTTCGAATGCTGCGAGAAGCCCTTGCCGCACTCGCTGCAGCGGTGCGGCCTCTCACCCGTGTGCGTGGCCTGGTGCCGCACCAGGTCCGTGCTGCGGCTGAAGCCCTTGCCACACTCCCCGCAGATGGTCGGTCGGTCCCGGGCGCGCCGCCGCCGCCGCTGCCGCGCAGGTGTCAGCGCCGCGCTGCCCGCCGGACCCGGGATGGCCACCACCGTCGGCGTGGCCACGGCGGGCAACACCATGAGCTCCTGCAGCACCACGTAGCCCGGCGGGGCCACCACGACCGCGGCAGGAGCCCCCGGCACAGCCGCCCCGCCGCCCCCTGCAGCGGGCACCAGTTCCAGCTGCAGCTCTGGCTGCTGGGCGCCCAGCTCCACGGGGGTCAGCTCCAGCTGCACCTCCTGCTGCTCCAGCTGCTGCTGCTCCAGCTGTTGCTGCTGCTCCAGCTGTTGCTGCTGCTCCAGCTGTTGCTCCAGCTGCTGCAGCTGCTCCTGCAGTTTCAGCTGCAGCTGCCTCTGCTCCTGCTGCCGCTCCAGTTCCTGCTGCTGCTCCAAGTCCTGCCGCTGCTGCTCCAGCTCCTGCTCCTGCTCCGACGCCAGGTCCACTGGCATGAGCTCCAGCTCCACCTCTTCCTCCTCCTCTGGCTCCAGTGGAGGGGGCTGCCGCTGCTGCTGCTGCTGCTGCTGTAACTGTACCTGCTGCTGCTGTAACTGTTCCTGCTGCTGTAGCAGTAGCTGCTGCTGTAACTGTACCTGCTGCTGCTGTAACTGTACCTGCTGCTGCTGCAGCAGCTGCTGCTGTAACTGTGCCTGCTGCTGCTGCAACAGCTGCTGCTGTAACTGTGCCTGCTGCTGTAGCAACAGTAACTGCTGCTGCTGCTGTTGGAACTGTTGCTGATGTAGCAGCTGCTGCTGCTGTAACTGTGCCTGCTGTTGCTGCAACAATGGTTGCACTTGCTGCTGCTGTAACTGTTCCTGCCGTTGTTGCAACAATGGTTGCATTTGCTGCTGCTGTAACTGTTCCTGCTGTTGCTGTAAAAACTGTTGCTCTTGCACTTGCTGCTGCTGTAATTGCCCCTGCTGTTGCTCTTGCACTTGCTGCTGCAACAACAGCTGTTGCTCTTGCACTTGCTGCTGCTGTAACTGTTTCTGCTGCTGCAGCAACAATTGTTGCTCTTGCACTTGTTGCTGCTGTAACTGTTTCTGCTGCTGCAGCAACAATTGTTGCTCTTGTACTTGCTGCTGCTGTAATTGCTTCTGCTGTTGCTCTTGCCCTTGCTGCTGCAGCAACAACTGTTGCTCTTGCACTTGCTGCTGCTTTAACTGTTCGTGCTGCTGCTGTAATAGCTGTTGCTCTTGCACTTGCTGTTCCTGTAACTGTTGTTGCTGTTGCATTCGCTGCAGTTCTGGTTTCAGTTCCTGATGCTGCATGGATTGGTGTTTTTCCTGTGGTTCCTGCTGTAGTTGAGACAGCTGCTGCTGCCCATCCTGCTGCTGCTGCTCCTGCTGTTGCAATTCTGGCTGGTGTGCTAATGGTTGATTTTGTGGTTGCTCCTGTTGCAGCTGCTCAGGCTGTGGCTGTTGTTGCAGCTCTGGTTGCTGTTCTGACTGTTGTGACTCCTGTTGTTCCAGCCGGGCTTCCTCAGTGATTTCCCTGGCCTCTGTTGGGGCTGTAATTGCTGGCTGTTCTGGGCTGCTCCTCCCCTCCTGAGCCTCTTCCTCCTCCTGACTGTCGCTCCCACCGCTGCCACCTGTAGCAGAAATGGCAGGAAGCCAGGAAAGAAAGATCTACAGATAGCTCTCCAGTCCAGAACCACAGGACCTGTCCCCATTCCCCTGCCCATGTACGGCCACTCAAAGATACCCTAATGTGCTCTCAGCAGGGACCCAAAAGTGCTGGATCAAATGACAATGGCAGCACAGCAGAGACTGAAATGCTGTGGGGGTGGTGGGAGTGTGGCTTAGAAAATATGCCCAAGGGACTGCTGGGTACCCCAGTTTGGATGCCAGCTCCCTGACCTCTCCAGTCAGCTTCCCTTCACACAAGCTCCATGCTTGTGTGACACTGACACCAGCATGGATGCCTGGGGCTCCCTGACACCATTCCCTGAGAAGTCTCTTGTGCTTAGTCGCCATCCAGTGGAACTCAGTGAACTGACTATTCCAACAGCCAAGCCATCAACCCTGTGCTGAACTCTGACCTCAGCCACGGTCATACCTTAAATAAATGCAATTTGCCTTCTCTGTAAATAGTGAAGAATTTCTATAAAGCTGCCTAGAAGTGTTACCACTAGTAATTTCCAAAAATCACCAATATGTCAGAGAGACCACTAGGTTCCAGGTAGGAAGTCTTCAGCTCAGAACCTAACTCTACCGGTTGGCAGCTGTACAACCTCCTGTAGGCTCACAGCTTGGTGAGACCCACACCATCCCCTTAAGGAGGAAAGCAGGAAGGACGCTAGCATATTCCCTAGAACCTAGTAGGTGCTTAAAAATTCCCTCTTCCTGCAGGTCAGAGTTAGTTCACAAAGTAATAAAAAGTACCAAGGATACAACTAGCTCCATTGGAAACTGTCTAAAAGACTGGAAGTATTTAAATTGTCACTTGGGAATGGAAAGGACTGATTCACAGCCTCAACCTGATGACTGACCAATTACTTAACCTCTGGGAACCTCAGTTTCCCCTTCTGCTAAAGGACATAAATCCTTTTCAGGGACGTTGTGAGAACAAGGAAAATTGTGGAGATCCGGCATTGAGCAAGGCACAGGGTAAGCGCTGCATAACCCAGAGTCACTCCCTCGTGAGGTTTCCCTTTCTGTGCAATGTCCACATTCAGCTTCTCATTCTGAGTGTGACTATTGTGCTAGCCAGAAATCCTAATTCTTCTTTGCATAGGTGACCTTAGGAGGCTTTCACCATTCCCAAGTCTGATTTCGACATCTCTTCTTCTTACAGCACCACAGTTTCAGTCTTGTAATGGAAAGTAATGGTTTGATTTATAAAATTGTGCTTTCTGGCCACATTTCCAGGAATATCTTGATTTAACAAAACCAAGGGATATCTGCATGTATATAATTTCCTTTCAGTAAAATAATCCTAATAACCTTTGCTTAGGCTAATGGATCAGTGAGTTGATTTTTTCATAGACACTCACACCCCTTGGGAGGATGCACATGGCAGATGAAGACAGCCACAAAAACCTGTCCCCTTTGGGGGACATTGGACATTAGTGAGTCCAATGTCTCATAGACATGCCCTTCTCCACCTCCTGTGGAAGCAAGAGGGACAGATCATGCCTTAGTGCAAATCTCATTTCTAGCACAGTGCTTGGCCACATGGCAGCTCTGACTTCCTGGGACAGCAGTTTCAGCATTTTTAACGAAGGCATTTTAGTGAGCATTTAGTTAGGTGTTGTCTGATGTGTACACCCTCACAAGACTTGTCAGTTAAATTTGTAAGTCAGAAGAATCCTTGTTTAGTCCGCACATCCCCATCCAACCCCTCCAATTCCCTTGGTCCTTTTCAAGCTCTGTTCAACCCTGTCCCCCTGCCCAGCACTCTTAAAGCACAGAACGGGAAACCAGCTCCGGAGAGTGTGGCCACCAGAGGGCTTTGCCCAGCGTGGGTCCCAGAGAGAGAGGTCTTGGGAGGTTCTGCAGGACCACGTGTGCCTGTAGGCATCAGGTAGAGAAAAATGGAAGCAGAGGTCGAGGAAAAGTGGACAAGGTTAGAGGCCACGGGGGACAAGAAGCCATGGAGCCAATGTCTGAGGCAGGAGGGGCAGAGGAAGGGACCCTGCCAGCGCCTGAATTCCATCAAGGAAATTAAGTCGTGAGCCAGGGCCAGGTGGGAGGATGATGGCGGGCCCTAACTGCTGAGGACACGGAGAAGTGGGTTCCAGCCAGCATACATGTGGGGGCTGGGGGCTGAGACAGTCATACTGCTGGGGAGCCCCTCACCAGCGGGACCTCAGTCTGACAGAGCCACGGTGGAAAATCCCCAGGCAAAGCTGCCATGTTACTCGCGTGAGCCACTGCAGGCTGCCCACCACCCTCTGGCCTTTTTCTTCCACAGCAGGCCTGGGGCTTTGTCAAGGATCCTCCAGGGGTCTAAGAGCCCTTCCCAGCCTCTCACCTGAGAGGGTGTCAGGCCCCCGGCCCCCATCCTCAAGACATCGCAGCTTCAGCACGAAGGTCTTGGCTGCCGGCCCCACCTCCATCTTAGTGGTCAGACCCGGATCCCGGGGAGCCGGCTGTGCTGAGAGGAAGGAAGGAAGCTGTTCAGATGGGCCAGGGTGCTGCAAGCCCCCAGCTAGGTGCCACCATCCCCGAAAGGCCCTTCACTTCTGCCTCAGGCTACCCCAGAGCTGGTAGCTCCACCTCTGCTGCAAAACCTGCAAAAGCTGCAAAAGCAGCACAGCGCAGGTCACAGCGGGGAAGAGGGGGTGAGGGTGGCCTGGAGGGTCAGGGCTGGGGAGGTGGCGGCAGCTCCTGGACCCCGTTCCTGCACAGAGGCACGGCTGCTCCTCCTGACTTTGCACAGGGCTCCTAGGGCAGCCCATGCAGCTGTGTCTCACTGCAGGAATCAGGCCCTCACGAGGCAGGGGAACTGAGGTCACAGAAGGGACATTTGGGAGAGCTCTCTAACAAAAGAGAGACTGTCCACCAACATTCCCCCTGCTCCCTTCAGCTCTGTTGCCTCCATGGCCTACTCTGGGGGTTCATCCAGCCTTCTAAGGCCACCAGCAGGCCACGTGTGCTTGGTGCCACCTCAGCTCCCTGGGAGGCAGGTGTCCAGAGCACTATAACACGTGGCAGCGCAGGCTGCCCGCCTGGCCCTGTGCCCAGCGCTCCCGAGAGTCTGCCCTGGCCGCACAGAGGTGGCCCCACATCTAGTCCTCCCCTCTCGCCCAGACTGGCTGACTCCACGTCCCTCTAGCTTTGCAGAATCCAGTCCAAGTCCTCTTCAGGGAAGCGTCCCGGTGGCCCAGGCCAGCTACCCACTGGGCCTCACCTGGTACAGCATTTCCTGCTCCCGGGGCAGCCTCTGCGCTAGGGGAGGTGTGGTCAGCAGAAGCTGCAAGGTGAAGGCCAAAGCATGCAGCTGGCTCCTTCCGGAAGCGCCTCCATCCAGAAAGAGCCAGGGAGGCGCGAGCCCACCCGGTGGCCTTTCTGGGCACTCCGTAGGGTCGGCACTGTCAGGGCTGCCGAGGTCGCCCTGCGCCAAAAGAAGGGGCAGAGTGGAGCTCCCGAGAAGTTGGTGGAGACTCCTGGGCTGGGGGTAGGGGCGCAGGGCTCAGGGCTGGTCGGGCGGGACCATCGCCCGCAGCAGGGTCCTGGCCCGCCCCCGAGGTCGGCACCGCGGAGTGGCCCGGTCTCAGGCCGGCGGTGCCCGGGCGACACAAGTCCTCGGTGGCCCGCGGCCACAGGTGCCCGGAGCCCACGGGCGGCCTGGGCCGGGCCGCGCGGGCCAGGGCGGGGGGCGGGCGCCGCGGCCGGGCCGGGTCCCCCTGCGCTCGCCCGCCCGCCCGTGCGTGCGTCCGTGCGGGCCGCGGGCCGGGCCGGGGGCGGGGGCGCGGGGGCCGGCACAGGAAGTCCCCCCGGCATCCGCATCCTGTCCCCCGCCCCTGCCGCCCGCGCCCCGCGCCCCGGCTCCCGCCGCCGCCGCTCTAGGCCGCCGCTGCTCGGTGGGCTTAACCCTTCCCGGCCCGGCCACTCACCCGGGCCGGGGGACTGGATGCGGGGCCCTGCGTGCGTCCCGGGCAGCCGGCGCGGAGCGCAGCGCGCGGTGTGCTGCATCCCTGGTGCGCGTGTCCGCGCGCCACAGCAGGCGACTGTCGCTGCTTGGATGTCTGCGGGGCTCCCAGCCCGATCTCTGCCACCCCCTGAAGGGCAGGCGTGGCCTCAGGGCGCCGCTGGCCAGGGTACAAATTGTGGCTAATTAGCGCCCAATTAGATGGCGCTGAGTTAATAGCAAGACGCCACCCTGCGCCTGAGCAGGGCCTAAAGAGGCCGTCCTCATCCACACCGTGGAACCCTCCTCTCGGACCCCTGGGTTGGCAAAGGGCGGAGAGTGTGTGCCAGCCCGGTCAGTGGGCTGTGACCCGCATGGATCAAACAGGCCATCCATCGAGGCCACCCTGGTGAGCTAGCAGAGCTGGGCTCCCCCCTCTGCACCCCCTGCTCTGTTTCTCTGGCCACAAGGCCAGTGGTCAGGCCCTCCCACATTTCCCACCCTCTCCCACCTTCTCCCCTCCGGACTTGCCAAGCTGCTTCCTGCCTGGGTCAGGGGTCTCCTCTCAGGGAGCCCTTCCCGGACCATCTCAATATCCCACTGACCATCCCAGTATCCCAGCGCTTTGCTTTCCTGTCCTCAGAGCACAGACTTCCAATCTGGAGAATTCACATTCAAATCCGGATGCTCAAATTCTCTTGAAAAACCCAGAGATCTGGGGGCCGAGAGCTGTTCCTCAGGTGCAGTAGGAATGCCCCCACGAGGGGGCATGAGCCACTCAGTACTGTCTCCCTGCTCACACTGCTGTCCTGCTCTTGGATTCTGTCTGGCCCCCACAGGCACTGGAGTTTTGGGCCCCCCTCTGTTCCTTGCCTGAAAAACATGCGCTCTGGCAGCTTCACCCCCAGACTAGGAGTTTAGGGGGCAAAAGGCCACGTGTGACACTTGGTAGGGGGACAAGTGCAGCAATAGGAACCCAGCTTTGGAGACAGGATTACCTGGGGACCTCCTGATGCCAGGTAACTAGAGGCCAGTGAAGTGGAGACAGCAGCTACTAGAGATAGCCGGAGGTGGGGTAAGTGAGCACACAAGGAAGAGAAGGCCAGTGTAAGCTAAGGGTAGGTATGCACTATCCCTCCTCTCCTGCCTCCTGCAGACCTCATGACTGTCCCTTCCGTCCCCCAGTCTTTAGCCTCTCCCTCTGCTGGCTTCTTGCCAAACATCTGCCCATCCTTGGGGCTCTCCCACCTTAAAAACATGCAACCTGGCTTCTCTCTCCTGCCCTCGGTGGCCAAACTTCTTTCTCCACGTCTCCATCTGTCTATCCCACCTTCTCTCTAGCCTAGCCTCCACCGAACCACTCTAGCCATACAGCACTACCCCTGCCAACTGTCACCAGCAACCTCTGTGTCACTAAATCCCAAAACTCATTGTTCTGCCTCTGAGCAGCATTGGACAAGTCTGCTGAGCTGCAGAGAGAAACACCTTGGTTCCCCTTCCTCTGTCTTCCCCTTCTCTGACCCCTCATAGGCTCTGCTTCCTTCCCTGGGCTCACTGCCCACCCGTGCAGCATGGAAACATGCAGGGAAGGTCTCAATGAATCCAGTTTCTCCCCAGGGCCATTCCTGCTGCCCATCCATTCCTGAGCACCTGACTCCAAAGCTGCCTTTTTTCTTCCTTTTTTCCTCTTTAATTTTCTTCTTACTTTCTTTCTTTCTTTTTCTTTTTTTCTGAGACAGGGTCTTGCTCTGTTGCCCAGGTTAGAGCCCAGTGATGTCATCATAGCTCACTGTAGCCTCAAACTCCTGGGCTCAAGCGATCCTCCTGCCTCAGCCTCTTGAGCAGCTGGGACTACAGGCACACACCACCATGCCTGGCTAATTGTTTTTTTTTTGTTTTTTTTTTTTTTGAGACAGAGTCTTACTTTGTTGCCCAGGCTAGGGTGAGTGCCGTGGCGTCAGCCTAGCTCACAGCAACCTCAAGCTCCTTGGCTCAAGCAATCCTTCTGCCTCAGCCTCCCGAGTAGCTGGGACTACAGGCATGTGCCACCATGCCCGGCTAATTTTTTCTATATATTTTAGTTGGCCAATTAATGTATTTCTATTTTTAGTAGAGACGGGGTCTTGCTCTTGGTCAGGCTGGTTTCGAACTCCTGACCTTGAGCTATCCACCCGCCTCGGCCTCCCAGAGTGCTAGGATTACAGGCGTGAGCCACCGCGTGGCTAATTGTTTTATTTTATTTTTTGTAGAGATGAGGGTCTTACAATGTTGCCCAGGCTGGTCTCAAACTCTTGGCCTCAAGTGATCCTCCCACCTCAGCCTCCCAAAGTGCTGGGATTATAGGTGTGAGCCACTGTGCCCAGCCTTTTCTCTTTAGTTTTCATCAAGATAATATATGTGCCTAGTTAAATAAGTCAAGTAGTTCTATAAGGCTTTTAGCAACAACAACAACAACAAAAATCTCTCCTTACTTCTGAAGAGTGGACACTCCCCTTCTCTTCTGGTATTTGTCACCATATTTTTAAATGTCATGCTTATAATGCTAGTACTTCACCTTTTCCCCCAACTTTAGATAGTATGTATTGACATCTCACTTTGGAAGATGAAGATTCAACTCTTGAAACCATACGTACACATGCACACTGTCCCTCTCATCATGCTATTGTACAATAAAGGTTTTGTCTGGTCTTTGTCCTGAGTCCCTGAGACAGAGTTTCTAAACACCTAGCCTATCCCCAATGATAGGAATGTCTTTGTTATTTATGGTGGGCCCTTCCTGAGTTTATGCTAATGGGGTAACTCAAGGTGGGTCCCTAGATAGCTTCTGGATGGAGGCTGGTCATACCAGAAAGACCATCCATATGATTGGGGTTGGGGTATTGAGCCCTGTGACATCCACCTGGCCCCTGGGCAGAGAAGAGGGCTGGAGATTGAGTTCAATCACATGACCAGTGATTAAATCAATCATGCCTACATAGGGAGAGCCCAATAAAAACTCTGGACACAAGGCTCTAGCGAGCCTCCTGGTTTATGATAAACACCCTTGTACAGGGAGACTGATGTGTCTTGATTCCACAGGGCAAGAATACAGAAGCTCCACATTCAGAACCCTCCCAGATCATGCCCTACAGGTCTCTTCCTAGATCACGGCTGGTTCTGATGTGTGTCATTTATAATAAAAACTGTAATTATAACCACAGTGCTTTCTTGAATTCCATGAGTTGATCTAGGGAATTATCAAACTTGAGTGGGTCATGGGAACCCCTAAACTTGTAGCCAGTCAGTCAGGTGTGTGTGGGTAGCTTGGGGACCCTGGAACTTGTATCTAGTGTCTGAAGGAAAGGCGTCTTTTTGGGGACTGTGCCCTTTACCCGTCTGTGCTAATTCTGATGGTTAGCACCAGAATTGCATTGCAGTGCTGCACCTCTCAATACAGTTTTATTGCGGGGTTGGTTAAATCCATGTTTACTGTTTCCATAATTATATCTATGTAAATATCCTTCACTGCTGAGCCCAGTATTTTTATTAGTTTCCTTCTGTACAACTCTTAATTCTTTTTGGAGTTAATCATTTTCTTTTCTTTCTCTCTTTTTTTTTTATTTTTATTTGCTTTGATTCATTCTTAGAATCTGTTAATAAATCTTCCCACTTCCTCCTCTGGCTCTATAAACACCACTCAATCCAACTTTCCACCCAGCCAAACTGGTCTGAAATTTATTGTTTCATTTTGTTTCTTGGGGACATCCCTTCTGGAGCCTCCTTCCTGTGCATCCGTGTTGGGCAGGTTGCCCTCAGGGCTGCTTCCCAGCTGTCCACCTGGGACTCTCTCCCCTGTCGTCATTCCACAACTTTGTCTCTCTCACACTTGCTCACACTAATCTCTATTTTCTCACACCATGTCGTTCTCTTTCTTGATTAACTCATCATGACACAGACACTTAGGGCTCACCAAACATTCCAAGTGCTCCCCTAAATTTCCAAGTTTTCCAACCAATTAAGTTGGAGCTAAATGATTAATTTGGCCAGGGAACTATGAAAGGAAGGTACACACAGTACTTCTGAGCCCAAGCACTGAGGAGCTGTGTGCCACCTCCATCTCACTCCCCTCTGCCCTGGTAGTGCTGGGGGAAATGCGTTCCAGCTGGTGCAACTGCGAAGTAGTGGAACCTCAGTCTGCCTGAGCCCCTCAAACTCCAGTCAGGAAAACAGAAGAACTCTTAAGTACTTGAATGGAACATTGAATACAGGGGAATGACTGCAGACCTGTTGAAAGGGCTGGAGTATGACAAAGGAGAAAATGCGACTACCAGAGATTAGTACCCCTAAGGCTACGGGAACAAAAGGGGACACACCCAAGCCTATTGGTGAAGAATGGTTGTGTCACAGGTTTGGTTCCCAGGAAGCTGCCTCTGGGGAGAGAGGTGAGCATGCCAGAGCCTCCCTGTGGAGGGTTCTTGAAACCAGCATTTGTGAACTAGAGGGGAAAAGAGAAGGAAGGGGCGCCGGGCGAAGGGAGGCTTTGGACTGTGACATGATGTCAGGGATGGGCCTAGCTGACTCCATGAGGACCTGGGAAGCCAGGAGGGCTCTTCAGAGTTGCCCCAAGCTGGGACAAGGAAGCAGGGACTTTATAAACCTGCATCAGTCATTACATATGGGCTGCCCTGGGGAGGGATGTGACCCTGGGCAAGGTCTCTTTGGCGGAGGCAGTTCTGAAGATGGCCACCAGCTGATCGCTAGGGGAACAAGTCCTCTAGTCCTGAAGGGGTGAGGCTTTGGGTAGTAAGTCTTGGTGTCCACTACAAGTGTTTTCCCACCCCATGCCAGCCTGGGGCTCCACATCCAGGCCCAAGGCCAAGGCCACTGGAGGAGGACTCTGGGGTGGTTTGGGAGTAGGTGGCAGCTAACCAGTCCACACTAAGCCGGGTAGTCAACATAACATGTGATGGAGCTGGCAAGATATTCAGGGCCCAAGAATGGCTTGCCCTGCAGAAATCGTTGGCTATGGTAAATTTGTCATCCTGGCCCCAGAAATGAAATCATTAGCAATCAGCCTAGGCTTTATGAGATTGCATTATGTCACCAGAAAAACCCCAAGCCTGGCACACAAGTGTCTGTAATCGGCTCTCTGCCTCTCAGGTGATCCTCAGGTGTAAGGAAAGAGCAAATGGCATCCGTGGGAAGGGTTTCTAAGGAGGTGAGAGGGGACTCACCTACCTCTCCCTCTGATTACAACTGAAAACTCTGGAGAACACAGAAAGCAATTATATGAAGACTGAAAAGTAAGTAATAGCAGCCAAGTCAGGAAGGAAAGTCAAAACATGAAGAAAAACCAGTATGGCAGAGGCTGGGCTGGTGTTTTTCCTCTAGTGTCTCCTGGCCTTGGCCTGCGGTGGGCAGAAGGAGGGAACTGTGTAGCAGGTAAAGACAGCAAACCCCGAGAACACCTGTCTTTATAGCCAGAACACCTGGAAAAGTGGCCACCTGAGCAGTAAGTGGGAGAGAATCTCCATATTTTTCTTCCTCTTTCTCTCTGGTCCTAGCCTGAGCCAGTGCCAGCCGCAGAACCACACTGCTGTGGCGGTGGTGGTGTGGGCATCTAAAGTCCTGAGAGAAAATCTGTATTTCTGGATAGAAGAACCAGGAAAAAGGGTTCCCTGCTGTGTGAAGAGTGTGAGAGGAATCGCTGTTCTTTTTTTTCTCTTCCTTTTCACCCCAAAGGCAGGCTCCTTTGCACAGAACCCTGCTACGGCACGGGGGGCAAATCTCCCCGGAGAGCCTCATCTTCCTGGTCAGAGAGAATTGAAAAAGGGGCTCCTGGGAGTCAGCGAGTATGGAGGAAATTCTGGAGAGGAGAGAGCTTAAGAAGGGGCTTCCCTAATTCTACATATGAACCAACACAAATTCTAACAGCACGTCCATGGAGCACGACCCCACAAAACAAACAAACAAACAAACAAACAAAAACCAGCAAACAGTTTGAGAACTGAACTATGATATAAACCACCAGTGAAGCCCCTGAGTGTTATGTGCAAAGGGCAGACCCAAGCAACAAAGGCTTTGAAAACTGATCTGACATTGAGACCACTGCCCACAGAAGGAAAGATCTTGAGAGCCTGGGGTCTTAACCAGGTTGGTTGTCTGCTAAAAACAAAACAACATATAAAGGAACACAACATTCCAACATTCTCCAGAGAATGTAACAGGATGCAGAGTCTCACAAAATAATACAGTATTGCAAATGTAGAAGATACAATCTAAAAATCTCAAAACATGCTAAGAACCAGGAAGATCTTACCAATTCACAAGGGAAAAGAAAGTCAATAGATGCCAACCCTGAGATGATGCAAATGTCAAAATTATCAAAGACTTTAAAGTAACTATTACAATTGTCCTCCATGAGGTAAAGGTGAACACTCTCAAAATGAATGGAACAAGTTTTCACTGATAAATAGGAACTATAAAAAAAAAGAGCCAAATGAAGAATCTAGAATTTAAATATGTATACCATGTTTCCCCGAAAATAAGACAGGGTCTTATATTTATTTTTCC
>VBSM01002153.1:23174422-23197100 GCA_008086735.1 Cheirogaleus medius
CTCCAGTTCTCCTAGTCTCAGCCCACCTGAGTCCTGCTGTCAGCCTGAAGTGACCGACTCCCTACAGGTTCTACCCTGATCAGAACAACCTCTCAGGTCCCCCAACCCATCCACCACCTTCCCGACAAAGCCTCCTCCAATCCCACCTCCCTGGAGTAGGCCTGGCCACAGACAGACCTGCAGACAGACCTGCGCTGCCCACTCCTTTCCTGACCTCACCTGGGGACCTTGCCCAGCCTCATCCTGTGTCTGCAGCGCCTCTGCTGGTCTCTCCCTCCCCAAAGCCACCTGCCAGGTCCTGCTCAAGCCCCATCACTTGCTCAAGCAGACCCTCCCCACACATTGATCAACTGGGCCGGCGACAGCACATCCTCTGGGCCACTTCCCCTTTCTGTGGCCCTGTCTGTCTCCTGCCTACTCCCTTGCTCTGGTCTGTGGCAGACTGACCCTCCCCTCCCCTAGGACACAGGCTGGGGCCAGTGCCTACGGGAGGGGCCTGGACAGTAAACCAAGGGCACAGGGAAGCCTGGTGCACTTCAGTGGTCCAAAGCTCTTTGGGCCCCTTTTCATATGTTACTGCTTTTCTGTAACTCTGAGTGAGAAATTCAATAAAATATTAACAAACCCAAGGAGGAGGGAGTACAGAGGCAAAATTCAGGATGTGGGATTATCTGAACCTGTACACTCTGCCAGAGACAGAAATAGTCTGAGGAAGTATCCAGTCTAGGTGGGAAGACCACACTGAGACCATGAGAAACCAAGGAGACACTGCAAGCAGCTACCTGTCTCCTCTCTCTCCTGAGGCTGGGGCTACCCTGGATCTGTGTCAGAAGAGGCAGCCACAGGCTCCCAGGAAGGGATGGAGTCAGAGCCTCCAGGGCAGGACCAGCAGGGGACTGCTGAGAAGGTACAGAGGGGACTTCAATGCGGACCCCTAGTTATAAGCCTAAAATGATCTGAGGATTTACATCCTATCCTTATTTAAATTCCCTGAAAACACTAAAACGTTAAATAAAAGCGGTGGACAAAGAAGGGAATATCAAGAAGGGACTATTGCAAGAGATGGAAAGGTGCCAACAGATACCAACAATGTTCTCAGATGCTGAGGAAGCTTCTGGAGCCTGGACAAAAAAAAAAAGGAAATAAAAGGACAGCATGGGGTCGTCAGGGAAAGGTGGCCCCAGGACAGTCTGTCCGCTGTGTTGACATAACATCTCAGGCAGAACAGTTTCATCCCTTCCCAGACCATTCCATTCCACCTCCTCAGGTTTTGCATCTATCCAGACACCTGCCCCAAGCTGCTATTCCCTCGCAGAACCTGGCAGAGAGTGGTGGGAATGAGAGTCTCCAAACAGCACAAGGACTCGCTTCTTCTGCTGGCTGTGAACCAGTAGCTGGCCGATCCCTGGACTCAAATTATGCATGTTTCTGTCTCAACCTGCCAGCACACCCAGACTACCTGCATGCGCCAGAGCCTGTGGCCAGGCCCCGAGTGGCTGTGAGCACCTGGAACCCCAGTACTCCCTGTTCAAGACCGATGCGATGGGTCCAAAGAAAGAACATTAATAACCTACCAAGTTAACGCAGTCATTTTTCATTTCTATAAACCCGGTCCCTGTGCACAGGAGTTCTGCCTTCAGCTATAAACATTTCCTCACATAGTTGTCACAATTACTATTTTTAGTGGATACGTAATATTCTATCCTTGTGATGTATCACAACTAGCTTACTAAGTATCACTGCGCTGGGGATACTTAGGTTGCTTCCGGGGTTTTTTGCTGGAATAACAGTGCAACTGTACGAAACATTTTTGCGCATGTGCCTTTTGGCCTTTTTTCTAAAGGCAGAGTCGCAGAAGTGAAATTTTTAAGTTACTGAAAGAACAGTAATAGCGACGGCAGCTGACACTTGTTAGACACTCACCACAGATCAAGTACTGCTCTAAGTGCTTTCTGTGGTTTTACTCATTTAATCCTCACACAAACCCTATGGCGGGGGTTGGCGGAGGAGCACTGGGTCATGAGGCAGGTCCTATGATTGTCCTGATTTTCCAGACGAGGAACCCGAGGCTGCAGAAGGTAGGGAACTTGCCCAGGGTCACATGGACAGGAAGCAGCAAGCTGGGATTCATACGAGAATCCGTGTGACCACAGTTCCTGCTTTTCATCCCTGTGACTGCATTTATGGAGAGGTTTCCACGTGACAGGGACTATGCTGAGAACTTTACAATAGTACCACTCACCATTTTATAAGGGGGGAAAGCGAGGCCAAGAGATAGGTAAAGAGACTTCCCAAGCATCACAGCAAATCACAGATAGAGCCAGCGCTCAGGACCCGGGTCCCTGCGACCTGATGGCGGAGCACCAGCAAAACCAACTCACTGCCCTCTAGGGCTGTGGCTCTGCGGTGCTTCTCAAAGGGCTGTGCAGTTCGCAATGTCACAGACAGGGCACCACTGCACCAGCCCCACCGCTACCCAGGTGCATGCTCATTTAGCGGCTTTCAGTGACACCTGGAGCTACTCTGGCTTCTTTCTTTCACTCCCAGGACCATTTTTTCACGTTTACTCTCTACTTAGGGCTCCTCTCACATGGGTTCTCCCATCATGTCCATTCCCCACTTATCACCAGGTCCTTAAGGGGCTCCTTATGGGGAGAAGCTCTAGACCCTGCAGACCATCCTCCCCAAGGAGCCCAGGATAAAGGGGTGCACTGTGCCTTGCCTCCCCCACCCTGGCCCAGCATGCGGCCCAGCTGGAAGTCTTGAGAGGGCACTTACTTATTATGAGGCAGCCTGGAGCACAGGGTCCTAAGGTCATCTGAAATTAAGGAGAGAAATGATTAAGGAACAGACTGGAGGCAACAGTGAAATAGTCACTGACGTTCTTTTCAAGGATGCCAGCAAGACAGCAACAGTGCCTTATGCTACATTTTCCTAACATCGATTAGAAGCTGGGTTCTCATTTCCTTCCATTTTTGCTTTAGCAAAGTAGGCCCCAAATAGAAGACATCACTTAGGAACGGGGTAGCCCCGTTGGCAGTGTATCAGATGGCCAGGAAGGAGCCTGGTGGCAGGGCTCTCACTGGCAACCAGACACCCAAGGCACTCCAAGGGCAGTGCTAAGAGGGAAACCCACTGCCAGTGACCACCCCTCGAGGCCACAGGCAACCCTCATGAGTAAGTCAACACTTAAAAAGCAAACCCAAGTGTGTCATTAGCGCCAGGTCATTCTCTGGGAGACTCTGAGCACGGAAATGCAGAATTAAGAACCCTCAAAGCAGATGACGGGAATGTTGTGTGTCTTGCCTGGGCAGCGGTTACATGCGTATGTATATCTGTCAAAACTCATCAAACTCTGCACTTAAATTTGTGCATTTTATCATATGTAAATTATGCTTCAATAAAAAAGGACACAGAAAAATGAGATTCCTCCAAAGGAAAGATTTTATCTGTGCTCTTGACAAGTCCCCAGTCCTGTGCAAAAAGTGTCAGGAGACGCTCAGATGTCACATCTGTGGCATGTTAGAACCATGACAGCGGTGAGCAGTGAGGGGAGGGTGACAGGGTACTACTAGGAGAAGTTCTGTGACTTCTATCCTCCTCCCCCAACCTCCTGTGTTCAGCAAGAGACGTCCTAACAGAAGCAAAAACAGTGTTTGTCTGGTGGAGTCCCTGTTCCCCTTTTGCCAGGCAGTGGTGTTCCCATCCCACAAGGCCTGGCCAAGGCATTACCCACCTCTCGTGCACAGCAGGGCTCCCGAGGCCATGGCCACTTGCAAAGCCTGTGCCAGCCGATCCAGCGAGAGTTCAATCTCCTGGGAGGCGTTGAGGGGATTCAGTTCATCTGCCAACCTGTTGATCTCCTCTACCAGCGGGACCATGTGGTCAAATAGGATAAGCCCCAGGCGCCCATAAAGATTCTTCTCAGTTAAGTGCAGCTGGAGCGTCAGGAGAACCTGCAGGACGCTGAGGTGGAGTTTCGAGTACAGGAGGTGGGAGTCTCTGTCCATCCCCACGCCCAAGTCCTTGGCAGCCTTGTTACTGACGTGGCCATTGGATAAGGAGGGCTTCTTTTTCCTTTTATAAGCCAGAGGGGACTTCACGCACCAGCGGATCAATCCAATGAGCGGGGTGAGTTCTAAAAATCCTATTGGTAGATTGGCTGCGATCGGAGTATTTAAAAAAGTGATGAGAATCAACCTTGGGTCCTCAAAAATCCAGCTGACAATCATTTCAAGCAAGTCCAAAGGTGGGATGAGATCATCTGCAAACAAAGACGGTTAGGTCAGATGAGTTCTCAGCTCAGGGACAGGAGTGGGAAGTGAAAAGAGAGAAGATGGACACCAAGCTCACAGCACTGACCCTGGCGTTCAGATCACTGCTCCCTGCCTGTTTCCTATCTTCTGTGAACATCTGTCGCACATGGCTGGGACTTCTGTCTTAGTCAGTGTTACCTCGCCTGTGCCCAGGACCGTTGGGCCAAGTGAGAGGCTCAAAAAATATTTATTAAGTCAACAATCCTAGAATGGCTTAGCTTTCCCATGAGCTGTGGGGTGTACAGCCCAGAGAGAGGAGGCCGGGGACCCACTCGTAGGCACACAACCAGCCTAAGGACACTGCCAATCCCAGGATGGGCAGTGTAGCCTAGTGGTTAACAGCCAGGCTGGGTCCACCACGTACTTTTGATGAATCCTAGGGAAGTTACTTAATATTACTGTGCCTCAGTTTCCTCATCCTTTATGTGGCAATGATAGATGGAGTTGTTGGAAGATTAAATGAGTTAATCTCTGTGTAAAGGACTGAGACAGTGCCTGGCACACTTATAAGCCCAGAATAAGTGTCAATACTTGTTCTTATTTTTGGCCTAGGCTGTAGAGTGTGCCAGGTCTCAGGGATCGCAGATCAGGCTGTTGCTTCGACAAGGTTCCAGGTTTGGGGCTGGGATGGCCCTGGGCAGCTGACAGATGACTGCAGGATTCTGAGCTGCTTCCTGAAGGCCACCATAGCTGTCATTGTACCATGTAGAAGATACCCAATACAGGGAGGAAACCTCACAAGGGAAAGGGTGAAGTAGTTTTAGACACAAAAACTGTGGAATTTTATTTAAAATACTAAAGATGACAGAGCCCTGTCTAGGCTGCTGAGGATGCTCAAAGACAAGCACAAAGAAGCAGACTGTGGGAAAAGCAAGATACATGTTGGTATAAGGTTTCCAACTGCTCTTTCCCAGGAGACTGGTCTTTTTTTCTAAGATTATTCCTACTGATTGTTTTACTATTAACCAGCCCCCACCCATCTCGCCCCTTCTGTTCTGAAATGATGGCAACAGTAGGTAGCAGTTGTTGTCCTGCGTCTAGCCCCTTAATTCCCCAGCAACGTTTCTGTCTGAGCAACGCCAGGTTCACACCCACTCCGCCAGTATAGCCTCCCCTGTGTCTAAGCTGAAGCATCTCCACCAGCCTGGAGGCAATGTGTGCACATGTACATGTGTGCTCCAGCCATACGTGAGAGTGTGTGTACATTATGAGTGAGTCCTCAATCTCCATGACCTTCCTACTCAGAGACACGAGTTCCTGGCACTATTCAGGCAAGAGGAGGTTCTATATGGTTAGGTGAGCTTCTTCCTTTTTGTGGTTTTGAAGGCACAGACCCCTCAAGAATGTTCTCCTGTTACCAGAAGCACCCAAGAGCAGCGTCAATCACCATTCTGACAGTGGCCTCCAAGGCCACCACTGTGTGCTCAGGGACTTGAGAAATCACCAACACATCAATCAGGCAGACACACTGACTTAAGAGAAAAATACTGTGTCTCAGATCTACTCTTGTACATCAGTGGTATTCTCTGAATATTATCTCCTATTCCATCTGCTAATTCATACATTCCCAATGGCACGGCCAATTTCTGTCCTTATTGCCTGATGACTTAAAAGGCAACTATGAGGCTATGAACCGAGTTTAATCAGATCTTTCTTATTGGGAAATAAAGGCCTGAATATTGTTCCTGGCTATTAAGAGCTCTTAGATGCCATCAGTAAAAAAAAAAAGATAGACATAAAACATTTAGAAAACAAAGAGCTCTTAGGTAGCCTCTGCAGCAGAAAGCCAGAGAAAATTCCACTCTAGTGGTACAGCACTGCTTTACAAGACCTGCTTCTCACTCCAGTAGCAAACTGCCACAAAGAGGAAGTATGTAATTAGTGACTGGGTGTGGGGGCTCAAATCTGTAGTCCCAGCACTTTGGGAGGTCAAGGTGGGAAGATCACTTGAGGCCAGGAGTTTGAGAAGCTGGACAACATAACAAGACTCTGCCTCTAGAAAAAATTTAAAAATTAACCAGGCATGTGCCCATAATCCCTGCTACTTGGGAGGCTGAGGCAGGAGGATGGCTTGAGCCTAGGAGTTTGAGGATACAGTGAGCTAGGATCACACCACTGCACACTAGCCTGGGTGACAGAGCCAACACCCTGTGCAAACACAAAAAATAAATTAGCATGTGAATATGGTATGCACTTGCATGTTCACACCATTTCCACACAAACTTCCTCAAGAGAGCTAAAAAGTCTAACAGCAAAAAAAAAAAGTTATAAATAAAAGTAGGCTCAAATATAGTCAGGGGGCTGGCAGGAGACCAATATTGGACTGAACAAAAATGGAAAATGTTGCTGAAGGCTCTCAAAATGCTGGTTTAGCTATCAGACCAGAATAAAAAAGAGACCATTTGTCAGCCCCCTGAGCAGCAAGAGCCAAGGGCAGAGGAGGAGGAAGCTAAAATACAAGCAGAAAAGAAGGCTTTGAGCCTGGCTCTGGACAGAATGCCACTCAGGGCCTGTAACTTCCCCACATGGAAAACAAGGCTCACAACCCCCTGCCTGGGAGCCACACAGGGCAGTGGTGACCACACAAGGATACAGACACAGAAGGACTCAGTGTACTAGAAATCCTTGCTTCTCAATCCCTGTTCCTTGGAACCCACCCCTGGGGGAGGGAAGTGAGCAGCAGAGCCTAATAGGCAGGGATCTGAGCCCCTGCCCTGATTTGATCATAGCTGGTCAACTTCTGGTTTTTTTAAATTTTTTAATTGGGAGTCTGATCACAGGGCTCAGGGATGAGAGACATTAGCCTTCTCCCAGCCAAAGCCAAATGCTATTAAATATATCATGGCTGTTCCGAGGACCTCCACTGGCATCCTGGTGAGGAAGTCCCCAAAACGTCATTAATGGAACCAACATGTTTGCCTGTAACATCAGGCACTAACGACACATCATCACTTAGGCAGTACAGATGCTATAAGGGTTTAACTCAAATCTTTTCATAAGGAAACAATCAGACAAATCCAAATTAAGAGACAGTCTACAAAACAACAGACCTGAGCTCTTCAAAAATGTCAGCATCATGAGAGATTATTTTTTAAATGCCAGGGGCTGGTCTAGATTTAAAAAGACCAAAGAGGGCTAGGCACAGTGGCTCATGCCTATAATCCTAACACTTTGGGAGGCTGAGGCAGGAGGATTGCTTGAGGCCAGGAGTTAGAGACCAGCCTGGGCAACACAGTGAGACCCCGTCTCTACAAAAAATTTAAAAATTAGCTGAGTGTGATAGCACGCACCTGTAGTCCTAGCTACATGGGAGGTTAAGGCAGGAAGATCGCCTGAGCCCAGGAGTTCAAGGCCATAGTGAGCTATGATTGCACCACTGCACTCCAGCCTGGGCAGCAGTGAGATCCTGTCTCTTTAAAAAAAAAAAAAAAAAAGACATTATTGACATAATCAGGGAAATCTGAATATAGGCTATATATTAGATAATAGTATTCCATCAACATTAAATTTCTTAGGTGTGATAAGGGTACCATGGTTGTGTAAAAGAATGTTCTTGTTCTTAGGAAATACACACTTAAGTATTTGGTACACGATATCAACAACAAATTCTCCATAGTTCAGGAAAAAAAAAACATTTGGGGATGTGTGTGCGTGTGCACTCACAAAGAGAGAAGAGAATACATGGCAAAATATTGTTAATGGTTGAATCTAGGTAACAAGTGTATGAATATTTGTTGTCCTATTCTTGAAAGTTTTCTGAAGCTTTGAAATTTTTCAAAATAAAAAGTGGGGATTAAAAACACAAATCATATGTCTAGAGAACAGGCCATGTCTCATCAGATGCTTTTTGGGCTGTCTGCCAGTTGAACCATTCTGACTCAGGCAAATGGCTAAACTCCCTCTTAGCAAACTGCATAAGTCAAGGTGGCCCACACCTTTAGCTTAAAATAAAAACACACATTTCAGAGAGAAAAGGCCAAAGCATTCACTGGATATTTCTCCTGGGTATTCAGTGGGAAAAAAAAGTCTGGCTATCAGTTGAAGCTTCTTTAACAGAAACAACCTGTTTAAAGTTTACCTGACGACAGGTCATAGAGTGCAGTGACGGAAGTTATGAACTGGCAACAGAACCGAGGGCTGGCACTGAATATCTGCTTCAGCGTCTGAACAGATCCCGGCACCAAACAGCAGTAGTCATCCACGAGGGCCCTGGCCAGCCTCACACAGTAGACCACAGGCGTCCGCTGGAAAAAAGCCACAGTCCACATAACTATAGGTGTCATGAGTTAAGAGACTGGCAAGTAGACTATGTACATATGCTGAATACCACTAGAACTGGCAGAACCGCTTCCAAAAGGGGAAAAAAATTAACAGCTTACTTTGAAGCAGGAGTTGGCAATTTAAAGCCCATAGACCAAATCCATCTCTCTACTCATTTTTGTAAATAAAGTTTCATTGACACACAGCCATGCTACTCATTTGCCTCCTGTCTAAAGCTACAAGGGCAGAGTTGAGTAGTTGTGAAAGCGGACAGTGTGACCCACAAAGCCTAAAATATTTCACTATTTCACCCTTTACATAAAACATCTGCCAACGCTTGCTTTAAAATTTACTTAGGAAAGATCGTTTCTGACTTCAGGTGAGGAAGTGATAACTTTTGTAACCCTGTGGGGATTAATAGTCTGCTACCACTTTGAAGAGACTTAGGAGAGTTTGTGAATTCCATGATTAAGATGTTTGTCTAGAGCAGTACTTTCTAAATTTCCCTTACAATCCTGCTCTCTTCAAAAGGTTTCTCTATAGGGCAGGCACAGTGGCTCACGCCTGTAATCCCAGCACTCTGGGAGGCCGAGGCAGGAGGATCATTTGAGCTCAGGAGTTCGAGACCAGCCTGAGCAAGAGTGAGACCCTGTCTCTACTGAAAAAAAAAAAAAGGAAAGAAAGAAATTAGCTGGACAACTAAAAATATACAGAAAAAATTAGCCGGGCATGGTGGCGCATGCCTATAGTCCCAGCTACTCGGGAGGCTGAGGCAGAAGGATCGCTTGAGCCCAGGAGTTTGAGGTTGCTATGAGCTAGGCTGACGCCACGGCACTCTAGTCTGGGTAACAGAGTGAGACTCTGTCTCAAAAAAAAAAACCAAACAAAAAAAAACACCAAGAGGTTTCCTTTGAATCCTACATCACCACCCTCCCTGCCTTTTTTCCTTCACATCCATATGTCAATCTGAAGCTCTGGCCACATTCAGCAGCTATTCAGGAAGCTATATCTCTAGGGTGCCAACTTGTCCTGTGGGAGAGACTACAAGGAGACAGCAGGCCAGATTGTTCATTCAGGCTATAATCTGACCCCGTAACACCAAACCAGCTGTTAAGAACACCAATTTCTCTCTCTTTCCCCAGGAGGAAGCTGCAGCCCCTCGCCCCAGCATGGCAAGTCCTGACCCAAACCATTAAGCCCCTTTCCTGTCGTTGACATCTTTCATTTTGCCAAAATGCCAGCACAACAGTATCTCAAAAGATAAATGGAATACCATATTACAAGTTAAAAGATGCTAAACTTGGTTTCACTAGGTTGTCAAGTAATCCTAAGGTAAAATACAATATGCATGATGAATTTGAATGCTCCAGAAATTGAACTGGTGAGAATCAAGGCACAGATTCCATTGAGATTTATCTGTGTATTACAAATAACAGTATGTTTTCGCTAGCCAAATTTCAAGGATAAACAAGATTATAAGAAAAACATTAAATTGAGAAAAAAAATATTTCAAGGGCTTGCAAATGAAGCAGGCTTATGAAACTGAATATAGCAGTAAATTCTGTTAGCCAAGGATCAAGAAAATTTTTGGTTAATAATTTCTCTCAGTGGATTATCAATTTTTCAGACTTTTAGTAAAAAAACAAAGTGAATCTTCCTAAATACCACCTTAACATTAAATGTATTGTATATAGAGATTTTCTCTTCAACATTTAAAAACACTCTAGAAGGCATTTATGTCCATATCCATTAGAAGAGCCATCAACTTTGTGATGTTATCCTAGAACAAAGGAAAACAATTCACATGCTTACTGATGTAACTACGTACAAAAAAACTTCTAATGACAGGTGAACATCACCATAATTTGATATATAGTGATCTTTCTCCCATCCAAGTACTGACCAGGCCCAACCCTGCTTAGCTTCCAAGATCAGACGAGATCTGGCACATTCAGGGTGGTATGGCCATAGTCAGATATATAGTGATCTTTCTTAAAAAAAAAAAAAAAACTACCTTTGAGACTGCATACACACTGTTTTCAAAATCCGACCTTATCATTTTCACCTAAGAAAAAAGATTATCACTTGTTCTCAAGATGGACCAATTTCTTTTATTATTCATTAAAAGAAAAAATCATTTGCCATTATACACCACTGCGTTCTCAAGAATGGTTACAATCTGTACCTAAAAATGGGACTGGGGTACTATATCACTACACAAGACAGTAACAATCAAGGACGTAATATATGTGGATAAAACCTCTCCAGAAATCCAATTTAATGAAAATTCCTGACAATAAACTCCTCTTCAGAGGCACTCAGGAGCAAGGCTACTCTAGAGCAGTACCTGGAGCCAGGAGGCTGCACACTCCAATACCGGGATTCGACACACAGCCACAGCCATAGAGACCAGTTTTCCCAACAAGCTCATCCGGCTGTCATCGGCCTTGTTCCCTTGAGGACTGAAAAGGGATGAGAAAATAATTTGCCGGACAGAATCCTTGGTTTGCTCCTGGAAATAATTGCACATGATTTCAAGAAGTTGAAGCTCCTGAAGTGAATTCAGTCTCTGTAAAACAAATCCAGGGAAAATTATAAGAAATTTGGCTCCAACATGATTATTAATTCATACAGTAAGAAAACAGAAAATCTATGAATTTCCCTAGGGTACTTTTCACCCTAATGAAGCTCCAGTCCCAGTGGATAGAATTTTGCTGTTATTCTCAGCAAAAAGTCACATATATCATACATCATCCTGGAGGACCCAGAATGACCTGAAACGGTTTGAGCCTCTCAATGACAAGCTAACAGGCCTTTAGTGAGTGGGCAGTCTCCAAAGTCTTCCTCTAACATCATTGAGACTCGTCTGTCACACGCCCCGTGAAACAGGCACACAGCAGAGCAATGCCTCTGGACCCCAGAGAGGGGTCTGATGGCTGCTACAGGAGCACGCCAAGGGTGAGGACGGAGCTCCCGTAACAGTGCGGCTTCCAACCCGTGCGGCTTGACAAACATTCGTCAGCACTAGGGGAAAGGATACCGGTCTGCCTATCCGGAACACAGTCGGGACAGCCACCCGTCCGCTTGCTCAGCCGCACCTTGGGCTGCGCGCCACGCTCCTTGGGCACCTGGAACACGAACTCCTCCAGGAGCTCCACCGGGCCCTTGTCCACGATGGGCAGCGGCGCGCTCTGCAGCTGGTTGCTGAAATAGATGTCCAGGTGGTACAGCACCTCCTTGGCGGCGCTCAGCGCGTCGCGGCGCAGGAGCGAGTGGCGGATGTCGCTCATGGTGCGGCCGCCGCGGCCCCAGCGCCGAGAGCGTCCCACTTCCGCCGGGAGCCCGGGGCCGCGCCGCCGCCCGCGGAGACAAAGAGGCGCGACCCGGGCCTCCGCCCCGACCCCGGGCCTGGGCCCCGCCGCCCGCCCGCCCGCCGCCACCTGCTCCCGGCCTGCTCAGGGGGCCATCGCCGCCGCTGCCGGTCGTCGGGCGCCGGGGAGTCCGACTGCGGCGCTGCCGAGAGCCGCCGGAGCCGACGCCGCACAGCCGAACGACGGCGGAATGCCCGGCGCGGCGACGGCGGCCCGCAGGGGCCAAACGCAGGCCGCGGCCCGGGCGCGCTCTCGAGAGGGCGCCCCCTGGCGGCGCTGCCTGGCGCGCGGGGTGGGGTAGGGACGCCGCGGTGGCCAGAGGCAGGCCACGCCCCCAGCCCAGGAGCCGCCTTCGGGCCAGGAGCCGGGAGATACAGAGCTGCGAAGGCAGGAGGGTGCCACACTCACCAGTGAAAGCCGGCAAGCCTTTCCGAGGTTCTCTTCTGCTTTGCGCGGCGTTCAAAACTCCCACTATTTCATTTCACTGCGCCTTTCCACCAGCAGGGATTGGGGGGGTAGTACAGGTTTTGGCTTGGGGCCAGCGGACTTGGGCTCCCTCCTGCCGCCAGTGATCCATCTTAAAGATTACAGCTGTTCTGACCTCACGGGCTGCTACGACAGATGATGCCTAGTAGGGGCCCCCTTTCAATCCCCGACTCCCACTACCTCTCCCCAGGGTCCCTGTTTCCCAGCCCTTTCTGGAGGCCTGGCCTCGCGAACGCTGGCTCCTTGGCCTAACCCGGGAGGACCATGGGAATCTTAGGCAGCCAGCAAGGTCCAGCCCACCCGGTCCTGCTCCTGAAAACCCTCCCACTCTAAAAACCTTCAGCACTTTATGTGTCCTCTTTTCTTGCATTCATTGCTGTACTCTGCAATAGTTTGGGATTTTTTTAAAAACAGGGCAGGAAAGACTTCAATATGGCCAGAAGAGGCCAGTGGAGGACAGGCAGGAGGCCACAAATACAGAAATGTGCCTCCTGTAAAAGGCCTATCTATGCTGGCTCCAAGGCAGGTCTGTGTGAGGACTCTGGATGCGGTTACCAAGATGAAAATCCCCTGAAGAGGGGACAGAGAATAGGGACAGGCATAAAAGAAAGTGCAGCCAGGCCCAAGGCCAAGAAATTGAGTCACTGAGACTCTGCTGCACATCAAGGGACATGGCCATAAGGCCCTTCCTGTCCAGGAGCCCAGAGTTTAGAGTGAGAGACCAAGGTTTCAGTGTCATCTAGAACCTCTGAGAAGTCATCTCTTGATCCCCTTGACACCAGGACTTCAGAGATGCTTGGGTTGAACAGAGGGAAAGCAAGGGCTTTCCCACGGCACCCGGCACAGATTAGGCACTTTCCCTTCCTTACCCACTGAAAATTGATTTACAAACACAAAGCAAAAACCAAAACAAACAATGTTTAGAAAATAAGTATCCAGATGTATAAATAAATGTATACTATATTTAAAAGGCAGTAACACTCTTTCCATTCTTATTTCTTCTTTCTCTCATAATGTAGAAAGGCAGGTAGAAAGATCTCTCGAAGGTTGCTCCAAAGGCCATGGGAATGAATGTTCTGGTAGGCTTCCGGCATAGCTGATGGTGCCCTGGCCACAAGGGGGCAATGCTGGCACCGGGTCCAGTTACCTCTGTACCACTCATTAGTCGTCTGGTTGGTGGCAGCCAGGTATAGAGCAAAGCACAGGTAGCAACAGAGGAGGAAGCTCAAGACCACAACAAACCCCAGCATGAAGACAATCCTTGGAAAGCTCAGGAACAGGTACTAGGGACAAAGAAGCAGCAGCACATTAGGCAGCTGGACTGTGACATCCATCAGAGTAAGCACCTGCCAACCCTGGTCCTGTCCATACACACCAGAGCTGCCTCCTCAGCTCACCTACCTGTGTCCAAGTATGACCCACTGAACATAAATCAGAACCATAAATGGCATTGACAAATAGCCCAGAAGTAACGCCAGTATGTACAGGACTTCACTATGGGATAAAGTGTTCAAGTTCACATTGAGGGAAAAGGGAAAAGTTACTCAGGAAATGGGGCTATGCCAATTAGCTATTTATAAAATAAACAAATAAACTTAGACCTTAGTTCATTCATCAAAATAAAATCCCAATGGATTTTTAAATCCAGATCAATGTCTCTCTTAAAACAATACAACCACAAAAATACATAAAAGGACATTCATTGTAGCCTTGATTTAACATCCCCTCTTCCCAAAAGAAGTAAGTTAAATGAGTAAAATAAACTCTGGAATAGTCACACTATGGGATCATACAGAGCCAGAGCCTTTAAAAATGATGTCACGGCTGGGTGCAGTGGCTCATGCCTGTAATCCTAACACTTTGGGAGGCCGAGGTGAGAAGATTGCTTGAGGCCAGGAGTTCGAGGACAGCCTGAGCAAGAATGAGACCTCGTGTCTACAAAAAATAGAAAAATTAGTGGGGTGTGGTGGCAAATGCTGGTAGTCCCAGCTACGAGGGAGTCTGAAGCAGGAGGATCACTTGAGCCCAGGAGTTCAAGGTTGCAGTGAGCTATGATGACACCACTGCACTCCAGCCAGGGTGACAAAGCGAGACCCACCTTCTACCTAAATAAATATTTTTTTAAAAAATGATGTCAATTTCTGTGTAATGATTTTTAAAAGATTTAATATATTGACCAATGAGAAAGGCAAGATGTGAGGATCACACTGTGGTCTTGTGTAAAAACAAAACAAAACTGACTGTGATAGTGTATGGCCATACAAATGAACATAGGTAAAAAGCCTGGATATATACCAATCAACTACAAAAGTGGCTTCCTCTGGGAAGTAGAACTGGGCGGAGGGAATAACTCACTTTTCATTTTAAACACTACTTCTGGACTGCTTGAATTTTTATGTTAACTTTGTACTAAACAAAATGAAGAATAGAAAGAATTCAATATTTTTAAAAGTCAAAAGAAAAGTTAACATTTACCAAAACTCTTGATGTGGGAGACTTACTAACTGAAGTTGCAAAGAAAAGAGAGACAGATGTGATGAGGAAGAATGTCTACACTTTTTTGTAGCAAAAAAAAAAAACAACCCCAAAAACCTATACCCAATGTCGAAAAGATACACAAACAGAAAATAAATATAACAAAGGATTAACTATTATTATTATATAAAGATCTCAAATCAAAAGTTATTCTGATATCTAATAGGTAAACAGTTAAAGGACATAACTCACAAAAGAAATTACACAAATGACTGACAAGGAGAGTAGTCAAAAGTAATCCAAGAAATATGATTTTTTTTAAAAAGGCACACCATACTTTCCTATCAAACTAAAATAGCCTTCCCACCCCAAGCCACAGTAATAATGCCTGCTCTGACAGGTGAAATTAACACTTAAACATTGCTCTAAGCACAAACTTTAAAAAAGCAATTTGACAATATGTATTAATATCAAAAGTCCTATGTTGGTAATCTTTGATCCAGTGTGTATATTCTTTGGAATCTCTCCTAAAGAAATAGTCTTAAATACAAAAACAAAACCATATACACAGATTACCTATTGCAAAGGGGAAAAAGTACTTTACCAATGGAGAGAGCTGGTGGTCACCACCTTAACTAATGGATCAAACTTGGTATCACTAATACTATATACCACCTGATGGGATACAATATGAAATACACATCGCTACCTAGGAAGTATTTTTGCCAAAAATATTTAACCTAAATCTAATCAAGCCTCTAGAACTAACTTCCAGTTTACTGGAACTTCCAGTTTCCTAATATAAAGAAACAGAGAAAAATTAGATGGCACAATTAGGAAACAGACAAATCTACAACATGGGACATTCTAAAAGACAACTAGGCTACAAAAAAATAACATTAAAAAAAGGCATTGTTTTAAACTAACAGAGATTAAAAAGATATAACATTCAAATGCAAGGCTTAACTATAAAGTGGATTCTGGTTCAGAAATGTAAAAGAGCTATAAAAGATAAATGTGGAACAATAGGGAAATCTAAATGCAATACATACTAGATAAAACATAGAATTACTTTCCCTAGGTAGAATAATAGAATCGTAGCTATACAGAATGCAAATATTCTTTAAAAAAGCATGTACATGCAAGTATTTAGGGGTGAAATAACATGTCTCCAACATTTTTCTAGTAATAAGAAAAATATATACATATATACAGAAAGAAAACAGATTAAAATGTTAAATTTTTAATCTAAGTGAAGTATTTGGGTAGTCAGTTTTGTTATTCTTATAACTCCTCTGTGTTTGGAAATTTTCATAATTAGAAAAAAATCAAGAATAAAAACCACTCAAGATTAAAACAACAATGAGGTATCACTACACATCTATCAGGATGGCTGAAGTTTAAAATAGTGATAACATTAAATATTGACAAGGATGCAAAGAAACTGGGTCCCTCACACATTGCTGGTGGAAATGTAAAATAATATACTGCTCTGGAAAATACTATGGTAATCCTTTTTAAAACCTAAAAGGGTGTTATTATACAACCCAACAATTATTAATATGTTGAAAACTTATTTTCATGTAGAAACTTCTAAACAAAGGTTCATAGTAGTTTTGTTCAAAATAGCCAAGAACTGGACACTATCCAAATGTCCTTCAAAGGGTGAATGGGTTAAACAAACTGGTATATCCATACCATGGAATACTACACAGCAATGAACTACTGATACATGCAACAACTTGGATGATCTCAAGAAAATTATGCTGAGTGAAAAAAGCCAATCTCAAAAGGATACATACTATATGCTTCTTATTTATGAAACATTTGTGAAATAACATCATTATAGAGATGGAGATTGGGTTAGCAGTGACCAGGTGTTAGAGATGCAAGGGAGGAGATGGACATAAAGGGGTAACATGAGAGTGTCTTGTGCCGCCGGTACAGTTAAGAATCTTTTTCTTTTTATTCACAAGACAGCCTCCCATTGAACAGCTTGAGCATCTTGATGGTAGTGGTGGTTGTGCAAGGTTGTCCATGTGACAAGACTGCACAGAGCTACACACACATATACACAAGTGCACACATAACTGGTGAAATCTGAATCAGCTCTACAGATCATGCCATTGTCACTGCTTGATTTTAGTGTCACACGCAGGGGGGGGTTAGGAATGCACGTAATTTCTTTGTAACCTCCTATAAATCTATAATTATAATTATTTCAAGAGTTAAAAAAAAGATACTGGCTATAGAACTAAACAGTGTGTATGTGCATGTTTTTTCATGTTAAGAAAATATCTTTTGGCCGGGCGCGGTGACTCACGCCTGTAATCCTAGCACTCTGGGAGGCCGAGGCGGGAGGATAGCTCAAGGGAGTTTGAAACCAGCCTGAGCAAGAACGAGACCCCGTCTCTACTAAAAATAGAAAGAAATTAATTGGCCAACTAAAAATACATAGAAAAAAATGGCCGGGCATGGTGGCGCATGCCTGTAGTCCCAGCTACTCGGAGGCTGAGGCAGAAGGATTGCTTGAGCCCAGGAGTTTGAGGCTGCTGTGAGGTAGGCTGACGCCATGACACTCTAGCCCGGGCAACAGAGTGAGATTCTGTCTCAAAAAAAAAGAAAAAGAAAAAGAAAATATCTTTCAATTCCTATTGTGCTTTTATCATGAATGGGTGTTGAATTTTGTGAAAGGCTTCTTTTCAGCATCTAGAAAAATAACCATGTCATCATTCCTTACATTTAATAATGAGGTGGATGATATTAAATAATTTCCTGATCTTGCAATTCTGGAATACACCCCACTTGTTCATGGCACATTACTTTCTTTGAAACAAAAGGAAAAAAAAAACATTCAAGAAGAATTGGACAATTACCTTAAAAAACCCTGCCTCATATGCTATTTCCATAAATTAAGTAGAAATTTTTTAGTGATCAAATGAGTTTTTTCAAAGAATGGCTTTAGCCCTTACATTATAGTAAATTAATTTTCACAAGGGTGTCAAAATAATTCAAAGAGAAAAAATAGACTTTTCAACAAATGGGCTGGGACAACTGGATATCCACATATACTGAAGAATAAAGTTGGAACCCTACCTCATACCATTTATAAAACTTAACTCAAAATGGATCAAACACCTAAACGTGAGTGCTAAAACCATAAGACTCTTAGAAGAAAGTATAGGGTGTAAATCTTTATGACCTTGGATTAGGCAACAGTTTCTTAAATATGACACTAAAGCATAAGCAACAAAAGAAAAAAATAAATAAATTGAATTTATCAAAATTAAAAATTCTTGTGTTTCAAAGAAAACTATCAAAAAAGTGAAAAGACAACCTATAGAATGGGAGAAAATATTTGCAAATCATATAGTTGAAAGGGTCTAGTGTCCAGAATAGACAAGGAACTCTTACAACATAATATTTTAAATGGGCAAAGGTTTTGAATAGACATTTCTCCAAAGAAGATATACAAATGGCCAATAAGCATATGAAAAGATACTCAACATCATTAGTCATTAGGGAAATAGAAATCAAACCACAATGAGATACCATTTCATACCCCTTAGATAGCTATAATCAAAAAGACAGGTAATAAAAAAGGTCGGCAAAGATGTGGAGAAATTGGAACCTTCATACATCATTGGTGAGAAAGTAAAATGTCACAGACACTTTGGAAGACAGTCTGGCAGTTCCTCATATGATTACAAATAGAGTCACCATATGACCCAGCAATTCCAATTCTAGGTATATACTCAAGAGAAATGAAAACATACGTCCAAACAAAAACTTGTACATGAATGTTCACAGCAACATTATTAAAAAATAGTCAAAAAGTGGAAACACCCAAATGTCTATCAACTGATGAATGAATAAATAAAATGTAGTATGCCCACACAATGGAATGCTATTCAGCCAGAGGAAGGAATGAAGTACAGATTCACACTGCAACACAGATAATAAACCCTGAAAACATGCTACAAGAACAAAGCCAGTGGGAAAGGCTGTACATTGTATGATTCCATTTATATGAAATGTTCAGAAAAAGCAAATCCATACAGACAGAAAGTAGATTAGTGGTTGCCAGGGTCTGGGGAGGAGGGAATAAGGAGTATTTCTTTTCGAGGTAATGAAATGTTTGGGCTGAGGCAGGAGAAACCCTTGAGTCCAGGAGTTTGAGGCTTTTATGAGCTAGGTTGATGCCACGGCACTCTAGTCCAGGCAATAGAATGAGACTCTGTCTCAATAACTAACTAACTAAATGCATGGATTTTATGGTATGTGAATTTTACATCAATTTTTAAAAAATTTTTTTTTTAATTTTCAGTTTTTTGTAGAGATGTTGCCCAAGCTGGTCTTGAACTCCTGGCCTCAAGCAATCCTCCCACTTCAGCTTCCCAAAGTGCTGGGATTATAGATGTGAGCCACCACACCCATGCCTGGCCAATAATGTCTTTTATATCCTTTCTTTTTGCTCTGAGGGATCATACATAATACATAGTTTTCATGTCTCCTTGGTCTTTTTTTTTTGAGACAAGGTCTCACTCTCATGCCACAGCTAGAGTGGTGTCATCATAGCTCACTGTAACCTCAAACTCCTGGGCTCAAGCGATCTCCTGCCTCAGCCTCTGGAGTAACTGGGACTACAGGTGCATACCACCACACCAAGCTAATTTTTCTATTTTTTGTAGAGATGAGGTCTCACTCTTGCTGAGGCTGGTCTCGAACTCCTGAGCTTAAGTGATTCCTCCCACCTCGGCGTCCCAGAGTGCTGGGATTACAGTTGTGAGCCACTGTGTGCCTAGCCATGAATTTTATATATCAATTTTTTAAAGAATGGAATGGCTTCATGGTTTTACTAGGCAAATAAATGTTCTTTTTCCAATTCTTAAACCTGAAGTCGTAAACCTATAGCCCACAGCATAATTTACCTGAACAAGAAAGACTGTGTCCATAACCTGGAAGTGTCCAAGGTCATCAATATAAGCCTCCTCGTATAGATCCGACACCACCACCAAGTGGACCAGAAACGTAGTGCACACAATGGTCAGGGTGACAGCCGAGGCGGTCAACGTCAAGAGGTAGATGAGGAAGTACCTGATGTTCCAGGCCCCAATGCAGTTGTTCACCCAAACACAGTGATGGTCAAAACGGTGCACGCACCAGTTACATACACCTGCAAAGAAATGAGGGAGGTGCTGGGTTGGTCCTTAATGAGACAATGACACCGTGCACAACTACTGAGAATTTTACAAACTGACCACTGGCCCTATGAGCAGGGAATGGCAGCTGCTGTCACCAGACTTTTAGAACTACAGTCAGTGCCCACCACAGCAGCCACTAGCTAAATGTGGGTGCTGAGCACTTGAAATACAGCTACAAGAAATATTTGAAAGAACACTTGGTCAATATTGACAGACGTACAGCTGGTTTTCAATTTCTATAATATTTCTTTGAATTCAATGTAAATAATACTGAAGAGAGACAAGAATTAGTGAAATTGCTTAACTTGGACAGACATAGTTTTAAAACTGATATTTCTGCTTTAAAGTCAAGTCAATTCTTCTGATAAAGATGAACCATTATGTCAATGTAGATGTGGATAGTAAATGAAAATGACTTTTTTTGGTACTCAATTTAATTATTGGAAAACTTTTAAGATTGTCTGGATATAACTTGGATATGTGAGTCTTCTTTTTCAGCTGTAAATTTTATAAAATCTAGGCTGGCACCATGGCTCACACCTATAATCCTAGCACTTTGGGAAGCCAAAACAGGAGGATCACATGAGGGCAGGAGTTCAAGACCAGCTTGAGCAACATAGCCAGATCTTGTCTCTACAGAAAATTTTAAAAATTAGCCAGGTGTGGTGGCACACACCTGTAGTTCCAGCTCAGGCAGGAAGATTGCTTAAGCCCAGGAGTTTGAGATTTCAGTGAGCTATGATGACGCCACTGCATTCTAGCCTGGGCAACAAAGCAAAATCCTGTCTCAAAAAAAAAAAATTTATGAAATCTAAATATAGATCAAGTAATGAAAATTTAGCATGTAAATCAAGATGTGCTATAAATGTAAAATACACGCCAGATCTCAAAGACTTAATATGAAAAAGAGAATATAAATTATTAATATCTCATAGATAATTTTTTATACTGATTACATTTCAAAATGATATTTTAAGTATGTTGGGTTAAATAAAATATCAATTAAAGTTAATTAATTGTTTCTTTTCACTTTTGTAACATTGCTACCGGAAAATTTAAAATTACGTAGTGGCTCACATTATATATTTGTTAGACAGTGCTTGTCTAGCATCTTGGGCACTCCCCAGAAGACCAGGCTTTACCAAGACTGAAATCTACAAACACAACATCCCACAGAAACATCTCTTGGTCAACATGCCAAGGTCACATGGAAAAGGAAGAGTTGTTATGCTCAGGCTAAATGCTTTCCACTATATAAGAACACAAGACTGAACCAGGCACAGGAGCTTGTACCTGTAGTCCCAGCTATTTGAGTGGCTTGTACCTGTAGTCCCAGCTACTTGAGGCCAGGAGTGTAAGACCAGCCTGGGCGACATAGTGAGACTCTGTCTCTTAAAGAAAAAAAAGAACACAGACTTTACCTTCAGTCATCTGAAAGAAATCACTACCTGGCCTCTAGAAGTAGTGGCCATCCCATGTCTAAGCATCAACTGGCTCTGCTCTTAGACTCAGGAAACATTCCCTTACAAACAAAGCCCACATGTGCATTGTGGGGGGTGCCACTGGAGCCATGAGAGCCATACTTACTGCAGTGCTTAGATCGAGCTGGTTTCCTTAAATCACAAGTAGAGCATTTCATGTTCTTTGGAAACATCACTTCATCAAATTCATACACTTGAAGAAATAATAGTTCATTTGCTTTTGTTATAATGGCTGAAAAAAGTAAGGACATATGTCAGTTTCAAACAATATAGTGTACTGGGTGTTCACAAAACCTAACCCTGATACGACACAAAATTGCTATATTTAATATTTAAAGCAATTCATTTTTTATAATTGCTTTATTAAGATATAATTCACAGATCTAATTCATTCATTTGAAGTGTACAATTCAATGGTTTTTAGTATATTCAGAGTTCTGTAACTACCACCACAATCAATTTTAGAACATTTTCATAACCCCAAAAAGAAATCTGTTAGCAGTCACTCTCCATTTCTCTGTAATGCCCCCATGCCCTGGAAACCACTAATCTACCTTCTATCTCTATGGATTTGCCTTTTCTAGACATTTCATTTAAATGGAATCATATAATATGTGGCCTTTTGTGTCTGGCTTCTTTCACTCAGCATAATGTTTTCAAGGTTCATCCGTGTTGTTGCATGAATCTATATTCATTTCTTTTTATGGCTGAATAATATTCCATTGAATGAATATAACACATTTTATTTAACCATTCATCAGTTGATAAACATTTGGTGCTTCAAGGACAGAAAAATTTAAAAGGATGGAAAAAAATACTAGACACCAATCAAAAGAAAGACCTTGTAATATTATAATATTAAATTCAGACAAAAAAGACTTGAAAGCAAAGACACTGACAGTGACAAAGAGGGTCACTACACAGTCAGTCCTTTGTATTTCGGGATCTGCATCTGCAGATTCAACCAACTGCAGACAGAAAATATTTAAACAAAAAAAAACCAAAAATAATATAACAATTAAAAATAATACAAACAGGCCGGGCGCGGTGGCTCACACCTGTAATCCTAGCTCTCTGGGAGGCCG
>VBSM01002153.1:23213941-23224053 GCA_008086735.1 Cheirogaleus medius
AAAAAAAAAAAAAAAATTTAATGGACAAATATCTGAATATCTTCACCAAAGAAGATACACAGATGGCAATAAGCATTATGAAAAGATGTTCGACATCATTTGACATTAGGAAGAGGCAAATAAAAACATCGATGAGCATCCACTAGATACTATTTACTACATATTAGAATGGCTAAAATCCCCCCTCGCCCCCAGTAAAAAGCCTAACAATAACGATTGCCTACAAAGATATGGAGCAGCTGGTGGGAACGCAAAATGGTACCACCACTTTGGAGACAGTTTGGCAGTTTCTTATAGAGCTAAACATAGACTTACCATATGATCCAGCAATCATTCTCCTAGATATTTACCCAACTTGTGGGAAAACTTATGTCTGTATGGCAATGTTTATAGCAGATATATTCTCAGTTGCCAAAAGCTGGAAACAACCCAAATGTCCTTGTATAGGTGAATGTAAGCCTAAAGCTACTGTACTCTAAAACAAAAGGTTTATTTTGAAAAACCATTTGCAACTTTGGGGAACATAACTGAATTGTCAAAAGAGCATAATACTAGTGACTATAATAATAATCACAAAATAATGCTTACCATGTACCATCCTGGGGCCTGTTTTGGAGCTTAATTTAGATTACCTAGGGCAGCCTGGAGGGGGGATGCACTTCCTTCTGTAGGGGCTACGGGGTCTCAGTGTAGGGATTATTGATGTGTTCATTCATTTAACAAATAGGCATTGAGCACTCTCAAAGTGCCAAGCACTGTTCTAGGTACTGCAGATATAGCAATGAGCAAACAGAGAGCGATACCTACCTTCCTGCAGCTTGCATGCTAATTTGTGGAGACAGACAACAAACAGGGTGAATCAGTAGGACACTTGGCAGCATGTCAGACGGTGAGAAGTGCTATGAAGAAACAGAAAGCAGGGAAGGCAGCAGCGGAGGGCAGGGAGGCTGGGAGAGGGGAGGGGGGAGGCATGCAGGCACGTGGGGAAATGTTCTGGGGGTAGGGGGGAGCTAGCGCAAGGTGGGAACGTGCCTGGCCTGTGCTAGGAGTGAGCAGGCAGGGGATTGTGTGACAGGGGTAAGGTCAGGGAGGTGCAAGGGGCCTGATTGGGGAGGATCCTACAGGCCGTGGGAGGACTTACGTGATGGGAGGGTTTTGAGCAGAGGAGAGACAGGATCGGATTTTCTTTTAGCTGCTCCTTCTGGCTGCTATGTTGACAATAGACTGCAGGGTGCAAGGGAAGTTCATTGAGGAACCAGCGGGTGGTGGCAGTGGAAGTGGAGAGAAGTGGGTGGGTTCCGGTTATAATTTGAAATTAGAAGGTAGAGATCATACGATTCATTGATACTTGAATTTGGGGTGTAAAATGAAGAGAGGGTGATGCCACCCTCAATGATGCCAGCCCTTCTCAGTGGCAGCCACCCAAGGGTCTCTGGGGGGTTTCCATTCCTGCAGACACCCCCAGGAAACCCTGCTGGCCCCTGGGCCTGGCGTCCTTTGGTTCACCTGCTGGCAAGAAGGTGGAACACGGAGTATGGAAAAGAATGCTAGGCTGGGAGTTCAGCAATGTGCTTTCTTCTGTCGTCAGTAGAAAGAGCAATGGACTCGGAGTCCCCTGAAGGCTGATGTAAGAGACAGGACAAACCGAGTGGTGTTTCCTACTCTCACTCTCAACACAGAACACTTCTCACACCAGATGGGGGAGTTCTATAACATACAAACTTACCTATATTGTCAGAAGCAATTCTCTTCTCACACCAAGCAATTCTCCAGTGGACACCAGCTGGGTGTCCTATAGTTCAATTTAATTCTGACACTATCTACCTGGAGTTAGAGAAAGATCCCACAGGTTAAGGGCTCAGTCCCTCTAGCCTGGCATCACCACAGAGGCCAATTGCAAGCTCCAGGTTGTGAGCTGTGCAATTGGCTATAAATTATAGGTTCCCACCACCTCCTCCTTGGGTTCATGGTGGCTCACAGAACTCAGGAGAATACTTTACTTACTATTGCCGATTTATCACAAAAGATATTTTAAAGGATAAAAATAAACAGCCAGATGAAGAAATGCATAAGGCAACCTTTGGAAAGGTCCCAAACCTGGAAACTTCTCTCCCCATGAAGTTGGGGTGTGCCCCCCTCCTGGCATGTGGATGCATTCTTGTTTTCCAAACTGGAAGTTCTCCAAACCCCGTCCTTTTGGGTATTTATGAAGGTTCCAGGAGTTCACTTGCTCAAGGCTTCTTGGGTGTGGCTCCAGGTCATAAAAAATAAAAAATTTAAAAAAATTAAAAGAAAAATGAAGGTTCCATTTACATGGGCATGGTTGATTACATCATTGGTCGTTGGTGATGAACTTAACCATCAGCGTCTCTCCCCTCCCCGGAGGTCAGACGCTCCTATCACTCAGGAAATTACAAAGCTCTTAGGAGCTTTGTGTCAGGAACTGGGGGCAGAGACCAACATAGATATTTCTTGTTATTTCACAGCAGTAGAGAGTGGTGGGCAGAACCATGAGCTCTGGAGCCAGAGACAGTCAAATTCCAGCTCAGCCACTCATGAGCTTGTGTGGCCCTGGACAAGTCACTTGATCTCTCTGAAGTTCTGTTTGTTCATCTCTAAACTGGAACTAGCAATTCTGGCTTTGCCAGGAAAGTTGTGACAATTGAATGAGGTAACAAATGTATGACAATTGCCTGGCACAAGACTAGGTCTGGCCTCGATGCAGGTTACTTTTCCATCCCCTCTAGGTTACAGGGCTTAGGGATGTACCTTTCAAGGAATTCAAGTTTTTAAGATGTCAACTTGATTGAGATGTAATTTATATGCAATAGCCTGCATACATGTAAAGTACACAATTCAGTGAGTTTTGACATGTATGTTCCTGTAAAATTACCACCACAATCAAAACAGGAGACATTGCATTTACCCTCAAAAGTTCCTCATGTCCCTTTCCAATTTATCCTGTCCTCCATCCCTTTCCTAGCAATCACTGCTCTGCCTCTGACAATATAGATAAGTTTACGTGTTATAGAATTTGAAATAAATTGAATCATAGAGCCTTTTGTTAACAGCGTCTTTTACTTAGGGTAACTTTTTTGAAGGTTTATCCACGTTGTTACATGTATCAATAGTTCATTTCTTTTTATTGCTGAGTAGCCATCCATTGTGTAGATGTACCACAATGTGTTTATCCATTCAGCAGTTAGATGGATATTTAGATTGTTTCCGTTTTGTGGCTACTATGAATAGTGCTGCCATGAGCATTCACGTCCAAGTCTCCATGTGGACATACACTCTCATTTCTCTCAAGTAAACCCCTAAGAGTGGTATTACGGACTGAATGTATGTGGCCCCCCCCCAAATTCATATGTTGAAACTCTGAATGTATGAATGACTGAATGTATGTGGCCCCCCCAAAATTCATATGTTGAAGCCCCAGTGCATCTGTATTTGGAGATAGGGTCTCTAAGGAAGTAATTTGGGTTAACTAAGGGCATAGAGTGGGACCCTGATCTGATAGAATCAGTGTCCTTATAAGAAGAGACACAAGAGAGCCCACTCTTCTTCTTCTTCTTTTTTTTTTTTTTTTAAGGCAGAATCTTGCTCTGTCGCCCTGGCTAGAGTACCACAGCATCAGTCTAGCTCACAGCAATCTCAAACTCCTGGGCTCAAATGATCCCCCTGCCTCAGTCCCTAGTAACTGGGACTACAGGCGTGTGCCACCATGCCCAGCTAATTTTTTCTATTTTTAGTAGAGATGGGGTCTCACTCTTCCTCAGGCTGGTCTCAAATTCCTGAGCTCAAGAAATCCTTCCACCTCGGCCTGCCAGAGTGCTAGGATTACAGGCGTGAGCCATCATGCTCGGCCTCAGTCAACTCTCTTTCTCTGAGGGCACACAGAGAAGAGATCATTGAGGACACAGTGAGAAGGCAGCAGGCCACAAACCAGGAAGAGAAGAGAGCCCTCACCAGGAACTCAACCAGCTAGCACCTTGACCATGGCCTTCCTGTCTCCAGAACTGTGAGCAAATACATTTCTACCATTTAAGCCACCCTATCTGTAGTATTGTGTTATGGCAGACAAGTGGAATGGGCAGTGCTATAGCCTGAATGTTTGTGTCCCCCCAAATTCATATGTTGAAACTTAATCCCCAATCTGATAGTGTTAAAAGGTGGGACCTTTGGGAGGTGATTAGGTGATGAGGGCTCCACCCTCATGAATGGGATTAATATCTTATTAAAGAGGCTTGAGAAAACCTGTTTGTCCCTTCTGCCAAGTGAGGACCCATAAAAGGTGCCATCTATGAGGAACAGGCTCTCATCAGATGCTGAATCTGCTGGCTCCTTGATCCTGAGCTTCTCAGCCTCCAGAACTGTGAGCAATCAATTTCTATTATTTATAAATTACCCAGTCTGTGGTATTTTTGTTATAGCAGCCTGAACAGATAAAGACAGGTGGGCCGTATATTTAACTTTTTAAGAAACTGCCTAACAGTTTTCCATAATGGTTGTACCATTTTACATTCCCACCAGCAGTGTCAGGTAACTCCATTTTTTGCCATCCTGGAGAAACATCCGTTTGTTCATGCAAGAAGACAAAAGAGCATGCCAAGTCACCCACGTGACTGCTGCTGTTTATGTCTAATTACCATGCAGCACAATCAGGCAGCCTGTTAAACATGCAGAGCTGTGATCTAAGATGTATTCTGTTACAACACCAGACACTTTTCTATCATGCTCTGGGATTACTCTTGTTCACTCATGGTTATTTTTCCAATGAGGATATACTGTAAGCTCCCCAGCACAGTTTATAATGTATATAAGAGAACCCACATAGACAGATCTGTGGCACACACACACATACACACAGTAACTCGGAGAGCATCTTTGGGTAAAGTGAATTCTGGAAAACATCCAGTTCAATCATGGTGACCTATTAAGAGTAGCTTCTAGTCTGTCTGGTCTCCTTCTCCTGCACCCTGAGAAGAGGATTTATTTATTTATTTATTTTTAATTTTTTTTTTTTTTTGAGACAGAGTCTCACTCTGTTGCCCAGGCTAGAGTGCCGTGGCGTCAGCCTCGCTCACAGCAACCTCAAACTCCTGGGCTCAGGCGATCCTTCTGCCTCAGCCTCCCAAGTAGCTGGGACTACAGGCATGCGCCACCGTGCCCGGCTAATTTTTTCTATATTTTAGTTGGCCAATTAATTTCTTTCTATTTTTTAGTAGAGATGGGGTCTCGCTCTTGCTCAGGCTGGTTTCGAACTCCTGAGCTCAAACGATCCGCCCACCTCGGCCTCCCAGAGTGCTAGGATTACAGGCGTGAGCCACCGCGCCCAGCCTGAGAAGAGGATTTAAAAACAAACTTTTAATTGTAGAATAGTTTTAGATTTACAGAAAAGTTGTGAAGATAGTACAAAGTCCCTGTATACGCCATACCCATTTTCCCTTATGGTCATGTTACCTTGCTATGGTGCATTTGTCACAACTAATGAAGCAAAATTGATTCATTATTATTAACTAATTCAGAGTTTCTTAGTTTTTCCCTAATGCTCTTTCTCTGTTCCAGGATGCAGGATACCATATTGCATTCAGTTATTAATATCATGTCTCCTCAGGCTCCTCCAATCTGTGACAGTTTCTCAGACTTCCCTTGCTTTTGAAGATCTTGACAGTTTTAGAGTCAGGTATTTTGTAGAATGTCCCTCAGTTGGGGTTCCCTGCCATTTTTTCATAGTTAGCCTGCTTATGGGTTTTGGGGAGAAGAGGCAAAATGCCATTCTCATCGCGTCAAGTCAAGGCTACATCCTACCCACACGACTTGTCAGAGTTGATGTTAACCTTGATCCTGACTGAGTTGTTGTTTGTCAGGTTTCTCCCCCATGAAGTTAATCTTCCCCTTCTTCCAATCTCTTCATACCATCCTCTTTGGAAGGAAGTCACTCTGTGCAGCCCACATTGAAGTGTGGGGAGTGACACTCCACCTCCCTGAGGAGGAATTGGCTACATAAATTCTTAAACATGGGAGATTTGTCTCTTCCTCTCATTTACTGATTTAATCAATTGTCTATTTATATAATATGGATTTGTGGATATTTATTTTGTACTTTGGGTTATAATCCAATGCTTTGTTATTTTGTTTGTCAAATTGTTTCAGCTTTGGCCATTGAGGGCATTTTCAATTGGCTCCTGTGTCCCTTTGGTAAATCCCATTATTCTATGTGTGTGTGCGTGTATGTTTAGCACTTCTTTACTTTCTAGCACTAGAAGATGCTCCAGGCTCATCTTGGATATTCCCTGCCCCAGCCCTGGAATCAGCTGTTTCTCCAGAGAGCCTGGGCTCCTGTCATTGGGGAAAGATACTAGAAATCAAGATCTGGGCACTGGCTCTGCTCACTGCTCCTGGGGTGTCTTTGCTCCCAGGCCCTTTCAGCAGACAGAGCAGGCAAATGCATGAGCATATATTAGCCTCTGCACATGCACATATCTGTAGAGATTTCCACATGGATCCATCTGTACTTATATTAAGCTAAGTATGAGTTCATCCTGATGTCCACAACTCTAACATGGATTATTCTAGCTTCCCCCTCTTGCTTGTCTGTAACCTCCCACTCTAAAAGGGAGGAGCCTGGCTCCCATCATCCACTTAAGTGTTCAATTCCAGAATGCATGTATAGTGTGATCTCAGATTGCTAAGCTGCACCCCCGAGGGACACAACTTTCCCCAACTAGAGTACATTGCTATATGCCACTCCTTTTGCCTTCAGTTTTACAGACTTGACTCATTGCCACAATTACAAAGGAAATTGCCTTTTCCCCCATCCAAACCCTTTCTTCTGGCCTGAGTCTCCCCTTCTCCTGCCAATAAGCTCAGCCTGGGAGGTTCCCATCAGGTGTTCTCTGCAGGAACTGGATGCCCACACCCTGCTGGGTCTCACAGGCTCCTCTACCATCACTGGTCCCACTGAACCAAGTGGCACACCCACCCTGGAACAACCCTGTCCAATCCTCTGGGCCCATCTGCCAAGCTCTGTGATCTTGTGGATGGGCCCGGCCCCAGACAGTCTTCACTTCCCCCTGAGGACCACTGCTTGCCTCCCAGGACCATGCAGCAGGGGCAGCCAGCCTGGGTCCTGGCCAAGCCGTCCAGCCATCCTGCTGGTCTACCCGGTAACGGGGCCCTCTCAGGTTACTCAGAGGATCATTTTGCCTTAGAAACTCCAGCTGTCACCTCGGGCGCATCAGTAACTGATGCCAAGGCCCTGAGCAGCAGAGGCCCCAGCAACAGGCGAGTGTCCTGGTGTTCCCTGAGTGTTGTGCTCTGTCTCTGCGGCTACTGCAGTCATCAGCAAGGAAGGTGAGCAGACCTGGGGAGGGGTACAGCAACTGATCATCTGGGACAGGTCCAGACATTTCAGTGCTGTCTGGACCCTGGATTCCTGCTTCTGGAGAAGAGAGGGTGGCTCAGATTAGGGACTCTGGGTGGGTGAGAGAGAGGGCTCGGGTCAGTCTGTAGGGCTGGGGATACACTGGAGGGCTTGACATGGTTCAAAAGGCCTGGGAGGTCAGTGCTGGCAGCCTCTTTCACCCTGTGGGCTCCCTAAATTGGGCGTGGAAGTGTTAGGAGCTGCCTGCTCTGATGTCTGCCAGGCAGCCGTGCAGCATAGCACAGGTGTGCTGGTCAGAACAGAGGAGCATGGGGAGGGGGACCATGTGTCAAGCCCCACATTCGGTTTCCACCCAGCCCCTCTTATGGTAGTGGAGGAGCTGATGGCTCCTCTCACAGGACAAGGACTAACCCCAGGTCCCTCCATGCTGCAGTGATGCCCCCACCCTGCCTGGGCATAGTGGGCTGCAGGGGCTCAGTGCTTTGCCACCAAGCGCCAGAGGAAGTGTCTCTGAGGATTCACGCCCAGCAATCAGCACCACAGCCCAGTAGATGAGGATGAGGTCCCCTGGGGTGGGTTCAGGGCTGATCCTGCCAAGCTGGGTGTGACAGCCTCCACCCAGCGTGGAGTTCTCATATCATGCCCTCTGCTGGCCAGGTGACGCGGGTGCTCACTGGATGTCACTCAGGGACATTTCCTCCTATTCCATCATGGGCCTCCTCCCTGCGCACAGTGCCCTACTCCCAGAGCCCTAGCTTCCAAGAAGTGTTCTCCAGGCCTCCCAGGAGAGGTGGTTCCTGGAGAGGGAGCTGCTGGGAGGATGACACCCGGGAGCAGCTCTCCAAGCATCTGCAGGGGGCTGAGGGGCACCAGAGACCATGGTCTTTGCAAACCAGCCCTCAGAGGATCCTCTAAGCCAAGGTCAGGAAGCCTGCAGACACTGTGACCAGAACAATAAGCCTTCATACCATGTCCTGCCTACAGTTTCAGAGGCTCCCCCCACAGACTTCCATAAGAAACTCTAAACGGATGGACAGACAGAAATACACACACGACTGTTCCATCCAGAACAGTCCATCCTCACCTCCCTACTGTGGCATGGTCCCAGTATACCTCACCAACCCACACAGTCAGCCTCCTCTTCCTGAGCCATCCTAAAGCCAGGAGCCCAGAGACCCCAAATCAGCCATACCATCCTTTCCCAATGAGAGTCTTACAACTCTCTCCAAAAGTCAGTAGGAAAGGAGATAGTACTTCCATATAAGACCTCCTCTTGTTTCCTCTTTGCTTAGCAGTTTCTACTACTCAGTATCTTATCAGTTGCAAGTGATGAAACCCCAACTTTAAACAGCCTTTTAAAAAAAGAGGAATTCATGAGCCCACATCACTGGGAGGTCTTTTTATCAAATGGAAGTTGGGTGAACTTCAGGCATAGCTGGATCCAGGAGTTGTGATGCTATCATAAGAACTGATCCTTCACATGGTGGCAACATGGCTGCCAGCAGCCCTAAACCTGCAATGTCCTTACAGCTAATGGGCCCAGATAAAGACCCTCCAAGGCCAACATACCAACTCTGAAGGGGTTCTGAAGAACTCTCCTTGGGGACAATGGAAGGCAGAGTGTACCATGTAAGTCAGACAGTAAAGCAGACCCATAGAAAAAGGAGTAGCCTCATTGGTATAAAACCAAGGCACTCCAATTAAGACTTTAAGGAAGGGCCACTTGTCTTTTACATCCCCACCATATTGTTTTTAACCACTTCAGTACCAGCATCAACTATAGTCGTCAGTCACAGATGAATGAGAGCATCGACTTTAGCCAACAGCCGTGATATGAAGGCGCACAGCCAAGCGTTCACTTTAGTCCACTGCCAAAAGCTTTTACTTTTATCTCTGCAGTTGCAGTGTGTATGTTCAGCTAATAAGTTACTACGAATCTGTGACCTTTTAACAAGTCCTTAGTAGGAGTTATTATAGTTATTTTCCTAAAGCTGCCTGTAAAGTAAAACAAGCTTTCAGTGCTTTAAAGCTTTCCTCATTACACAAGAGCAAAACGGATTCGTTGTCAATGCACAGCACAAACTATTGTGTGTGCCGGCTGTGGGCAAGGTTTCGCGGTCTGTGAGCGCCGTACCGAAGTGGTTTATAAAGTCCAGAGCTAACGATAATATAGAGATGAGTGGATTTCGTAAGAGACGCCCACTCTGGCCTTGGTGTCCCCTGGGCCACTGAAGCAGCAGTCCCTGTCCTCCCTAAAGACCACACACCCTAATTACACTCCTCACCCCCATGCCCTCGCACTGCCTCTGCGTGGCCTGAGACCTGTTCTGTATCCCTCAGATGCCCTCACCGCCCTTCTGATCTGTCCCCTCTAAACCACTCCGTCATCTCAGCCACACTCTCCTCCTGTGGTTCAGAGACGGAAAAATGGAAAAACTCATACTCAGACCGACAGCGGAATGGGGAAGGGGCAAAAGACAGATGGAGGGGAACTGAGACAGAAGTAGAGGCCTCGAGGGCACATGCCCTGGGCTTCTGAGCGGCTGCGCAGCCACCGACAGGGCGGCGGAATCCCGTGCTGTCTGTCTCCCGCTCCAGCAGCACCGCCACAGCGCCATGCTGACCACCAACCAGGGCTGGCCCGAGGACTTCGGCTTCCGGCTGGGCGGCTCCGGCCCCTGCTTCGTCCTGGAGGTGGCCGAGGGGAGCAGCGCGCACGCCGGGG
>VBSM01002153.1:23229420-23246518 GCA_008086735.1 Cheirogaleus medius
GAGGAGGGGGCGGCGCCCAGCCGAGCTCTGTAGGGAGAGGGTTACCCTGGCAGTGAGGCTTCAGCCACCCTCCACTTCTCGAGCCTCCCCGCCACACAAATCCCTAACATCCCCCTCCCCAAGACTGGCCAGTCCCCAGTGGCCCCCCATGTGCTGAGCTCCAGCTAAGGGATGGTGATCCCCGAGCAGCACCTCCTGGTGGGGGGTTATGGGGGAGTCACAGACACAGCTGTGATCCCCAGAGGTGAGGGGCAGCCCATAGCTAACTCAGTATGGAGCAATCAGCGCAGGCTCCTGGGAGGAGTCAGCAGGTGTCAGTGCTGTGACTCAGACAGTGACCTGGGGGATCCGGAGGTGTGTCCTGTGGAGGTAGAAGGATAGTCCCCAAGGGGAGTTCATCAGAGCCAGGCATCTAACCACAGAGGGTGAGGGCAATGCCACACTGGCTCGTGGTACCTAACAGTGGCCCAGCTGTGAACCACCCAGTATGGGGTGGGGGGCCACAGAGAGCCACTGTTCTGGCCATGGGACCCCACGTCAAGGTTTAACTGAGAGGTTGAGCAGCCAAAGGATGAGAAGTGAAGAAGTGTGTGCGTGTGTGTGCGTGCGTGTGTGTGTGTGAAATCTCCACACAAAGGCTAGAACCCATCCAAATCAGAGAGGTGTGGCCTCACTTAGGGGTGGTCCCAGTGGCCAAAACAGCGTGGGGAGATGGAGAGGGGGCAGTGAGACCACCAAGCTGGGCCATCCAGCATAGTTGCCACTAGCCACATGTGGTTATTTAACATTAAATTTAATTAGTATTCGATAAAATTTAAAGTTCAGTTTCTTAATCTCACTAGCCACATTTCAAGCACTCGATAGCCACATATGGCTGGTGGCCACTGTATAGGACAGGTCCATCATCACAGGATGTACGCTCAGACATTGCTGCTGCTGTGAAGGGTGACATGGATCAGTGGCTGCAAAGCACTCAAGAGGTCTCGTCTTCCTCTACAAAGGCAGTTAATCTTGCAACTCAGAGCCTAATTCGGGTCTGTCCCCAAAGGGATCCTAGTCTGATGAAGTGATAAAATGGCTTTCTAATTAGGACAGGACAGGCAGTTTGGAAAGTGTGACGTGGGCAGGAGGGAACAGGAAAGCAGAGTCAGCTCTGTGACCCGCTAGTGTCTCAGAAAATATGAGATGGGGGAAGGTCACGAGGGCAGGAAGGGTCAGGTAGGGGTAGTGGAAGCTGCAATTTGTAAACCTGGCACACCTGGCTCAAACTCCAGGTCCACTCACTGGCAGTACAACCTTGAGCAAGTTCACTGACCTCTATAATTTGTAAAATGGGATTGGTAATATTTTTTTATTAGAGACAGGGTCTCGCTGTGTTGCTCAGGCTGGAGTGCAGTGGTGCAATCATAGCTCACTGTAACCTTAAACTCCTAGGCTCAAGCAGTCCTCCCACCTTGGCCCCCCAAAGTGCTAGGATTACAAATATGAGTCACCATGCTCAGTCTAATTTTCAATTTTTTTGGTAGAGATGGGGGTCTTGCTATGTTGCCCAGGCTGGTCTCGAACTCCTGGCCTCAAGCGATCCTCCCACCCAGGCCTCCAAAGTGCTGGGATTACAGGCATAAGCCACCATACCTGGCTGGGCTTGGTAATTTCTACGTGTACCAAGCAGGGTTCTTGGTAGGAAACCATATAAATGAACTCTGCCAACTGTAAGCAGAAAAGAGATTAGTTGAGAATCTAGGGGTAGGTTATGAGGGACCATCTGGCCCCCTTCACCCTTTTCTGCTTTAGTGACAAGTGTCAAGGACACCATAATACAGAATTATTGGGAGAATTCTGAGACTGTAGGTTGAAGTGCCAGGCATATAACACGTGCTCAATTAGTATAGGTTTCCCTTAGGGAAGCCTCTTTTTCTCAAAAGTAGATTCCTCAAGTATGGCACTAGTGACATTTTGGATCTGATATTTCTCTGTTGCTTGGGCCTGTCCTGTACATTGTACGGGTGTTTAGTAGCACCCCTGGCCTCTACCCAACTAGATGCCAGTAGCACACCTACCTCCCAGTTGTCATTTTGTGACAAACAAAAATGTCTCCAAACACTGCCAGATGTCCCCTGGCAGGGGCGGGGGGTGGTGCAAAGTCACCCCTGGTTGAGAAGTACAGCCCTAGAGTAATCTTTGGCAGTGCCCTCTCACTGGGACAGGCACTTCAGGGAAGTCCAGCTATTGCTTGTCCCCCGGTGACCACCCTATGCTGCCTTGGGTCACCTGGCCAGATGCACCAGGTGCTGGCCCCATCCTGTGCCTGTGGGGACCTGGCCCTGAGGCAGCACTGAATTCAAGCATGAGCACTTGCTCCATGGTTGCACCTCCTATGCCCACAACATGGTGAACAGTCTTCAAAGCCTTTGGGTGTGACTGCTTCTGGATGCTGGGCCACTGCAGCTGCTGCAAAACCACCAGAAATGGCTCCATCATGATGGGACAGCTGTGGCCCTACAGATGTCAGGGAGCTGTGCTCACTGTGAGGCTTATCTTCTCTCCCGGGCAGGGCTCGGGACAAGGTGTGGCATGAGTGGGCTCCAGCTTCCTGTTGCTGCCAGGGACAAATGCGATGCTGAGAAGTCCTTGCTGGGGTCAGGAATGGGGGGCGGAGGTGTGTTGGGATGTGTGGTGTGGACAGAATACCAGAGACTGATGGTCAGATCTGCAGGGTCCTCCCTGTGACTGGCTGCAGGCAGCCACAGGCCAGCCCCTGTGAGATAGTCCTCTGAGCAAGACAGAGGTAAGGTCCTGGGGTATTCTGCCTGAGTGGGTGGTGGCTGGCGATGGGTGGTGGAGAAGAGGGCTTCATGCTGATGGCCCCTCCACAGGCCTGTCATTTACTTCTCAGATCTCAGATTCAGGCCCTCTCAGGGCAGTCAGAACTTTAGTGAAAAATGTCAATGCAGAACAGAATCCCTGGGTCTGCTCCTGATGACTTTCAGGGAATGGCAGACCCAGAGCCAGGGAGGAGCCCATGTGCCCTTTCCTGTCACTTCCCTCTCCTCCCCTTTAGCTATTCCTGGCTTTTCTGAGTCGGAGTGCCCATCTCAGGGAGGTCCTCTACTCAGCTCCTCCCCACTCACCTGGCAGTTGTCCCAGCCTGGCCCCCCTCCTCATTTCCACTCACCTCCTCTGCGATGTTAGTATCTGTTAGCCCCTTGTCCCATCCCAGCACCCCTCTCTGGGTCCCATTCCCTGGTGTACCAAAACCTCTGGAGTCCCTCTACTTACCCATGACTCCTTAAACCCTCCGTGGCTCCCCACTGCTCTCAGCTGCCCCCCTCTCCAGCCTCTTCTCTCCCAGAGTGCCCCCCTGGGTAGGTAAGGAAGCTTCTTCTCGCTGGCGACTCCTGTTGAGCCCTGGGGCTGGGGCAAAAGCCATCCCTTCCAAAAAGACGATGGGGGCTTCCTCTGAGCTGTCGGGTTCAGTCTTCGCCGCAGCAGGGTCGTGGGGACTCGCCACTGTGCGGGGAATTGGAGGGGCCCGGGGACGGAGAGGTCACAGGGGAGGGCCCTGGGGTGGGAATGATGGAGGGAACCAAGGGGAGGGAGCGTGGCGGCCTCGAAGGGCCCCCAGCTTCCCCCTCACCCTCCAGCAAGCAGAAGGGTCCCAGGCGAGGCGGGGTGGGGCGGGGCGGGGCCACCGCGAGGGGGCGGGCGCGGGGCCGCCGGCCGGGACCGCTCGGGAGGGGCCGCGCGCGCTCGCCCGGCAGAGGCGCGTGGAGTCGCGGCGCCCTCGCTTCGCTCGCGGGCTCGGCCACCCGCTGCCCTTCGGCACCTGCTGCGCCGCGGTCCCAGGCTCCAGATGGGGAAGGACCAGGGCTTCTCTCGGCACTTTCGGTAGCTTCCCCTCTGCGCCCCGCGCCTCCGGGATCCGTGCGCCCTGGGCGCCGCAGACTCGTCTCCCGCGGGCCTGAAAGGGGGTGGGGCTGGAGCACTGAGGGGACTCCTGTCCCTGGGTAGGCACCTCCGAGCCTGGGCGGAGCTCGGGGGCCGGGGAGGGGGGAAAAATCTGGGCAGCACTAGGGTGGCGAGGTCTCCACATTGGGCTCTGGGAACCCGTACACAGCCCTAAGGATCGGGGTCAGGACGAAGGGCTGGGATTGAAAAGCCCTCTTTATTCCCTAAGACTGGGCTGGTCGAGGGGACAGAACAGAGGGCCTAGGCTGGGGGTCGGTGCTCTGGTGAGAATCCAGCACGTTCGGTCCTGAGCTTGGAGGGCGCGACCTCTTCACTGCCGGCACCCACGTCGCTACCCCCATGAACTAGGGCACCCTTACTCCCTCCCCACCAGTTCATTGGCTGATGATCAAGGGTGAGGTAGAGAAAGCTGGGCTGGGACAGAGAAGGGAGAGAGAGGACCCTAAGGAAATTCCTGGTAGGAACCTGGGGTTGGACTTAGACTTGACCCTGGCAGAGAGAACAGGACTGACCCTGAGTGCAAGGTCATCATGTGGCCCCCAGGAAGAGTCTTGTGGCCTCAGAGAGGCCTGTTGGCATAGCAGGGACATGGGAGTCCTGGGACAGCTATTTCCGGACTGTCAGAGGATTAGTGATTGGTCACGATAGTCAGTGTGGCCTCAATGCACCTGGCTGTACTGGGTCAGTCGATTCAGAGCAGACCCAGGGTTGGGAGCCTGCGCCAGACTGAACTGCATGGAGGGCCCATGAGCCAGGAAGGGTGTCTGGCTCACCAGGTGGCCTTGGCCTCAGTCTCAGCCCCAAGGATGCCAAGCAGGGAAAGGGCCACCTGACCTTCTTCAACCTGTGCAGTTGGTGACTCAGCCTGGTTCCCACTGCAGGGGCAGGGCCTTTTTAGTTGCCGCTAGAAATTAGCTGTGGTGATCACCTGGCCCTGCCCAGGTTGGACTCAGGGGCTGGGTGTAAGGGGCTGATGCCTTCCAGAGCCTGTAGCTGGAGCCTGAAGTGTGAGGTGGACAGTCTCAAGCCTTGTCATCTCTCCTGGGCCAGGGCATGAGAGGCATGAGGTCTGGGAGGATGTGGGGAATGTACAGGCCAGGCAGAGGGAGGCATCCAGCTCTGGAGACCTTGAGTGACCATCTGGAGAATAAAGCTGAGGCTTAAGGTTTGCAGGAATCACTGCAGGGAGGCAGGGACAGGCCCCTGGCAGTGTTGAGCAGGCCATTCATTCTGGCCTCCTGGCCACTTGGAACATCCAGACCTGGAGCAGAGCTCACTGGGGGGCAGGGAGAGTGCACCCTCCTCCCAGAGGATCCACATCCCTTCCCTCCCTCCAGGTGACTTATTTTGCCTATCTGGCCTCATTAATCCTACCCACAGGGACCGGGGGAACTGTGTGGGGCTGCTGGGCAAGCAGAGGGGCTTGTGTTTCAGTGGGCTGCAAGGCCACTGATCTCTCTCCCTCCTCCATCCCATTCTGCCCTTGGCACTGATTCCTGGTACAAAGAACAGGGAAAGGAGCCTTGGGATGTGGCCAGGGAGGCTTCGCTAGCAACCTGACCTTCAAGGGGCCCTTGTCAGAGGTCCTGCCACAGTGCTGAGGTTCAGAAGGCTGGGCTCCTATTCCACCTGTGCCGAGGGCCAGCTGTTTAACCCCGGAAAATTATAGATCCTCTCTGTGCCTCAGAGTCCTCTGCTTTGGACCGGGGAGTCCACCAGGATGTTAACTGCCACCTTTACTCAGAGAGGTGGCTGCTGGGGGTCCCCCTGTTTACTGAGTCCCTGCCAGGTGCTGAGCTCCAACTGTCACTGGGGCTCACCGCTGAGCTACGGACCCAGCCCTCAGTCAGCTTCCAGCCTCACAGAGGAGACCCACTGACACCAAAGAATCATCCCGGGGTGTGGACCGAGCACAGGGGACCTTGTCTCTCCCCTGCCTTTTGCTACTTCCAGGGTGACTCCTTTGAGAGCAGGAGCCACAGTCCCTTCAGCTTTAGCCCCAGTGCCTGGCTGGCACAGAGAGCAGGGGCTCACTAAATATACACAAGATTGAGTTGAAGGGAGGCCAGTTCAGCTAAAGGAGCAAAGAGTGTACCAGGCAGGGGCAACAGCCTGGGCAAAAGCCTAGAGGTGGGACGGAAGGTGGCCGATGTGGTGGTCCTGGCAGATATCTGAGTAGGCAGCTGTAGATGGGGCTGGCCAGAGAAGCAGGCAGGAAGATAGGAGGTGTGATGAGGGTCTGGGGGAAGTCAGGCCCTGGGCGCATGGGCTCCAGTTTTTTCCAGCAAAGTCACCAGGAAACAACCTGGGAGAATCTTAGTGGTGGGGATCCCCGGCTCGAGTTTAGCCTTGGCGGGTGCAGAGGGAGTGGGAGAGAGGCCAGAGATGGAAGACAGAGGCGGGAGGAGGAACAGGCTCATGGACTGGCTTTGTGGTGGCAGAGGCCCTGAAGAGGTCAGAGACATGGGCGATGGTCCCAACGTGACTTTCCCGAGGTGGAGCGAGCAGGAGGCTACGTCCTGGTGTGGCCCGAGGCAGCTATGGGAAAAAGTCTGGGGACCGAGGGGGAGACAGCGGCTCCGGGTTTCCCCAGCCTTGCAGCGGAGGGGCGGGGTAGCCGAGGGTGGCGCCCACGAGGAGGCGCCTTCGGCCTGACTGTGCGGTCCTCGCCGGCAGGATCTTCATCCCCAAGAAGCACCGGGCGCGCTTCGACGAGGTGGTGTCGCAGGGCCTGCTGGGCAAGCTGTGCCGCGCGCGGAGGGCGCAGGGCGCCCAGCGACTGCGCCGGAGCCGCAGCGAAGAGCGGCCCGAGCGCCTTCTGGTGTCCACGCGCGCCAGCGCCCCGCCGCGCCGACCGGACGAGCCGCCCCCGCGCAAGGCTGCCTCGCTGGTGGGCTGCCGCGCCGGCCCGGGGGGCGCGCGCAGGTACGCGGGGCGCTAGGGCGCGGGCCGCCGACGCTCTCTGTCCGTGGGCTCGGGGATAGAAACCTGGGCACAGGGCGGGGCGTGGGCACCTGGGGCGAGGCAGGAGAGCTTAAGGGGAGCGGGACACGGGACATCATCTCTGTGCTCTATGTGTCCCAGCTCCCCTCTCCGCAGGACAGGTCATGCTGCCCACCCCCTTTTCTTCCCCCAGGACTGTCCGAGTCTACAAGGGCAACAAGAGCTTCGGCTTCACACTTCGCGGCCATGGGCCTGTCTGGATCGAGTCTGTCCTGCCTGGTGAGGGGTGGGCAGGTTGCTCCTTGAGTCCCTAAGGCCCAGGATGGGGTGAAGGACCCTGTTGTGGCTGTCCTTGGTAATTCTACCTATGTAGGCTGCTGCTTAGCAATCTCCCCACTCCTAGACACTAACCTTGTCCTCTGTGTACTCTGAGTGTCTCAGAGCCCCAGATCCAAATCATCCACCTACCTAACGTGTTTGAGGCCAGAGGCTTCTGCCTGAGTCTGGGCACCGCCCTCCAAGTTCAGCATCACCCCAAGATAAGTGAGCCAAGTTCTTCACCCAGACCTTTCCTTTTTCTACATGGGGGGGGGCTGGGCACTGCCCAAGACTGGGGCAGCCAGGACTGAGCCTGCCCAGGCTGTGCTCCAAACAAAATTCCCTGCATGGAGTGCCCACCGTGCAGGGCCTCAGGGCCTCTGCCCCCTATCTAACTCCTCCCTGAATCAGGACTCTCCTCCTCCCACCCAGGCTGCCCCTTCTTGCTCCTGAAATAGTGGCATCTTGAAGAAGGGGGAGGCTTCCCAGTGCAGGAATCCTTCCTTCCTGCCCCTCCAGTGTAGGTGGGGAGGGGTGCTCATTTTCATTATGGAAGAATGAAACATCTCCTAGCACTGAACTGAACTCTCCCTCCCTGCAGCCACCCCACCGGCCTGGGTCACCTGATCTGTCCTGCATCCATTCCCTCCCAGCACCTGAGCATGATGCTCCTGGTTACACATCCCCATGGGTGCCCTGTCGATGCATTGTCCTTTCCACACTCTGCATCTCACAGCTCCAGTGGAAGAATTTGTGAGACAGGCATCTTCTGATCCCTGGGGAAGCACCTCAGCACCTTTGCATCATTGTTCCAGCCTTCAGACCATTTTAAGACCTAATTATAATAACTGGCATGTTCTAGTTCTTGGATTTGGGCATTGCTGAGTTGTTGACACAGTATTATAGGGAAAAGGCCCAAAGCTGCTCTCAAGAGAGCTTCCTCTAGAAATTATTAATCTCTCCTCTTTGGATGTGGCTCTTCCATTCGTGCCACCATTACCTCCATCTCCCAGGTTCTCCCAGACATGTAGCCAGGGATACTTGGCCTCGGGCTTTGTTCCAATCCAGGTGTGCTGTTCTTCCCACCCCAACTTGCAGGCTAGAAACAGCATGCATTTCCTGTCATAGGAAGCCAAATGGATGCTTAGATGGGAGGTTTTACAGAGGGAAAACTGAGACCCAGAGATACTCTGGCAAATCAAGGATCAGAACCCGGGGTCTCCTGACTCCTGGCCCAGTGGTATTTGATCCCCTTGATAACCCTTCTGGCCCTCCCACCCCTTCCAGGGAGGCCAGATTGGATTAGCCGCCACCACCCTCCCATTTTTAGTCCAAGGAAAGGACTCTCCCTATACCCCCTCTCTGGACAATCTCCACAGACTCAAAAGAGCATTTCTCACAATGCGAGGGTATTTTTTATTTAGGCATTTATCATTTCCCCTACTTGTTTCCAAATCAAATTTAGAGTGATAACTAATGATAAAGAGGCAGAAAGGAAAAAATATCTGCAAACATAGGAGCCAACTTACCAGCCTCCCTTCCAGGTGTTCAGTCCTAGTTCAGGCATTGACCTTCATTCAGGGCTATCAAGGCAAAGAGTGAGACTTCAGTGCTCCCACGTGTTTTAAAATGCAGGTTTTGTTATTATTATTCAGGTATGGTGAGGCCAACAGATCAGGGAACAACTGCCATTGAAAACATAGTTCCTTACTCACAGTTCCCAAGAGGAAGGGGCACACCACACCACAGGCTGGGGGCAGGGGTGGCACCTGGGAGTGTGCCAGAGTTGGTCAGGGGACAGAGAGAGGGAGTAAGGGAGAACATGGGCAAGAGGCTTTATTGTGGTTTTCACAGAGGAATGGGCGAGGCAAGCTCAGCAGGTTTAGGATTGGCTGGTTGGAGTAATTTCAGCAGGCTCTGGGGCATAGTGGCTGTCCCTAGTTGTCTGGTACCCAGCCCTGCAGGGATGAGGGCAGGTGGATAGTGGCCAGAGTTTGAGCTCCATAAAGGAGGTGGTGCGATGAGGGCTCTGGACTGGTAGGTTTGCATTTGAAGGGCGCACTTAGAGCCCAGTAGGCTACCCCTAGGGATTGGCTAGTCCTGGGAGGGGCAATCTCTCCAGGGTCATCCAGATTCCAAGATGTCAAAGCATCAGGAAATGCAAAAAATAAAAAAAATACGATTAATACACCATGTTTCCTGGCCTGAAGGAGAAGACTGCTGTCCTCTTGTCAGAAAAGAGGAGTCACTGCCATGTACCTTTAACCGAGGGACTGAGAGCAGCGTGTGCAGCTGCCCTGCAGGGGAGCACAGGTGCTCAGAAGTGCTGCCCTCCAGACCTTGCCTGCCATCTGTTCTCCGCAACAGCTCAAGGCCTGGCTGGTGGTCTCAGCCCCAGGGGATCACTCCTGTCATTGGCCTTAGGTCCCTAGAACAGCGGAGATCAGAGAGGTGTCCAGACTATCTCGGGGATCTGCTGACCTATCTGACTCTCCTCTGCCACCCATGCCTATGTGTCTCTGAGTCTCCACGTCGCTTGTGTGACAGGAGACTGGCATCCGGCTCCCAGGACGGTGCCCTGCCCTGCTGACCAGTATGCCCTCTCTTCTTGCTTCCAGGGAGCCCGGCTGACAACGCTGCCCTCAAGTCAGGTGACCGGATTCTCTTTCTCAACGGACTGGACATGAGGTCAGAGACATTGGGGAAACCAGAGCTTGGTGCTGAATTTGGTCCCATTTGGCAAGACTCATGGGACCTCCAGGCCATAGTCCTGATCTCCTCTGACCAGTTGGTCCCCAGGGTCTGTCCATTTCCAATGGGAACTTTTGAATCTACACCCGTATGCTGGCCAGGACCCGCATTTATCCTTCCAACCCCAAAAATAACCCAGCTCCATGCTGGGGACACAGAGTGGCACAACTGTGGACTTGCTGTGTGGCCCCTATGGGCAGGACGGGGAGGTCTGGTTGGTGGCCGTGGACAGGGCTCACCCCAGTCAGGCCCTCCTGGGCCATCTCTCCTTGGCAGGAACTGCTCCCACGACAAGGTGGTGTCCATGCTGCAGGGCAGTGGAGCAATGCCCACGCTGGTGGTGGAGGAAGGGCTCGTCCCATTTGCCAGCGGTGAGACACCCACCGACACTTGGTTTCGTTGGCCCACAGAGACCCTGCCAGGCCGCTATCTGTGGGATTTATCAGTCTGCAGAGGACTCTGCTCTTCCCCCAAACCTGCAGCTTCCCCTCCCAGGGCTGCCCTCTAGGTGGTGCTGTAGACGCCCCCATGCTCAGCCTCAGGGCCCCTGCCCCAGGCTGTTCCTCTGTCCCTGTCCCCAGCTTCGGGCAGCAGGTGCATGGAAGCACTAGACAGCCACACCCCAGCTCAGGAGGTCTGCTGGCTCCAGCTGCCGGGGAAACCACATCTGGCCTGGGGACTCTGGGTCACTCGTGCCTCTCCTGCCTATGGTCCTAGCAGACTCCGATTCTCTGGATTCTCCCAACCCATCATCAGCGCTCACCTCCCTGCAATGGGTGGCGGAGATCCTGCCGTCCAGCATCCGAGTCCAAGGGAGGACCTTCAGCCAGCAGCTGGAGCATCTGCTCACACCTCCTGAGCGCTATGGGGTCTGCCGGGCCCTGGAGAGCTTCTTCCAGCACAGGTGGCTGGGCTAGAGTGGTGGTGGGGACCTGCCCTGGGTGGGACCCAAGTCCTGCTCAGACATACGTTCTGTTCTCCCTGCCTGAGCCTCTTCAGCCCCGTTCTCCTGGGGGAGGCTCCAAGAAGGCAGCAGCTGGTGCCAGGGGCCCCAGGGTGGTGGGTGCTTGGGCTGCCCTAGAATAGACCCTGACTCTGATGCCTCCTACCCATATGATGTTAAACGAGCCAGGCAGACAGGGACCATCTGTCCCGTTGTTGGTGGGACCCTCCTGACAGCCTCACCTATGGGTACTTGCCATGGGCCAGGCCCTTGGGGGTAGGGCTGGTGTCTTTCATTTTGCACCTCAACTGCTGCAGGCTACATTTATCTTCCTTGGTCCATGGGGTCATTATCATGGTCTGTGCAAAGGCCATAACTTGTCTATACCCTTTTGTTTTGTTAAAACAGTTTTTTTTTTCCAAGAGACAGGGTCTCACTATGTTGCCCATGCTGGATTTCAGTGGTATGATCATAGCTCACTGCAACCTTGAACTCCTGGGCTCAAGCAATCCTCTTGCCTCAGCCTCCCTGGTAGCTGGGACTGTAGGTGTACACTTACCACACCTGGCTAATTTTTAAATTTTCTGTAGAAACAGGGTCTTGCTATGTTGCACAGGCTGGCCTGAAGCAGTTCTCCTGCATTGGCCTCCCACAGTGCTGGGATTACAGACATGAGCCACCACACCCAGCCAGATGGTTTTATTAAGGTCCAATTCACATACCATACAGTGAACCCACTTAAGTATATAGTTCAGTGGTTTTAAGTATATTCACAAATATGTGCAGCCGTACTCACATCCTGCCAATTTTAGAACTTCGTCATATCAAAAAAGAAGCCTGGAAGCCTTTCACTGTCCCTCTCCCACATTCCTTTGTCCCCATCCCTGACCTTAAGCAACCACTAATCTACTTTCTGTCTCTGTAGACATTCTTATTCTGGACTTTCATAGGAATGGAATCATATAATTTGTGGACTTTTATCTCTGGCTTCTTTCACTTAGCGTAATGTTTTTGAGGTTCACCCAAGTTATAGAATGTACTTCATTCCATTTTTACAGCCAAATCATATTCCGTTTTGTGGCTATCCTACATTTGGTTCACTCATTTGTCCAGGGATGGACATTTGGGTTGTTTTAACCTTTCATTCCCTTTAGTTCCACTCCTCCCACTTCTCTCCCCTGCCACGGCCACCAGTCTGATGAGTTTAGTGGGCATCTTTTTGTTTGAAGGTGTTCCTGAAAAGTGGGCATTGCTGCTTAGTACAATGTGGTTTTTTCTTTTATTTGATTGTGTGATATATTATGTCAGTGTCTGACTTTTTCATCCATTACTATGTGTTCAGCTCTGTCCACACTGTGTACATTGAATACATTGACTATAACTGCAGACAAATTCTCATGGATCACATTGCAGCATTATCCAGCTTTTAATATATGCCAGGCTTTTAGCCATAAAATGACATCTTTTTTAAAAAATTTGGTTTTCTTTGATTACTCTTTATTTTAAGCATCTTCTGATATGCTTATGAACTTTTTCTGTGTTCTTCACTATAAATTGCCTGTTCATACCCTTTGCCCATTTTTGTTGTATTAGACTTTTTATTCTTGTTATTTTGCATGAGTTCCTTGTATATTTTAGATACTGATGCCTTATTGATTTTGGACATTGTATATATTCTTTTCCCATTGGTTACTTCTATTATTAATTCTGTCATATCTAATATTAATGTGTTTAAATTGTGCTTCTTTGAACAGATATCCTTGATTTTGTATAATCAAAAGCTCACTGCATTTTTGGTTTCATGGTTTTGGCTTTTGAAATTTTAAGAAGTCCTTTACTACTTCTAGGTCAAAAGATATCCTCCTAGTTTTCCCTTTCACACAGGTTTTTCATCCACCTAGAGTTCACCTGTATGTGTGGTATTTTGTAAGGATCCTGTATTTTTCCATGTAATTCAAGGGTTACCAAACTTTCTACACAGGGCCAAATAGTAAATAATTTAGGGCCATGCAGGTCTCTGTACCTTGAAAACAGCCATAGACTGTATATGGCATAGGCAATAAATGGGCATGGCCATGTTCCAATAAAACTTTCTTTATGAAGAGAGATGGGGCAAAATTTCAGCCCACAGGCCATTGTTTGCCAATTCCTGATACAGTGAGTCAGTTTTCCTGGTATACTTTATATGTTTTGATCTTCACAACGGCTCTGTTTGGTAGATGCTATCTTTATCCCCATGTAACAGATGAGGAAACTGAGGCAAAGAGAAGTTAAGTAACTTGAGAAAGGTCACTTAACTGGTAAGTGGTGGAGCTGGGATTTGAGTCTGCCCCCCAGCCCACTTCTCTGTTTTTCAAGGGCAGGGACAGGACGTCAGGCCAATCTCTGTGGCCTTGGAAGCACCGCCCTTGTCCACCCTCACCCCACTCATCATGGTGAGCCCCTGAGTAATGAACCTCTTGTTCCTGCACCTCCCCACCCTAGGAACATCGACACCCTCATTGTTGATGTCTACCCTGTGCTGGACACACCTGCCAAGCAGGTCCTTTGGCAGTTCATCTACCAGCTGCTGACCTATGAGGAGCAGGAGCTCTGTCAGGAGAAAATTGCATGTTTCCTGGGCTACACCGCTATGACAGGTAAGCATCCTCTCCCCCACCACTCCCCTGCCTGCAGCTGCTGGCTGTCTAGCCCACCAGGTGAACAGGTAGATACCTGTTCTCACCTGTGAGGTCTGACAGCCAGCCTGGGCCCCTGCCACACAGACATGCCCACATGCCATGCAAATACACGCTCAACACAAGAGGGCTTGGCCCACGCTTGGCCCTGTGGACGTGCCTTCTCAGCTTGACCTCTCTGCAGCATGCACAGCACAACCTGATTTGGACACCTACCTAACCACCCGGGGTCTCAGGTTTCTCACTCACAAAATGGGAGTGACCTGAGGGACTAGGCTTTGTACTCTGCGAAGTGTGTGCACAGATCAAGAAACTCTTGTGCTTGCTGCTTACAGACCTGCCAGCACATACCACCTGGATTGTGAGCACGAAGTTGGGTCACACCTGGCTGGTGGGCTCCCAGTGTGCTCTCACGTGCACACACACAGGCCTGTGGGGCCATATGCTGCCTCAGCTCCCCACCTGTTAAAGCATCCCCCTAAATGTCCCCAACACCATGCACTCATTGTTAGGCTGTGCAAATGGAAAGTGTACCAAACTCTGTGAATCAACCCTATTCTAGGCACTGTGTACCTACTATGACAGCCCTGCAGATCTACTACATGCTGGCCCTTGTGTGCTCACTATCTGTAGTCCCAGGGACCCACAGTTTGCTAGGGAGGGCTGAGGGCTTCAGCAAGAAGCTCAGGGTCCATGCTGGCAGCACATGTCCCACACATCTGTCTAGACCTGGAACCTTCCGTTTCACCTCACAAGCCCCTGTGGACAGCAGTGACTAGGCCTGGTCCAAGCACAGGGTGTTGAGACCCTGGAAGCATGAGGTCTTAGGCTCTTGTCATGAGAGCAGGCCTGCTGGGGTGGGCTGTGGCCATCCCCACTAGGGCCTCTGTCCCCAGACTAGCTGCACCCAGGTACTCCTCCTGTTCCTAGCATCTGGTTTCTCCCAGGGCTTCCCCTCCAGAGTCGTCCTAGAGGCAAGCAGGGTGAGCCCCAGGGCTGGGGTCCACATATTAGTGCAGATGACTTCTTCCTATTTTGGGAGGCTCCTTGTCTGGCTGAGAGGACATAGGGACCCCATTTCCCCTGCATGTCCCACAGCAGAGCCAGAGCCTGAGCTGGACATGGAGCCTGAGCCTGAGCTGGAACCAGAGCCTACACCCGAGCCCCAGCCACGCAGCTCCCTGAGAGGCTCCTCGATGTGTCGCCGCAGCCTCCGGTCCCAGGGCATGGAGACCAGCCTCAGCTGCGGTAAGGCTGCCATGGGCGGGAGGGTGCAACCCAGGCTCGGTTTTCCCACCTGCAAAACAGGCTTGGTGAGATGAGAAATCCCAGGGAATGCGGATAAGCAGGGCTCAAGGGTGGCCCTCCTAGGTCTGCAGGGCCATTGGTTCTGGGCTGGGGCCTGAGCCTTAGAGCTCAGATGTGGTAACTAGACTCCATCACCTGCCAGGTCCTGGCGACTGCCCTGAGATGCCTCTTCCTCTGATCCCAGGCGAGCGCCAGGCAGGCGATGGCACATCCCTCCCAGAGACCCCCAACCCCAAGATGGTGAGACCTTCTCTCTGCCCTCCAGGGGGTGTCTGGGGGGGATGGGTGGCCCATGGGGCTGGGCCCAGGAGATCCAGGCCAAGGTGCCCCTGTGGCTGCCTCAGGCTGTGACAGATCTCTGCCTCCCAGACCACCCAGGCCTGGCCCCTGAGCCATGCTGGGGCCACGTGGGGAAGTGGGAGTGGGCTGGACTCACCCCCACCTCCCTCCAGATGTCAGCCGTCTATGCAGAGCTTGAGTCTCGCCTGAGCAGCAGCTTCAAAGGGAAGATGGGGACCGTGTCCAAATCCCGGTCATCCCCGCCAGGCCCCAGCCCAGCAGTCACCGCAGGTAGGGCTCAGCCAGCCCCGAGTCCTGAGGGTAGCACTGGTCTCTGCCATCTTGGCTACCAGTTGTCCCCACCCCCAGGCACACCCCTGGAGCTACTCCCCCAGTTTTGTTGGTAACCCCAAGGCCTCCGCAAATGGGTAGGGGCCATGGAGGTCAGGGTTGTCCCAGCCTCTCCCATGTCCCCTGTTATCCTCTCCTCGGCTGTCGATCAAGAAAGCAGAGGGCTGCCCGCAACGCAGTCCCCCAGTTAGCCTGTGGCTGTTGGGTAAACTATTAAGTGCACTCATGGCACAGGTGGGAAGATGGTTTCTCTGCAGCTCCGGAGGCAGGACCCCCTGGAAAGGCTCCTGTAAGCCTAGGGCCTGCTGGGCTTGGGAGCTGCCTCATGACCCTTGGTCTGGGGCTAGAGAAAGCCCTCAGCCCTTTGAGTTGTGACCAGGCTGGGACCCCCAGTCTCCATTCCAAGATGAGCTGGGGCCTAGCCTGTCCTAGTGCCAAGCTGTGCTCCCCCTCACCTGCTTTGGCCTTTGGTCACCCAGGGTCTTCCTGTACTGTGCCCAAAGAGGGAAAGGGGAATGCCCCGGGACACAGAGCCAACCTGCCCTGGGGCCCTCCCTCCAGCCTGCACCTGGGACCCAGGTGCTGGCTGCAGAGGGGTCCTCATGCTTCATCCCCCACCCCAGGGCCCAGGACCCTGTCCAGCGTCTCCTGGCACAGCGAGCGGCTCCTGCCCTCCCCCTGCTACCACCCGCTGTGCTCGGGGGGCCTGGCCTCCCCCAGCAGCTCCGAGTCCCACCCCTACGCCAGCCTGGACAGCAGCAGGGCGCCCTCCCCACAGCCAGGCCCTGGGCCCATGGGCCCCGACAGTCCCCCAAGCCCGGACCCTGCCCGCCCGCCCAGCCGCAGGAAGCTCTTCACCTTCTCCCGGCCTGTGCGGAGCCGAGACACTGACCGCTTCCTGGATGCATTGAGTGAGCAGCTGGGCCCCCGGGTCACCATCGTGGATGATTTCCTGACCCCCGAGAATGACTACGAGGAGGTGGGCATGCAAGCGGGCATGGAGGGTGGGCAGGTGAGGTGTGGTGTAGAGATCTGTAAGGTAAACCACGTCCCCGGGCTCCTGCAAGAGGCCCACTGCCCTCGGCATCTGCCCCCCAGGGCACCCCTCTACCTGCCCCAGTCTGTCCTAGAATCCATTTCAGGCTAGCCCACTCCCTGGCTCAGGCTATCCCAGTCATACCGCTTGTCCCAGGCCCCTTGTCCCTACACCCTCTCAGACTATCCCACCCACAGCCTGAAGCTAACCCACGACTGTCCCATCATTGTCCCCAGGCTAGCCCACTCTCCCTCACCTTGCTGCATGCTTCACACACCACGTACCTGCTCCAGTCTCTCTGGGCCTAGCCTCACCCTCCTCTCTCCTCGTTCTTCCCCCAAGATGAGCTTCCACGACGACCAGGGCAGCTTTGTAACCAACGAGCGGAGCAGCGCTAGTGACTGTGTCAGCAGCAGTGAGGAAGGCAGCTCCCTGACCTATTCCTCCATCTCCGACCACATCCCCCCACCCCCACTCAGCCCCCCACCGCCGCCACCCCTGCCTTTCCACGACCCCAAGCCC
>VBSM01002153.1:23246618-23268580 GCA_008086735.1 Cheirogaleus medius
CAAGGACATGCCCATACTTGGTGTTCAATGCAGGCACTGACACCCACCTAAGCCAAAGACATGCTGTGGACACCTGGAAATGCTGCCACACCCACCCTCGAAACCTATCACTCTTGAGGCTGGACTAGTTCTCTTAGAATCTTAAAAGAGCAGCTGTCCCAAACTGCTGCACACTACCCTGCACCCTTCCACTTTGATGCTTGAATTTTCTCCCACGAAACACTGCTAGTATATACTTGAACACCTTCAGTGATGGGGACCTCACTACCTGTCAAAGCCCTCCTTCCCTCACTGGACAATTTTAACCATCCTTCTTTGTATTTGCTGAAATCTCATCTCCTCAAGATTCCCATGCCTTATTTTCTGCCTGGTCCTTGAAATCAGGCAGAGCAAATATATTCCCTTGTCCACAGACCAACGAACCTGTAAGATGAACAAGGTTTACCCTACCCCTGTTTTTTAGGTCATTCCCCTAGAATGTGGTTTCTAGCCCCACAGTCCAGTAGCCATGTCCCTGTCAAAGAGCAGGCCCCAAATGGAACCCCCAGTGGGGCTTGACCAGTTTAGAGGAGAGAATGAGGTTATCACCTTCTTTGACCTGAACATCATACTTCTTTTAATATGGCCTGTGGTCCTTCCAGCTTCTGGGGTTGCCCCATCCCAGTACTCATGCCCACCATCATCCTCAACCCCAGTCCCTTTATCTTTTTGAGACCAATAGCATGCTCTCACATGTAGCCACACTGTACAGGGCATGCTTGTTATTTTTCCCCATTGCCATCTATTGGGTCCTAGTTCTGTCTCCTGCCCTCCCAGCCAAGATGATATCAGCCCGTATCTCCAGGGAGCCTTTCCATGTTGCTAATAAAGATGCTCAGTGGGACAAGGCCATGAACAGGAACTTATAGGTCCCCTGGAGACCTCACTCCTACCAGCCTTACATGGGTCTTCATGCCTTGCTCCATAGCGTGATCCTTCCACTAATTACTGAAGTTGGACACGGGGACACAGGTCACACATCTGGCCAAGTCCAAATCCGTACCTGGTGGAAACAGGGCCAGACCCCTTGACCACAGGGGCCTTTAGCCTCTTGGTTGGCTATAACCCCTTCACAGCTCCTTTCTGTCCCCTGCTCCAGCCCTACTGCTGGCTTCTTCATGGCTAGAGTTCCAAGTGTGAGTGTATTTTTGACCACAAGAGGAGCTGGCACACTACCCGATGAGTTGGATGATTTGGCTTCTGTAGTCTCCTCCTGCTCTTGGCTTCTCCCCAGGGCCTGATGGGTGCTTTCCTCCAGGGAGCCCCCAGGACAGCCTCAGAGTGTGGGGTGGGGAAGAGCAGTCTGGCTGCTGCTGTTCTTCCTACTCTGAACTTCCCACCCTTCTTTGCAGCTTGGGGAAGATTCTGACTATGATAAGCTGAGTGACATGGTGAAATACCTCGACCTGGAGCTCCACTTCGGCACCCAGAAACCTGCTAGTGAGTGGCTTGATGGCCCTGGGGGAGCCCCAGATACCACACCATCTGTGGCAGCCCACCCATTATCTTCTGTGGCATCCCCAGCCTTAGAGTCCCCAAGAGCTGCACTGACTACTATTTACCTACTTCTTCTTCAAACCTGCAAGCCTGGAGTCGACTTCTCCCACCCTCAGTTTTTTCCATCTCAAAGTAGAGATGATAATAGCTGGCATTTATTGTGTGCTGACCATTGTCACTTCTAAATTAATCCCATGACAATTCTATGAGGTAGATACTGTGATCACCCCCCTTCCTAATGAGGAAGCACAGAGAGGCAAGATAATTTGCTCAAAGTCACACAGTCAGAATAGGGTGGACAGGAGGCATCCACAGATACATCTTCCTGTCGCCCTCACCCTTTTTGGGGCATCTCCCTATAGTTAGTTGTTGGGTGGGACTCCAAGCAGCCAGGAATCATCTGAAAGGTCCTGAACTCTGCCACCTCTGTCCCAAAGGCTCAGGGGAGAGAAGGCATTTGAGGAGATGGCAGCGGGCGGGGGTGGGGGGGATGGACACACACATGCTGTGTGTCTGACCAGACCTGAGGGTCCACGATTTGAGGAATGAGGGGACTGTGGACACCCGGAGTCGATTCACTCAAGGTAGTGCCTGGCGTTGGGGTCTTGGCCATTGGCTGTGGCCACACCACTCCTGGGCCCTCCCACAGCAGCCTTGGCCTAGCCTCCCCTCCTTAAACTGTCCAGTTTCCCTTCCAGAGCCAATGCCCAGGCCCGAGCCCTTCAGGAAGAAGGAGGTGGTGGAGATCCTGTCCCACAAGAAGGCCTACAACACCTGTGAGGGACCGGGTCCCCCCACTAGGGGGTCGCAGGGGGAGGGCGGTGGCCCACTCTCTGGGCCGCAGAGTCTCACACCTGCCAGGGTGGGTGACAGAGATTAGACTGTAGGGATCTGGACACCTGTAGCCCGTCTGGGTGAAGGACCCCTCCCAGGCCCCACAGCTAGGCGGATCCCACCTGGCCGCAGATTCCGGCTTTGGCTGCACCCTGTATCGGCCCCGCCCTCACTGTAATCGGCCGCCCAGTTCGGGCTCCGCCTGCAGCCGCATCCTCCACGCTCCCCCTCGCAGGTCCCGCCCCGGTTCCCGGCCCCACCCAGCCTCTTAGTCTATGTGCTCGAGAACCTCGCCCTTTCTCTTTAATCGCGGAAGGACTGAGAAGTCTCTGGGCCCGCCCCCGCCCCGCCCCGCCCCGCCCCCCTACGGCGCCCCTCGCAGGCCCCGCCCCCGGTGCTAGTCCCCCTCCCCCAACCCCCAGGTGCCCAGGTAGCGCAGCCCCCTCACAGCGCCGGCCCCGCCCCAGCTCACCCTCGGCCCCGCCCGCAGCCATCCTCCTGGCTCACCTGAAGCTGAGCCCGGCCGAGCTGCGGCAGGTGCTCATGAGCATGGAGCCCCGGCGTCTGGAGCCCGCGCACCTGGCGCAGCTGCTGCTCTTCGCGCCAGACGCTGACGAGGAACAGCGCTACCAAGCCTTCCGCGAGGCGCCCGGCCGCCTCAGCGAGCCCGACCAGTTCGTCCTGCAGGTGCCGCGGCCACGACCCCCGCCCGCTCAGGGCTCTCGCTGTGGCCGGGGGCTGCTTCGGCCCCGCGCCCCTCGGGTACCGCCACCATGCTCACGCCTCTCAGTCCCAGTTTTGCACCTCCAATGCCCAGTTCCCACGCGGGGTCCGAGGTAGATGGGATGAGGCTCCCTAGGGGTTGCGCTCGTTTTTCTACGGGCCCACCGGCCCAGGCAGCCAGCTGGCCCCCAACCCAGGCTGCGGTAGGACAGTGGGTCCCCTGGGGGGGATGGATGAATCCTGGCCCTACCTTTTGGGCAGATGCTGTCGGTTCCCGAATACAAGACTCGTCTGCGCAGCCTCCACTTCCAGGCCACACTACAGGAGAAGACAGAGGAGATCAGAGGCAGCCTCGAGTGCTTGCGCCAGGCCTCCCTCGAGCTCAAGAACAGCCGGAAGCTCGCCAAGATCCTGGAGGTCAAGGGCCATCCCCTGCCTGATCATCCCACTTGCTCCTCTGCCCCCTGGGTTTTCCAGCCTGGAGGCCCATCCAGACAGCTGGGCCAGGGGTGGGGTGGGGGTGAGGACCTGGGCAGGATTGGCCCAACTTCTCTCCACAGTTTGTGTTGGCCATGGGCAACTATCTCAATGATGGACAGCCCAAAACCAACAAGACCACGGGCTTCAAGATCAACTTTTTGACCGAGGTGAGGGGCCAGTTGACATGGATTGGCCTGCTTTACCAGTGAGGCGCCGAGCCAAGCCTAATTCAGGTTGTGGCAGAGGGGAGGAGAGAACATCGTGACCAAGGAGGGCCCTCCTGCCAGGAAGAAAGCTAGCTGCACTGAGGCCAGGGCTTGACTGCAGCAAAGGTTGGGGGTGGTGTGGGAGAAGGTGGTTTCCCCAAGCCAAGCCCTGAGATCTAGAAAAATGGAGGGGGGCAGGGGAGTTGCAAAGAGAGTGTCAAAGGCCTGGAATTGATGCCCCAGTCCAGAAGAAGCTGGGTCCATGTGACTGGTAATCTGATGGGGGCTTGAGGAGGATGTGTGTTGGGGTTCACTTGCAGCTGAACTCCACCAAGACAGTGGATGGGAAGTCCACCTTCCTACACATCCTTGCCAAATCGCTGAGCCAGCACTTCCCCGAACTCCTGGGCTTTGCTCAGGACCTGCCCACTGTGCCACTGGCTGCCAAAGGTAGGCTGGGTGGATAGGCGGGGAGGCAGAGGCATGCTGTCCTGGGCTGGGAGGGTGGCCCCATGAGACTTTGGTCCCCTTTCCTACAGTGAACCAACGGGCCCTGACCAGTGACCTGGCTGACCTCCACGGCACCATCAGTGAGATACAGGCCGCCTGCCAGAGCATGTCCCCCTCCAGTGAGGACAAGTTTGCTGTGGTCATGGCAGTATCCTCTGACTAGCCTGTCCCAGCACTAGGCTGGACCCTGAGGTGGTTGGGTGGAGTTGGCTATGGGTCCAGTGGACCTCAACTCCTAGAAGAGATTCTGGGCACAGGGTTCTGTGGCATCCAAGAGTCCTGAAAGAAGTTCCATCCTGGGTCATTTAGAATCCAAGTGCTATGTCAAGTCTGTGTAACTGAAGCTGGAGCTCTTTTAAGTGCCCCAAAGCCATTACCTTGCCCCATCTGTCCTCGGGAGCAATGGAGCCCAGACCTAAGTCACAAGATACAAGGAGAGGCCTGTCAGGTCTTACCAGCCAAAGTCCCCTCAAGGGTGAGAGGACATTCCCACTGAGCCCCCCAGGAGGGCATGGCTAGCAGGGAGACAAGCCCAGATGGGAGGATGGAGAGAAGGATGTGGCACCCCTCCCTACTCCCCCACCCTCTAAGGAGAAGACTAGGTTTTCCCTGCTGAAGCTAAAGCTGGACAGGAAAGAGAGCTCTGGGGACTGTTCCTATGGCTGGGATGGGAGGGGCTCTACCTGGAAAGCCCTGTCATGTATCCCTGACCACAGAGCATGGCGTCTGGTGGTGGTGAATGTCCAGGTAGGAATTTGATGTCAGATCCCTCCTTCCTCTCAGGCGGGCTACCTGGGAGGGATTGCCGACCCAGCCCTTGCAGAGCATCACTGAGCAAACACTGCAACTTGTGCAAGGTGCTTCTCACTCCCGTCCCCTTGCACCCACATAACACCCACATGTTTTGCAGGTGTTGAAACTGAGACTATTTAAGTGAGGGTTTGTCCATTCTAGCATCCTTTAGTTTAAGGGTACCTGCCTGCTTCCTTGGGCTTGTGGGGTTCCCCAGAGAGAAGAAGGATGGTCATTGAAGGGCAGCCTCTGCAAAGGGACTTGACCTGGCCCATCATACAGGCCTAGGCCCAAATCCTGACTCATTTGCTCACTGGCTGTGTAACTTTGGGCAAGTCCCTTACCCTCTCTGAGCCCAGTTTTCTCAGTAAAAAGAGAGGTAATGAGAGTCCCTACCACAGGGGGCTGTTGTGCCTATTAACTGATTATGATGCAAGTGGGTTCAGCCCTGGCTCTGACACTGTGCTCACTGTGTGATCTTGGGATAGTTGCTAAAGTCCTCTGTGCTTTAGTTTCTTCACATGTGAAGTGGAGATAATCTACCTCCTAGAGGTATTATGATGATTAAATAAGAATGTGTAGCAGGCTTAGAACAAAGCTTGGCAGTTTTAAGTGCTGAAAAAATGATAGCGATTCAGCCACTGAATCTTTTCCCAGGAATTGCTATGTGCCAGATGCTGTTCTAGGCACCAGAGGTACATACAGGGAACAAGCTTGCACTTAGGGGATAGAAAATGAATTTGCAAGCAATTTCCGATAGCAAAAAATGCTATAGAAAAAAAGGGCCGGGCATTATGGTTCACACCTGTAATCCCAGCCCTTTGGGAAGCTGAGGCAGGAGGATTGCTTGAGCCCAGGAATTTGAGACCAGCCTGAGCAAAATTGTGAGACCCCATCTCTACAAAAATTTAAAAATTACCTGAGCATGGTGGTGTGCCCCTGTAGTCCCAGCTACCTGGGGAGACTGAGGCAGGATGATTACTTGAGGCCAGGAGTTTGAGGCTGCAAGAAGCTTTGATTGGGTCACTGCACTCCAGCCTGTGTGACAAAGCAAGACCCTGTCTCTAAAAAATTAAAAAAAGGCCTAGAGAGTGACAGAAGGGCTGCTGTAAGTGGGTGGTTGAGGAAAAAGGGGCTGATAGCCTCTGAGCAGAGCCTGAGGGAAGAGAGAGCTACCCAGGCCTCGCAGAGAGCAGGAGTGAAAGGCCTGAGGCTGCAACAGCTGTGACTGGTTCCAGGAAGAGCTTAGTGGGCAGTGGGACTGGAGACCCTGAACAGGGCCCTCCTCCCCACTGACACAGGGCCTGGCTCTTTGAAGAACTAGGCCAGAGCGGGAATGTGGCAGGTAGGGTGCTGTCTCAGGTCACCACCTGGGGGCACCTAGAGGGCGGCTGTTTCCTTAACGGAGACGCGTCAGTCCTTCCTGGAGACGGCCCAGCCGGCGCTTCGGGCGCTGGACGGGCTGCAGCGCGAGGCCATGGACGAGCTGGGCAAGGCGCTGGCCTTCTTCGGGGAGGATTCCAAGGCCACCACTTCCGAGGCGTTCTTCGGCATCTTCGCGGAGTTCATGAGCAAGTTTGAGGTAAGCCACGGTGGAGGCCTAAGGGGCCCCTTCGGAGAGGTTAGGGCCAGAGGCCAAACGAGAGGGGTCCTCTGCACCCGTGAAGCCCGGGCTGGGAGAGGGTCCCCAGTAAGTGATACATTTACCACCCCCCCACCTCCCGTGCGCGGGGCAGCAACCTCAGCACTGGCGGTCAGGGATGGGAAGACATGTGGGAGGCTTTTGGGACCGCTGACCACCCGTCCTCCTGTTTTCCCCCTCCCCAGCGAGCGCTCAGCGACCTGCAGGCTGGGGAGGGCCCGCGCAGCTCCGGGATGATTTCGCCCCTGGCATGGTGACAGCGGCCACGCCGCCGCCGCGTCCTCCGAGGCGTGAGCGCAGAGACGGACGCCGGAGGCTGCGCCCAACAGGGCGGCCCGGACGCCACCGAGGCCCTGGGCCGCTGCGCCCCAGGCGCTGAGCACGCGGCCCGCCTGCCTGCCTGGGCCGAAGCGGCCGGGCTTCGGGAGCGAAGGGCCCCGCCGCCGACGCGCCTCCTGCTACCTCAGCCACCGCGCTCCGCCGCGGCCTCTCCGCCCGCCCTCATTCCGCCCCCGCCCAGCCCAGACTCCCCGACCGCTCGCTTGCTTGCCCGCCCCACGCTCCAACGGCTTCTTGCGCCACTGTCCTTCTGGGGGCCCGCGGGTGGATTGTAAAGTGCTGCCACCCTGGGGCAGGGTCTGTCGTCGCATCGGCCGAGCAGCTTAGCTGGACAATCCCAGGACGTGCAAACCCCTTCCTCAGCCCACTCCTGGGGGGCCCCCACGAGGAAACAGCGTGCCCTTGAGCGCACCACACAGAGGGCTTGAGAGCGAAGGCTGGGGGTGCAGAGCCCGGGTACCAGCGCCCCAGGGACGAGAGCTGGAAGAAGCTGCACTTGGCTGCAGCCGAGGAGGGTGCAGGAAGAGACAGACGGGGAGAGACATAGGGAAGGACTGGAGTAGGAATACCCTCTATGTCAGACTGCAGAATTGAGGCTTTATTCCAGTGGACAACAAACTTAAACCAGTTTAGAGGTGGCCAGATTCGAAGTGGGGAGATTGGGAGTGGGATGGGGATTGTCACAGTAGGGGCAGAGAGAATGGGGAGATGTTAGGGAGAATGCTCCCCCAGAGGCCATGGGGGAGCAGGTTCTGGCGGCCCACTGCCAGATTCTCACCTGATGTATGTTCCTTAGAACGGGCCATGTGATCCAGGGAAGTTTGGGGACAGACGACACAACCTGGGACATGTTTGGGATTTGAGAGGCTGTTTTATATGTGTCTGGGGATAGAGGAGGGAGTTATGTGAATGCTAGGAACAGGGGCATTGTGGGTAGGAGGGTGTGTGACTTGTTTCAGTTTTTTCCTTCTCCAGTAGGTAGATCCCTGCATCCGACAGCTTCCCCTGTTGGCTCTTCTCTTTTTGCCAGAGAAGCCTGAAGTGCGCTTTAAACGCGTCTCTTGGAATCTTTCTCTCCCACTACTGTCAAATGGCTAGTGTTGCTCCTGGGTAGCATTTGGATCCCATTCAATTCTTCCCGGCCTCCCACCGGCCTTTCTTTGAGGCCATCTTTATTTATTTATATTTTTTGTTTCCTGCTCACAACTACCATATAAAAATGTCTAAACCAAAATGTATATTTCAAGGGGGCGGGAGGGGACTATGGCTAGTGGGGTACAATTCTCCCCAGCAACTCAAGCTGGTTGTAGACTCCCCCAGGGTGGTCCCCACACCCAGGTAGCCCATATGGCATTTTCCTGCAAGTTAGAAACACATGCTCCCTCCAGGAATTCCAGCGTCAGGATTGTGTAGTTCGGCAAGCCAAGCCCCAGCTAGATTTTCTCCCTAACATGCCTTGTATTGGTTATCTATTTGCCACAATGCTATGTAACAAACTGTCCCCAAACTCATTGGCATAAAATGGCAACCACTTACTGCTCATGAATCTGTGGGTCACTTCGGCAGTTCTCATCTGAGCTGGGCTCGCTGGGCTCATCATGCATCTGCAGTCAGCTGTGAGTCAGCTCGGCAGCTTTTCTGATCAGGCATAGCTCTCTCTTTTGTCTGGGGCCTTGGCTGGGAAAGCTTGGATAGCCTCATGTGGTTTTATACTCAAATGGCCAGGTTTGTTTACATGATAGAGGCAGCGGTCCAAGAGGACTAACAAGGAAAGGCACAGAAGATGGCTTGAGGCTTAGGCTCAGAACTGGCACACCAACCCTTCTGCCACATTCTATTGTCAAAGCAAGTGGCAAGGCCATCTCAGATTCTAGGGGGAGGAAAACGGGCTCCACTCTTGATGCTGCAAAATCACATTACACAGGGTGTGGATTCAGGAGTGGATGGAGAATCAGAGGCATTTTTGCAATCAATCTACCACATACACCCCTAGCCAGGTACTACAGTGCAGATCCCAGCCTCCTGAAATCCCCAGTGGCCCCTGTCCTGCCTGGACCCAGCACAGCTCTGGTTACCTATTCCCATGTGTCCTCCAGATAGCATGCTTCTCTCTCTCTCACCTGGTCACCCATGACTCCTCTCCAGATACTTAGTCCAGTGGGCAGCAGTGGTCTGTGCCTGCCTAGCAACCAGTCTCATCCTTCTGCTGGGAAAAGCTCCCTGTTCTTCCTTTAGGAAATTATCCCTTCCCTACTCTGTGGTCTGTGATGATTGAATGAGGATGGTCTCATGACTCTGGCTGGGTGGCTCAGAGTCATTCCAAGACTCCAGCTGGAACTGTTTTAAAGGGAGGCTCCCTTTCCTCTGGCATTGCTGGGTGTCTAGAGGGTGGAACCCTGGAGGGGCTGCCAGGACCACCAGGTGGAGGGTGCTTACCTGGGTATAAAGCCAATACTGTAGAGAAGAGGAGAGAAGATCACCATATACAGCTCTCTGTCCCTGGATCCAGCCATGCCTGAAGTAGACATATGGACTTGTCAGTCTCCAAGCCAACAAATTCCCCCTCCATTTTTAAATTTTCAAAATTTAATTTCTTGGCTTAGGCTGGCTTGAGTGGGTTTCTGCCACTTGCAACCCTAAGAGGATTGGCTAATACACCCATCAACAATTGCTTATAGATGTTCAGTCTTTTTAACATGCTCACTGAGCTCTCCCCTCCTTCATACATGCATTCGCCAATACTTTTTGACTGCCTGACATGTGCCAGGCACAATGCTGGGTGTAAACACCTTATGGGTCACCCTGAGTTTGGTTTCCTAGGGTTATATTTTATGGTGGTTCTATACAGTGCAAAGTCCCAGATGTGACCCAACACGTGCACCATGTCTACCCCCACCCTCCCCAGTTCCTCACCAAATGACAAGGTGTGAATATAGGCACTTCTGCCCAGGAATTTACTTATCTCTCAATAATACTGACAAAATAACATAACCTACTTATACACCACCTTTCCAGATAATAATATCAGTTAATGTTTATTAGGTAGTGTGCTCAATGTTTTTACGTATCTCATTTCATTTTACTTTCACAACAACCCTCTAAGCTGAATTTTGTTATCTCCTTTTTACAAATAAAAGTCTGAAGCTCAGGAAGGTTATGTGACTTGCAGGATCTAAAACCAAGTCTGTCTAAATCCAAAAGCCCACCTTCTGAGTAGAAATATCTTCTTTGTCTTGCTTAATATAACTTCTTTTTTATATGTGAGTATTCCAAGGGCCACAGATGCTGGTGACTTCATCGTAAAGCCCTTGCCTCTTTCTTACCTCCTCCTGTTCCTGTGTTAGTCTGCTAGCTCTGCCATAACAAAATGCCACAGATTTAGGAGGCTTAAACAACAGAAATTTATCTTCCCATAATTTTGGAGGCTAGAAGTCCAAAATCAAAGTGTCGGCAGGTTTAGTTTCTCCTTGGCTTGCAGACGCTGCTTTCTTACCGTTCTTGCTGTCCTAATTTGGTCTTTTCTCGGTGCATGTGGATCTCTGCTGTCTCTTCCTCTTCTTACAAGGACACCAATCCTATTGGATTAGGGCCCACCCATATGACCTCATTTAACTTTAATTACTTCTTCAAAAACCCTGTCTCCAAATACACTCACATTGTGAGGTACTGGGGGTTACTTTAACATGTAGGGGACGCAGTTCAGACCATAACACTCTCTTATCAGGTGCCAAGGATATAATGGTCCTAGTTCCAAGGAGGCCTCAAAAATCTCTAGGGGAGCTGATGCTTCACAGAGAAAGGATCCTGGCCAGGGGCGGTGGCTCACGCCTGTAATCCCAGCACTCTGGGAGGCCAAGCCAGGAGGATGGCTTGAGCTCAGGAGTTGAAGCCTAGCCTGAACAAGAGCAAGACCCCTTTCTCTACAAAAATTGAAAAAATTAGCCGGGCACGGTGGTGTGCACCTGTAGTTCCAGCTATTTGGGAGGCTGAGACAGGAGGATTGCTTGAGCTCAAGAGTTTGAGGTTGCAGTGAGCTACGATGATATCTCTGCACTCTAGCTGGGTGACAGAGCTGAGAGTCTGTTTCAGAGAGAGAGAGAGAGAGAGAGAATCCTACCAGGCAGGACTCCCCTTCCTGGGTCCCTTTGCAAGCTTCTCTGCATCTGCCCCACCACAGGGCATTCAGACCTCTCTGGGCTCCTCCAATGCAGAGCTAATTCCCTATCTGTGCTATACATCTGCCTCCCCAAGAGCCCAGGGCTCTCAGCCCATCAGTGACCACAAATCCTTCTCCACTGACTCTTTCTCCTTCCATGTAAAATCTCCCTGCTGTCCCTCCCCAGAACAGTTCTCGGCCCCAGTGGCTGTTGCTCTCTCATTTCCCCCTTCAGAGCCCACATTTTCAGAATGATTGTCTCCATTCGCTGCCTCTGTGTCCTCACCATCCACTCACCTCTGGGCACACTGCAGCCTGGCGTTCTTTCCTGTCCTTCCCCTAAACCTGCTATGGCTCCTGACAGGAAGCCACAGGGAGAACTTGTCCTTATCTTGACCTTGAAGCAGCACCCGGCACTGTTTACCCACCCTTGGCAAATTCACACACACCCAGGGTTCAGCTGCCAGGTGTATACTCTCTGTCATCAGCTTGATTTCTCATCAGCCCAGCAGCCTGTAGCCTTTCCATACCAGTGCTCAATGATTGCCCATTAAGTCAAACCAAAATTGCATCAGAGTAGGGGACTAACAAGTTGCTCAAGAAAATGACTGGCTCCTTTCTAGAAAATATTTTGGCAATGTATACCCAAAGCTCTAAAACAACAGTTGCAAATTAGGTATACAGAAGACTGACACGGAATGCAAACAAAAGGAGTGGGCTGGGTATGAGAAAACAACTCCTCAAGGCCAAGGATGAAGGACAGCTAACACATAGGGACAGGAGAGATGACAGAGGGCTGGGGACTGAGGGACCCGGAGGGTGGGTGCCCTGTCTTGGGGCAGGGGGTGTCTCTGCTCCCCTCTAGCTGGTGGACTTCCACATGGGAAAGTGATCCTTGTGACACTGCCTCATCTTCTAGCAATATAAGCCAGAAATCTAGATTTTTATTGAAAATGTCCTGATTTTTTAAATATTGGCAACCACTTAAAACTTTAAGGAAGATTATCAATTATGAACCAAAGAAAACATTTCCGTGACCCAAATGGAGCCCAGCTTCGAGTTTGCAACACTGGAAATAAGACATTTATTCCATTTGACATCTTCAGGTGACCCTAGGATATAGTGGGACACTCCAAAAGCAGGAAGTTGATTTGTTTTTTAAATTTTAGCAAGGGAAGTGTGTTTGGAGCTAGCTGGCAGTTATGATTTCTGGACGGACAGATGCTGATTACCTTGCTTGGAAGATGCCCTTCATTTTAGGAAAGTCACCTGGATGGGCCTTTGAGTCACAGGAAGGCAAGACCCACACAGTGTGTTGGGTGAAAACTGTGAGGTCACCACAAAACCGAACGTGAGTCTACAGATCGAGGGGGCGACAGGTCTATTTAGTTGTGCAAATTAGCTGCATCTTTATCTTATAGTGTCCTGAAAGGTAAGGAAAATATTTTCTCTAAAAAGAAATTTGGACTAGACTGTTGATGTCCCCAGCATTGAATAAATGAAATGATGATGCTTCCGTGAACCGTGGGACCAGGCCACACACCCTGTGGGGTTGGTGAGGAGGTTTCCACAGGAAAGAATGGATGTCCCCATTGTGAAGTATCCAGGGCCAGAAGGACAGTAAGGTGTGGAAGGGGAGAGCCCTCCGGGTGGATCTGGGGACTCATACACCAGTAAGGGGGGAGCTGGGCAACCGCCCCCCAGGTGCTACTGTCCCCCACAGAGCCCTGGGCAGACACTACCATGTGGCCTTAGTTGCATTGGCAAGGCTTGTGCATGTTAGAGGGGAATTGGTTCAGGGAATGCAAAAAGCTTAGAGAAGTTCCCTGAGTTCCAAGGCCGGACAATGCCTGGACTGTTTTCACTGCAGCAAGTGAGTGCCCTGCTGTGTGGAGCTTGGGGAAAGCTCTAGGGCTGTCTGCCCAGGTCCCATCCATCGCCCTTTCTCCCAAGAAACCCAGTGGATCCTCAGCAACCATTTCCTGCAAGGTGCCCTTGCCCACCTGGCTCATTTATTGAATATTGAGTGGGCCCCCAACCTAAGCTGGGCCAATCAGAATCCCTTCTGGGAGAATATTAAATAACTACCTAGGGATTCCAGCCTCACTGTGGCTGCCCTCTGGAACAGAAGAGATGTAACCTTGCTGGGTGGGAGCCAGAGAAGCAGAGAAAAGCATCCTCCAGAGTCAGAGAGAAGAATGAGGTACTTGCCATTGCATCTGCTTTGCCATTTCTAAGTGTCTGCTATCAGCCATTAAATCTACTTCATGAGAAAATTAAATCCAGGCTGTGAAGAGTCTCTAAGCAATCGTTAATTTCATGCTAACTGGTGAAACACTGCAGAGTGCTGTTCTCTTCAAATAACTTCATGCTATTCCAAAAATGAATATAGAAAATAATCCATAGTCTTTCTGAAAACAATACACTCAGATACATAGTATGCAGAAATTAATCTCAGATATAACCTCAGAGATTTACATTTCAGCAGCAAACTTACAAAATGAAATGAGGAAAATATACAATTTTACATCACTATATTACATAACAGACAGAAACGTGTGCAGTTTTGATGATGCTTAGTTGAGACTAAAACTTTATCTCATAAACTCTAGGAAAGAGCAAAACAGAGATACAAAGGAATTACAAACCTCCTACATATGACTTTGTCAATATAAGCCCACATGCTATAATTTTTACCCAAAAAGTAGCTCACAAAACCTACTCTTTACTCAAAAAGATGTACATGTACTTTGTCCAAAAATGGAGGGTGAGCTGAAAAGAGGACAGCTTTTTCCAAGTATTTGATATTTTCAGTGTTTACATTTGCACTGCCCTGATGGAAGGTCACTTTTCACATCTATTTCTAAGAATGAGAAGTAGTCATGTGCTGTGAATCTTTGTCATTTACAGGGGAAAAAAAGAATAAATGACAGAACAGGACTCTTGTCAAACTGCTGAAATACACAAGTACACACCATGTGTAAATATTTATGTAAGTTGGCAACATCTTAGCATATAAATCAATTTGTTTTGCAATGTTCTGCTTGCCATTGAGTAATCCAAAATATTAAGGGTGATCTAAGATTTTTATACTTACCCATTGGTAGATGTGTTAGAAATACACAATACTTGCAGAAAATACATTACTTAGTTGCTAAAAACTAAGTGTCCCAAAATAAACAAGAAGATTTACACCTTTGTCAAGAGTTTAAAGCCATTCCTCTTTTCTCAAGAAATTTGTCCCAAGACTTTGATGAGCTTTATACTCAGTACCAACTTATATTTCTGAAAAATGCTGTGTAACTGGACACTAATACTGATTCAGGAACTGAATTTCTGTAGCCATAAAGGAGTACTAGTATAGGAAACGTTCTCTATTTTGTCAGTTTCTTTTCATGCCTAGTGGAAAACTCCATCCTGGGGAGTGATCAGGCCCATTGACTCCTTGAGGCACAGTTTCTGTTGAATGAAAGGCTGGCTGCTGAGTTCTTGTGTTTTACTGGGGCTCCTGAAGTTTCCACCACTGCAGAATTCTTACCTTAACTGCATTCTAAATTCTAAAGAGTCATTCCTTCTTGTTTTTCATACCTTCCTTCTGGGGTTATTTTTATTCTTCCTCAAGTACATTTTTTACTTTAGCATTTTCTATAGAGAGAGTCTGTTGGTAGTGAATTCTTTCTGTTTTAATATCTGAAAATGTCTCTTTCTCACCCATGTTCTTGAGGGATAGTTTTACTGGGTACTATGGTTTGGATGTTTGTCCCCTCCAAACCTCATGTTGAAATGTGATCCCCAGTGTTGGAGGTGGGGCCTAATAGGATGTGTTTGGGTCACAAGAATGGATCCCCGCAGGAATAGATTAATGCCCTACCTGGGGGGAGTGTCTGTTGGGAGTGTGTTCTCACTCTCTTAGTTCCCATGACAGCTGGTTGTTAAAAAGTCTGGCACCTTTCTCTCTCTCTCTCTCTTTCTCTCTCTCTCTCTCTCTCTCTCTCTCTCTCTCTCCTGTCATGTAATCTCTGCATGCACCAGCTCCCTTTCACCTTCTGCTGTGAGTGGAAGCAGCCCGAGGCCCTCACCAGATGCAGATGCCTGATCTTGAACTTTCCAGCCATCAGAATTATGAGCCAAATAAACCTTTTTAGTTTATCAGTTACCCAGCCTCAGGTATTCCTTTATAGCTACATAAAACAGCCTCCCAGCTACTTGGGAGGGTGAGGCAGGAAAATCACTTGAGTCCAGTTTTGGGCTGCAACAACTATGATCAGGCCACTGCACTCTAGCCTGGGTGACAGAGTAAGACTCCCTTTCTTGGGTGGTGCATCTCTGTGTCTCTGTGTGTGGCTACTGGAAAGGAAACATGGTGTGAAATGTAGAGAGGCAGAAGCCAGTCTGCAAAAAAAATCTTTCCAACCAGTAAAATCATAAAATAGTAAGCAGAAGATTTGGTTTTCAGTGAAGTTCAGTCAAAATGGAAATTCTCTCTTATATGACTAGACTCGATAATGCAGTAAATACAATTATGGACATACAACCTATTTTTCTTTTTTTCTCTCTTTTATCCTATAAAAATTTTATGTATATTTCCTTTTCTAGTTACAGGAACTCTGCTGAACATTTGTTTTCTAATGAGAATCCAGTGAAATAGAATGATCTAATTCCTCTGTACCTCTGTGTGAGGTACAAACCCTGGTAGAACTCAAACATCCCATGTGTCTTTGGATAAAATTTTGTGTTTTATGCATCACCCAGTATTAGTTGTCTATAGCTGGGTAACAAATTACTCCAGGACTTAGCACCCTAAAACAATAAATTTTCATTATCTCACAGTTTCTGAAGGCCAGGAATTTGGGAGTAGCTTAGCTGGGTACCCCTGGATCAGGAAATCTTATGAAGTTTCATAAATAAAAATCTAAAAAAAAAATTAAATTTTCCCTGGGACCAAAAAGAGACCCTCCCACAAAATGTTTTCTTTCAGCATTTATTTTAGAAAAGTTGTAATCATAAATATTTTTTTCCTGTCTGTTTCAGATGTTTATAAGTCTTTTTTTTTATTTCAGCATATTATGGCGGTACAAATATTACAGTTGCATATATTGCCCATGCCCCCCCCATTTGTAAGTCTTTTTAAAGCTCAATAAGCCTCTTGCCAGTTTTGCATCCTAGGAAAGTCTTTCTTAGGGGCAGAAGATTTTATTTTTCGTTATATTTCCGAAACAGTTACAGTTAAGACATCAGTCAAAGTTTCATTGATCTGAATGAAGGTTTGGTTGGGGCTGGAGACCTGCTTCCAAGTTAGTTCACTCATGTGGCTGTTAGCAGAAGGCCCCTTTCTGGCTGTTAATAAGAAGACTAGTTCTTATCACATAGACCTCTTCATATGGTTGCTTCAGTGTCCTCATGACCAAACAACTAGCTTCCTCCAGATTGAGTGGAGAGAGAGAGAGGGAGAAAGGAAGCCATAATACCTTTTATAATCTAGTCTCAGAAGTGACCAGCTGCCACCTCTATCATATTCTATTTGTTGGAAGTGAGTCACTAAGTCAAGCCCACACTCAAGGGAAGAGGAATTAAGCTTTACTTCTTAAGGGAAGTGACAAGTAATATGTGGACATATTCCAAAACCACTGAAACCATGAAATACAACAATGAGTGCCAACAAGCTGGTTAACTAGTATCACCAGTTCAAAAAGTATTACATATTATTTCCTGCACAAGGAAACAAAAAATATCCTGAAATCTTGCAGCTCTTATATGAAAGAAACATGGTTGAGAATTTCCCAAATGTGACAATGGTCCTAAAAATTTCCATGATATTACCAAGAACAAGTTGAGAAGATGAAAGAAATATTTCCAAACTATCAAAAAAAAATGTTTTTCAATCAACCATGCTAGAGAAAAGACAACTTTTTTATTTTCTCTGTAGAAAATATGTCAAAATCATTGTTATATGAAGAGACAATCAAAGAGTGTACAGTGACAAAAATGTAGAAAAAAGACTGTTACTAAAATATGTGAGGTAGTTAACTGATAAAAGTATTATTAATGTTTTCTGGATTTTGTGCTCTTTGTGGTATCTGTGACCAAAGCTGGCTTCATGGGAGAGAGACCAGGGCAGTTTCCCAGGGTCCAGTGCTTGGAAGGGCCTGTGCTCAAAGTTTGATGTTTTGCAGCCATTGTCTTGAAATGTTTAATAATTTTATCTTTGAATTTGTGTTTTGCAAGTGAAGGCCAATGAGACAGCAGAGCATGAGACAGAGACTTGAAGCCTGCACACACATGGCTCCACTTCTTGCTGCCTCCTTGCCTCCCCATGATGGGTTCTCTTTAGCCTGCTCCCTGTGCCCTGGCAATCTGGCAGCCTGGGCTCCACCCCCACCCCTGCCCTTGCCCAGTGACCACTGCTGCCTTCCACTCAGGTGGAGGCCTGGGTGCAGGTGCAGAGTGGGTCAGGTCAGGTCAGAGTGGGTAAGCTTTGGCCTCTCTGGTCATATTGGTAGCTGTCCACCACCATGGTGTACTTAGTGGGCAACTCAGCAGGGGCATGTCTCTCACTCACCCTGATCCAGGTACTTAGCATGTCCTAGCATGGAGGTTGCAATGCCCATGAGGGTTGCTGTCTGCCAGGGCTTGGAGTGGTGATGCATGGAAAGGGGTGATGCTTGACTCACCCTCCCTGCCCCGACTGGTCAGTTGGTGGGAGAGGGAACCAGTGGCCATCAGGCCCAAGTGCATACTCTGTCCAAGTTCAGTGTAGACTGCCACGTGCTCCCCGGGCACACGTGAGCATCTGCACTGTCCCATCCAGCAACCCCATACCTGAAGGTGGGTGTGCTCCCTTGGCCTGCTCGGTGCCTCATGGACCCACCTCTTCCCCACCTTCCTTCCAATCTTCCTGGGTCTGGCCTGTGTCCATTTCTTCTGGACAGCTCCAGACACCCTCCATGGACAAACCATGAAATACGAATTGTGCACTTTCAGAGATTCCTTATCTGAGTTAAATGCTCTGATATTTCCATTCAAAACTGACATTGCCCGATATAAAGACAAAACGGTAAAATTCATAATTTAAATTTTTGTTTCTTCTTTACTTAGAACAACGTTAAATAGCAAACAAGGAACACCGCAAGTTGAGAGAGGGAGACTGTAAAGGAAAAAGTTTTATCTTTTAGTACTTCAACAGCACTTCCCGCTCCCCCCTCTCCTCGCCCCTGCTTTTTGAACAAGGGACCCTGCATTTTCATTTTGCACCGGGCACGTTCTGTAAGCAGATCGTTTGTCAGCTTTGGTTTGGTTCGTTCGTAATTTCTTGTGACTTTCTCATCCTACAGAAATGTTCACTTTTCTAATTTTGCATTCTCTTTCTTAAAGACAGTCCCGAGACTGATAAAAATCTTCGAATCCCCACACAAACCGCATTCTCCACGACATCTCCAATGCCCACCTTATCTTGAGTGACGCAATTACGGATTAAATTATTCCCTATTATATTTTTTCATACAATAAGCCTGTAGAACTCTAACGGTAAGTGAGAGGAAGAAAAAAACCCTCACAAAAAGGGATCATTTCAAAAATTAAAGGAAAACGCTGGAATCCGATGAGAAGCCGGAAACCCGGCAGGGAGAAGTCAGCGAAGAGTCAGGGTCCTCCGCAGGGAGCCCCACAGGTTGCCCGGCAGGCCTGCGCTCGGGCACGACCCCTTTAAGGGGCGGAGAGGTGGGCGGGGCCTGGCGGCGGCCCGGTCTCCCAGACTGCCTCGCGCGCGCGCCGGCAGTTCGGCCACGTCCCTGGCCACGTCGCGCCTGTTCTCGCCATCTTCGCCGCTTCCTCTCAGGGGCCGCAGCCGCCGCCTGAGCCGCCGAGCCCCGGGGCCGCTGCGCTGCGCCGACCGCCGCCGCCATGAACATCTTCCGGCTGACCGGGGACCTGTCCCACTTGGCGGCCATTGTCATTCTCCTGCTGAAGATCTGGAAAACGCGCTCATGTGCTGGTGAGCGGCCGGGAAGGCCCGGAGAGGTTCGGGCGGGGGCTGGGTCGCCTGGAGGAGCCGCCGACCTCGGCCGCCCCACAGCCCAGCGGGCCTGCGCCGGCCAGACACACCCCTTCGGCTGGCCGGGCGTTGGGGGAGAGGGTACTAGAACCCGGGGAGTAGCCTGTGGGCTGTCGGGGTGAGTGCCGAGGCCGGGCCAGAGTGTCGCATCGCCGGGCCCCGCTCCGCTCGCGAACTTGAGCTGTCGGGGCGGGGAGGCGCTAACCGGACGGCGCGGGGCCCTGTTCTGTCTGAAAAGTTTGGGGTGGGGGGTTCGTCAGCCGTGTCCCCACCCTGGGCTTTGATGGGGCACTTCTCCGGGCGCTCGGGCGGGGTCTTGAGTGGAGGGTCCGGGGTGCTGGGAGCCCGCGAATCAATGGGACGGGCGGGAGGAGGATGGGCAGGACTAGGGCTGGCTCGGCCTGACGTGGCAGCCAAGCCAGCTCGGGAGGTGGGGCGCGCGTGGTGAGGGGGAAAGGTCACTTACTCCCCACTCTGCCACTTAAAGGACTGGGCTTTAGGTTAGGGGGTCGGGTCAGGCCTGTCTTTAGAATTGTGTGGGCTTCACCCAAGCCCTCAGGTCCAGTATCACACCTGCCACGGGAGGAGCTGTGGGGAGGTCTTAAGTGAATTTCTTGGCATAATTAATGCTGCTTTGGGAAACGAACTGGTTTGTCAAACTCGGAGTGCCTCCGTCTAATAACGGGTTCTCTTAAAACTGCGGCGCCGGTACTGAGGAGGTCTCATGCAATTCCTTGCTCCACGTCACCAGTGAGTTGGCTGCTTTCCTCCTCAGGAGTACATATTTCGTGCAAGCATTGCTGGGAGGCAGTGAAACGAATCTTCCCAGATAATAGCCGTGGAATTTCACATCTAATTAATCCTAAGTGTATAAGAATTGCAAATTTTAAAATAATTTCTTTAAAAATTCCTTAAACTTATTTTTCATGGATATGGCCGCAGCAAAATAACTATTGTTGAACTCAAGAACTTAGTTTTTTACAAAGGCAGTAAAAGATGGAGTCCTAAAGGACCTGGGTGAAAGAGACTCCATTTACCAGATTTACTTCTAAAAAATTCCACATCTAAAGTAACACCACATCATTGATTCTGCTGTCTGCAGGCCTCACCTATATCCCTGGAACATAGCTGAGAGCCAGGAAGTAAGCAAAACCAAAAAAGACCTTTGAGCTATCACAACAAATGTTACAAAGTCCTTGTAACAGTGTGGCAGACTTGGAGGTGATCTCTCAATTTCCTGAGAGACTCAATTGTATGGTTTCCAATGACAGCAAATTAATTGCATTCATTATGATAGCTGATGTTGAAGCACTTGCTGTGTACTAAGTGGTCATCAGCTAAGTGCTTTATATGGCTTATCCCAGGTAATCATTAAAATAACCTTAGGAGGTAGGTGCTGTTGTCCCTGTTCTGTGGAGGAGGGAACTGAGTCTCACGGAGGTGAGTAAATTAGTGATAGAGCCAGACTGAATAACTATCTGTCTACTTTAGCTTAAGTAATTTTAGTTTAAACATTTGATGCCAGACCAGTGGCTTAGGTCCTTTTATGTTGCACTCAGATGATTTTTTTTTTTTTTTTTTTTTTTTTTTTTTTTTTTTTTTTGAGACAGAGTCTAGGTAACCTGGGCTAGAGTGCAGTGGCAACATCATAGCTAGCTCACTGCAACCTCAAACTCCTTTGCTCAAGCAATTCTTCTGCCTCAGCCTTCCGAGTATCTGGGACTACAGGCGCACACCACCATGCCTGGCTGATTTTTCTGTTTTTTGTAGAGATGGGATCTTGCTTTTGCTCAGGCTGGTCTCAAACTCCTGACCTCAAGTGATCCTCCTGCCCCAGCCTTTCAAAGTGTCAGGATTACAGGCATGAGCCCCTGCGGCTGGCCCAGATGATGTTATTTTTAGTCTTTAGTTTTACTCCAAAATCTTTGTGTGAGTCTCTTCATCGTCTTCCATATGTTTCTCAGATTCCCCTTCACTGGCAAGTCATTAAGCATTGAAGTGTGCTGTCTCTTAAACTTGATATTCAAACTGAGATGTTGAGAAGAATTTATTGCAACTCTAGTAAGAGAATTCTTAAGGGAACCTTGAGTAACAAGGAGAAAGGGAGAGGGTGTACTATTTTGTTTGCTTTTTAATATTCATTATTTTCATTTGAGAGATTTAGGAGCATAAAGGAAAATATAAAATACTTTAGCTAAAATGCTAAGAAAGGAAAATAAATAGGTGAGTCAAGTTCATGTTTGTTTGCCAAGTATTCCTTGGGCATTGTTAAACTATTCTCATTCTCAGACTTAGGATGCTTTTTGTTCTGGTTTGTGAGTTTTCCTGGCCTTTTAAAAATCAAAATCACCAAGATCATTTATTCAGAATTAAATATTAAATTTGACAACCTGCTTTGTTTTTCCATATTGAATTATAAAAGTTGTTTAGAGACTTTTGAAAGAGTAAGAGTTTGATATGAGTTTCTCAAGTAACTGTAATAGGAGACATGTATATCCAGGTTGTGTTTCTCATTTTGAAAATAATAGTATTGAGGTTCATTTTTGGATTTTGGCACCTGTTTTGAACATGCCTGCAGCCTCAGAACCAGGGTGCTTTTGTCCCTTAAGGATCAAGGATGAGGCAGGCTAATGAAGAAGCTGGAGATTCTGTTTTCCTGGCAGTCTCATTCCAGAACAGCTGCTTTTAAGTACC
>VBSM01002153.1:23294489-23327945 GCA_008086735.1 Cheirogaleus medius
AAAAAAAAAAAAAAAATATTGTGTAAATCTTATGAAGAATACCATAAATAAAGGTTAAAAAATAGACAAAATGGGAAAAAATATTTATGACACATGAGACAAAGAGGCAATCTCTATATATAAGGGCTTCTACAGTTAAAAAAGTATAAAAGCCAATAGTGAGTAGAAAAATTGGTAAAGAACATGAACAGTAGAGGAAATAATAAATGATTTTTAAATATATGTAATATTAAGCCTCAATCAATAAAAATTCACTTAGATAGTATACTGAGTTGGTGAGTCTGTGCAGAAACAGGCAGCTCATTTTGTTGGTGGGAATGTAAATTGGTTGAGGCCAACTGATGGCTCTCTGTATGTGTCATTTTTTTTTCTATATGTTTGTACTTGTGCAAAGAAATACTTGTAGAGATCTTCATTGCAGTGTTGTTTGTAGGAACAAAAGATTAGAACAAACTAAATGCCTGTCAGTAGGCCAACTGGTTAGGTAAACTGTAGTTTATCCCTATGATGATCTACTCTATACATGTTAAAAATGAGAAAATGCTTTGTGAACATAGGAATGATTTCCAATATGCTAAGGCACAGGACATTCTATGTTATTTGCAGCTTTTTTCTAAAGGATATATACATCTTGTTTATGCACAGACTTTCTGGGAGGATGTAGAGGTCACTGGTTTACTTCTAGGGAGGGTAACTGAAGGACTGGGACTTCCAGGTGGGAGGAAGGCTTAAAATTTACTTTATACCTACTTAAACTGTTTGGACTTTTTACCCTTTAGGTGCATTACCTGCACAAAATCAGTGAGTTTTTACAGATTGCAAATTTTAGGTGTATTTTTAAGTTACACATTGGTTAATTTTATTCTTGATAGATGGATAACTTCTGTTGCCTCTTTTATTTCATAAGTCAAGTCCCAATAATCTGTCACTTGAGCTGAAAGATAATGTTTATTTAGCTTTTGGCTGATAGTCTTCTCTGCAAGAAACATCACAAGTTGTAGAGAGAACATTTGGAACAAATAAATTTCAGTCATCTTTATTCGAAAGACTGATCCTCTTTTTCCTGGTCATAAATATATATAACTTAGTTGGGAAAAATCTTGATACTGTGATATTTTCTATTATTGATTTGAGAGCCTCCCAGATGAAATCCTACTGTTGCTACCATGTGGTAGGTTTAATTAGGGACAGTTCATCCTCATGACGACCACATTTTGATAGAACACCCTTGACATACAAAGTCTGCCATTTGCCATGTTTGGCTTTGATTATGGGATGTCTCCTTGCATTTCCTCTGCATTTGTATCTCAAGAGCTCATTTCTCATGCCAGAGAAGACTGCTGTAGTGGCAATAGGTGTTGACTCTAACAATTCTATGATACAGGCCTTTTTCTTGGCCTTATATAAGTGGCTATACCTGGTGACGGATGATAGATAGGGCTGTTTAACCAAGACTTGCTGAGGACGTTACATTCAGGAATGCAGCTGTGCTCTTCGGTTGTGGGCCCGTTTGCATTGTGCGGCTGGCTGCAGCAGCCAGGTCCATGCCAGTATCCCTTTATCTTGAGAAGAAAATAAATATGTAAAATAAAATAAAAATTGTTTTTCTAGGCAGGTATAACTATGTAAAGGAGACCTTTTCAGTATCTTATTTCTTTTCTGGAACCTTAATCAGAACAACTCCATTTCTTGTTTCCTTGTCTATGTATTTATTTCATTAATGCAGTATCAGTAGTTGTCCTCGCTGTTGGAGTTTCAAGTCCAGGTGCTGCTGACATTACAGTATATCCTTAATTAGAATCCCAGCCCTCCAGGAAGTGCTGCCTATGCAGATATTGTTTCCTGTTTTTCTTGAGTGATTGGCCATTATTATATAATAACAAGCTCCAAATATAGGACTGATTTTTTTTATCTTAGATACCAGCACCCTTTGCCTCTCAGAGACAGAGTACTGTTATAATTAATTACCTCATAAAATTTTGTCTTTGTGCCGAAAATGAAGCCTCATAGTGTCTAATATTTTATAATGTTATTCTATGTAAGTCATTCTAACAGAAGATAATTTTGGGAATTTAAAAGCTGTTTCCTTACTAAATCATACATTAGAGCTTAGATTTTTTTTTTTTTGGTCATTGTTTTTGTTTTAATCATGGGGCATTTTATGTTACTTAGTGTTTATTACAACTTTTCTCCAAGGGCAGAGAGTTGATGTTTTATATTAAGAATTAAAGAACACAGGCATGTACTCATACTTGGATTTCCTAAAAATGTCACTTCTAAATGTTAGGCTTCTTCAAGTGCTCTTGCACAACAGAATTGTTCACTTCCCAAAAATGAGGACCATGGGGGCGAAGAGCCCAAGTCATGCAGACCTGGATTGTATTTTAGAAAATAGCTGTTAAGTTCTCTGAGTCTAAGTTTCCTCATTTATAAAATGGGATAATGACTAACCCACAGTCATTGTGAGGATTAAAGAATAACGGGCATGAAGTGTTTTAGAATGGTATCTAGAACAATATAGGTTTCAGACAGACATGGAGCTTATTTTCCTGGCTGTTAGAACTTGGGTGACCATATATCCCTGTATGCCTGGGACAATTCTGTTTCATGCCTGTTGTCCCAGCATAATTATTAATAGCACCACTTTTTGTTCTCAAAAGTATCCCAATTTGGGCAATGATTATATAGTCACCCTATTTAGAACCCAAGAGTGTTTTTAATCTCTCGTAGATCTAAGAAATGAATCTGAGGCTTTTTGTCATGTTTCTATCCTTACTTTGTCACCTGCTCTCAAACTTAGGCATTGTTTACCAATTACAGGTAGAACAAGTCAGTTGGTGGGTGGGTGTACAGTACAAATGTATGCTCTAATAGCTGTATTTTTGTACAAAGGAAGTTCTTATCTCTGAGGAAGCAAATGAGCAGTCTGAATATTTTCTGTATTTCAGGAACCATTTGTAACCCTGGACCTCGGAAGTCTATGACTAAGCTGCTTTACATCCGCCTGGCACTCTTTTTGCCAGAGATGGTCTGGGCTTCTCTGGGGGCTGCCTGGATAGCAGACAGTATTCAGTGTGACAAGACCATTGTGAATGGCATCATTGCAACCGTCATTGTCAGGTGAGGTCTTCCTCCTTCTCTTACCATTTCAATGTATTTGAGATGTTTGTCAACAAACCTTTCTGACTAATACAACAGATAGCCCAGTGTCATGTGGGCTTCCTAAAATAGTTAGAAATTGGACCCTCTCTGAGTAACTCATGAAATTTAGACGAGATCGGGCGCGTTCAGGCTGGTATGGCCGTAGACTCATGAAATTTAGAGACCCTTGTTTACATGAGAAATAACTCATCTTTCATTATGCATTTATTATAGTTTTTTTCTTACTGGTTCTTACTTTTCTCATTCCCTCCCTTCCCTTATAAGAAGGAAGAAAACTGAAGACCAAAACAAGGGCAAAAACTAAAACTGAAGGTATGAGAAGAGATATAGTGTCAGGAATTACTACAGGGAATAATATTCTAGAATGATAAAGGTTTCACATTCTCTAGGCTAAAAATCTTAGAGATGATTGGCTGCAGAGTCCATTCACAGAGGTGCATCTTCCCAGTGTGTTCATGAACCCATGTCTTGCACACCATGGGCAGTGTAGAAATGTATAAGCATATGAACAAAAAACCTATCAGAGTATCCTGTGATACGGAAATTCTTTTGGTTTTACCAAGAAGAACACTGATACATGGAGGAATAAAGGCCTGGGTCATGGTCAAGGCTGTGGAGAACAAGTTCCAGCTGCTTCTGTGCCCAGCAGACAGCTGTGTGCTCCTTTTCTGGTCTTTACTTTTAGGGCTCTGATCTTTGTGGGTCCTGGGTTGGCTATAGGTTCATAAGGATCTTTCTAGAAGAAATGAGTTGCTCACCTCAGCCTGGTTCTGAGAGATCCTCATCTTCCTTGGTAACTGGACCCTCAATTGTAGAGATGCAGAAACAGCCCAAAGGAAGGAGTCTTTGACCCTGCATCTGGAGGGGGCCCACAGTCATCGAGCCTTTCCTCTCTCTGTTTTGCAGTTGGATCATCATCGCCGCCACTGTGGTTACCATTATCATTGTCTTTGACCCACTGGGGGGGAAAATGGCTTCATATTCCTGTGCTGGTCCCAGTCACCTGGATAGTCATGATTCAAGCCAGTTATTTAATGGCCTCAAGACAGCAGCTACAAGCGTGTGGGAAACCAGAATGAAGTTCTTGTGCTGTTGCATTGGGAAAGACGACCATACTCGAGTTGCTTTTTCGAGTACGGCAGAGCTTTTCTCAACCTACTTTTCAGTAAGCTGAAGGGGTCTGGTTTGGTCTCTTTCTTCTGTTTAAATGCTTCTTATGTGAAGATGAGTACTTTGCATTTCGAGCCAATTCCCCTGTTCTGTTTTAGCTTTTGAGAATCTGGAATCTTGGGGTGTGTGGGGATCAGGGGAGATGGTCTATTGGAGTGAGAACTCAAGGGAGCAGTTAACCTGTGAGGGCCGTTTGTTTTCAGATCCTGCCTCTCTGGTCGGGTACATCTTCATATTGATGCCTATTCATTATACTGCCAAGATTTTGAATTAGTTTTTAAAGAACTAAATATTGGAACCTGTATATTTTGGGAATAATTTGCCAGTTGTCTTTTTATATATCATCTACCCAGCTAGTACTCAGCAGATACCAAGTACAAGCAGTGTCATGCATTGAAGGTAGTATCAAATAGTGATTTCTTACTACTTTATGTCATGATGGAAATGATTATCCTACTTTTTTTATGGTTTATTTTATAAGAAAGATTATTCTACTTTTGAAGAAAAATTTGAATAGATTATTGCAGAACAGAAGGGTATCATCCTTCTAGAGCGATTTCTTCGGTGATTTGGAACTATTTGTTTTTCTTTCACATCCAGCGTGTGATTTTGTCTTTTCATATGATGTTCTCTGATAAGCTGCTGTTATGCTCAGCACTGAGACCAAGAAAGGGAGGAAGAGTTCTCTTGACATCCTGCATGCCTGCCGGTCTCTTTCTCGCATCTCTGTGGTGTCCAGCTTTGTACTGTTCAGGGCTGGTCCCATAGCCTAATGCCAGCCCATAGCAGCAGCCTCCACGTAGGCATTAGAGAAGTGTGTCCCCTCAGTAATTTAAAGGAGTGCTTTCCACCTAGTCTTAAGATACTTGGAAGAAGGAGGGAGAGAAGCTGGTTGTTTTAAGGGGCTATCTTAATCCACATCATAGGCAGGACTGATGGCTCAGAGGACAAGTGGCCAGAACATTGTCCTTTCTCATGAGCTGGAAGTACCTGAAGGTGGTTGAGGATTCCTGACTCCTTTATATCTATTCTGAAGAAAAAAGGTACCGTCAAGGCTTAGGAAGACTCACTCTCTGTTGCTTTACTAGCTTAGGGTTCTTTCTGAGCCTTGCTATACCCAGTGAGTATAAGTTCAGTCTCATAAATCTCTACCATAGAGTATGTTTCAGCAAAACCTTCACAGCATCTTAAGAAATGAGAGTATACACTTGGACTAAAATTGTGTATTACCACAAAGAGAGAATTTATTCATTTATTCCCCCACTTTAGGAAAGATTCGAAGTAGATTAAAAATAGATCAGTCACTTGACATGAAATTTTAAAATGGAGATCAACAACATTTTTTATATTCTCTCTAATTTGTCTGGGGGCAGGATGTGAAAAATACCAAGCTCACATATAGAAGGAGTCCTGTAAGGAAAATTCTCTTTAAAATATCTTTGTACATATAAGTGTGTCTATGTGTTGTGAATACGTGTGTCTGTGAACTATATAAAACTGAATTTTAGGGAATACATGGGCAGTTCCTGCTGGGTTTTATGACAGGCTATTGTGGTTTCCCACCCAGGACACAGATCTGGTACCCAGCGACATTGCAGCAGGTCTTGCCCTTCTCCATCAGCAACAAGACAATATCGGGAGTAACCGGGAGCCTGACGAGGTGATCAGCCACTCCCCAGGGCCTTCCCAGGTAAGCCTGTGTTCCTATTGGATTGTACAGTTTTGACATTTATTTTATACCTCTTTGTAGATCTTCAAAAATATACAGCTAGCCAACAGTAATTTCAATAGTAATTGGGTTGGAATCTGATTTGTGGCTTCTGATGGTTGTAATTTATCACCTGTCAAGTGAGGCTTCTCCTCATCACCTGGCATTCAGATAGTGGGAGCCCATTCCTGGCCAGTTCACCATCCGTTGTATTCTTAAAGCCTTCTGGTTTTAGGTAATTCACTGTTGGATTCTGCATATCAGACAAGTTCTGGAATGGGACCTGTGATTCTCCCCTGGCACGTTTGTTTTCTTCTCTTGGCTTACAGAGCAGAAATAGTTCAGTTTTGCTTGATGATAGTTTTCCTGCCACAGATTTTTATGCTATGGAAAGAGAAAATAGCACATAGCCTGTATGTATTTCTCTGCCCTTTATTAAAGCACTCAGTTCTTGGCAGCTTGTGTTGCAGTGGCGTGGAAATCTGCTAGTCTGATGGCATCTAGGCAGGAAGCACTAGCTCATTTCAACAGGAGTCAGAAAAGTCATTAGGGTTGTTTTGCTGTTAACTCCCACTGTACTTGCTGCATTCCTATAAATTGAGGAGTCCATTTCAGTCTGTATTTAAGGACCAGTCTTCCCATTGTACGTTATCTGAGAGTTCTATTCCATGAGGAGGGAGCAGGAAGAATCAAGAGTTTGATTTCAGATTTAAGATCTTAGTGTGTTGATCCTCTACATAATGAGTTCCCCTAAATAAAAATCTTTTTTTTCTCCTCTTCCAGGAAGCTGATTTGGATGCAGAACTAGAAAATTGTCATCATTATATGCAGTTTGCAGCAGCTGCCTATGGGTGGCCACTCTACATTTATAGAAACCCATTTACAGGGCTGTGCAGGATTGGTGGTGACTGGTAGGTTGGCATGGTCTGAGGCCTCCTTATTTCCCTTTTAAAAAACCTTTCTATTTTGAGATATTTCAAAAACTTGCAAGAATAGTACAAAGAACTCCCATATATCCTTTATCTGGAGTCACCAGTTGTGACTCATTTTGTCACATGTGCAATCTCTCATTCTCCCCCTTCCTCCCTCTCTCCCTCTTTCTCTCTCTCTCTATATATATATACGCGTGCGCACACACACACACACACACATATTTTTTGTACATATTTTTCCCCTGAACCATTTTAGATTTAGATTTAGTTGTAGACACTGTGACCCCTTATCTCTATTTACTTTAGCCTGAATTTCCTAAGAACAAGGACATTATTTTACATAACTACCGTAAAATTATAAAATTCAGGATATTTATCATTGACCATTAGCTAATTTACGACTTGCATTCACGTTTTTCTAATTGTCCCTTTTTAGCAATTTTTCCTCCAATCCAAGATGACACATTGCATTTAGTTGTCATGTCTCCTTAGTCTCCTTTAGTTTGCAACAGTTCCTCAGCCATTCTTTGTCAGTCATGATATTGACATTTTGCAGAGGCCAGTACAGGTAGAATGGCCCTCAATTTGCATTTGTGTGATGGTTTCCTTGTGATCAGATTCAAGTTTTGAACTTTTGGCAGGAATGCTCCATGAGGAACTCTGTGACCTTGTTAGTACATCGTATCAGGAGATACACGACGCCAGGTTGTTCCATCTCTGGTGATGTTAACATTGATTGCTTGGCTGAGGTGGTGACTGCCAGGTTTTGCCATAGCAGTCATCTTTGGGGAGATAATTTGAGACCATTTAAATATCCTGTTCCCCTCCAGACTTTCACCCGGTACTTTTAGTATCCATTGGTTCTTGTCTGAATCATTTATTACTAGGATGGTTGCAAAATTGTGATTTTCTAAATTCACCATTTCTTCTACATTAGTTGTTATTCTACAGTAAAGAAGAGCTTTTTCTTCCCTACAGTTTATTATCAATATGGATTTATAGGTTCTTAAAATTATCCAATGGATTATAATTACTGTTCATTTTGTAGTATGTATATTTATTTGATGTTCAAAATGTCCCAGATTTGGTCCTGCAGACTGTCTCCTGTGTCCTTTTGAGCACTTGTTTGAGTGCTCATGTTTGAGCACTTCCTGATCCCATCATGTTTGAGCACTTCCTGATTTTCTGACATAAGTTGTTGCAGATTCATCTTGTGCTTTTCCTGGAATGGTTTCTCCAGGGCATCCTCTTCTTTTAGTGTGGACAGTGGTATTTAGAAATCAATATATAAGTGCTAGGTGTGCATATTACTCTTCAGGTGTTTTTGCTTCTGGGCCTTTTCAGTGGACAGAAATGGGGGGAAAATGCAATTTCATGTGATTCAGTCCAATATATATATTTATTTTAAAAATCATGAGTTTATACTGATATCTTTTAATTCTGATCCAAAGCCACAGAATTTTTTCTTGTCTTTTCCCATATCATATATGTCTACTTTCCCCACAAAGAGAACTCTGGCACCCAACAAAATCAATCCTCCAGTACTCACAAAATAGTTTCAGAATTGCTATATCCAGTACTACTACAAAAAAGACATCTACTAAGTAGAGTTTATGATTTGTTTGTAGTTTTTTTTGTTTTTAGACTTAGAGTATTTTAGACTTATTCAAAAGTTACTTGGATTAGTCCTTTTGTTGTTTTTTCTTCTCCAGAGTTGGTTATATTATTCATTTAGAAGAGTTTCTTTTACCTGCTTCTGTTGACATTTAGTTTTAGGGTCTCTTGCATCCTTGTTGATTTAATTTATTTTTTGAATATGTAAAGCATTAACATGATGCCAGAGGTGAAAACTCTGCTAAGAGGTATTCACAGAGAAATAGTTATCTTTAAAAAGCCATTCTGTGTTAGCCAGGCTAAGTGCTAAAAACTATAAACTCTAGTGTTCATGTTTGTTGGGAAAGCATGATGATGAGGACTGATATTCCTTGGCAGGTGGCTCTAGCTGGCACAGTAACATCCTTTCCCCCTTTTTTCAGTTGCAGAAGCAGAACAACAGAATATGACTTGGTCGGAGGTGATCAGCTCAACTGCCATTTTGGCTCTATCCTGCAGACAACAGGGCTACAGTATAGGGATTTTATTCATATAAGCTTTCATGACAAGGTACAGTATAAGACAGTGGTTCTTAACTTTGCTTGGGTCTTAGAGCCCTTTGAGATTCTGATGGAAGTTATGGGTTATTCTTCACACAATTCATAGACACACATACACATGCTCACTCCCAAATCCTGTGTACCATTTTAGGGGGTTCACAGAGCCCCTCGAAAGTCCACATAGGTCCATTGGTCCAGGTTCAAAACCCAGATTTAACATAAGATGAAGTCTTCATCAGAGATACCATATCATGTATCTTACATAAGCCCATCTTTTATTAAAGAACAATGAGTTCCTTTAGTATTAATTCTGCACAGGTTTCTGGGGTTAATAATCCTTTTTCTGGGTCTTGAGCTCCATCAACAATAGTGTAGTGCGGTGGGTCTCACACCATGTAGGGTATCAGAGTCATTTCCGGTGACGCTACAAAAGCCAGTTCTGTCCAGCTTCAGTGATCCATGTGTCAGCGTTGCTTAGTAGCTCTCCTGGTGGGTCTTGTGCACACCAAAATTGAAGAACTGCTAGCGTAGTACAGTGGTTCTCAAACTTTGCTGCCTAATAGAATCTCTTGGGAGCTTTTAAAACTCCTTAAGTCCAGGCCACACCTTGGATCAATTAAATCAGAATCTCTGGAGATGAGACCCCAGCACAGGGTTTCTCAAAGCCCCCCAGTGATTCCAGAGTATAGAGGATTTTGGGAACCACTACTCTCTAGCTCAGTGGCTCTCATACTACTGTGTTTTAGAATCACCTAGGGAGTTTTTGAAAATCCTCATATCTGGCCAGGTACAGTGGGCTGGTCACAGTGGCTCGTGTCTTTAATCCCAGCGCTTTTGGAGGCCAAGGCAGGAGGATTGCTTGAAGTCAGGACTTGCAGACCAGCTGGGCAATATAGCGAGACCTTGTCTCAAAAGAAAAAAAAAAAGGCCAGGCATGGTGGTGCACCCCTATCATCCTAGCTCCCACACAGTGGCATCATTTAAAAGTCCCTGTCCCGTAGAATCAGGAAATGAAGTCGCAGTCTGTTCCCTGCTTGCTCCAGATGCTGAGCTGCCCACTACAGACAAGTGGCTGTTGTCATGGTAATTGTGACCATCCATTGGCTTAGTCTGCATACCAGCCCTTAAGAGTTAGGTGGTATTATATCCTTCTTTAAAGATGAGGAAACAGACACTGAGCGAGCTTAAGACATTTGCTTGGGACCACATAGCAGGAAAGAGGCAGAGCTGAGTTTCTGACCCAGGTCGGCCTAGCCCCATACCCTTCCAGTGTTCTTTCAGGGCTTGGATGCTAAAGGCAGAAGCCTAGAACTGGAGCTTTAACTGTGGCTGCTTCTAAATGAAAGTGGCTCACAAGGCCAAAAGCCCTTTACCTGCTGCCTGGACTTAAGCAAAGTAGGTGACTCCAGTCCAGCATTTGATTGCAGTGTAGCACTGCTGAGCCATCCCTCCCTACTCCTGGCAGAGAACTGGGGGGTGGTGAAAACCTGAACAGCTGTAGTGAACAGCACCTGCAGTCCTGGTCTTGAGGGATGGCTTTTGGTTGATCAAAACTAATGTATTTAGTTGACTCATCCATTGACGACTCGGGGATGCTGGCACCAAAATGAGGGGGATAAAGTGGGCATATCCACTGTCTGGCCACATAGTGGATTGGATTTTGGGAGGAGTCAGAGAGAGGGCAAGAAAGAAAAGCTGAGTGCGGTGGCTCATGCATGTAATCCTAGCACTCTGGGAGGCCAGGGTAGGATGACTTGAGGCCAGGAGTTCGAGACTACCTGAGCACCATAGTGAGACCCTGTCTCTACAAAAAATAGAAAAATTATCCAGGTATGATGACACGTACCTGTAGTCCCAGCTACTTAGGAGACTGAGGCAGAAGGATTGTTTGAACCCAGGAGTTTGAGGTTAGAGTGAGCTTTGATGATGCCACTGCACTCCAGCATGGGCAACAGAGGGAGATGCTATCTTTAAAAAAAAAAAAAGAAGGAAGGAAAGAAAGAAAGAAAACAAAGATACATTTTTATGTATAATAGCATGTTTTATGAAAGTGTTTCATTTACAGAGTATCAAAGTAGTCCCACTGTGTAGTGAGGGTGAGTAGAGAGGTGAGTCGAGTATTCCCTTCCTTCTGTGCTATAGGACTCGGTGCCATTGTAGTAATAAGCTGCCATGTTACTAGAGATACTGGGATGGTCTAACTTTGTACTGCTAGATGCGTGTTTTTGTTACACCTCATACTTGTTTCTTTCTCCTTCAGGTATATGAGCTGCCATTTTTAGTGGCTCTGGATCACAGGAAAGAGTCTGTTGTGGTAGCCGTGAGAGGGACCATGTCTCTGCAGGTAACGTTGGGACCTGACATATCAGATAGGGGAACTGGGGGTGGGAGCCAGGAGCACGAGTCAGCAAGCTGCAGATGCTCGGAACAGAGAAAAACATTCTCAAGTAACAGCATTAGACATAGAGGAAAACACCGAGGACAGAAAATGAGGAAGTGAGTCCAGGGCTGTGAGATACTCCCTTTGCACAAAGGGATGAGGTGGTTTTCTTTTAACTGAAAACTTCAGCAACAGATGCCAGCAGGCTTGGATCCCAGCCTAAGGAGCTCTGAGAGGGGCATCTGCTTGGCTCCCTCCTGCCTCACTTCCCTGGATGTGCCCAGCCAGGCCCCAAGCCCAGGTGACCCTCCCTTGAATTCCCTGCACCTAGAGCCTGAAGGAGACAGTAAGTTAAGTCTCTCTGCCAGAAGTCACAGCGCTGTTTATTAGCCTCATTGCAAGTTCCTGTTCTGGGTCCTCACCGGCCCCACGTGGCTGCCAGTCTCTCCTCCAGGTGCAGCGAGAGCCTCTGTTTATCCACCCCTGGCCTGGGGACCCTTCTTCTGTTTTCCTGATTCCTGACTTCTCTGCCCCTCAGAGACACTAGATGAATTTTTCTCTGTTGAAACTTTTTCCCTCTATGTTCAGTTTCTTCTTGGCCCCTCCTTGGTCTCACTTCCTGGTTCTTCTCTACTGACCCAGAAAACATAATGAGACTCCAGAGCTTATGCCCTCAACCCTCTTCTGCTCCTTCTTACCCGTTCTGGGGGCAGCCTCCTCGTTTTCAGGGCCAGGAAATCTGTACCTTCTCGAGCCACTTGAGTCTCCCTGGAGGCACCAGAGAAACCAGACCCCTGCCCTCCCAGGTCTGCTCTTCCACTGGGCCTCCTGCTCTTATTCATCTGCCTGTGTCCCCGGTTACCCATGAAGAAGCAGTGACATTGTCTTTGGTTTCTCTGCTCACTTACTGTCCAGCCCATTGCGTGCGATGTTCCTGCCCCAGCCCTGGTCCCTGCACTATCCCTTCTCTGTTCCCAGCACCATGGCCTCACTTCTGGCCCCAGTCCTCTTTCCTGCACCATGAAATACTTTTCTGTCTTCATCCCTGTCTAGTCTTTCATCTCCCCAGTCTGTCAGAGGGCTCTTTATACTGTCCTCATAGTGCTTTTTCTAGAACATGGGTTGGGTATCGCCATCCTTCTTAGAAACCTCCAGTGGCTTCCCACTGCTTTAATGTAAAGTTCTTATCATTCTTTGTTGGTGCTTTATGACCTGACCCAGCCAGCCTTTCCAGTTTAGTGTGTTTCTCAGCCCATCCCAATCACAATCCCAATTGCCTGTGGAGCTTTTTAAATTTAAATACTGTAGGTGCTCAGCGTAAGTGCCTCAGCCCCAGCAGGGTGCTTGGGCCAGGCCTGTGCCCTGGGTCCTGCTGCCCCCTCTGTGAGCATGGCTGAGAAGCCGCCTCTCCCCTCTCCTCGCTGAATCAGGCTTTTCCTTCAGGCCCTGGCTCAGGCACCCTTTCCTCCGGGGCCCCTTTGCTGTGGCACTAGTTGATGCAACACTAGTTGAGGGGCCTCTTGCTTGTATGTTTCAATGAGCTGTTTACCGTGGGCCCCTGAGACAAGAACCATGCTTTTGTTCAAAACTCTGGTACAAGGCTCTGTGCGGTGTGGGTCCTTAGAACATGGTCGTGCGATGGCAGAAGGTGTGTCTTAGACACCTCCTTATCTCCCTTCGCCACTCATGCATGGCCCAGAGCTGGTCATGCCATTGGGGCCCTCAGGAGCCCCCTGGCCGCCACCTGGGTTCCCCTCCCAAGTTTGGGCATCACAGTTCAGTTCTCAGGTAGACCAGGAGACTGAGCTGTCACTGTCCCTCAAAGGGAACGTGGTGGCAGCAGGGACCCACCCATCATTCACCCACTCTGTGCCTTCACAGGCTGACTGCTTCTTCTGTCAATGCCCTTTTTTACAGGACATCCTTACTGATCTGTCAGCGGAGAGCGAGGTGCTCAACTTAGAGTGTGAGGTGCAAGACTGTTTGGCACACAAGGTATAAGCCCTGGGGTTTGTGAATCTTTCCTGTTAATGTTCACTGTGTAACAAATAGTTATCAGGAGTGCAAAGTAAGTGCTTTCTATTCTTATCTCGATTCTCACCACAGCCCTGTGAGATTGGGGAGATTGGGGGTTTCATTTGTTTGTTTTAAGGGAGAGATGTCTATTCAAAGAGATTGAGGAATTTGCCCTAAGCTTGTGGTTACTGGAATAAGCTGCGGATCTGGCATGTGGACCCCAGCCCTACGGCTTTTCTTCCATCTTAATTAAAGTAAAACATTCCCATGATACAAAAAAGCTTTAGGATAGCATGGAGCAGAAGACAGTGAAGACTAGGCACACTGCTCTCTGTGCAGCTGTGGCCGCCCCAAGCTCTCACTTTCGCTCCTCCTGTGCTGTGCCTGGGGGAGCATAGGCTCCTCCTGAAGGAGCAGAAAACCGCCTGCCCAGAGTTAGAGTTGTGTATTTTTAAAAAGATTTTTTTAAAATTGTGGTTAAATATACATAACATACTTATCATTTTAACCATTTGTAAGTTTACAATTCAGCGCCATTAAATGCATTCACAGCATTGTGTACCCATTACCACTACTATCTATACTCAAAATTTTTTCATCATCCCCGACATAAACTCTGTACCTGTTAAAGACTCACCTCTCCCTCCTTTCCCCAGCCTCTGCTAACCTCTGTTCTACTTTCTAGCTCTTGAGAATTTGCTTATCCTGAAAACCTTATATAAGCTTATACAGAATTTGTCCTCTTATGACTAGCTTATTTCACTGAGCATATTGTCCTCAAGGTGCATCCATGTGGTAGCATACATCAAAATTTCATTTCTTAAGGCTGAATAAGTAATATTGCATTGTGTGGATATATCACACATTGTTTATCCATTTATCCATCAGTGGACACTTGTGTTTACCTTTTGGCTATTGTGAATATTGCTGCCGTGAACACTGATCTACAGATATGTTTCAGTTCGTCCTTGTTTCTTTTGGGTAAATACCTAGAAGTGGAGTTGCTGGGTCATATTGTAATTCTGGGTTTAACTTTTTGAGGAACCACCAAGCTTTTCTACAGCAGCTGCACCAATTTACATTCCCACCAGTAATGCACGAGGGTTCCAGTTTCTCCACGGCCTTGTCAACACGTATTATTTCCCCTTTTTTTTATTATAACCATCCTAGTGGATGTGAAGTAATGTCTCATTGTGATTTTGATTTGTATTTCCCTGATGACTAAAGATATTGCAGGGCAGAATTTTCAACATGTAGGGGAGAGTCTGGAATGATTCACTCCCACAGGTTACAGGGGCTCCTTCTCGGGAAGAGCCACCAAGGTGTCAGGGGTAGAAGGCATTGAATGGACTTGGACTCTGCGTTGACACTTGATGTGTTTTTATAACCAAAACATGTACTGCTTCTGTAGCAATCATGTTTTAAATAGAATGTCTAATTTTTAAGAAAATGTGTTACAGCAAGGGTGCAGCTGCAGGCGACTGCCCTGCACTGTCCTCTAGACAGTTTGTGGGGAGAAGCCAGGGTGGAGCATTTGTTCTGCTGCCAGTCAGAAGCTTGACAGTCCTAGGAGCGGGGATGTTTTTTCCTTTAACCCTTAGATGTCTTTTTGTACCTCAGTTCACAAAAGACTCCAGTTTATTACTGGGTATGTATGAAGAAAAAGAAAAATTTTAAACCTTATTATAGAGACACAGCAGCCAGACAGCCCCAGATACCTTCAGAGTCTGGTGGGCTCAGGCCTGGGCAGTGGTCTGTCAGGAAAAGGCTATATGTGACCACAAGCCGAGGGGCTTGAGGCCTGGCTGGCAGCAGAGGGACCCTTCACACTGTGTTAGTATGTGTTCAGGGACAGTCGCCCTGAAGGCAGCCCCCGGAAGGCAGCTGCTCAAGGCCTGTTCTCTGTTCCTGGCTTCACTTGTGCTGAGCTGTGCCGAACTTTTACTTTGATGCTGTTCACAAGTGATTGGAGCCCAAACCTGTGAAGCCGAAAATGATCTTGGCATTTGTTTAGTGTCTGTGCTGGAGGCTCACCAGGAGCAGTTGTAGTCCAAGTTCTGTTTGGCTCTGATTGCCCAGGATTGGCCACACAGTAGGTGCCTAATAAGTGCTGACTGGAGTTGACCACATTGTACAGTTGCAGGAGAGTAAAAGGGAATTTGATGGTTTGTTAAGTGCTGTCATACTATACACAGAATGTCACAGCTGCCTTTTTGATTTCTCTTATGCCAGGGTAAGCATTCTTTTTGCAGAATTATTAAATCTTAGGAGTTTGCAGTTGCTTTAGAGATTATCCAAAAAGTCTCCCATCTCATACAAGATTTCCTGTGCCTCATCCTGTTAGAATATAACCTGCCCCGGACAGGGGCCAGGTCTTCTTGCCTCAGGGTTTAGTGGAAGAGCTGCCATGAGCAGGCACTCGGAAGATACTTGTCATTGACAGGGTTGTTTCTCCTCTGTTGGTACTGCTTAATTTTCCAGAAGCCTGTTTCCTAGGACAGATGCACATATTAGAAAGTTTTAAATTTTATCTATTTTTTAAAACTTAACCCAAATCTGACCTCCATAGAACTCACTTCTGATGGTCTAGTTTAAGTGTTTATTAGGCATGGCCTTCATGCCAAGCTCTCTGAAAGGTGCCAGGAACACAGCAGTGAGCAATGGGTGTGGCTGCTGACCTCGTGTCCTGTTTAGGGAGATAATTAGAGACTCAAATCAGTGTACATACTGTGTAATCCTTTTGATTGCGATTGAACCTGCCTTGTCTGAGGATTAATAGTCACCTTCTTTGTGTTTTTAGGGGATTTCTCAGGCTGCCAGATATGTTTACCGACGACTTATCAACGATGGGATTTTGAGCCAAGCCTTCAGCATCGCTCCTGTGAGATTTTACTTAATTGTTATTTTCTTGTCATGAGCTGTTTGTTATTTCTAATTTTTACCTCATTGTGCTTTGTGTCCTCTAGGAATACCAGCTTGTCATTGTGGGGCACAGCCTGGGGGCCGGAGCTGCTGCCCTGTTAGCCATCATGCTCAGAGCCTCATACCCCCAAGTCAAGGGCTATGCCTTCTCCCCACCCCGGGGGTTATTAAGGTAATTCTTTGTTTTCCTGCATCTAACAAGTTGCTACTACTTAGAAGCATATGGTCAAGACTCATCTTTTATTCATAATTTAATAATAATTTCTCATCTTCAGGAGAGGTTTGTGTTTTGAAGCACTGTTTCATTGAAGAAAGATTGAATAGCTTTTCTTAGGTCTGACCATAGCTTTAATCTTCCAAGTGATATAATTCTAACATTCTTTTTTGTAATAGACTTTATTTTTTAGAACAGTTTTAGGTTCACAGCAAAACTGAGCAGAAGGTACAGAGTTCCCATGTGCCTCCGCACCTGCCTGCGCAGCCTCCCCCACTAGCAGCATCCCCCTCAGGTGGTACCTTTGTTACAGTCAGTGAACCTACACTGACACATCATTGCCCAGAGTCCATAGTTTACATTAGGGTTCACTCTTTTTTTTTGAGACAGTCTCACTCTGTTGCCCAGGCTAGAGTGCCGTGGCATTGGCCTAGTTCACAGCAACTTCAAACTAATTTTTCTATATATATTTTTAGTTGTCCGGATAATTTCTTTCTATTTTTAGTAGGGTCTCGCTCTTGCTCAGGCTGGTTTCAAACTCCTGACCTCGAGCGATCCTCCTGCCTCAGCCTCCCAGTGTCCTAGGATTACAGGCGTGAGCCACTGCGCCTGGCCAAAATCTCCTCTAAAAAGTAAATTAGCCAGGCATGGGGGCACATGCCTGTATCCCAGGTATGAGGGAGGCTGAGGCGGAAGGATTGAGTGGAGTTCAAGGATGCAGTGAGCTATGATCACACCACTGCACTCTGGCCTGGGCAACAGAGCAAGACCCTGTCTCTTAATAAAAAAGGATAAATGTATATGCTTGGTCTTCCATCTTGATCTAGTTTGAGATTTTAGCTGTGGAGCATCTCGGTTGAATGTATATTGTTGCTTTAGTGCATTCTGGCCAGTGGGTTATTCTAACTGAAGTCTCTGTTTTATTTCTCCTCTCCTTTAGAGGATAGAGAAAAGAGTTTTGTGAAAACTGTCATTGACCTGGCAATGTTACTTGATTTCTCTCTTTGAAGCCCTCTGTGGGTAATTTAATCATAAAACTTTTCTTTTTTTGAAATTTCAGCAAATCTCTTTGTGAATACTCTAAGAACTTCATTGTGTCACTTGTCCTAGGAATGGATGTGATTCCCAGGTAAGTTTGCAGGATGGCTTCTCTGTGGGTTGGGATAGTTGAAAATGTTGAGTACTGAGCCTCAATACGACTTTTTGCTAAACAGGTTAAGTGTGACCAACTTGGAAGATTTGAAGAAAAGAATCCTGCGAGTGATTGCTCACTGTAATAAACCTAAGGTAATTTGGGGTGCTCTTTTAAGAGGATATGTAGGAAGCTTGGGCTTCTCCACCAGATGGTTATGTGGAATTGAGAAGAATTTTCTAAATTCAGAGCCTCTTAGCTCAGGGCATTTTATGCTGCTGCTTGAAGTTCTCCTTCCACCTTCTCAACAGATTTTTGTCTAGGACTCTGTATGTGATGCCTAAGAAAGCAAATGGCTAAAGCAAGTACATGATATGTCACAGTTAGAAAATACTATAATAGAACCATCCCCGTTCTAATAAGTGATTTGCTTTCTGTCAAACTTCTTTGTCCTGACAGTATTGTGATACTTTTTGGTGATATTGTCCCAAAGCTTAGAAAATAACGCTGCCAAATACAGATTTAAGAGGTGCTGGTATATCCATACTGTAGATATTATGCAGTTATTAACAATAGTGACAGAAATGTATACTTACCAATAGATGTGGAGGGGTAAAAAAAATAGAAATTTATGTTTACCAATGGAAACAGGTTATCTATGATATATTGAAAAGTGGTGTTTTTTTTGTTTTGTTTTGTTTTTTAAGGAAGCTTAAAAATGATCCTCAAGAGATATGCTCCAAGGCAGAAGGGAGGGGACAAGGAGATATAGATAGGAATTTTGACAAAAATTTGAAAAAACAAAAAAACCAAATTGTGGTTTTATTTGGATTATGGGGTTAGAGATGATTTTCACTTCTTTAACTTGTTTTCTTTTTTGACTTTGTTTTTTTGTTCCTAATCAGAAAAAAATAAAATTTTAAGTTAATTTTTTTCTTATCAATTATCTCCCAAATTTTTTTAGAAATTAATGTTTTTACAGGCAGGGTACTGATTTGCAGAATTGTGTGAAAAGAATTAAGGGTAGCTTAGTGGCTCATGCCTATAGTCCCAGCTGCTTAGGAGACTGAGGCAGGAGGACTACTTGAGCCCAAGAGTTCAAAAGTCCAGCCTGGGAAACATAGTAAGACCCCGTATCTTAAAAAAAAGGGAAAAAGAATTCAGGGTAATTTTTCCTTAAAATCTGCATTTGTTTTTTAAATATTGTTCCAAGTGTCATGGCTTCACTGCCCAAGAGACACCCCACACACATGGCCCATGACTGGGTGTGGAGTTCATCCTGAGCCCTTAGGGTGGCTGCCATCCAGCACAGCTCCTGGCCTGAAGAGGTTTCTGTGATGACAGTGAACATCTCAAAAGTGACAGCATTCTTCCTTCTTGGGTCTCGCCCTTAGTACAAGATCTTGCTACAGGGGTGCTGGTATGAACTGTTTGGAGGGAACCCCGACAACTTTCCAACTGAGTTGGATGGGGGCACCCAGGGAGACCTGACACAGCCCCTTCTTGGGGAGCAGAGTCTGCTGACACACTGGTCCCCGGCCTACAGCTTCTCCAGCGACTCCCCCCTGGACTCTCCACCCAAGTACCCACCTCTGTATCCCCCTGGCAGGATCATCCACCTGGAGGAAGAGGGCACCTCAGGGAGGTGAGTGCAGACGGGTCTGTGGGTCTGATGAGGTCCAGTCTACTCATCACCAGTGAAAGAGAATGTGTGTTGGAGGTCAAACTCAAGTGCAGCTTTGCTAGTTGATGTTTCCTTTTCTGTTTAAGGTTTGGCTGCTGTTCTGCTGCTCAGTATCGTGCAAAGTGGTCACATGAAGCAGAATTCAGCAAAATACTCATAGGCCCAAAGATGCTTACAGACCACATGCCAGACATCCTGATGAGAGCCTTGGACAGTGTGGTCTCAGACAGAGCGGCCTGTATCTCCTGTCCAGCACAAGGAGTCTCTCATGTGGATGTGGCATAACCAGGGCTACTAGAAACTGTCCCAGGAACAGTCGACTCCCAACTTTTGTTCTTAAACTGACTTACCATCCGAGTGATTCCTATAATGCCAGTATCACAGACACTCGTCAACAGGAATCAGATGGGCACTAAACTTGATGGCCTTCTAAATGATCGAACAATTTGTGGGAAATAATTTTGGTCACATTAACAGAGTCAGGAGAGCTCGTTGAGGCAATGGGACTCCTGAGAACTCCTGAGCCTAACAGTGAATGGAGACAGCCTCGGGAAGCCCTGCTCCCCTGGCCTGCAGATCCCTTGGCTATCTGAGAACTGCCCTGGGAGGGCAGGAATCCAACAGCCAGTTTGAAGAACCCAACAGATCCCAAACCACCGGCAACCCTTTTCACTGAACTTGGCTTAGAGGTGCACAGTTTATTCAAACTGAGTTTTCCTGGCTATGCAAAAAACTGTTATGAGGGTGCAGCCTAGAGTTTTCTCCTGGGTGGCTCTAAGCACAGCCCTGAACTCTGGGAACGAAGACAAAACCTGGTTGGGGAAATGAGTGGAGACCATGGCTCCTGCCCTCTCCTGAACCGCAGCACTCCAGCTCCTTGTTTACACTGTCTGGTTATTTTGTCACTTCTCAAGTACTATTCTGGTTCTGAGGTTGGCCAGTGGATTCAGAGGGAATTAAAAAATAAAGCACATGTCATCAGAGTGTCTGTGTGTATAGGAATGTGCTCTTCTATTGGAGGTTTCCGGGTTGGTCTATTTTACTGGGTGGTTTTATAGCAATCATGTTTTAAGAAGTCTTTGGTGGGTTTTTTTTTTTTAAGTTTAAAAACATAGACTCAGATGGGGACAAAGACAAGAACACACAGATGGCTACAGTCAAACAGAATCCTAGAGAGGGAAGGTAAGGTGAGCTAATCTGACATATGAGACAGATTCCCCATACACCTGGGATGTATAAGGGACACATATTAAGGACCAGCCAGAGCAGGTTTGCTTGGAAGCTGTTAAGAAACCTGGCCCTACCTGTGTTCTGGGGCGGAGGGTGGGACTGGACACCAGCACAGCTGAGGAAAGATGACATTTCTCAGTTCCTCCCACTCAGCTCCCAGGACCTTCAGAAAGAAAATCCTCCAGGGAAATCTGACCTCAGGAGATGCGTGTCTTGGGGACCCTCCTCAGCTGTGGCAGCCATGTCACCATAGAGCTTTGGAAAACCTGAAAAGGGCTACATTAAAAACTTCACAATTGAAATGCCATGGCAACATCCAGCTGCTACAAGTTTCATTTCCAAACACAATTCCTGCACTTACCTACTGGCAGAAAGGTAGGAGATCTGACGTGCTGCACTGTAACCCTCCTTCTGTGCTCAGTTTCCACTCTCAACCTTTAAAGCATGAGCCAAGGACTGCCAGACACTCAAGGAACAAGAGGCCAAAAGAAACAGATGATGCAGGCAGAAGCTCCAAACAACCCCAGCAATGGCTTAGGACACAGAGAAAGTGCTGCAATCACAAAACCAACCCAGGAGGCTCAACGTGGATATTTAGAGAGTGAAAAAGAACACCTGAAACTTAAAAGTATGAGAGAGGAAACCAAAACTCAAAAAGACAAACCAGGAAAAGGAAAGGTTGAGATCATTCCAGGAGGTCAAATATCGGAGTAACAGTTCCAGAAAGAACAGAAAATTGAAAGATTAGTTTCTAGATGAAAAGAGCCCACCAAGTACAGAGCATAAAAGTAAATCCTAGGACGTGGAAGACAAAAGGGAAATCTCACAAGGTAACATAAATTAGAAAAAATACATTCCAATGGAAATGGCTAAGAAAGTAAGGGAAGAACTGCCTTCACAAATCAGAAGGGCAGCCAGGTGTGGTGGCACACACCTCCAGTCCTAGCTACTTCAGAGGCTGAGGTAGGACTGCTTGAACCCAGAAGTTCAAGTCCAGCCTAGGCAAGGTAGTCAGATCCTGTCTCTTTCTTTCTTCTAAGTAAAATAGAAAAACCTGAAAGGAAGGTATCACCAACCTAGAATTTTAGTCTCAGCCAGAAGTATCATAGAACAGTTATTTTCAAAGACACAAGGGGTCAAAAATATGGTCATGCATTGCTTAAACAATGGGCATACCTCCTGAGAAATGCATTAGACAATTTTACCATTGTGCAAAACATCATAGAGTATATTCACACAAACCTAAGACAATAAAGCCGACTACACACCTAGGCTTACCTGGTATGGCCTACTGTTCCTAGGCTACAAACCTGTTCAGCATGTTACTGTACTGAATACTGTAGGCAACTGCAACACAATCTTAAAATATTTGTGGATCTAAACATAGAAAAGATACAGCAAAAACACAGTATTACAGTCTCATGGGACCACTGTCATATACATGGTCCGTTGGTCAAAACATCATGCAGCATGTGACTGTATATACTTCCCACAAACCCTTTCTCAGGAAGCTCTTGGGGAAACTACTCATCAGGATAAAATAAATAAAAAAACAGACTCAGGCTGTAGGAAATAAAGGTCAACACATAAAAGCTGTAAAGTTCAGATGATTCTGAGACTTTAGGTAAATGAAAATTAATAAAATACAAAAGATACTTGAACATCTTGACAAATTTAGATAAAAGAAATTCACGGTTGAATTATTAAGTACATAGAAAACTAAGCAAATTAAACATTAATTATCCCAAAGGAAACCAAGCTGTGCAGAAAAGGCAGAGTTCTGTTACTACATGGCATGGCTATGAGTAGTTTAGTAATAATCGTGCAACACTATATTTTAAGAGCCCACTGAAATCATCACACTAGGGGAACGGGAAAGGCGTGTTTGCAGGGGGAAGGGTGCAGTGCAAGAAAGCCAAACATCTTCCACAGTGGAAAATATCAACAGTAATGGCTGAACCTGAAAAATTCAACTAGCAAGAAAAGTAAATAATTTAGACATGTGGAGATAAGTTATCCACAGTGGGAAATATCAACAGTAATGGCTGAACCTGAAAGAGTCAACTAGCAAGAAAAGTAAATAGACATGTAGAGATAAGTTATCAAAAATTAGATAAATGAACTGAAAGTGTTAAAGTCTTGCCTTTGGAGAGAGTATAAAGGGAGAAGACTGTTGTTTTTCTAACAAATCTTTAACTGTTTTGTTTTGTTTTTTTTTTTCTTGAGACAGAGTCTCACTCTGTTGCCCTGGCTAGACTGCCCTGGCGTCAGCCTAATTCACAGCAACCTCAAATTCCTGGGCTCAGGCCATCCTCCTGCCTCAGCCTCCCAAGTAGCTGGGACTACAGGCTTGTGCCACCATGCCCAGCTAATTTTTTCTATATATTTTTTAATTGTCCAGCTAATTTTTCTATTTTTTTAGTAGAGATGGGGTCTCGCTTTTGCTCAGGCTGGTCTCGAACTCCTAAGCTGAAACAATCCACCCGCCTCAGCCTCCCAGAGTGTTAGGATTACAGGCATGAGCCACCGCGCTCAGCCAACTGTTTTATTTTTTAAAACTGCATTATTTATCTATCTTTGGAAAAATAAAAGTGAAATAATCTTCAATAAAAAGGAATATTTACAAAACTAATTTTACCATGAACCTTGTTCTAGTACAAGTTCAGGATCTGGAAAGGACCTTAAGGTTGTATAGTCCATCCAGCCTCCACCTTGCCATGCTGTGTGGGGCTCCCAACATCTGCATCTTCAGCCCCAAGCCCTAAGCCAAGATGTACTTGCATACACCCAATGTGGATATCTCCATGTGAGCATCTCACCACCACTCGACAGATCCAAACCTGAACGTGTCACCTCCCGCCCCTGCTGTATTGTTTAACTGTGGATTCGCCCACCATCTCCCCTGGAGGTGGCACTCCCTCTGTCCCTCCTGTGTGAAAACATGCATTGGCAATGAATGTCTCCAACAACCCCGGATTTTAAAGTGAGGCAAACACACCAAGAGCTTGTTCATCAAGTCTCAAAAATTCAAGTATTACCAGTCATGTGATTCAAGGATTTATTAAGTCATACATGCAAAACATACTGCTAATTGCATTAGCAAAAGATCAATGTAAAAACACTCCACAATTCTGCAACTGTCAATTTAAAAAATTTTGTTCTAGTGGTTGAAAGGTCCAACATTGTATTCTTGCCAGTGAGTTAAGTTGTACAGAACATTGTTAGCACTAGCACAGTTTACAGAACCTCACAGACCCAAGGAACATTGTTAGGCAAAGCAACGACAGGAAGCATGTGTCCGTGTGGGTGAGGTAAAGAGGGGCAGTCTCAGTCAAGTGACAGTGTTGGTAATCTGGCAAGACAGTGACGTTAGGAAGGTTCATAGTTTAAGAATATCTAAAATATTTTTAAAACTGTGAAGCTGCAACACATGATTTTTACACCTAGTTACTAGAAAACTAAGGAAAGCACTTATTAGCTCTGAATAAAGTAACATGAAAACAGGAAAGCACTTTTACTAATCTACAAAAAAACTAATGCATTATCAGAAAGATTTTATAATACAAGGAGGCATATTGCTCATTAAAAAGGGGTTCTATAGAAAAACACTAAGTTAGCAACTAAGGGAATGACCAGTTCGAAGATGAATTAAATGCCCAATTTGGGGAGGGATAGCAGGTGTAAGAGAAAGGAAAAGCTTAAGAAAAAAACACTTACTGATAATACCGACCTTTCTTCATCATCTGCATTTAAAAGAAATTAACCTTTTAAAATTTGTACCCGTGATACTTTTATTCAGTTTGATTATTCCTTGTACAATGTAGTGTAAATTAAACTCCACTTCATATTTTGTTAAAATACTGTCTTCATCCTTTGATCACATTAAGTGTTTCACACACTCCACCCCAGCGCACCCACGATGACTAAGAGCAGAATACTTCATTAGAGGAAACACATGAATAAGAGTTCTGTTCAAAATCTCAGCAAAAGCTGATCAACCAATTTTTTAAAAAAAAATTCACTATGAAATTCAAAAGACTGATCCAAAGAGCTGAGTTGTTATACTCATCCTATTATGATATACAGTACAATGTTATGTAACGAACATGGGCAGATAAATTATTGATGCATTAAATGGCAACGATTCATTAAAGAAGCTGATATGCTTTACATATCTGAAAACTACTTAGAAAGTATCTGCATCTCCTAACTTCAGAAGCTACAGTCTTCTTAAAGACAAAAAGGTCTTTAAACAGTTTAGTGCTTAGTGTTCATAGCACAACAATGCAACTTAGCTCAGAAGGTATTTTGGCAACTCTTAATCTGAACAAGAACAGGGGCTTTTGAAAAATAAGGCTTTAAGAAGGCTTGTCATTTTAGGGCTAAATTTTAATAGAATGTGAGTCTGAACTCTTACATTTAGAACAAACAAAACTTTAAAATTACTGATTGGTTCAAAATGGTTTTATGGAAAAATTAATCTGTAACAAAAACTTGGCATTGAGTGCAAAGGCTCCAACGTTTTTTGAGCAAAGCATACAAAGGTTCCAAGGGACAGGACCAAGAACTAGGGGCTCGGACATTTACAACAGCAGGCATTTTCTCTTCCTCTTCTTGACAGGTGGTGGGCAGAGAACTGCTCGGATAGCTTCGTCAAACACTGTCTTGAGGCCTCGCTGTGTGAGAGCCGAGCACTCCAGGTATTTTACAGCACCTACAAGAAACACGGCCACATGGCATTGTATACTCCACATGTCCCTCTTCTGATCAGAATAATGATAAGAGGCAGCCCCCTGGGACCTAGCACCTCTTGCCAGCACAGCACAGCACAGCACAGCACAGCACAGCACAGCACAGCAGAGCCAACTCCTAACCCTGCCTCCACCTTCCAACACTAACATTAAGACCCAGAAGGGCCTTGCTTAGCGGGGTTCCCCAAACATAAGCGAGACCCTGAGTAGGAAAAAGACACTTTACTTTCCCAGGTTGGACTCCACTCTCTGTCACTAAAGTAAAAAGATGTGCAAAGCATGAAAATGGCAGGATTTCCTACCGATCTCTTTAGCCATGGCTAAACCCTGCGGATAGGTGATGGGAGTCAGCTTCTTCTCCTTCAGTTTCTCAATCGTGTCTTTATCATCCCTAAGATCAAGTTTGGTTCCCACAAGGATGATGGGAGTGTTGGGACAATGGTGTCGCACTTCAGGATACCACTAGATGCGAAAAAAGGAACAAAGGTTATAACACTCTCCCTTATAAACTTCCTTCACCTGAATTACATGCAATGGGTGTCCCAGTGTGTCAGCCACCCAAATGCAGTCAATGCCTTCCCTACAGAGCCTTCATGCAGTTCACACCTTCAATTCAAACCTTAAAGAACCATTAGGAATATCTGAATTGTCTGATTAGCCAGTCAGGACTCCCCCCACCCCTCAGATTAAGGATCCTACAGGAAAGGCTCTGCCTATCAATAAGAAGGAAGGCCCCCCAAAAGCAAATCACTTTGTTTTGGGTAAAACAATTTCTCAGGGTCATCTCAGAAAATTCACCATCTATTCAGGGATGAGAATAAACACACTTCCCAGACCAAGGTGTCAGCTCTGCCACCATAATCCCCACTGAAAATGTCCCCAATCACCACACCTAAAAGGTCTGTCATTATTTTCACTAAGAAATTTGTCAAAGATGCTGGAGTGGAAATAAATGGTCATTATTTTTATTAGACCAACTCCAAGTGCTTCATTATTTTAAGAAGGAACATGAAACTTCTGAATCAGAACCTGAAGCCTTAGAAATCTACATATTTAAGTCACATACTTAAAAACTGATTATTTACCTAAGTAGTAAAATTACTTAAACCAATTTAAATAATTCTTAGCAGTAATGGTACTTTTAAATATTTCCTCCTAAGAGTGACATTACATAACAATACATATTCTTTAAAATCCCCAATTACCTTTGCTCGGACATTTTCAAATGATGCAGGACTCACAAGGGAAAAGCAAATTAAGAATACATCCTATAAAAAGGAAACATAAGAGATATTTAGAAAACTATCTTAAAATGATGAATGCACTTTGCTTTCTAAATGTTGTTGGGAATGAGTCGCCAGACGTGGAGTGTATCTATGAGGCACCAGCAGCTCATGTCAAAAGCTCCCTGGATTCACCCCTTCAGTGTCAGGCAGCTCCCATACCAGAACCAGCACATCAAGCAACCAGTTACTGTGAGAAAGGGGAAAGTGGAAGGAGAATATGTTGGAAGCTATTCAAGGCCAGGCAGGTATCAAACCAGACCCTGGGAGGCCTCTTTTCCATCACAACTCTCGTCTGAGAACCTAATTACCTAAACAGACAAAATCAAGTAAGAAGGTATCATTGCAATAGTTCCATAAAATTAGGTCTGTTTCCCAAAAGCAGATTCCATTTTTAAAACAGTACCTACAAATGGTGTGCTTTTCAATCAAACTCGCCACTGGCATGTCGAGTACAAACATTTTAAGGATATCACTGGGTTCCAATTTAACTGCTTCTTTAGAAACTGCTCGTCATGGTCCCTGGCACAAAATAGGGACTCAAATATTTGCTACATGAGCACGTCCCTCTGAGAGGGAGGATGGGTTAAATGTGTAAGTGGCACCTTCTTGGCTGACAACCACCCTCACACTGTCACAGCTTGTCAAACACAACCAAGCCCTCTGGCAAACTTGCACCCAGGGCAGTTGTAGCTACAGTAGAGATGCAAAGAAAATTAGGTGCAGAATACATGCTTGGAGAATTTCTGCTAAATGTAAAATATTTGAGTTTCTCCTTCCATTCTGTATTGTGTATAAAGTCAAATTCAAATATTTACCTGTATAAAAGAAATGCCCAAGAGTTTCTAAAATGCTAGGTTTATAAAACATTTTCATGGAAAAAGGCAATTATGTTACTTTGTGAAATGCACACAATTCCCAAGCTAACACTTTAAGCCATTGAGCTGATATCTTGTACCTGAAAGGGAAAGAAACATCCCACACAATAGCTTTTTATAAATGACATTTAAAAATGCTGGCGCATGCACGAGCTTATACAAGAATCACCACAGCATCCCAGCAAAACATCTCAAAGCATGGTCAGGTTAGCTCACCAGGGCAGCCCCAGACAGCCCCACCACACAGAACACCAAAGCAGGAAAAGAAGGCCCTGAGCAAGGTTAGTCCTGTCTGGCTCAGCGCTGACTCAGATTCCACCAGGTAGAATCTCTACATCCCATCTCCAACCAGCCAGGAGAGAAGCCCCCTCTCACTCAGCCCTCCTTTCACTTGGGAGGAGGGAAGACTGCAGTTCAAACTGCTTTAAGTCAAGCTGGTAGGTCAACCATCACGCTCTAATGAAAGCTTATTCCATCAAGCAAAACCCCAACCTTGAGTGAATTAAATATAAAACACTCAAGGAACTTGAGGCTTGCTAAGAAATCCTAGGAAAACTAGGTGAAATGAGAGAAAAGATAAAGCTTGAAACTGAAGTCGATTGAAAGTTTTACATACGGCAATCGGCTTGTCTTTCCCCCTGGAGGTTATATCCTTACCATACGTTTCTCCAACCTAGTAATGCATGAGAACTTGGTTTGAATTTAGTACAAACTGAGGAAAATAAAAATCAACATAACCTGTTATTGATTCTTGTATCAGAATTTTGTCCTGGCCGGGCGTGGTGACTCATACCTGTAATCCTAGCACTCTGAGAGGCTGAGGCGGGTGGATTGTTTTGAGCTCAGGAGTTCGAAACCAGCCTGAGCAAGAGACCCTGTCTCTACTAAAAATAGAAAGAAATTAGCTAGACATCTAAAAATATATAGAAAAAATTAGCCGGGCATGGTGGCGCATGCCTGTAGTCCCAGTTACTTGGGAGGCTGAGGCAGAAGGATCGCTTGAGCCCAGGAGTTTGAAGTTGCAGTGAGCTAGGCTGACGCCACGGCACTCTAGCCTGGGTAACAGAGTGAGACTCTGTCTCAAAAAAAAAAAAAAAAAAGAATTTTGTCTCAACCCTTCTAAGTGATCCAAAAGCATATAATAATCTAACGTGACTTTGATGACAAGTGCCACTAAAACACTCCATGAAACCTGGCCAAAAGAGGGTATCTCCCTGGGTAGTTTATCAAGGGTGAAAACAGAACTCAGGCAAATACTAGGGATGCAACAAAGGTGCTCCTTCTACTGTGGCAGCACACACCAGAGCTGACAATATGCCCACAAAGCTGGGGACGTTTAGAAGCGTCTGTTAACACAAGGCATGCTCACGTGCTGTTGCTGGCATCCATTAGCCAACAGGCACATCTTTCAAAGAGCTCCATCCAAGTTATCAGACACAGGCCCAGCTGAAGGGAGCCACAGCAAACAGGAAAGGCACCTGTCTGTAAAACATGCCCACCAGACAAAAGACACTCCCAGGACACAGCCAGGTCTGAGTGCTGACAGTTTTAATGCTGCCTGAACACTGAAAGTCTCCTGTGCAGAAATTTTTTTTCTTTTTCTCTTTTTTTTTAAACGGAGTCTCACTCTGTCATTCTGGCTACAATGCAGTGGCGTCATCATAGCTATGACCTCACTGTGACCTCAAAACTCCTGGGCTCCAGCAATCCTCCTGCCTCAGCCTCCCTAGTAGCTGGCACTACAGGCATTTGCCACCACACCCAGCTAATTTTTCTATTTTCTATAGAGACAGGGTCTCGCTCTTGCTCAGGCTGGTCTCGAACTCCTGACCTAAAGCCATCCTCCCATCTTGGCTTCCCAGAGTGCAAGGATTACAGGTACGAGCCACTGTGCCTGGCCTTCCTATGCAGAAATTTTGTTCTTATCTTCCCTAATTCTGGGAGTGTGGTTTGAATTTACAGAATTGCATTACCCAAATGAACAGTGTTGCTGACACTAAGACCTTCAATTCCTGGTCCCTTTGCAGATTTGGATGAGGCTACCCCTTAGTGACAAGTTTTAGAAGTGACAACCTTTTCACGTTTTCGTTTCTTTGTTATAATAAAAATCGACAGACTTGCTCTTCCAACATAGAACCCCAGAATTCTTTTAAGAAAAAGACCAGAGGGCTGGGCTCGGTGGCTTACGCCTGTAATCCTAGCACTCTGGGAGGCTGAGGCGGGTGGATCGCTCAAGGTCAGGAGTCCGAAACCAGCCTGAGCAAGAGCAAGACCCCGTCTCTACTAAAAATAGAAAGAAATTATTTGGCCAACTAAAAATATATAGAAAAAATTGGCCGGCATGGTGGCGCATGCCTGTAGTCCCAGCTACTCGGGAGGCTGAGGCAGGAGGATCGCCTGAGCCCAGGAGTTTGAGGTTGCTGTGAGCTAGGCTGATGCCACAGCACTCTAGCCGGGCAAGAGTGAGACTCTGTCTCAAAAAAATAAACAAACAAATAAAAGGACAAGAGAATTATTCTAATTTCATCTCATTCAAGAATCTCTGATTTATAATTCAAAGACAGTATTAGTTTCCATAGCTATCTTGGTTTAATCTATGGGCTATTTTTGAAGATTTATCCTCCCAAGGACTTGATATGGTGCCAAATCTTTATTGTGATATAGAGGCTCATTGGGGATCAGTCACAAAAATACAGTTTCAAAATATCCTCTAATCAAATTTGTTGTACCCTAATTTTTAAGAACATCTTTTTTGATGGAGAAGAAACATGCACAACAGGAGCCGAGCAGTTCCACTTTCCTTCCTACGTTAGCATTACGCCATCTGCCTGTTCCTTCCTTGTTCCTTTTTCTTCCCCAGCCTAAACATAGCTTCCAGAAAACACGTCTGGTGCTTCTGATACTTACTTTGTAGCATTAATTCCTTCCAACCCTTGCTTCCCTATTGCCTCAACACGTGGAGGTTGTGAAGACTGACCCTGGCTCCGGGTCTCTATTTCTTGCCTGTCCTTATAACACTTGGCGTGCCTCAGAGAGCACCACCTGTGTCTCGTTAAGGATCTTGCTCTTCTTCATGTATTTAAGAGCCACAGGCTGTCTCTGGTCACTGGCGCATTTCCAGTCGAGTTAAATGTGACTTTCCTCTTTCTTACTACACCAGACTCCCCACTATGCCCCCATCACAAACCACTTCCTCCTTGCTGGTCAAAAGTTGGGGGAGCAGTTCTTCCTGCTGCCTCCTCTGCCTGTCAGTGGCACCACCCACAAGGAGAGTCTCTTTTAGCGGACTGAGACTGGGCAGACGTCTTAGATGGCTGAAATCTCACTATCTAAAAGCAGTACTGCTTCTCTTTCATTTTATTCTCTTCCAAATGCCTTCCACCTGGATTTTACTTTCAGGCTTGAAATATTTTTAAATGTTTCTACGCACAGGGAAAAGGAACAGGATATATAAACATGGCAAAAAAAAAAAAAAAAGAAAGAACTGAAAGAAGCTGTACATGTGTCCTCAGTATGGAGCTGCTACAAAAATAAGCCCCGACATCTGAAAACTGGCCTGGCCTGGCCTGGCACTCACAGCTTCACCATGGTGAAGGTGCTCCTGTTGAACAGAACAATCTCCCAGAACACTGACATCAGACAAGGTCACTGTGTGAATGGTGACATGCTGACATGAGACCAGAAGTAAATAAACTAACAAAAGACCACTTCATCGTCTAAAAGCTAGGAATGAAAAAAAAAAAAACCACTTCATAACCTTGTCTATGACAAATCCAAGGTCACTATGCAAACTACAAAATCACCAAACCTACTCCACACCCAGGCAAAAGAAGTGAGGGACTACTTTTTTTTAAAACAATCACAGCTTTAGCCTTGCTTTACTCTCCCACCTTCTAGATGAGATTACAGAATCAGAATCACCCAGCTTTCTGACAGCGCCCAGTCCAAAGCAAAACCCCTGTGTTCTCTTGAGCCCCACAACCAACACAAGCCTGAATCTTACCCCACAGCGCCCAGAGTCTGTCTTCCTCATGGCAAAGAGCAAACCCAATCTTAACTACCAGTGTGTTCCCAATGATCTTTGGCTGGAGGACATTGACACTTGTAATGGTCAACCTCACAATTTTAAGGACTTTGGAAACTCAAAATTGCCAAGCTAAACAGTTTGGTTTATCTTTTTATCTCCTGTCACAGGATTCTAGCCCGGTACTTTAAAATGAAAAGACTGGCCCGACACACAGGGGTCCTGGCTGACTGGAACACAGAGGCCCCCAGCCCCCCAGCCCCCCAGCAGGTGGTGTGGCCTGGGTATGGGGACACACACACAGGGCTCAGGCCTTGTGATGCTGGCTTGTTACTCATGCTCCCACATACACCACTAATTCTGGCACAAGTAGGCAAATACAGGGGACCTGGGAATTAGGATCATACCAGGATTCTGTGCATGCCAAATGAAGATAAGTATGCAGAACTTACAAAGTTTTTTTAACGGAAAATAAAAACTTATTTACAGATTAATTTGGAAAAATTAAAACGTGAAGGGCAATGTCAACTGAAAATAACTATTTGCTCACCATCTTTTGGAGAACTAAGTAGAAATGAATGGTTTAAATAGATTTAATTTAGCTACACAGAGCTACCCAACAAAGAAGGAGGATGCCAACATTAAATGACCATGGGAAATGTAACATCTCTTTGTAGGATGCCCTAGATAAGAAATCTCCTAACTGGTCCTTCAGGAGCGGGGCTAAGCCCAGTCTTGGATGAGCCACATGAATTGGCTGCAGACCAAAAAGCCAACAGCCAGAGACCACGTTCCACTCAGCATACAGTTTTGAGGTTCCTTGTCAAGAGGAGACCAAGGGGCCAGCCTCTAACTCCCAGAGCCCGCTCCTCTTAGGACAATGTGGCTCAAAGGACTAGAGATTCCAGGTACCACCAGTATTTGAGTATTCGGGGCCTGCCCCTTAGTACACAAGATAATTTCCTTTTTTCCAACAGAATCCAAGCAGGCATGGATTCTGCTAGTTGGGTGCTCCCAGCCCCCTGTTGGTACAGGGTGTCTTACACAGTGATTGGTTTATGGGAATTTTCTGTGAACTGCTTGAGGACAAGAATTATGTCTTACTCCCTTCTTGCTATTCAAATATTTTATAGGAAAATAGTGCACTGCTTTACACATGAGACATAAAAGTTTAAGTCCTAGCCCCACAAGGACAACACCCACTTGATTTCAGGCCTCACACACTTTATTCTGTGGTGGAGGAGAGTCCACCCTACTTATCTATGTGTTCCTCGGCACACAAAGTGGGACTCTTGCCAAGTCACCTTTGACTTACTGTGAGCGACTCCCTTAGAAACAAAGGCCTCACCCTACTCTGTACCCTTGAGTCACATCAGGGTGGCTCTCATTTCTCAGAAGTGACACCACACCCTTCCAGATGTATCCAGTGGGTTGGGGACTCCACTCTACCAATTAATGTTTCCAAACCCACTTAAAATCTGGAACTATTAAATACCTAATGGGTATAGAATAGTTTCCTAAGATATTAAAGAATTAGAATCATTTGGTGATTATGGGCTAATTTTTAATACTTAATCATAGTTAATTTTTAGCTGTAGGTTACTGAGAAACTACCCAATTCAAACTTCCCATTTTATATTTTTGGTCTTTATTTAGCACTGTTAACTAGAATTCAGCTAAAAGACAATTAACAAAAAAAATCTACAGCTGAAAGAGACTTTCAACAGAAATAAACATACAAGACAGTGATGATTGCAGGGAAAAAAGGTGTATTCAAAAGTTTGGTGCACAGGGAGAATCGATGAGACCCAAATTAA
>VBSM01002153.1:23330301-23341416 GCA_008086735.1 Cheirogaleus medius
AAAAAAAAAAAAAAGTCACCCCATAATGTTTTCAAAGTGAGTGTACCCAATTATACAAATGTTAAATTAATTTGAAGTTGCTACTCACAAATTAGTTAACTATAGGAAAAGGCAGCCCACAAAACCCTATAGTCTGACAGTAGGAAAATAAAACTGACCTTAAAAATAGTTACTGGTATCAAAGTAGTTCATTTAAAAAAACAAAACCTGGCCCTGTAATTCAAACCAGGGCAAGCACTAAACTGATGATACATCAGTCTTTAAGATAAAAGTCAAGATTTTTATATATATCTTAAACTAAAACATTAAGGGGTCTTACTACACTGTGATAGCAGAGTCAAGGTCTTGAGTAAGGTTCCAATGTGACAGAATTTAAAGACTAAACAAGCTTTCATAAAGAAAAGGTCTGATGAATGTAGTAACTGTGCAACCATGAGAAAAGGACAGATTATTCAGTAAATGATACTGTGACTTTTTTCTCCTATGGGGGGCGGGGAAACCAGGTCCTTGTCTCATACTATACCAAAAGTAAATTCTAAATGACCAGTGGTTAAATCAGTTATAGTATGTCAAAACAATTAATCATTAACTATTAAAGCTCTAACCTACATGTATGGATAAGAAAAATCCCCACCATAAATTCAGGATAACATGGACAGTATGATTCAAAAAATGAGCACATCACTTCAGCCAGCACCTAAGTATGTGGTATTGTGCTCGAAGGAGGTGAGCACAGGTAGGAACTGAGGTGGCATCTCCTCCAGCATACAGACCAGACGGTGAGCACTCACGGTGGCTATGGTGTGGTACATTATGAGGCCCTGCTACATGGGGGCTTCCCTGGTAATCCATCATCAGAAAAGCACTTTCCATCTCCACCCAATTCTGCTGCCCATAGGGAATAAACAATTCAAAAGACTATACACCCCTCCGCCCCACACACACCCACGTTTCAATTCCAAAGCCCTGTAACTCAACATTGACATGTAACCGGCTGATGTCCAATTAGAGCATAATGGAGTGCTTCATGTTCCAGTTCCCAGAGAGCCAAATTTATCTGAAACTCTTACCTATACAAGGACTATCTCCGACAAACTTTTTGTCATAGTCCTTTTGTCCAACTCTGGTTTTAACATTAAAGTCTCTATACTTCACAGGTAGTTTAATTTTGTTTCCTAACTGTTGAAAAATCAATTAGGAAAGCTATGTTTGTTCCATCATATAAGAAAACTTTACATTAGACTAAGTATTTTTTTAAAAGCCCAAAATACTAATATAATATAATTAGATCTCAGTGAATATTGTAGAAGAAAATTAATGGTACCTGCTCATATAAGGATTAAGAATGGCTTTAGCGCAAAACAAATGGTCAAAAGAATCTGAAAAACATAGCACAGGCAAGTTAATTCCCAATTTAACTGAAGATACTTACACAGTAGGGATATATTCTCCAGGAAATGCATTGGTTGTATAACTTATCAGTAGGCAAGTTTTACCTACAGCTCTAAAGAGAGAAAGAAAAAAAGGTTGCTTAGTCAACATGAATATAATCCTAGCTTTCATTATTCTGTTAAAATAACTTCTAGAAAAACTCAAGTTTACAATCAGTTTTCTGTAACCCTTTAACACTACACACACATTTTTATCCTGAAATTTAAAGTAAACGAACTACAATTATTCAGAAAGGTAGAGTCAGGAGCTGTCACATTCTGTTTTAGGTATGTGACTTTAACACTAACAGTCAAGAAATAGTTGTTATTATGTAAGTACAAAGTTGAAGAGGAACATTTTAAAACCTGTCTCTTTTGTGAACTTATGCAAAAGGCTTTCATCCAAGAAACTTAAATTCTACCCTCAAAAGTATTTTGATTAATACTAATATACAAACATATCTTTCCTCAGCAACTTATACTTTGCTACTTCTGTAAGGAACTTATTTTGCTGCCTCTAAGTGGCACAGCTCAAAATCCCACCACATTCCTAAAGCCTTCATTCTGGCAGTCAGTAATGACCATTCTCTTAATATTGAGTATTTGGTCAATAAACCACCACACATTAACTGTTCTCACATTAATTCATCTGTATTCATTTGCCACCTGCCCCAGCCCCCAATTGTCACATATCATCACAAGCCTTTAAGCAGAGGCCAACATAATCTATCCCAGACATATTCATTAACGGCTCAGAGATGATGGAGTAAACTTCCCAGACAACCAGGGAGAAATACTCCAGAGACAGGAGCACCACCTGCACAACTGGTCATGGGTACAAGACTGGTAATAATATTAGCAGTGTGCAATCAAGCAGAAATCAGAGTGATGGTTGACAACCACTTGAAATGTTTTTCAAGAGAATGTCACCTAAAAATTAAGATCATCTCACCATTAGCAAAAAATAAGCATCTCCAAATTTTACAACAGTCACAGGATGACTTTAGGAGCTTCTCTGAGAGCCCATGTTTCTGGCATCCTGAGGGTTCATTCACGAAATTTCTCCTTAATAAGCCCTCTCCCTGCTATCCTCTGTCAGGCTTGCCAAGGTCACAATGATACACTGATGTTATAATTTTTAAGATTCTGTTGTTCAATCTCAAATACTATAAATTTAGGATTCACCATAAAGAAGTTAAGTACTTTTCTATTTTCCCTCTCACGCTTAGCTTAAAGTGAAAACCTCTCATCTCAACAAGGGCAGATTACAGGCCCATCCAGTCTTGCCAATACTTGTTTCACTCATAACATTATTAAGAGCTTAACAAAAGTTGGAACTCCCCACCCCAAAGACCTCAGAGAGTCAAACATTACATCACCAGGAGGTAACTTCCAACTCCTAAAGGCATTCTAAACAGAAATGACTCATTGGACATACATTTTGTTAAAAGTTTAGAATGAGCTTTTAACCTGTACGAGCAGGAGCCTAAGATTTGGAGTCAGAAACCTGTTTTTATGACTCAGGGCCAACTGTTATCACTTACTGGCTGTAATTTTTTGGTTAATTTCGACTTCCTTATGCCTCATTTTTCTTGGTAAAATGAATGCAAAACTACCGACTCCGTCACCAAACTATTGTGAGTATTAATTCAATTTCAATTCATACCAACTAACTGTGTGCTGTATCAGAAAGTGTACTAGGGACTAAAGATATTGCAATAAATAAGACCTCATTAAGTATATGCAGTTATTAAATTAAAAAATGAAGAATACAATCATTATATATAATTACAGGTGTTACATAGTGTTACTAAGGATGCTCTGGAAATGAACAGCAAAAGATCTAACCTAGCCTTGGGAGCAATTAGAGGAGGCTGCAGTGTGTGTTGAGAAGCATGAGAAGTGGGGACAGGATGAGGGGAACAAATGCAAAAGTATATGATGAGGCCCAGAACAGAAATAAACCCAGCATAACTTAAATAGACGAGGAGGCAGTGGCAGAGGGAAATGTGAAGAGGTTGTCACCTCTTCCTATTAAGGGCATGGGATGTACTCCTCCTCAGGAAGCCACAGGAGGTTTTAAATTGCCAAGAAAGCATCAGATTTTAGAAGCCTGCAACTGCAGTGTGGCAAGAGGCCTGAGGACAAAAGGACCCAAGGCAGGAAAACAAGGAAGCTGCTGCGTTCCATGAACCAGCCATGGTGGTCTAGACCAGGAGGGGGACTGGAGAGCAAAGACAAATGGGTGTTTCATGAGCTACTTAAACACCAGGTAGAACAAGCATGGCTTGGCCATGGGTTGGATGTGGCAGCTGAGGAAGAGAGTGGCATCTGAGGCCATGATAAGTGGACCTTTTTCAAAATGACAAATGTATCCAAAAAAGTTAACAATTATTGCCACTTAATATCAAAGATAAGCAGCAGATAAACCTTTATGAGGTTTTGACAGTTATGATAAAATGTCATTAGCACTTCTTTTAAGACCCCTCCTAAGTCTCTTCTATGGATATGAGGAACAAAGCCATTACTATAAATACAACTAGCTGTGTCTAAAATCTCTAAAACTTCCTTTCCTAAACTACATCTTCAGCTGAGGCATTATCTTTTAAAAAGCTTAACTATGAAGAAATTCAAGGTACTGGCATAATCTGATATTGACTGAAATTTTATTACCAATCATTATAAGAGCGTGATTAAATTATAGAATTCTAACTTTTAAAATAAGTGCATGTCCTTCCTTTGATTAAATTTTTACTTAAAATAGATCAAAGAAAAACATTATTTCCCTCCCATTAATGTTATTTATTAATTCCTTGTCAACACTGCACTAGGCACTGCACTAGACATCAGCATTAGGCAAAGTCCATGGCCTTCCCCTCTGAAGAATGGAAGCCGTACATAGCCACAAGCCCTTAACTGATGCTGCTGCAGAATTTTTGGCAGTTACTATTTGGAGTTTCCAACTTTATACACTTAACTGTTCGGTTCCACTTCTTTCACATCTTTGAAACATACCATGACTCCAGAAAATGAACATGAGTCTGCTGGAAGAAAGTTCACAGCAGTTCTATATTGGATTTTCCCCTAGCTCATGACACAATTTTTTTTAACCTATCTGTGCTTCCCCTGCCCTATCCTGTAGAAAAAACCAAGATTAAAGCCAATAACTTATGTTTCTACTATGTTCTTCCTTTTTTCATTAAAGGAACTTTTTATTTATTTGAGGAAGTAAACTTTAGTGTTACTTCCTGAAATCTATAAACCAAAACTTAAAATCACAATCAATAACCTGTTAACACTTCTAATTTCCACACTTTAGTAAGGCATCCAGTAAGCTCAAAAATAAGAACTTCTGGGCTGGACGCAGTGGCTCACACCTGTAATCCTAGCTTTTTGGGAGGCTGAGGTGGGAGGATCACTAGACGCCAGGAGTTTGAAACAAGCCAGGGCAATATTGAGACCCCATCTCTACGAAAAATACAAAAAATTAGCTGGGTGTGGCCACACATGCCTGTAGTCCCAGCTACTCAGGAGGCTGAGGCAGGAGGATAACATGAGCCCAGGAGTTTGAGGTTGCAGTGAGCTATGATGCCACTGCACTTTAGTCCAAGCTAAAGAGAAAGACCCTGTCTCAAATAAACACAAAAATAAATAAATAACAAATTGATCTTAGGACAGAAAAACCAGACTCTTCCAATGACAATTAAAACTGTAAACCAAAATACAGAAGACATATTGCTGTCTAAAAGTAAACAGATCTTAAAGACAAGTTAGTAGAATTGTAATACATGTAACAAATATGTATATATTCATACTTATTGAGTTAAGTTAATGACCTTGAATGAAGCTCCTCAATTTACACTGAGAAATAAAGTATGGGGATTCTGTAACAGAAGGCCTTCAACAAATACATAACGATGTGAGAATCTGTTCAGAAATATATATGACTAGAGCAATGCTACAAAAACACAAAACCCAATCTAAAATTCTGAGTTCTACTACTACCAACAGGTGACATCACAACCAAAGTACAGAAAGCTAGCCATCATCACCATTAGAGTCTTAAAAAAATTAAGATTGTGCACAAAGTTTCCCAAACACTCAGGCTAAAGATGTTATTCATAACAGAGTTGAAGTCTGAAGCCGGCTTTACTCTAGACTGCCCTTCTAGAATCATCAAGTCTAACCCCGGTGTAGTTGACATGAGTCAGCTGAACATACAGAGCTCAAAAACAAGAATTTTTATCTAACTGCACACTATCCCTATTCTCCTTAAAAATCAACTCCTCTATTAAATCCTCTTAAAATACTCCCTCTGATAAATGGAAGTCATATGACAAAGCAAATAGAGCAAAATGTTGATCATAGAATCTAGGCGATAGGTATATGGGTGTTGACTATCCAATTCTTTCAGATGTTCTATATGTTTGAAATTTTTCATATTAAGATGTTGCAAGAAAAATATTCTTCTGATCACATGTGGTAACTGCCATGGCAGCAGGATTCCTAATAAAACATCTCCTTTCTAGGAAGACTACAATTATAAAATAGAGCTACCAGGTGATACAGAGGTGAAAAAGTAGGAAGTACTAAGACGTTAGATGACTAATGCAAAAGACGGAACATTATAAAGGGTAGATTTCAGGTTTCTAAATATGGCTTCCTGATACTCCTCCACTTAACCCAACCTCAAACTTGTACTGGGATTATCACTTGAAATTTTTTTAAAAAGTATTATGTATAATTTTAACAATCAAGATCAGAGCCATATACTAAACCTAAATTGGAAGCCAGTGCAAAATCCAAATACCTTTACAACAGGTCAAAAATATGTCTTGCTTATCTTTTGGTAATTAATAAAGCCACTCTTCAAGAGGAAAACACAGAAAGACAATTCATTAAGAGCTTAAATAAAGTCACACATCATGCTATCACTGCACGATAGAAGTAGAGAGTAAATGGTATACATTTCTATAAGGACAATGTCACAGAAGGCATTTATTATGCTCAACTAAAAAAACTGGTAATAGCTAAGTCAGACACTGGGCTGTATAGATCGCTAGCCACGTCTGGACACTACTTTGTATAGAGTGAAATGTGAGGGGCTTCAAGTCATTCACTCCCAGCCTTCTAGTCCAGTGGACCCCAACCTTTTTGGCACCAGGGACCAGTTTCATGAAAGACAATTTCTTTTGGAAGGGAGGAGTGTGCCTCGGGGCACAGAGCTCAGGCAGTGATTCAAGGGATGGGATGGGGAACAGTGATGGGAGAGCTGGTGGAGTGGCTGTAAATACAGATGAAGCTTCCCTTCACTCACCTCCTGCTGTGAACCACCTCTCCCACCCCCATCCCTGCCCCAAGTTTCAAGGAAGAGAATTTTTCTGGAGTGGGGGGTGGAGCTCAGGGGCCCCAGGGGTTGGGGACCATAGTTCTAGTCAACCAAAGCCAAAACAACATTATTAAAAACAGTTGTTCATAAATATTTGAATGCAAGATGCTGTCTTATCTAAGTAAAGCTGAAAGAAAATCTAGGGGCAAAGGTCCCCCAGATAAAAGTTATAGGCCCTGTGTTAAAGGACTATCTTAGATTAAAAAGTATCAGATCTTACCTCATATTGTATACCTAATGCCAACTAAATGGCTAAATAGGAAATAATCCATTAGAAGAATATAGGCTAATTGACCTTTGTTATAATATGGTTATAACATAGCTTTTAACCATAATTCCAAAAACATTTTTTATCTCATTTTCTCATTTGTGCCCTTTTGACATGCTAGCGATCCTAATTTAGAGCCTTCCAACATGCTTTGCAAATTATCTTTGACTACTTTCATATAGGTATATTATCAGTCTCTGTATCTATCAGTCAGGGTCCCAGAAGGAAACAATTCATCCCAGAGGGTTCAAATAAAGAGATTTTAATGAAGGAGTTATTTACCAAGTTGCAGACAAAATTAAGGAAGAAGATACCCAAAGATTAACAGTGAGAAGATCCTACTAGCCAGCCCCTCCTCCCCAGGGGATGAAGGAACAAGGAAGAGTAGTGTTTCCTTAGGAGCCCAAGATAAGCAGAGGCATGGTGGAAGGCAGGCTGGAAGGAGTTATAGCCAGAAGGACACGACCACAGCCAGGGCACAGGGTTAAAGCAAGAAGTGAGAAGAAATATCTCTTAAGAATATTTTTTAAATAAGCTTGAAATTTATGGAACCTCAATCAGTTTACCCTCACTGCTTAAACTGCCCTCAACTGCTGGAAATTCCACTCGATTAAATAGCTTCTTAGCCCCACAAAATTTAGACCCATACTTACAGCTTTAACAATTTTTGAAAAAAAGAACATTCCAACTACATCATCAGGAATATAGTTTATCAATTCAATGCAAAAAAAATATTTTTGGCATAGAAAATTATGTACCTAAATTTTTCACTGCAGTAATGTTTGCTAGATATAATCCCTTAAAGTAATGCAGCATAAAGTTTTTTGTAAAAGTACATTCCGTTTCTCATATCACTTAGCCCTAGTCAACAACATCAACGTTAAATTCAGCATGAGAATAGTGGACTGAAACCTCAAGGGGAGGAACTGTGTTTTTTAAGCCCAATATTCCCTCACAGAGCCTCACAGTAGTAGAAAGAGGAATAAAGATAATGATACCTGGCACTCACTACACACTAAGGAAAGGGTCAGGCACCTATGAGGCACTTAATACTCAGCATCTGGTTTAGTCCTGTTTAACTTCCTCTGAAGGGCTTCTCTTGGGGATGGGTGAAAGGGTGGGGATTCAATAGGAGGATCCAGATTCCATGGGAGGCATTCAACAAGTATCTGACTCGATAAAAAAGCCAACAGTAGAAGTTGGCCGGAACGCAGTGGTTCATGCCTATAATCCCAGCACTTTGGGAGGCTGAGGCAGGAGGACTGCTTGAGGCAAGAAATTCCAGGCCAGACTCTGACACTTAAATAAAAAATAAAATAAAACAATTCAGATTTCACCATCAAACCAATTAATTGAGCATTTTTTCCCAAGTGACAAACGTTTATTTTAAAAGGTTAAAAAAAGCATACATATTCCTAAGTGAAACTTTCAATTTTTAATTATATACATAGAATTATGAAATGTTAATAATCCTTCACACTTCTAAGAAATGCCACAGATTGGGTAGCTTACAAAAATCAGTGTTTAATTGTCCTCGCATCTGAATTAATTACAGAAACAATTTCAAATGTCTAACTTAGAACTATCTAAATAAGCTGAGAATCCATAAATTCACTTAGAAGCATAAAATCAGTACTAATGACGGGTTTGAAGAATATCAAGCAGAAGTTAACAGTGATGCCAGAACTTTCCTTCGATTTTACTCAACTTGAAATTGTTACCAGTTGCACTCTGAGTTTGATGAAACTGGTAGTAATTCTTCAAGCTTCCTCGTTAACACTAACCTACACAAGCAATGCTGAGACGCGCAATTCTGCTCCGATTACACTGAGATTCTTGTTTCTATGGGGGGAAAGAACTGCATAAGACAAGTCTTGTCTTCCTCTAGGGCCTGTAACCACCACGGACAGTAATGAAAAGAAACGCCTTGAGTCACGGGGAGCCAGTTCTGCTACATCTCATACCTAAAGCGTTAGGCGCAGGACAATTTTTTTTTCTTTCATGACCACACCACGTTCAGAGGAAAGAACAGTCTTCATCACACCCGGCCCCTCCCAGCTAGCATCTCAAAAAGTTTCTCCACGGAAAGGGAGAAAATAATAATTTTAAGAATCTCAAAAGTGGCGAAGTACCAAGTCAAGGAAACCCGGTGGTAAGTTTAGGGTCACCATAGTGGCCTGTGCAAACATTCACCGAACAGGATCGACCTGACCGCCGTTACCCACAACTCTCAGGATGGCTCATGCAAAAACTGAAAAAAGGCTTCTTTTCGGATAAGGGCAAAAATCTCCAAGCCCGCCTAATCTGCGTCCCGATGAGGGGAGGGCGGCGGGCGGCGTCCGGCCCGACGCGGAGCGGGCTTGGGAGGAAAGCTGAGGGTGGAGTTCACTTTTCCCTCCGGCCGGCGAGCGCCGAGGCCCTCCCCCACTGAGAGCCAGAACCAGGCACGCGCCGCCCGGGCCCGGGAGGGTGGGGTGGGGGCGCCCGTCCGCGCCCCGCGCCCAGCGGAGAGGCTCAGTCCAGGGCCTACGCGGGCCCGCGCCAGCCTGCCTGAGCCCGAGTCCCGGCCCGACCCACGCCCGCGCCCGGCGGCCAGACCCCGACCCGCAGCCCAGCCCCGGCCGCGCACTCACCCGTCTCCGACCACCACACACTTGATGGCCTGCATCTGGGCCGCTCGCTGGGCCGCGGCGGCGGCGGCCGGGCAGTGAGGCGGGAAGCGGCGGGCTCGGGGCGCAGCGAGCGGGCGCGCGGCTGCTGGCGGCTGGGTGCGGGATGCCGGGGCCGCTGTCCACGCCGCCTCGCCTTACGCGGACTGGAAACCGAAGCCCAGCAGCGGCCACCACCCAAAGCTGAGGAAAACTGCAGAGAAACAGGAAATGGCCGCTCCACTCACATCCGGCCTCCCCTCCCCCGCGCCGGCGCCACTGCTTCCAGGCTCCGGGCGGGGCCTCTCCGCCCGCGCGGCTCCCGGAGTTCCTCTGGGCTTCGGGAACGCTCGGGAGCGCTCGGGAGCGCTCGGCTCGGGCCGCGGGGCGCGGCCGCCGCCATCTTTGCGCGCTAAAGCGGCCTGGGCGCGGCCGGATTTGGGGGTCTCTCGCCTAGCTGTCGGGTTCGCGTCTCGGAAGGCGCTGGGAGTTCCAGGCGCCACGCTCCCCCTCACCAGCTCCTGTCTGAGGCTGTCCCCCTTTTTATTATCCTTTTTTATGTGATAACTATAAATTATATGAGGTCTTTCTAGAAACTTTGAAATCTAAAACTATAAGAAAAAAATTATACACCATGCCATTATTCAGCGATAACCAATGTTCATTCAGCCAAATATGTGTTAAACTTTCTTCTTCGCATACGCGTTTTCTATTAGTTGGGTTTTTTTCTGGGACAGAGTCTAACTCTTTCGCCTGGGCTGGAGTGCAGTGGTGTCATGATAGCTCACAGCAGCCTCAAACTCCTGGGCTCAAGCGATCCTCCTGCCTCAGCCTCCCCAGTAGCTGGGACTGCAGATGCATGCCACCATGTCCAGCTAATTTTTCTAGTTTTTGTGGAGAGCGGGGATCTCACTATGTTGCTCAGGCTGGTCTCCAGCTCCTGGCCTCAGGCCTCCCGCCTTGGTCTCCCAAAGTGCTAGGATTACAGGGGTGAGCCACGGTGCCCGGCCTATCAGTTGTTTTAATGCATTTAGTGCTTACTATGTCCTATGCTTTGTGCCAAGTTCTAGAAATAACGGTCTGTTAGCAGATGGTGAAAGTGCAAATATTTTGGTATATTTCCTCTTAGTTATTTCTTGATATACATAATGAACATGTTTTAAGCAAAATTAAATCATAATCATTGTTGGAACATTTTTAATGGCTGCTTACATTATATATATGTACCTTAACCAATTCCCCTGTTTTGGGACAGTTGGGTTGTATCTAAACTTCATGATAAAGGCCTGGCACATGGGTCACGCCTGTAATCCCAGCACTCTCAGTGGCTGAGGCAGGAGGATGACTTGAGGCCAGGAGTTTGAGACCAGCCTGGGCAAC
>VBSM01002153.1:23348933-23364421 GCA_008086735.1 Cheirogaleus medius
TTTCTTTTTTTTTTTCTGTAGAGATGGGGTCTCACTCTTGCTCAAGCTGTTCTCAAGCTAGCCTCCCATCCCCTGACCTCAGTCTCCCAAAGTGTTAGGATTTTAGGCACGAGCCACTGCGCTCAGCCTGCCCCCTTTTTTTCACAGTTGACTTTTTTTGTAACAAAGTCTATACATTGGTTTGGTAGATAAATCTCTCAAGTCTTTCTCTCTTTTTAAAATTAAATCTCAAGTATCTTTAAATTCATGAATTCCTCTCTACTCCTTTCTCTTCCTTTTTAAAATACCATTTTTAAAATGCCACAGTCTTGGTTTTGCTGACTTCCTCATTGTAATCATTTTATATGTTCCTCTGGTAATTAGATCCAGAGACTTGAAGGATTCAGGTTCAGTCTTTTTCCCCTCCAATAGTATTTCATCAGGAGTCACGTGTCTAGTTGTGACTTTTTTTGTGATCATGTTTTTGTGAGGTTAGAAGCCATTGATGATCATTCCTTAAATTCATTAATTCATTAAGGGCTGCAAAATGATGATATTCTAATTCTAAATTCCTGTTTTATTTGTTAGCTGGACCCATCTATACAAAGAAATGTATCTTTATCAATTACCTGCTAACCCTGAGGGACAGTTCATACAGGTAAAGCAGGATACATGCTTAATTCTTTCCTTTTATTTACTGGTTTATGAAAATGAGTTTCTCTCCAAGCATTTTCCAAAGGTTTCCAAAAGCATTTTCCTGAGATTGTTGTATTGTTTTGTGAGATTGAGTACTGTAGTTGAATAGTATTCTCTTAAAATTCATGTCTACCTGGAATCTAAGAATGTGACCTTATTTGGAAATAAGGTCTTTGCAGATGCAACTGGTTAAGATGAGGTCACACTGGAATAGAGTGAGCCCTAAATCCAGTGGCTGGTGTCCTTATAAGAGGAGAGGACACACAGACAAACACACAGGGAAGTTGGCCATGTGAAGAATGGAGTGATGATACAGCTACAAATCAAGGAATGCCAAAGATTGCCAGCAACCACTAGAAGCTGCAAAAGGCAAGGAAGGACTTTCCCTAGAGCCCTCAGAGCACTGTGGCCCTGCCAACACCTTGATTGCTTCCAAAACTATAAAAGAATAAATTTCTGTTGTTTTAAGCCACTCAGTTTGTAGTTATTTGTTATGGCAGCCCTAGGAAACTAATGCATAATTAGTATCATAATGAACTCAGGGATTTGCACGTATTTGGTATGTTGCATTCTGTTGTAGTAGTATTCTTATTGATGCTCAAATTGTTTCCTTTTTGGTCAGGTGAGTCTCTTTAAGTTGGCTTCTGAGTATTTATGTCTTTTTTTGGATTTTTGGAGACAAGGTCTTGCTTTGTTGTCTAGGCTAGAGTGTAGTGGCATCATCATAGCTCAAACTCCTGGGCTCAAGTGATCCTCCTGCCTCAGCCTCCAAGTACCTGGGACTACAGGCTCAGACCACAACGCCCGGCTAATTTTTCTATTTTTGGTAGAGACAGGGTCTCTATCTTGCTCAGGCTGGTCTCAAGCGATCTTCCTGCCTCGGTCTGCCAGAATGCTAGAATTACAAGTGTGAGCCACTGTGCCTGGCCCTTCTGAGTCTTTTTGACATATCCCTAGCAGTCTTTGAGAACTTCCTTGCTATCTGATGTGGCAGGAAGTTTCAGGCTCATCTTGTACATTGTTTGCTCCAGATCTGATCTCTGCCTTTTAGTGGGAAATGGTATTTGCAGACTTCAACCTGGGCACTAGGGGTGGTCATTGCTTCTAGGTTGGTCAAGATTCCTAGGCCTTTTCAGTGAATAGAGCTAGGAAACACACACATATTTTTCAGATAAACACATATGAGTTCATACTATACCTACAATTCGAATTCAAGATTATAGCATTTTTATTTAACCTCATAAAGCTTATACCAGTAACTCCTTTCTCCCAGGCCAAAAATTCTTGTTCTCAATAACACCAACATAATTTTTCATTGTAATACGAACACACAACAGATTCAGAATAACAAAACCAATGCCACCACCATCAACGATATGATTACTGAAGACAGTTTTGGAGTTTATTGCAGTTTTTAATTTTTTTTGTATAGTCAAATTATAATTTTAGTGTTTCTTAGAGTAGTTCCTCTCTGTGTGTGGTTGTGCCAATAACTGGATATACAGGTTTCATTTGTTTTATTTGCTTTCAGTTTTTAGGTATCATAGGTATTTTTTAAAATTTAATTTTGTTTTATAGTTGTGTAAAATATATAGTTCCAAAGTCAAATTGTAAAAAAACAAGGTATATTCAGAGAAGTATAACTTTATTTTATTTATTTATTTATTTGTTTATTTATTTATTTATATTGAGTCAGGATCTTGCTCTGTCTTCTCCTGGGCTAGAGTGCAGTGGCATCATCATAGCTCAGTGCAACCTCCAACTCCTGGGCTTGAGTGATCCTCCTGCCTCAGCCTCCTGAATAGCTGAGACTACAGGCCCACCACCATGCCTGGCTAATTTTTAAATTTTTTTGTAGAGGCCGGGTCTAACTCTTGCTCAGGCTGATTTCGAACTCCTGGCTTCAAGCAATCCTCCCAAAGTGCTAGGGTAACAGGTATGAGCCACTGCACCCAGCCTGGGGAAGTATAACTTTTTATCTCCATATCCTTTACCCCATTCCTTTCCTTCCCCTATAGGTAACCACTTTAAAATAAATTATGGCTTATTCTTTCATTTAAAGAATAAACAAAATATAAATACATATGTACATTTACATACATGTATATGTATGTATATGTGTATTTGTGTATATGTGTGTATACATATATGTTTGCATACCTCTCCATTTCTTAGATTAATAGTGACATCTTATGTATACTTCTCTTCCCCTTCCTTTTTTCACTTAACATTATGAACTACTAATGTTCATATGAACATTGTGAACTACTGTGTCAATCACTCACATTGACCTTGATCTGTGATATATAATGTCATGTGTCAGGTGCCTGGAAAGAGTCTTTCACTGAAAGACTGGAATCTTGCATTTTCTCAAGATGGCAACTAAACTCACACGTTTAAACCCACCCCACATTTCCAGGTCTCCATGGGAATGAGCAAAGGAATACAAAGAATTTCAGACCAAAATTTGGGATCATTTGAATGCATCCTGTCCTCCAGCAGCACAATCAAGTTGTTTCCCTCTTCAGGTTGCCTGTGACTCATAAACATTATTAATCATAATGAGTATTAACAAATCCACTAAACTTGCATTCTGGCTAAGGACTCAAGGGCTCTGACCACAAAAATAGCTCCCACTTTCTGGGTGCCCTCTATCTGCCTGGGGCTGTGCTAGATGCTGTGCACTTCTGATCTCATTTACTTCTCACAAACACCCTGTCAGATGGGTGTCCTTATCCTCATTTTACAGAACCAGGTTACAGGGCACTGAGAAATTGCTAAACTTGGAACCTGGCTTCTCTGTGCTTTTCTCACCAGATCATGCTGAAAAGGAAAAAAAAAGGCTTTACTATTAATATTTCCCTCACCTGAGACATAGCTCTGCTAGCAGGAGGGAAGACTGCAGGCAAAGCCCATGAATCCTGTTGACCAACTGTTAATAAAATTATTTTCCTATTCACTTCAGCATCTTTTTTCCTCCCTCTTCTCATAACCCATTGTACCTCTATGAAAATATTTTTCATACTGACCTATAATTCTGTCTATGTTTGTTTCTCAGATTATAATTAGCAAAATGTCTTCACAAAGATGCTCAGTAAATTGGGGCTGAGTTGAATGTTAAGTCATGAACCTAGACTCATTTACCAGCTTGTGCTGTAGCTCAGAACAAGTTAACCCTGATATATATTAAACCCAAAATCCTGTTAGTTTTCCTTGTGCTGTCTTTGACCTCTCATTATGTCTAACAGGCTTCTTACCTTGCCCAGTTTCGCTTTGTGGTAATTTTGTTTGGCATTGTTTATGGCAACTGAATGGCTTGTTAAAATGCCTCGTTGACTCAATAGCATTTCGAGACAAAGAAATGAGGAACCAGGGAAGATATATGTATGTGTGTGTGTGTGTGTGTGTGTGTAGTATATACGTATATAATCTCACATTGCCACAGCCATCTGGTCTTCCAACATAGTTCAAATAAACAGGACTTAACAATTTTCCACCAGAGAAAATCTTTACAAGCCTGAGAATAAATTTAGCTGAGTTCCAAAGCTTTTTATATATTGCCAGATCAATTTTGTGTTTTCTGGCAAATTTTCCATTGAGGACTCTTAACCTTTCAAATCTTTACATTATTTTCCCAAATAGTGAATAAAGACATTTTCATTCTGCTTTTTTTGAGGGGAGAACTTAAAAAACAATGATAATTCAGCAACATGTGTTATGCTGTGCTCAAGATAGCATCCAACGTGTACTGAAAGGAAAAAATAGCTTGCAAAAAAAGGAAGTGAGCGCTTTTCAATGTTAATGATAAATGTGGCAAAATATAATGCTGTGAAAATAAAGGAAACTAAAGGTTTGTGAAGCCTTTGAAAAATATTATTTTAATAATAAAGCTAGCCAAAAGCTAAAACCCCTCACATATCTATTTAATCTGATTTAGTCCTGAAACACAATAGTAAATATAGTATTAGCATCAAAAAGTACAATTCTTTTTATACAGTATATATTTAAAGAAAAATGATAATGTTAAAGAATAATCATAGTGGCAATATTAGAAATGTCCTCTGTGATTTATAATCTTCCTCTTCAGATTATGGATGAATAAAATAAAGATTTTTTGAAAAACATTTTGAACATGAATCCATTTTGGGACAAAAGATTTCAAAAAGGTTTTTAAAAATGATTGTTACTGGGGTGGGGGGAAAATGATTATTACTGCAAATCCATTTTGGGGCAAAGGATTTGAACATGAAATAAATCCATTTTACACAGCTGCTTTCTACAGTCACTTTTTAAAAAGACTTAAGACTTGTTTTGCATTTCATTAACGAAACTCTTTTCCCCACTTGTACCAAATTTCCAGACTTTCTCTTTGTTGGGAAGAAGTAATAAGACATGAAATATTCTGTCCAAAATTAGAAGAAAGGTATCTATCTTCACTCATGGCAAACCTTTAAAAGAAACCTAGATGCTTAAGTAGGAATGTAAAAACTCACTGCCAGCCAGGGACAGTGGCTCATGCTTGTAATCCTAGCACTCTGGGAGGCTGAGGCAGGAGGATCCCTTGAGCTCAGGAGTTCGAGACCAGCCTGGGCAAGAGAGAGATCCCATCTCTATAAAAAATAGAAAATTGGGTATAGAAAACTGGATGTGGTGATGTGCTCCTGTAGTTCCAGCTACTCGGGAGGCTGAGGAAGGAGGATCTCCTGAGCCCAGGAGTTTGAGGTTGCAGTGAGCTAGGATGACCCCACTGCACTCTACCTGGGGCGACAGAGCAAGCCTCTGTCTCAAAAACAAAAGGAAAATTCACTGTCAAGATCCTCCAGAATACTAGAACCTTTGAAAGTTTATGTATGTGTACTTTTTACATCAGTGGCTTTAATTAATATCATAACTATTAACAGATTAAATTATATATAGCTTGAAACTCAACAAGAATGGATGGCGACCACAAGCAATTCACATGGGGAGAATGTACTACCCGTTAGTCCCCAAAAGCCTCCTTTCATTTTCTTTTTAATTGTGGTAAAATATATGTAACACAAAATTTACCACTGTAACCATTCTTTTTTAATTTTTTAATTTTTAATTTATTTTATTTTTTAATTTCAACATATTACGGGGGTACAAATGTTTAGGTTACATACATTGCCTTTGCCCAACTCATGTAACCATTCTTAAGTGTACAGCTCAGCGGCATTAAGTACACTCACACTGGTGCACAACCCTCATCCACTGTTCACCTCTTCCCCTTGTTTTTATTCTCAGGCTCACCATTAGGGGGCGAACGGAGACAGCGCATCAGCGCCGGCCCCTCCCTCCACGCCCGCTCGCCCACGCATGCGCGCCTCACCTGCGGGAAGGTGGCAGGGGCGGGGCCAGAGGATGGGGCCCGAGGGCCGCGCAGGCGCGGAGCGGGCTTTGTGACGTCAGGCCGCGCGGCCGGGCTGGGACCAGGCGGTGGCTCGCGGAGGCGCTTCCCCGAGCCTGACGCGCGGACTCCGCTATACTGCGGCCCGCCCGCCCGCCGGCCTAGCCGCCGCCTCCCTCGCTCCCTGAGCGCGCCCAGCGCGGGCCAGCGACCGGGGCAGAGGCCCGGGGCGACGCGGCGCGGAGAGGGCGGGCGGGCGGGCTGTGGGAGCGCCGGTCTCTATATGGCGGCGGCTCTGTCGGGCCTGGCTGTCAGGCTCTCGCGCTCGGCCGCCGCCCGCTCCTATGGGGTCTTCTGCAAGGGGCTGACTCGCACGCTGCTCATCTTCTTCGACCTGGCCTGGCGGCTGCGCATCAACTTCCCCTACCTCTACATCGTGGCTTCCATGATGCTCAACGTCCGCCTGCAGGTGGGTGAGCCGCGCCCGACCCCCGACCCTCCCCGAGCGCCCGTCGGCCCAGCGCCCCCGGCCCACCTAGCCCAGCAGGATGCGGATGCCGACAGTAGCTGCCATTGGTTGGCAGCTGAGTGTACGCCAAGCACCGTGCATTTTCTCTTGCGGCCCCACACGAGGGAAGACCCACTGAGGTGGTGGTGATCTCCGTTCTGCAAACGAGGCACTGGGGGCAGGTTAAGCGACGTACCTTGGGGAAGGTCCCATGGCTAGGGGGTGGGGTCCGAGGAGATGGCAGGTCTCCTGAAGAGGACGTTTTGCCACGAAAATTACAAACTGTTGGGCTCTAGTGGTGGGTTCGTGGTTGAATTTTCTAGTTTCCCAAACTTTGCAAAGCCTTTTTATAGTCTCCTCAAACCTTAAAATGGATTGGAAGTTAATGGTGTTTTGATAAATGTACCTTATTTATCCTGGCCAGAGGTAGAAGTGAGGTGAGGGGTGAAGATGAGGGAAAATGAGGTGAAAGAGGGAGAGGCTCAAAAGTTTTCAGAGGGCCAAGAGCCCAAGATAATTCAGATGGGGGATAAGAGCGGGCACACACACCAGCACCCTGGAGAACGCTTTAGCTATCAATGACTGATATTTCTGCGTCCCTTGGATTACAGTTTCCTTTTTCCAGAGCAAGGGAAAGTTGTCAACTTGAGACTTCTTTCTCAAAGAAAGATGGCCAGATACTGAGCTTAGTGCCTGATGGAGGAGGGACGGGTCCCTGTCCTCAGGAGCTTTGTGTTGCTCCCTGGTGTGCACAATTAACCATTCTGATCAGTAGTACCAGGCAGTTGTGAGATCTGGCAGGTGTCTTCTCATTTTCCCCCTCTGGTTTGGTCGTATCAGAGTGTAATTGTCCCTGTGTGTGGATCTTTGGGTTTTTGGTGCGTGACACAGGATGGTAGTCCCCGTGAAACTGAAAGACAACTGTTGATCAATGTGTTAATGTAAGTTGAGGTGAACCTGCCTCTCTATTTTAAGGTTCAAATTGAGATACTTTTATGAGAGCAAGGGCTTCTGGCATCCTTAAATGGTACCTGACTAGAGGAGAAAACTCCAGCAGGTGGTATAAATAAGGGAAGGGTGCTGGGTGTGGTGGGAACTGCGGTAAACCAGAAAGCCTGTGCTCTCAGCAGTTACCACCCTGTGGAAATAGGAGCCCAGCGTTTGCCAGATCTAGTGATCTCCAAGATAAATCAGAAATCCTGACTTTTTAGATACCAAACTAACCCAGGTTTTTTAAAAGAAAACTTTTTCTGGCAAAACAAAAGACGTCTGCCAGCTGTATTTGACCCCGCTTTGTGGAAAATTACCATGTTTTGTGTCATTAAAAAAGTCACCTTTTTCATATATCTACTCTATGACCACATCTCTAGTCTAAGCTACTGTAATCACTCACCTGGACTATTGCAGGGTCCTTCATCTGTCCTCCACTGAGCAATCAGAAGTCTTTTAAGAACTTAAATTAGATTGTGTCATTCCTAAAACAAAACACGACTGCTCCCATGGCACACAGAAAGCAGTTCATATGTTTTTACCCTGGTTAGAGACTTGCCTTCTGCTCACCTCTTTAACCTCTCACCTGGCTTATACCTTGCTCGCTGTGCTTGCTTTGCTCATGGTGTCCTATCTCCCCTTTGCTTGCACCAAGCCCCTTCCTGCCCCTGGGCGTTCCCACAGGCTCTTCTTTTCACCTTGAATGCTCTTCCCTGGCTCTTTGAATGCTGAGACGTTCTCATGCTTTAGTTCTCATTTCAGAGAAGGCTTTTGTGATCACCATATCTACATGATCTTGCACCTGCTTTCTTCATTGCAGGAGTGCTGAAGGCTCATTTGTTTCATAAGCAATAAAGAATAAAGGACTCCATTTCCAATATGATGCTTAGGGGTTTCCAGATCATTCACTTGTAGGGCAGTGAGATAATCCCTGGAAAGGTTATTCAAATACACATTTCCTAACAAGGAGTCTGTACTGTAACGATTGAGGATAAGTGCATTTTGGAGGAGGGAAATTGGATCTATATTAAGAGTGGTGTGGGCAGTGAGGAGAGCTAGTCACATCAATTGCAAAAGCTCATAATGGGTGACTTGGTGGGCTTGATATCAAGTAATAGTCCAGGCACAGCACAGCTTCTGTGAATCCCAGGAGCTGAAAGCAGGCTCTGGTGGGGTCGGGGGGCCACACAGACAAGGTGACTACACCAGGTACCTTGAGGAAGAGCTTTCTAAGAACTGTGTGGAGATTTTAGGCTTGCTCTTGGGTTTGACCAAGTGCAACAAGCAGCCATTTCACATCCTGGGGGTGAGGGCTGGGGTGTCTTTTTTCTTTACCGTGATATTTACATTTGCCACTTTAAACAAACTACCCTGTAGGTTTTAGAGTTTTTGTTCATTTATGAAAAACTACTAACTTCCCTGATTTGAAAGTTTCATTATTCTGAACTTCTGGTAAAGGGAAGTGCAATAGGAAATAGAATCTGAGTAAAGGGGACAGTGTGACTTACTGCCTTCTATTTTTCTCCAAACACACTGTACCCATCCTCTTGATTGCAGGGCTGCTGGAATCTCTTTCACAAGTAATAAGGCATGAAGGACTCCATTTTCCACGTTTGCTTAGGACCTTCTAATCTCTTGTAGGGCAGTGATGCATTTTTAAGGAGGTTAATACCTCTTTAGTATGAAAGATGACTAAATAAAAAAATAGATTGCAAAAGGGCTTTGTACACTAAGAAGAGTTATGATTTAAAATACTGTTAGTAAGCAAGCCCTAGTGTCCTAGAGTTATTAGCATCTTACTTTTGTATACAGAATCTGAAATACAAGGCCGTAAAAGAATAAGAATCTATACCAAATGTATTAAAAGCAAGATAAAAAGTGATACTGTGAACCTGCTATAATTTAACAAGTCATACCTATAATTTTCAGTTGTGTAGCCTTAGGGAAGAATCAAGTATCTTAATCCCAGGTCTCCTAGACTCTTACAAACACTAAAAGAGAAGGCCTAAAAAAGAGCAGTCAGGGAAAAGAAGATCTGATGAAGGCTGGTGATAGTTGTCAGACCAAGCAATGTCCTTGCTTTCCCTGTACCTGCCTGCTGCACTGCCCTGTGCTGACCAGGCCTGCAAACCTTTCTTTGGCTGCTGCCTTGCTCCTTGTTTTGTGTTCCTGACTACTCTTAATCTTTTTTTTTTTTTACTCTTAATCTTTTCTCTCTGAATGACTTTCTCAATCCATTACTCCGTACGCTTCAGTATTCACTTAGCACTTGGGGAAATCGTTATTCATTCACCTCAAGCAAGTAGAAAGAGTTCAGGAATGCAGGGAGGGTTGGGGAGCTGGTAGCCATTCTAAATAGAGCAGTCAGAATGGGCCTAACTGAGAAGGTGACATTTGAGCAAAACCTTGGAGGAGGAGAGGGAGTAAGCCAGGGAGATGTCTGGCTTGGAAGAGGGCTGAGTTTAAGCTGGGGCAAAGGCTCCACAACTGGGTAAGCCTAGTGTGTTCAGGAGCAGTAGGAGGCTGGTGACGCTGGAGCAGTCAGTGAGGAAGAAGGTGGTAGAAGATTCTGACCGAGAGGTTTAGGGGCAGCTCCCTATTGTCTTGCAGGCATTGAAAGGACTTTGGCTTTGACTCTGATTGAGATGATGTAACTTGTGTCCAAACAATTTTAAAAAGTAGTAAAGATCCCAAGATCCCATTCCCAGGGTCGATTGCAGCTTGAAATGAGTTTTACTCTGTTGGTTGATTTACATCAGGTTCCTAGAAGAAAATTGAGGGAGATGATAGATTGTTAAGAAAACTTTATAAAAGCTTATAAGCTCTGTGGAAGCTTAGTAGGCCAAGTCAAAAGCATGAATGCAGTTAGGAGTTTGTCCTAGCTTCTGAGATATTGAACAACTGTGATAAATATTAAATAAATAAGAAACAAATACTATGGAATCTTTCCTATCTTTCAAGTGAATGCTTGAATCGTGGTTTTTCATAAACTTTTGTTTTGAAAAATTTTAAACCTATATAGAATTTGAAAGAATAGTGAGCACCTGTATCCTTGACTCAAATCTTTAGAGTCCTACAAATAATCATATAATGGTTTAAGCAGGTATTAAAGTTCATGAGGCTGGATGCAGTGGCTTACACTTGTAATCCTAACACTCTGAGAGGCCAAGGCAGGAGGATTGCTTGAGGCCAGGAGTTTGAGACCAGCCTGGGTAACATAGTGAGACCCCATCTCTACAAAAAAAATAAAAATAAATGAGCTGGGCATGTTGGTATGTGCCTGTAGTCCCAGCTACTTGGGAGACTGAGGCAGGAGGATCTCTTGAACTCAGGAGCTTGAGGTTGCAGTAAGTTATGATCACACCATTGCACTCTAGCCTGGGAAACAGAGCAAAATCCTGTCTCAAAAAAAAAAGGTGTTAAATTTTAAGTTATGTATATTCTATGGCAATTTTTAAGAGTAATTACTAGAAAAGTGATTCTGCTTTTGGATATTATGGTGATAAGTTGCCATAAAAAATTTCTAAGTGCCTAGTCTTAATTTCTGTTGTATGGTCACAACAACAAACTGGTGCTCTACAAGATCACTCTTTGAGTAGCACTGCATTGGAGAAACGGCAGCAAGAAGGCCAGTGGATCTGGAGTGGAGTGAGTGGGCCAGGGAGAGAGCAGGAGCCCAGAAAAGTACTGGGGTTTAGGGGAGTTGCATGTTCCTTTGTAAGGACTTTCACTTGTACTCTGAGGACATTGGGAAACAAGATTTTTCGGCTGAGGAGTGTGGTGTAACCTGATTTACTACTTTTCTTAAAGGATCATTCTTTTTAAAAAGCTTTATCATGGGAATATTCAAATAGATGCAAAAATGGAATAGTATAATGAACCCCATGCATCCGTCACCCATTTTCAATAAGGATCAACTCTTTCCTAACTTGTTTTATCTCTTCCTCCCAACCCACAACTATCTCCATCTCCCCATCCCACCATGGAGTATTTTAAATCCCAGGGGGAATGGATTTTGCTATGTTGCCCAGGGTGGTCTCAAGCTCCTGGCCTCCTGAGTCTCGGATTATAGATGTGAGCCACCGCGCCTGGCTCATTTTACAACTTTTTACTTTGGAATAATTTGACTTACAGAAAAGTTACAAGAGTAGTACAGAGTGCTCCTGTAGACTTTAGGTGCAGCTTCTTCTAGTGTGAATATCTTTCATGGCAAGTCTAAGCTAAGATGTCAATCTTGGTGTAATACTATTTGGACTTCACCAGTTTTTCCCCCTAATGTCTTTTTTCTGTTGCAGGATCTCTCTCTGCGTTTAGTTGCCATGTCTCCTGATAATCTCCTCCAATTGGTAACATTTCCATAGTCTTTTTTTGTCTTTTATGTCCATCATTTGGACTCTTGGGTTGTTTTCACTGTTTGGCTATTATGAATTATGTTCCTGTGAACATTTGTGTATAAGTTTTGTGTGGATGTGCTTCTATTTCTCTTGGATGTATACCTAGGGGTGGAATTGCTGGATCATGTGTAACACTATCTGTAACCAATTTAAAAAGATTGCTCTCAATATCCTGTAAGAGTTGAGGGTGGCAGCAGTAATCCAGGTAAGAAATGACAGTGATTTTTTTCAGGGCATCGGCAGTGGAGGTGGAGGAAGGTGGTTGCATCATGAATGTGTTTCTGAATTTTGGTATGTGAGAGAAAGATCCATTTGCATTTCTTTTTCTGTGAACTGTCCATGTTCTTTTCTCATTTTTCTGCTGGGTTTGTCTTTTTCTTATTTTCTTGATGTTTTCTGTCTGTTAGATTAGAGTTGCCTGTGATAAGAGTTGGATTTTTTTTTTCTAGCTTGTTAATACATTTTGACTTTGCTTGTGTGTTTTTGCCATGCCATTTATTTTTATGTAGCCAAAGTTTAACAATCTCTTTTGACTTTTGGGTTTTGTTATTGTTAGAAAGGCCTTCCCAACTCTAAGAATACAAGGAATTCACCTGTATTTTAGCCTGGTACTATTACTTTGTTTGTTTGTTTGTTTATTTATTTATTTTTTATTTCAGCATATTATGGGAATACAAATGTTAAGGTTATTACTTCGTTTTTTACTTTTAAATATTATGTATTTGGAATTTATCCTGGTATATGATGGGCGGGATGGGTCCAAATTGACCTTTCTCCAAACAGTACTGCAGTGAAAAACCTTGTACATGTGGCATTTTTGTCCTTTATGTTGGTTCATTAGAGAGTAAGCTTTAAGAAGACAGCCCTTTTTGTCTGCTCAGTATGCTGGCTTAGAGTAGGGGCTTAATGAATGTTTGCAGATTGAATCTGTAGCAAAACTTAAGAGCAAAATGCTAAATCAAAGGTGTTAAGCATTTGTAATTTGTAAAGCTGTTACCAACTTGCCCTCCTTCCATGCTATTACACTATATGCCCTCCCAGCAATGCAGAGGATGCTCTGGGCGGTCTCCATTTGTGCCTGGGCCATGGCCTCTGCCCTTCCACTGAAACACACTTATCCATGTTGGGGCCACTTCTGTGCTACCATATCCAGCAGTCACTTCTCTGTCCCCTGCTTTACTGTACCTCTCAGCAGCATTTTGTCATTCATTCCCTGAAACACTCTTGATGATGATGTTGATAATAGTAGCTGGTATTTATTGGATGCTAGTCAGAGAAGATGCTGGGTGCTTTTCGTACAAGTCCTCACAGAATGCTGGAAGGAAATATGATTCTCCCTGAGCAAGAAATGGCCGAGGCCCTCAAGCTGGGGCATAGCCCTGCCTCTTGTACCCTCTTTACCTCATGAGTACACCTCTGAGCACCTGCATGACCAGAAGGAGGAAAGAGGGTGGCAGCTAGAGAGAGGCGCACAGCTGGTTTTGTAGGGGCAAGTGTGATTTAGATGTGCTGAGTGATTAGTAGCAGCAACTCAGTGATGTTGGTGTGTTCCCTGTGGTTATGACTCAGCTTAATTTAGAAACGATGGAGTTGTTCCTATTTCTCGTTCTAAGCTGTGTAGAAATTTGGGGGGGTTAGTTTCAGCTACCTTCCAGCCTGATCATTTTAGTCATGAGTGCAGTGAGATTCAGGTGTACTAGCATTCGCATCTACAGGCAGGTGAAGCCAGCTCATCCTGGAGCGTGTGTGAGAGCCACCCTGATTCACAGGGTCCCCTCAAGACCCCTTGTTGCCCCACTGGTTTTAGCTTTGTCTTCTCCCCAGGCCTCTTGGGAACTAGCCCTGCCAGCTTGCTTTCAGAAGCACCAGGGCCAGGATATTTTTAGTTTACAAAGCAGTGGTACTCTGTACCATCAGGCCCTAAAGGCCATGAATAGCTCGGGTTAGGGAAGGTGAGGGGACAGGCATCCAAGAGGGCAGCAGCTGCCTAACTGGGTTAGGCCATTGTCATCCAGCAGATCAGCTGCCTCAGACAGGCCGGGTTTTGTGGGGAAGGTGCCTTCTGTCTGCAGTGAGTATCAGGGGTGTACCTGGACAACCTTGCTTCCCTGAACACTTAGGCCCCTCTGACCTCCACAGATCAATTTTCAGCCTTTAACAGCTTTGGGTGGGGAGTGGGGGAGGTATAGGTTCAGGGACTCCTGGGACTGCACTTTATTTTTCCTGAATCATACTCTCTTGAACTTCAAAATAAACCTCCTTCCCTCATTCTGGTGGTCTCAGTTTTGGTGGCTTAGTTTGTTTGCCATCATTTATACTGTTTGTTATTTTGTAGACACAGCATGGGGGTGGGGGATGATTAGGCCAAAGAAAGTTAATATTTTATACATGTGCATGCTTTATTTGGTACAATATATATCTAGTATAGTGAGAATAAACTACAAAAAAATTTCACAATGACAAATATGTTTATAAATTATTTGGAAGTTATTCTGGCTGTTAAAATGTAATTATTAATATATGTGTAACAGTCTAATATCGGAAGAGGTCAGTCGAAGGGTCTGAACCAAAGTGTTTTCAGTGACCTGTTGAAGTATTTTTTTGATAAGAAAATTAAATACATTATTACTGAATTTATTAAAGAACTAGAAGAACTTCAGGGAATAATTTGTTATATCATGGTTGAATACATGATTACTTTATCATTAAACAAATGATTATATTAATGGCACCTTCTTTAAAATATTTTAACACAATTCTGGAAATAATTCATCTTTCTGAATAGTACTGAGTCCTTGCACGAGGACATAATAAAAGTGGTGAGAAACTAATTTTTCCGAGAGCTGTCCCATATTAAATGACCTGTTTTTCTTAAGAATTAAAAAAGAATATCTATTTTAATATGTATTAAAATATATTTAGTAATGCTTCTATTTAAGGATAATCATTCTTAGTATATTTATATTTCATCAGTAAAATATAAGGTTTGAAATAATATGTTTTGACAAGGTGATTTGAGAGAAGTTAATTAGGTTTGACTTGGTGAACTTTGAAAGTATGTGTTTTGAAATGTAGCTGGAATCCACGCTTATAGTAATTAACAATTGACATTTCTATGTTACTTCATATAGTTCAAATGTATTTTTGAGTTATTAGAGTAATGGTAAAAGTTTTTGAGCATGCCCCACAAGATATATATAGGTATTCATAAACTATATATTTTACTCTCAAAATATAGTATATATTATTAAACATAGAAAAAATTTCAAAGGAGAAGAGATAAAAATAGGGCAAGACATTCTAATATTTTCTCTCCCATGTTCCTTGAGGTGGGGTTGCGCATATTAATGACTGCTGGGCTAGAAGATTGTGTGAAATTTCTCAGTTTCCCTGTAGCTAACTAAATTCATGCGAGAAGTATATTTTCCTAGTGTACTTTGAATCTTCCTTCTTGATGCCTTTGGTGGACCCCACCCCAGTCTGGTCTTTATTTTATTTTATTTAAAAAAATTTTTTTTGAGACAGAGTCTCACTCTGTTGCCCGGGCTAGAGT
>VBSM01002153.1:23438650-23450663 GCA_008086735.1 Cheirogaleus medius
GCCCATAGAACTTTAATTGGGAAATTTTTAGCTTTTGAAAATCTCTTTGAAACAATACTTTGTAGCAGGTAGAGATATAAGTACACTGTCAGAAGAATGGAGACTTAATCATAAGAAATGGTTATTTGCTGTTAATATATTCTCCAGAATTTCTAAAACTCTTGTCTGCATCTACATGGTGTAGTTTAAGATTCCACAGCTGTATTTATACTTTAGGATGTAATCCTAGAGCATTTTGTTAAAAAAGAAAATTAAAGTGATGCATTGGCCTTTGATAACCCTCCTGTAAGTACCATTGTCAGGTTTGCTGAAACTGTTAGTCATAGGAGGGATGTACGTGTGTGATTTCCTAAATTGGCTAGGCTGGTTTAATTTTTAAGCAATAGCCAATCCTAGCTTGAAGAAATGTAAATACAAACATTTCAAAAGAATTTCTTTAAAAAGTAGTAGATTTGTATCTACTGACCTATACTGATTTTTCTTAATAGTTTTTTTATAATGGGAGACTTTATTTTTGTGGTAGTATAGAGTTGTGGAGAGAATAGGAAACTCCACACTTGAATGGGGTTTCTATCCTTAATGGCTTTATAATTTGCTTGATTTCCAGACTTGAAGAAACTATGTAAATGAGCAGCAATATACTACCAGCTTTTGTATTCCTGGACTCACATGTGGCATTTTACTTTTCATTTCAGTGTAATATCTTCTAGGTGACTACCATGTATAAGAGAGAACCTATGGTAGGTTTCTGAGATGTACAGGATTAAACAAGACCTAGTGGCTGCTCTTAGAGAGCTTCATGAGGATGCTATGGAAATAACTCCATGAGTATGGAGCACAATCTAGCAAGTGGTAAGCAGTTCTGACTGCAGGGATCAGGACAGGTCATGGAAAAGGTGGTCATCAAGCCTTAAAGGATGAGGGTCAGTTAGGCATTCTATGAGGAGGAAATACATGTGCATGGTAGAGAAGCAAGATATGCTCGGAATGAGCATTTGGTGTGACTAGGGGTTTGGCCAGAGATTAGGTTGGGAACATCAGAGGATTGGAGGTGCTTATTCTTTTGCTCAGTAGCTGGGGAAGAACCATTGATAACTGAATGACTTCTTTACCAGCTTGGGCCATATCCCTTATTTTTTCAACAAAGCACTCAAACCCTCTTATTACTAATGAATAGGAAGTCCAGTGTCTCCTTCAGGATTCTTCCTCTTGACCCAGGAATTGTCCTGTAGAACTCAAAGAATTCATTATGTCCAGAGGGGTTAGTCCCATCATGTGGTGGGAAAACTGGAGGACTCAAGAGCTATAGCTCTTTTAGTTTACACTCACACACTCAACTCTTATTCGCTAAGCGCAGCTGCTTGGCAGGGTCACTGGGCCCTCCGGGGGCATCCAGTCATGGCATAGGTGTAAGTTGTGCTGAGACCAACCTTCTCCATGAGCATCCAGGCCTCAATGTTGAACCTGAGTCACCCTTTCATGGTGGCTTCCTCCGTGGGGCTTTTGTTCTTTCATGCAGCAGACCTCAGCTGGGGACATCAGTGCATCAGGTTCCCTTTGAATTTCTAACAGGAGGAGATGAGGGTCTCTCTGCTTTTCCTCCAGGAGGTTCCTTGGCTTGAATGCAGAATTGACCAATGAGTTTTGAATTCTTGGGAAGGCAAACTGTGGTCAGAATCCAGAATATACTTTTATTGTTCCAGAGCAGTGGGTGAGTGGGTGTCTACTTATCTGATACTTATATAACTAAGAGAGGGCCAATTCACAGAACTCTCCCTTGTTAACAGAGATCTCCAGTGGCCTCTAACACATGCGAAGGTCTCCTTCATAAGGCTTCTGCTACACATGATAAAGGTTACTGAATAGTTGATAAGCCTTGTGATTTAGAAAGATAACCTATATGATATAATGCAGGGGTCCCCAACCTTTTTGGCACCAGGAACCAGTTTCATGGAAGACAATTTTTCGGAGTTGAAGGAGAGGGAGGCGGGCTCAGGCAGTGATGCAAGCAAAGGGAAGTGGCTGCAGTGGCTGTAAATACAGATGAAGCTTCACTCACTTGCCCACCCACCACTCAGTTTCTGCTATGTGGCCAGGTTCCTGAGTTTCACAGAGGGTAGTTTTTTCTATGGATGTGGAGGTCGGCAAGGGGGGGGGGCAGTAGAGCTCAGGTGGTGATGTGAGGCCTGCTTCCTAACAGGCCACGGATCGGTACCAGGCTGTGGGCCGGGGATTGGGGACTGCAGTTATAATGGACTGAATGTTTATGTTCCCTTCAAATTCGCACATTAAAATCCTAGCCCCCAAGGTGATGGTACTAGGAGGTGGGATCTATGGTAGGTGATTAGGTCATAAATGAGATTAGTGCCCATATAAAAGAGGCCCCAGAGAGCTGCCTTGCTCCTTCCACCATGTGAGGACACAGCAAAAAGACAGCCATCTGTGAACCAGAAAACAGCCCTCATCAGACACTGAATCTGCTTGTGCTTTGATCTTGGACTCCCTAGCCTCACAAAATTGTGAGAAATAAGTTTCTCTTGTTTATAAGCCACTCAGTCTTTGGTTTTTGTTATAGCAGGTATAAAGATAGGATTGGTGATAAGGTCTTGAAATAGGGTAGAAGCTGGGACTGTAATGAAGAGACAGATTTACTGTCTCAAACAAAACAAAAATTTGTGGAGGAAAAATCCACAGGATTTGATGACCTCTTAGATAAGAGTCAAAGGTAAAGCTTTGGTAGATAGTAAAGACTGGAAGGCATGGAACAGGACAATGTGTAGAGGGTGAGGTAATGAATTAATTTTTGGACACATTGATCTATCTACAGGGTATTCTAGTGAAGATGTCTAGGCAGTTGAATATACTTGTGTGATCAACATGTATTGATTGTTGAAGTTGTGAAAGAACTGAGATAAACAGAGAAAGTTTAGAATGAGGAAAGTGGATGACTGAGGAATGAAGGTTAGGGAACAGCAATATTTAAGGAGCTTGGAAAGAAAGAGGAATCCTGGGGTGCCAGAAGACTGAGATGTGGACTCAGGAAGTCACAGAGTAGAAGTGCTAGATAGAGAGTGGTTTTAGAGAGCAAGGGGCAGAGGGCTGCGGGAAAGGTAGTGGTGTGGTGTCAAGAGTACCAAACACCCTAGCCAAGAGGCTGGCACCTGGAAATGGATGTACCAGTCAGGGTTCCTGGTTGCTAATCACAGAAAATGACTCTGGCTTATTTAAGTATATAAGGAAATCATTGGAAGGGTGTGGGGAAAGTTACAGAACCTACAGGAAATTCAAGAGCCACGCCCAGAAAACTGACCGTAGACAAAGGAAGTGGGTCAGTCAGACCACAGCCGCAGCCAGACCACACGGACAGTCTAGCTCTGCTGTAGCCACCACTGCTGAGTCCTGTCATTGCTGGCACTGGCAAAATGATTTCCCAGTTGCCTGTTTCTTGTCATACTCTTTTTGGTTTGAGCCCTGGGCAGAAGCTTGGGCTTCTGTGATTGGGCAGGCTCATGACAGGAATGTTCAGGGAGAGCCGGGGCATGGCTCTTCTGCTTCTGTGATGGTAGGTGGTTCATCACTACAGGCCATGTAGCATGGCTGTCACTGTGTTCCTGGTGGTCGTAGTAGGAGCAGGGGAATAGCCGTTGGGAGAATAAATGGAGGATGGGAAGTGGTAATGCCAGGTAGAGATTGGGTAGAGACCCCTGCACCCTCTTGTAGGGTGACCTAACCCTGGTGTCCCTGAGGCCCACAATCAGACTTGGAGCTTGCTTAATCTAAGACTGTCACTGGGTGCTTCTCATAGCCCCAACTCCTAAGGCCTCCCTGAATCTGGCTTTGCTAATCTGTAGGTGGGAGGACCATTTGCCTCCTGGTTGTTTTAATAATAACCAGAATAATGCATATACCTGGAATGGGTTTAAGAGTAGTTGAGGGGATTATTCAGGATTGGGGATTGGCAATGGGTCTAGTGGAAGGGTAGAAGGTAAGGCAGCCATTGAGAAGGTGCATCTTGTGGCTCAGCTGGAAGGGAAATGAAGTCTTGAGGGTGCAGAGAGATGGGGAGAAGAGGTGGGTTTAAAGACTTAGGTGCAGATGAGGACAAGAAAGCAGAGCAAGTAGACTGTTCCATATTATGGCTAGAGAAAGATTTTAGGATTGGAGAATTAGGAAGAAGGCCTTGTCAGCTTTTCAGGACTGTAATAAGGTATCCTTAGAGTTGTGAATGAGGGGAAATTGATTCCAATCTGGTGGAATTTAGCCAGTAAAGTTGATACTTTAAAACCAATATAGTCTCCTTCTTGGAGGGAAGGAAAGGGATGGCTGCCTGTTTAAGACAGGGAAGAACGTGCCATCTAGGAAGGGTGTCAGCTGAAAGGATTGGCCCAGAGCTGTACCGTGGCCACTGGAGGTCAGGCTCATTGCAGAGCCTGTCACAAACGTGAAGATACAGACAGCATTAGCGGTGAGCTCTCGTGTTCTTCGGATGGAGATGAGTGCCCCAGGTCAGGATCCTGATGCCTTTAAACTATTAAATATTATTGGAGCTTCTCCCCCTTGGTTTGATTGTGTGCTCACACAGCAGTTTTCTAATTATGAATGGGCTTCCTACTTGGGAGACAATGTAATGATCATATTAACTTCTAGTATTCTGTTACCTGTGATAAGGTTATATTTATCTCTATGAATCCATCAGTTAACATTGACAGAATGCAGTAAACATGTTTGGCAATTATTTCTTACTATAAATTGATAATGGGCATACTGATTTGATACATAGATTTCTCAAGTATGATTAATGTTGTGTACCTGAGAGATGGAGCCACCCCTGGCATGTAACCAATTCTGGAGAAGAGTGCAGCTGGGTGAAGCTACTTTTGAAACACCCATGGTGTTACCATCCTGCAGAGATGTTGTACTGATGTCTCAGGAGCTGTGAGGAAGTTTTGCCTTCCTGCAGAGCTTGTTTGAGTCTTTATGCTCATTCTGTTCCCCTTATCTAGGAGACTTTTCTCCCAGACTCCACTCTTCATCTGGCCAACTCCTACTCTTCCAGCTCCATTCATTCTCATATTCCCTCCCTCCGTCCCTATTTCAAAATATTAAGGGGCTACAAATGTTTGAGGTTACATGGATCGCTTTTGTAATGCTTGTGTCCCGGCTATAGATGTGACTGTCACCCAAATAGTGTTCATAGTACCCATTAGGTAGGTTTTCTCCCCTCCCCTCTTTCCCCTCTGCCCTGGTTGATTTCCACCTAGTTTTACTTCCCTCTGTGCACATATGTGCTCATTGGTTAGTTCCAATTTAATAGTGAGTACATGTGGTATTTGTTTTTCCATTCTTTTTTTTTTTATTTCAGCATATTATGGGGGTACAAATGTTAAGATTATGTATATTGCCCATGCCCCCCTCCCCCCTGTTTTTCCATTCTTGAGGTACTTCACTTAGGAGAATGGTCTCCATTTCCATCCAGATTGTTGCAAAAGGTATTTATTTTTTATTTTTAATCTTTTTGTGCCTTGCAAAAGGTATTCATCTTTTTTTATGGCTGAGTAGTAGTCCATACATAGACCACATTTTATAAATCCTCTCATAGATTGATGGACACTTGGGTTGATTCTACATCTTTGCAATTGTGAATTGTGCTTCAGTAAACATTTGATTTCAGGTGTCTTTTTGATGAAAAGTTTTCTTTTCCTTTGGGTAAATACTCAATAGTGGGATTACTGGATCGAATGGTAGGTCTACTTTTAGTTCTTTGAGGAATCTCCATACTGTTTTCCATAGAGGTTGTACTAATTTGCAGTCCCATCAACAGTGTACAAGCATTTCTTTCTCTCTGCATCCATGCCAGCATCTACTGTTTTCGGACTTTTTAATAAAAGTCATTCTGGCTGGGGTAAGGTGATATCTCATTGTGGTTTTAATTTGCATTTCCCTAATGCAGGCGTCCTCAAACTACGGCCCGTGGGCCACATGCTGGTGTTTTTGCCCGTTTGTTTTTTTACTTCAAAATAAGATATGTGCAGTGTGCATAGGAATTTGTTCATAGTTTTTTTAAAACTATAGTCCAGCCCTCCAGTGGTCTGAGCGACAGTGAACTGACCTCCTGTTTAAAAAGTTTGAGGACCCATGCCCTAATGATTAGTGACGTTGAGCATTTTTTCATGTTTATTGGCCATTTGTCTTTCTTCTTTTGAGAAGCTTCTGTTCATGTCTTTTGCCCACATAAATCTCTATGTGCATAAACTTGAGAATGTGGAGTAAATGGACAAGTTCCTGGAAACATACAACCTCCCAAGACTCAACCAGGAAGAAATAGAACTCTGAACAGACCAGTAACAAACAGTGATATCAAAATAGTAATGAAAAACCTCCCGACCAAAAAAAAAGCCCTGGACCACATGGATTCACAGCTGAATTCTGTCAGAACTACAAAGAAGACCTGGTACCCATGATACAGAAATTATTCCATAATATTGAGAAGGAGAGAAACCTCCACAACTCATTTTGCGAAGCCAGTATCACCTTGATACCTAAGCCGGGAAAGGTCACAACAAAAAAAGAAAACTACAGACCAATATCCCTTATGAATATTGATACAAAAATCCTCAATAAAGTACTAGCAAACCAAATTCAATAGCACTTCAAAAAAATAATCCACCACAACCAAGTGGGCCTCATCCCAGGGGTGCAAGGATGGTTCAACATACGTAAATCAATTTATCACCTAAACAAAAGCAAAAACAGAGACTGTATGATTATCTCAATAGATGCAGAAAAAACATTTGACAAAAATAGCACCCTTTCATTGTAAAAACGCTCAACAAACTAGGTATAGAAGGAACATATCTCAGAATTATTAAAGGTATTTACAACAAACCCACAGCCAAATCATACTGAATGGGGAAAAGTTGAAAGCATTCTAAATCCCTTGGAACTGGAACAAGACAAGGATACCCACTGTTACCACTTCTATTCAATATAGTGCTGAAAGTCCTACCCAGAGCAATCAGGCAAGAGAAAGAAATGCTCATGGATAGGCAGAATCAGCATTGTTAAAATGTCCATTCTCTCTTTTCTCTCATAAAATTTATGAATGTTTTAAATCTGCTTTTCTTAGTAGAGTGTTACATGGTGCTACCAGACAGAGAGTGTGAGAGGACAGAGGCCATCCATGTGCTTGGGTTCACTCATGCATTGTCCTATTACAGATGACAGTGCCTGGAAGAGAATGGATGCTCAGTAGTGTTTGGTGAAGTCCAAGGTGTGGATTGGTACACTTGAGAGGGGAATGGCCTAGCTGAGGCAGCCACATATTACCTGATGAGTGACAAAATCATTTCGTATTTCAGGATTGAAGTGGCATTATTGATTTTTTTTTTCCCGATTGTATAAGTACAAGCTCCTAAAAAAATTTCAGAAAATTGCAAAGAAGAAAATAAAAACCACCTATAATTCTACCATTATTGCTCTTTTGGTTTATATGTCTTGACTTTTCTGTGAGTGAATTTTTTTCAGAACACAGATGGAGTTTTATGTACTTATAGTTTTGTACCTAGCTCTTTTCATTTAATATTATATTGTAGACTTCCTCTCATGTCAGTAGATGTCTACATCATCATTAAATGGCTGCATTGTATTCTGTTGTATGAAGTGTGCCATACCTCCTATTGTGGACACTTAGGTCTCTTCTGTTTTTTACCATGTAAATTCCACTGTGATGAGCATTCTTCATATTATAATTTCCATCCCCCAAGATATAGAACTTTAAGTCTAGTGGCGGTAGGGTAGAATGGAAATTGGGATTCCAGGTTTTTATTTTTGACTAGTTTTATCTCTTTAGGATTTACATTAGTCATTTGATGCATTTCAATTTCCCTTTTTCTCCTAGTAGAACTGGAATAGATATTTTAGCTTTAGATGTCTGAGACTCAGTTTTATGGAGAAATCCTTGTTTCCAGTTGGAGGATGTTAATAGTGATTATAATAATAGCAACAATAATAATGGTTAAATGCATCACTTTCAATTTGGACTATTAGCTCATTTGTAGTTCTCACAAATGGCCCTTCAGGTAGGTACTATCTGCCCCATTCACCAGATGAGAAAATAGGCGTAACCAGATCAAATCACTTATTCAAGCTCCTAAGGGTGGAGCTAAGCTATGGCCCCATGGTTGCCCATTCCTGGTGTCTGCCTTGGCAAGCAAGTTCTCTTCATTCTGTGTGTGTCTCGCAGGAAAATAAGCATACCTGATGGTGGCGAGATATAATTTCTTTATAAAGAGACACTGTACTTTTAAAACTAGAAACAGGAACATTTTATCATTTTTTAGACATTTAAAATTAAAGCGTAATTGCTTTTCTTTGACAATAGCAGATGAGAGTAGCAAGTCAGTAAGGGGACTGTGATGCTCTGGCCAACTGTGACAACTATGTATTTCCTCCTTGGATCCCCCTACACTTTCTTTGGCTAATTCAAGTTTTACTTTCTGTTCGACTGTTTTATTCTGTTCCTGGACAGCTGTTAAACATCTGTTACTCTCTGTTCAGAGAATGTGCGGTTGTTTTTGTGTATCTATACAGTGGCTCTCTGTATCCTGTTTGTGCTCTAGGAGCCTTCAGAATGAAGAGTCTTGTCCAGTGATTGTACAGTGCCTTACGTTTTCCTTGTCACTGCATCCTCAGTAACTCAATAATTACCAATAAAAATGTCTAAGAAAATTAGATACTTTTTTCCCATCAGAGGAATAAAGGAAAAGAAGAAGACAAAGTGGAAGGAGGAAATCTCTTATAAAAAAGGGTGAATTTTACATTCTTAAAAATATAGCAGTGTTCTTTAGCGTGAGGGAATCCTTTTGTGGATCTGGTCTGTGGGAGGGGTTGATAGAAAGTGTGGGAGGACATTGCTCAGAGGGGGAGCAGCCCGGATTTCCAGAAGCTAAATGTTAAAGTTGAGCATGGTTTGGATGCAGATAAGAAGTTCTTTGGTTTCCTCTACTTGCTTTAAAATTGTTCATTTTTTATTTTTAAGGTCATTTGGGGGGAATTTCTTTGCTTCCAGCCTGGATCTCTCAGTGTGGCCTGACCCCTGAATCCTACTCTCCCACACAACTTGAGAACTTGATTCTTTTCTCACAAAGACTTCTTTCCAACTCTCTCACCCGCCACCAAAAAGACTCCATATTTGCAGCTAAGTATTTTGAACAGAGAGCCCTGGCTAGAGGGCATGTGAAGTATATTTTTCTGTCCCATGTACATGGAAAAGTATGAGCTTTAAAGCCAATGTATATAAAAATGGAAAATGTCCCTCTAAGCTAGGGATACACTGTTTTCAATTTGAATATGCTGTACTTATGGGATCCATTCCCTTTAACTTGCCTCTTTGAAACTGGAAAGAAGGTGATTAGCAATGGCTTGAGATAATGGAAGAGAATAGGGAATCGAGAAAATAATTTCTTAGACTGTTCTTTTGTGAGCCTTGGGTTAGCAGAGTTAAACACTTAAATAATACAAAATAAGGGAAAACTTCGTATTTTCACATTGATATTTTTCTTTTTTAAAACTCTAATACCTTGACAGAGTACACAAATAATTTTTTTAGATAGAATCTGAGTCAGAATGAACCTGAGTAATTAACTGGTTGTTGTTGAAATCTAGCCCACCTACCACATTTTTTAAAGAAACACAGGCCTGATCGAAAGGGCAGAGACTTGTTGAAACCACAAGGGGGTTTCAGTCTAGGTCAAGTTGCTTATCTCACAAAGATCCAATTATTGAGACAATGAGGATTGCCAAGGAAGAAAGGAATTTTTAATATGACAGACCATCTTGCCTGGAGAACAGGAAAAGTTGCCTCAAATAGGTCTCTCTGACTAAGGGAGATCACCACTATGCCTGGCTAATTTTTCTATTTTTCTTTTTTTTTTTTTTTTGTAGAGATGAGGTCTCACTCTTGCTCAGGCTGGTCTTGAACTCCTGGCTTCAAGCAATCCTCCTGCTTCAGCCTCCTAAAGTGCTAGGATTACAGGCTTGAGCCAACTCACCCAGCTATGATTTTTTTTTTTAAATCAGGAAGTGTTTGTTGATTTTTATCAAATGCTATTTTTCCATCTATTGAAATGAGCATGTGGTTTTCATTATGAACCTTTCTGTACTATTTGACTTTTTTATAGAAACCATTTGCACATATCATATCCACTGACTTGAGTCTTAGAACTCCTTCAAAATGCTAACTTTACAGCCATCTTCTGCATGTGTTTTTCCTTGAATTTAATTTCTCCATCAATCTGTTCCTATCTGCTTTCTTTTTTTGTAGGGATTTCAGCATTTCTGGGCCATTAGTGATTTATCCTTTAAAAAGCCTTCTGTCATTTCATGGGTTTAGACAAGGAGAGCATACTGTGTGTCAGTCCTGCCCTCCTGAACCAGTCTCTGGGACTTTAAAAGTACCAGCCTTCCTTGCTCAAGTTTTGTCCTATAGGAACCTTCAAGTTCTTATATAATAACTTTTGAGATGTTTTATTGCTTTCTTTTGAGATGCTGACTAATAATTAGAGTTTGGAATTGCATTACATAACTTGACAACAAGGGATGAAATTTTGGGAGGTAACAACTAAAAATTCATCAGGACTTTAGCCATGGAGTAGCTGGAAGAACCTCCTGGTGGTGTTTCCAGCCCAGACTGCCAGCTTCACCTTTCCTGGACAGTGAGATAAAAACCAGATGGATTCCACTCCAGTTTGCCTGCTGTGCCCTAAAATAGCACTTTCCCAGCTCCCTACCCTCATCTAAACATTAAATTCCTCAAGTGTCCTACCTTTTAGATGTTTGTGAATGGGAAACAGAATGCCAGATGTTCTACAGCTGTTTCCAATCTGCTAAAGACTGGAGATGTGTTTCAGGCCTTCCAGCAAGGAATGAGGAAGTATCTCCACTACTTTCTAAGCAAGTTTTGTGAGAAATAGTGTTTGTGGGTGTGGATGCATGATAGGTAGGGAAGAATGTCTGGATATGGAGACCTCTCAAATTCATCCAGTTTAAAAAGGAAGCCAGTTACAGATGCATTTGTGTTTTGTTTTGTTTTAAACACCTTTAAGGTGTAGGGTTTGTCAAGCTAGTGATATAGGTTTATGTTCTGGGCCATGCAGGGATGAACATTTCAAATTGGTTTTTCTTTGTTTAAAGACAAAACTTTTTTTTCCCCCTTTTTAAAAAAAAATATCTTCAGTGCAGATTTCCTCCACTTAAGTTTTTTTGCAAGCTTTATATATAGAGCTTGTTTGGACAACGTTTATCTCATAGCTTGATCTCTGTATCCAAAGCAGTTTTTTTGCACAGTTCATTGGCTGTATGATAGTGAATATGTATATATCCTTTTGTACAATATGACATACATAATATATTGTCTTGATTTATCTTATACTTCAAACCATATTAATAGTAAACATTTTATTCAATAATGATAGGCTTCAGTGATTCAATAATCATTGGTTTAGAATTTGTTTTGGGACCCACCATTAAGTGCTGCATGTTTTAGTTTTTCTAATGTCTGTTGGAATACACAGAAAGTGAAAATGAAAGATAGGCATGAGGAGGCATGAGGTAACAGAATAGGGAACCAAGGATCCTGGATTCTAGGATTCCAAAGCAAAATGCCTAACCCCAAAACTTATTTTTTAAAACAGATTTATTGAGGTACAGTTTACATATCATAAAATTCAACCATTTTAAGTGTACAATTCAATGTCTTTTAGTAAGTTCACAGAGTTGTGTTGACTATCACCCAATCTAGTTTTAGAACATTTTCATCACCCCCAAAAGATCCCTCATTCCTCTTTGCAATCAAGTCTTGCATCAACCTCAGCCACCACTAGTCTGGTTTTTGTCTATCTAGATTTGCTTTTTCTGGATATTTAACACTAATAGAATCATGCAGTATGTGGTTTTTTGCATCTGACTTCTTTCACTTCACATAATGTTTTCAAGTTTCATCTACGTGGTAGCATAG
>VBSM01002153.1:23460805-23472438 GCA_008086735.1 Cheirogaleus medius
TAGCCCGGGCAACAAAGTGAGACTCTGTCTCAAAAAAATAAATAAATAAATAAAAAATTCTACTCTGCCAATCTCTCTCTTAATATTTAATATTTATATTTAGATCTTTTACATTTATGGTGATTATTGATATATTAGGGCTTAAGTCTGCCATTTCATTTTTTGTGTTCTGTATGTTCTGTTTTTTGTTTGTTTCTCTTTTCTTTTCCCTGTGAGTTACTTGAACACTTTGGAATTCCAGTTTGATGTATCTCTGTTGTTAATGAATACATGTATCTCTTTGTATAGCTTTTTAAGTGGTTGTTCTATGTGTGTATGTGTATGTATGTGTATATTTCTTGTATAATATGTAATTATATAACTATATAATTACAGTCTACTGGTGTCATCATTTTACCAGTTCAAATGAAATATAGACTTCTTACCTCCCTTTATATCCGTTACTTGCCCCAATTTATAATTTTCTTAAATATTTCTTCTATATACATTGAGAATTACATCAGACGGCGTTATAATTTTTGCCTCAACCATTCAAACATAATTTATAAAGCTCAGAGTAGAAGGAGAGTTTATTGTACTTAAACATATTTTTATTCTTTCTGTTCTTCCTTATTTTCTAATATTCTAAGATTTTTTTTCTTTTATCCTTTTCTTTCTATTTAAAGAACTTCCTCTAGTCATTCTTTTAGGGTAGGTCTGCTGGTAACAAATTCTTTAGTTTTACTTCATTTTAGAATGTCTCAAATTCCCTTTCATTCCCAAAGGATAATTTTGCCAGATACGGAATTCAGGCTTGACAGTTCTTTTCTTTTTTCACTTGAAATATGTTGTGCTACTTCCTTTGGCCATTATGGCTTTGATGAGACACCCACTATCATTCAAATTATCTTTCTAATATAGGTGAGGTGTTATTTTTTATGGCTGATTTCAAACTTTTTTCTCCTTCAGAAGTGTATGTATGATGTGTCTTGGTATAGATTTCTGGGTTTATTCTGTTTGGAGTTTGTTCAGTTTCTTGAATTTGTAGTGGTTTTTTTTTAACCACATTTGGGAAGTTTTCAGCTGTTTTTTTAAAATACTTTTTTCAGCCCACCTTCTTTGTCCTCACTTATTTTAGGGAAATTGTACCTTTTTGGACGATTATCAAGTTCCCTTTTTAACTGTGGAGCGTCTTTTGTTCTTGGCTTATTAAAATTAATGGAATAATCAAGAACTTTCTGGTAATGTTCATCTCTCTGGGATTTTCTTTGTTGACTCACATGCTCCATATCATGAAGTGGTGTTCTAAAATCTACCAGTATTCTTTCAAAATGCTTGAGAAGTAATAGATAAATAAATATTCTCCTCAAAGGAAGAGGGGGTATTCCATCCTATTTTCTTCACGTGCAAAATAACTCTGTAGTTTTTTGTAGAGTGAGTTTTGTTTAAAATTTTATCTTTTTTATTTATCAAAAGAACCTTAGTCTTTTGTCTAAAGCTGATCAAAATTAAGATAAGAAAATACTGTTATCTCTATACTAACAATATAACTGGGCAGCACTTGCCTATGGTGGCAAGGAGGTTCAGCCTTTCAGAGAGAGAATGTTAGCATTAGCCAACATTAGTCATTTGTTTTGTTTTGTTTTTTTAGAGATAAGATCTTGCTCTGTTGCTCAGGCTGGAGTACAGTGGCATGATCATAGCTCACTGTAGCCTCGAGCTCCTGGGCTCAAGCAATCCTCCCATCTCAGCTTCCTGAGTAGCTGGGACTATATAGGCTGATGCCACCATACCTAGCTCAACATTAGTCTTAAATCAGTTTTTATTATAGGTGATAATTTTATATTAGTGTGGGAAATCTTGTCAATCTTATGTGTTCTTCAGGTTAGATGAGAAGGAAACAATAGATCTATGAGTTCTATTTGTTTCTTGAACTAGCAAGTTGTCCCCGCTAAATACTTGTTTATTTTTAAATTTTTTCATATGGTTTGGTTAGAGTACGCTCAATTTGTTTAGCCTCTAAAGTCATTCCTGGGCTGTAGCATGTGAGGAGAAATGTGGCCCTCTTAGTTCCCATAGGGAAACTCCAGGGCTGAAAATATGTACTTTTCTTTGGAAATAACACCAGTTTGTATGCTTTAAAGAGATGAATGGTGTAGATTATTTAGTAATACTTAGTAATATTTGAGGAGAAAATAAAACTAATCTTTTTTGTAAAGCATTCCTAGTACAGAAAATTAAGGAAAAATACTATTAAGAATTGTTCAGAAATTTGTAGACTTCTCTAATAATCAATAAAGCTTTTAAAATTTATTTTATGTTTTGAATTTTCAAAATATTTTTCAACATTTTATTAAACTTTCAAATATACAGAAAATTTAAAAAAATTATACAGTGACTTACACATAAACTCATCACGTAAAATCTACAATTAACCTTTTGTTATGTATGCTTTGTCACATATCCGTTTATGCATCTTTAATCTATCCATTAATCCATCTTTTTTAGGCATTTAAAAATTGAAGGTATGAGTACACTTTCTCTTTTTAGCCTGTTGTTATTTATATGGTCTAAAATGGGCCCCCCCCAAAACTTTGGATTAAAAATATGTCTTCTAAGAAGTTCCAGTTACTGTTACCAGGTGTGGGGAGTATGTCAGTTTCTGTTTTCTCCCTGTGTTCCGTAGCCTTCCTGAAAGGTTGCCAAGAAGAGCTCATGTATGCATATGTATATGAGGCTGTGCAGCTCTGAAGTAGCTGAAGCCAAGTTCTCAGAGTATTCAGAACATCCAAACAGAATGGTTTCTCCTCAGTGTTGGGCCAGTGTGATAGGTTCTTGCTTTGCTGGCTTCTAAGGACCAATGTTCGTCTCTACTTGGGTGTTATCTTGAGTTAACAGAGGAATCGAGCAGGAGAGTGGATGAGATTGTGCCTCAGAGACCTGAAGAGAACACAGAGATAGTAAGATAGCCACACTTTGGGAACTGTACCTCCCTGGACCATAGGCTTTCAAGGCCCCTAGGGGTCGAGGGCCATGAATACTAAATGTTTTTTTTCAGTTGGGTAAAGGCAATGGCTTTCCTGGGATTGAGATTGTATTGCAAAAAATGAGACCAAACTCCCTCATTGTGTTGTAGATCTTTAAAATGCTAGATACTAATGTCATTAAAGCCCTCTTGACTTTAAAATTGACACAAAATTATGGAAATCTTATTAAAATGGTGTTGGAGATTTTTTTCCCCCTCCCCAAATTGTTTTCTATACCATGTAACAATGGACAGTGCTGGGACGTATTTTCAGAATCCACTAAGACCATGAAAATGAATGAAATAGCTCTTTTAACTGCAAAGAACTATAAACTGTCTCTCATCCTTGGGGAAACTTTTGTGAAAAGCCTATGTTCTGAGTACTCTGATAACTCAGCAAATATTTCTGAGCACCTGCTATTTATGTGCTAGTTACAGTTCTTGGTGCTGGGAATTCAGTGATGAACCAGGCAGACAAGAGCTTTGTCCTTGGGAGTTGATATTCTCATAGGAGGAGACAAACTAAACAATCAGGGGATGCTACTAATAATATTAAAACATAGCAGTTCTATGTACAACAATCTGGTGAAGTAGTTACTATTGTCCCTGTTAGAGATGAAACAAGTATGTGGAGAAATTAGAATCTTTGAGTACTGTTTTTAGGAATGTAAAATGGTATAGCTGCTGTGGAAAACAGGATGGAAGTTTCTCAAAAAATTAGAAATATAATTACCATACAATCCTTCACAGTAGCCTAGAGGTGGAAGCAACCCAAGTGTCCATAGCCAGATGAATGGATAAACAAGATGTGGTCTATCCATACAATGAATTATTTTTCAGCCTTAAAAAAGAAGGAAACCCTGCCACATGCTACAACATAGATGATCCTTGAGGGCATTCATTATGCTGAGTGCAATAAACCAGCCACAAAAAGACAAATACTGTATGATCCGAATTATATGAAGTACCTAGAATAGTCAAATTCATGGAGATAGAAAGTAGGATGGTGGTTGCTTGGGGCTAGGGGAAGGGGGAATGAAGAGTTTGTATTTAATGGGGACATGGTTTCAGTTTTGCAAGATGAAAAGTTCTGGAAATGGTTAATGGTGATGATTGCACAACAATGTGAATGTACTTAATAGCACTGAACTGTACACTTAAAAATGGTTGATGCTGGATGTGGTGGCATGCTCCTGTAATCCCAGCTACTCTGGAGGCTGAGGTGAGAGGATCACTTGAGCCAGGAGTTTGAGACCTGCCTGGGGAAAATAGACCCCATCTCAAAAAAAAAAAAAAAAAAAAAAAAAAAGGTTGATAGATTTGATGTTATGTATTTTTTGCCACAATTAAAAATTTTTTAGTGAGAAAAGTGAAGCACAGGTGTTTGATCTCACAAAGCTAATTAAGTGGCAGAGCTAGGAGTCAAGCTCCGCAGTGTGATTCCAGAGCACATGCATTTAGTTGTCATTCTGTACTGCTTCTGAAACATTTTTGATAATGGTAAGTGCTATCAAAAAAATAAAACAGTGATGTCTTATAGAAAAATGATTATGCAGGGAACTGGGGATCCTGGAGACAGAGATCAGGGAAGCCATGTTAGAGCTAAGGTCTAAAGGAGAGGAAGGGAGCCAGCAGAGGGAGCTGGAGAGAGCTGGGTGCTTGGGGCATGGATGGGGGCAGGTGGAAGCAGATGGGGTCGATCAGGGAGGGCACTGAAGGCTCAGGTGAGGGGGCTGAGTTTTATTCTGAGCCAAGTGGAAAGTCACATTTGTTTTAAACAGAGAAGAGACATGATTTTAATCTATATTTTAGTGATACTGCCAAAACTCCACTTGGAAAGGAAATTGAGAAGAAATCCCAAAATACTTATTTGTCCATTTTGTAATCAAACATCAAATTGAAGACTTCAAGTTTTACAAAAGATCCTTGCCCCTCACTTCTTTTGGTGCCATTTAAGCATATTTAAGTGTTATGAATCTACCAATGAAGGCCCAACCATTTATTTTTGAAAGATACTTAAAGATACTGTGGAAGAAAAATACTTCTTTCTTTCTTTTTTTATTTTTTTTTATTTTTAATATCATAGATGGAAAAAATACTTCTTTCCTAAGCCTACTCAGGATGGGTGAGGTCATGTCAGAATTCATCAGAGCTTATGAAATGAATTGAGAAAAAAAGGACTGGCATGCACTGAGGGTTTCTTTTGGTGACACCAGCAGCACGGATATGGATTCAGATTTCATTCAATTTTTAGTCAAAATTCCACCTGTGGATGCAGCAAATTGGTTATAAAGATGTTTTTATCTTCCCAACTTAATGAAGCTCTCAAGAACAAAGGTTTTGAAAATAAATTTAATGTAAAGAATAAATCTAATCTTAAATTTTAGGTGATATTTTTCTGACATCGTAGTTGAGAACTCATTTGAAATCCAATAAGGAATCTTCTTTCATCTTCTGTTGGATCTTCAGGAGGACTTGTTGGAAGTTTGAGTTGGTTAAATTGTCAGAGATGACTTTCAGAAAGTTGTTTTAGAGAATTATTTTGTAGTTTTGGATGTCATTATCCCTATTTTTAAAATGATATTAATAGACTTTATTTTTTAGAACAGATTTAGATTTACATAAAAATTGAGCAGATAGTACAGAGTTCCCATCTGCTCCCCTCTGGCTCATAGTTTCCCTGTTATTAACATCTTATATCAGTGTTGTACATTTGTTACAATTGATATACTAATATAGATATATTATTATTAACTAAAGTTTATAACTTAAAGTGGATTCACTCTTTGGGTTGTGTAGGTCTGTGGGTTATGAGAAGTGTGTAATGACATGGATCACCATTACAGTATCATACAGAAGAGTTTCACTGCACAGAGAATCCCCTGTGTTCAAGTATTCATCCCTCCACATGTCTCTCTGAACCCCCTGGCCACCATTGATCCTTTTTCTGTCTGCATAGCTTTGCCTTTTGCAGAATGTCACACAGTTGAAGTCATATAGTATATAGCCTTTTCAGATTGGATTCTTTCACTTAGCAATATACGTTTAAGGTTCCTCCATGTCTTTTCATGACTTGATAACTCATTCATTGTTGTCAATGAATAATATCTAATTGTCTGAATGTACCATAGTTTATTCACCTATTGAAGGACATCTTCGTTGCTTCCAGTTTTTGGCAATTATAAATAAAGCTGCTTATTATAAACATTTATGGCAGGTTTTCATATGGACGCTGTTTCCACCTCAGTTGGGTAAATTCCTAGGAGTGCAGTTGGTAGATTATATTGTAAGACTGTTCAGCTGTGGGAGAAACTGCATGGTTTTTTTCACGTGCATTTGTGGAGCTGTTCCTCCGCTTCCCCCAACCACAATTTCTGGCTGTCAGGAAAAAAAAAATCAGTTAATCAGGTTTGATATCAAAAATTGTTTATTTCTGTCTGTCTTTCAGTTATCTAGGGTAGGAAGTCTCAGTGTCCATTATTAATTTTTTTAAATTGAGGTAAAAATGTGTATTTTTCAAAATCTTAAAAATATTTGATTTGTGATATATTTATTTTGAAATTTCAGATAACATTCAAGAAGAGATTTTTGATTAGTTGAGATAGTAGTAGTATCCCATTTGCAGGTGAGGAAACTTAGGCATATAGGGGTTAGGTAAGTTGTACAAGGTCACACAGCTAGTATGTGGCAAAGACAAGATTTGAGACAGGCAGATTAGCTGCAGAATTCAGGCTCTTACCTATTTCATGATTTGAGTTTAGGACTTATATATTCATTGCTACGTTTTAGCAGTGGTTCTCAAATTTCAGTGTTGAACAAAATCATTTGGGAAGCTTATTGAAATTCAGAATCCTGGGCTTCATACACAGAGGTGTCCTGATTTGGTGGCTTGGGGAGGTACTTTAGGCAAGTAACTCCAAGTGATTCTAATGGAGAAGGTCTATAGACCATGTCGTAAGAAACTGTTACAGAAAATGAGCTGGAATCAGTGATTCAAATGAAGCACTTTTGATATGAATTCCAGAGAGCTGGCTAAGTCCTGGCTGTTATGTTTAGTTTTGCCAGATGGAACCAGGGAGTAAACTGTCCTTTACTACTGTATTCAGTAAGACACATGCCATCGCAGTGGTTCTCCTGTTGCTTGATGGTGGTTGGCTACATCATCAAGCAGGAAGAGCAACAATTGTGGGTTTGCATGTTGATTGTCAAGAGGATGTTTACATATGAATCCAAAAAGCTGGTTTGGATAGGATTGCAACATGTTTGTTTGTTTTGCATGGAACAGCATGTTAACACAGAGCAGTTATTAAACATTTGTCTTAGCGCAGGCAACAAAGCAAGACCCTATCTCAAAACAAAACAGAACAACACAACTTGCAATGACTGCTGTAACACTTAGTTTATTGCTAATTTTGTCTATCATCTTTGTAGTGTACAAAAATTCTTATCTACCATATCTGGTGATAGGTGTGTATACCTAAGGTAGAAGGAGACTTGGAAAAATAATTGCAGTATCAAAGATATTATCTTATACAACAATTAGTAATTTTTTTTTTATCTGCTCCAAAAACCAAAAACCAATTTTGAAGAAATTCTGTTCTGTTACAAAGTAAGGATTCTTTATATAGCTGTATGTGATTGATTCTTAGATACACATTTTAATCTCTTTGAAACTGGAGTGTGTCTTACAGTTTGGCATCTTAAAGTTAGTTGTGTTAGTACTTTTTCTTTAACAGAACATAAAGTAATGGTGTACTTAATAGCTGGTGGATTTTAGATTTTATGAAGTATGTTATTCTATAATAATTGCTCTAAAAAGAAAAGGTCCCCCTTCCCCAGTGTCTGTTATAGCACTACTGGGACTTGCCCTTGGTGCTTTGTATTTCAGAGCCATAGGGTGTAAGGCAGAGGTGGCAGCGAGGCCAACTGACTCATGCGTGTACCTCAGACAAAATTGTCCCAAAGTCTTCCTAGGTGGATTAGCATTGGTTCTGTTAATATGCAACAGGTTATTATTAATAGAATGCTATTTTAGTGTCTTTTTCAGGAAATTCTTCTCTCTCTCTGTCAAGGATTAAAAGGGATCAGTTATTGGGACATAGACTTTTAAGGGCAATAAATAAAGGTCCCAAATGTTAAGCATACAAAAACTGTTTTTTGTCTTTACATATACACACACTTGTGTATCTACCACCCAAATCAAAATAGACAACATCTGCAACATCACAAAGGCTCTGATGTGTCCTTTCTTAGGCAGTACCTTCCACCTCTCCAGATTACCCACTATTCTGATTTCTATCAACACAAATTTGTTTTATCTATTCTTGACCTACTCTGGATATTTCCTATAAATGGAATCATATAATATGTGGTCTTTTGTGGCTGGCTCATTTCACTTAGCATATTGTATTCAAAGTTCATCTTTGTTGTAGCATGTATCAGTACTTCATTCCTTTTTATGGCTGAATAATATTCCATTATACATATATACCATACTTTTTTAATCCATTCATCCAATGGTAGACGTTTGGGTTGTTTGCACCTTTTGGCTACTGTGAATAGTGCTGCTTTGAGCATTCGGGTACACGTTTTTGTGTGGACATATGTTTTTACTACTTTTTTATATACTTTTGGTATATAACTAGGAGTGGAATTGCTGGGTCATATGCAAACTTTATGTTTAACTTTTTGAAGAACTGTCCAAATATTTTCCAAAGTGGCTGTACTTACTGTATTTTAAAACTCAATTTCTTTTCCGTATTCTTTTCTTTTCTTTTTTTTGAGACAGAGTCTCCCTCTGTTGCGCAGGCTAGAGTACCGTGGTGTCAGCCTAGCTCACAGCAACCTCAAACTCCTGGGCTCAGCCTCCCAAGTAGCTGGGACTACAGGTGCACAACCTGATGCCTGGCTAATTTTTCTATTTTTAGTATATATGGGGTCTCACTCTTGCTCAGGCTGGTCTCAAACTCCTGAGCTCAGTCTTCCTTTCTCGGCCTCCCAGAGTGCTAGGATTACAGGAGTAAGCCACCACACCCAGCCCGGATTATTTTCTTCTTTGGATTTTAATGGTTTTTCTAATTTTTAAAGGTGAATGCTCAGCTTATCATTTTTCAACTTAATTATTTTCTAAAATAAGCACTTTGTGATTTTCTATAATTAAGTTTTTTATTTTAGCTGTAGCACGCAAGTATTGATATGTAGTATTTTTACATCATCTTCTCAGTATTTTCTAATTTACATTATGATATCTTTGACCGATGACTTATTTAGAATTGTTTCTTAAGTTTATTTCCAAACAAATATTTATTTCCTAATCATTGTTTTGTTACTAATTTCTAACTTGATTGTTCTGTGGTTAGAGAATGTGGTCTTTACTATAACAGTGGTTTCAATAAAAGTTACATGCAAGAAACATAAAGCATGCTAAGTATTTTGAGCATGAAGGGATGATGTGATTGGAGAGCTTGCCGTAGCCCTGGGAATGGCTAGAAGAGTTGGATCTGACCTGAAATTCCAGAATTGAGTCACTAGAGGAACTCCTGCCTACTAGGTGAGCTCTGGAACTATTGAGTTCCATATGTATCACCAGCTGTGATGGGGTCCATAGAGTCTAAATCAAGAAGCCTCTGCTGCTAGAATGAACTCTCAATTCCTAAGAGTCTAGACAACAAAACTAAATAGAATGCTCTTCCAGAAAGTCCTCACCTTTCACATCCTTGCTGACTAGCTAAGAAGCAACCTGTATAAAAGGGGAGGATGAGGACCTCTGCTTCGCTTCTCTCTTTCGAGGCTTGTGTACCACCTACAATTGGCAGAGCCTAATCCATCTTTAGAAGCTGAATTTTAAGAGTGTCTGGGAATGTCATTTTGAGCTTTCTAAATTCTGCTTTTTAGTAAGGTACTTCCAGAGGTTAAGCAAACCACTTCATCTCTACCACATCAATCCTTTTTTTAAAAAGGATTATTTATTAAGACTTTTTTCCCCATATGTGCTTGAAAAGAATGTGCATTGCATACCTGTTGGGTGATCCCATTGAACCTGTCTGCATCAATTGTAAGATGCATCATTAGTTTATGTTCCATTAAGAAGAAAAAAGCTGGCACTTAAACCAGACTCAATGATTTCTTCTTTCTTAGAGTTGTTTTATTTATACTAATATTTCTTTCAACTTATTTAAATGTTGATTTTTTTTTACTATTGTGCATACATGTAAAAAATGAAATAGCGAAATAAGTTGGTCTAAGTGTTCCTGAAACTTCTTCATAATCAGTCTCTTCTGAATCATTTTTCTACTCGGAATTATTGATATTTTTGTTTTTCTACATGATTATGTCACCATAGAAGGTATTGGTGACATAGCATTGCTTAAAGAGTGCTCTTCTATTATCTCCTGAATTTTTTTTTCAAATTTTGCAGACTTTTTATTCTGAGACTTTCTTGATCTTACCAGGAGATATCAATAAAAGTTTGTAGCAGTGATAAGACTCAAATTCCTTCATCAGATTGTTCTTAAATTTTTGTTTTTGACTGAAACATTAAGGAGTAGCAGTTGTTTAGTTATGCCTCTAGTAATAATAAGCAAATTCACAGATATGCAGGCAATGATGTGTATATGTCAGAATTGATTTCAGAGATGTTAAAATGTGGGAAAATGCATCTTATAATTGGTGAAGTATATTATGTCTGTTAGATCAAGCTTGTTATTATGTTAGCCAAATCTTCTATATCTTTTTTGCCTTTGAGAAAAATTTTATTTTTACATGTACATCTGTCAATTTTTGCTTTATATATTTTGAGACTATTTTGTTAGATGCATATAAATTCAGACTTGTTAACTTTGTGATTAATTGAATAATATGTCATTATCTAGTGACTCTTTTTATCTTTAGTCTATTTTTCTTTCCTTAAAGTCTATTTCGCCTACCCATAGCATCTGTCTAGCAGTATCAATTTTTCTCAGTAAGGATTTGTCTGGTATATCACTTTCTGCCCTTTTACTTCCAATTTTATGTATTCATATATTTTAAATGTTTAAATGTACCTCTTACAATAGGGGATTTAGTGGTTTTTTTTTTTTTTTGCTCATTTTTTTGAGTCCAAGTTTTTAAACTTGTTCCTTTTTCCCATTTATATTGATTATAAATGCATCAGTTATTTATTACTGCATAACAAATTGCTCCAAAATAATTAGCTTAAAACAACAGTCAGTTGTCTTTCTCAGTCTGGGAGTTGGCTGGCAGTCCACGTGCTGCTCTTATCTGGGTTCACTCATGTGGTTTCATTCAGCTGGCAGGTCTGCTGGGGCTGAGCCCATCCCTGATGAGTTCACTTACATGTGTAGGGCCTTAGCTGAGGTGCTGCAGCAGCTGGGATGTCTGAGACTCACTCTCCATGTGGTTTATTTCTACAATAGATTTCATTCTCAAGGTTGACCCAAGCTTCCAGCAACCTTGACAACCTGAGAAGCATGAAGCTCTTGGGGTTGCAAGAGTGGAGGAAGAAGACCTTGTGGCATGGGCTCTGGACCCTACACATTGTCACATCTGCCACCTTCTCTTGAGACTTTGGGAAGTCAAAAAACCAGTGCAGAGAATACAGTGAGAAATAGACACCCCTTCTTTTTTTTTT
>VBSM01002153.1:23479750-23490459 GCA_008086735.1 Cheirogaleus medius
AAAAAAAAAAAAAAAAAATCTAGTTTCCATCTGTCTGTGGGTATTATTCTGGGCATTGTCTTCTGGTTCATAGGTCAGTGTATCCACCCCTTCACCATGATCACATTCTCTTAATTTGTTTGTAGAAGTGCTGCATGTTCTCTTTCTATTTACTCATATTCTTAATCTTTTGTTTCATTAGACAAATAATGAAATAGGAATTAAACACAACGGAGGACTATTAAAGTCAAAAGCTATTTCTTTGAAAAGCTTAGTGAATTAAACTGACTCCACTATGGTTAATCAAAGAAAAGAGAAAGAATATATGCATTGTAGGAATGGAAATATTGCAGAGGTTAATCATTAATAAGAGGATATTATGAATGACCCTGTGTCAATAAAAAAAATTCATCAAATGTCCATGCATTGACCATCTCTCATCCACTGAACTAAAACTGCCTGATGTCCCTCTGGATTATATTTCCTCCCACCCCAACCTTCTTAGAAGGAATCCCTGTCAAGAATTTGGTGTTTCTCATTCCTGCGCATTTATGTATACTCTGCTGTACATATCTGTCTGTCCCCAAAATATTTATAAGTTGATGTGCTGGATTTTAAACCCTCTATACAAGGTATTGCATACAGTATAAGTTCTCCAGCCTGCTTTTATCATTTTGTGAGATTCAACCACATTGATAGCCTTAGTTCATTTTTTAAAAAAAATTGTTGTGGGGATTCTATTTTATGAATATATTACATTTTATTCCTTTTTCTTATTGAAGGATATTTAGGTTGTTTTTCTGTTTTAAACAGTACTGCTATGAATATCATAGGTGAGGGCTATATGCTAGAGCATCTTTAGGATAAATACCTATGTACAGAATTGCTGGATGGTAGCACATGCCTATATTCAACCTTGCTAGATGTTACCATATTGTTCTCCAAAGTAGTAGTAGTTTAATTGTTTGATTTTTTTTTTTCAGTGCCTGAAGACCTCTCATTAGAAGAGAGAGAAGAACTTATAGACATTCGTCGAAGAAAAAAGGAACTTATTGATGACATTGAGGTAAAAAAAAAACTCTGTTTTTTTCTTTTGGGTAAAATAGTAGAGTAGCTTCACAAAAATGTAAAAAAAATGGGTGTTTACTGTGTGTATATAAGAACCACACAAAGAGACAAAGCAAAAGAGTTTTCCCAGATGGTAAAGCAAAGACTACACACCAGACTGTGCAGACCCTGGTCTGGAAATCAAGATGTCGTAGAACTGTAGTCAGCAGTGATCAGTCGGCTTATGGCTCAAGAGCCATACCTGGCATGTTTAACCAGCAGTGATCCTCAAAAGTATCACTCTCTAAAATTGTGCAATAAGACCTTGTTTCATTTACCATTATCCCTAGCACCTAGAATGTTACTTTTTCCATTTTTGGCACTCAGCTATCCTTTGAATGAACACCTAGGCATATATTGAGTTCCAGCTATGTACCAAGTGCCTCCTAGACACAAATTAAAGATAAATAAAAACACAGGCAAATAAACATCATATTTCCCACATTTGTGTACTTTACTCAGAGGGACAGGGTGGAGGAGGTCCCATAGGAGAAGCAAATGAATAAAACCACAGTCTCAGAGTTGGAGTGTCTATGATTGTTACAGAAATTATTCAGAAGGCCAGCTTTGGCTCCTTGTGTTTGGGGCTTCCTTGGGAAAGTCAGTCAGACATTCAGCTCTTCTTTGAGAAGCTTCCCAGTCATTGTCATTGCCAAAATAAATGTGGCCTCATAGACTAGGCCTTGTCCTAGACAATAACCCCTTTCTAGGAGCTTGCATTTTAAGTCTGAAGTTTCTTGGCATACAGTAATAGGGTTCTGAATAAAAATGTCTTTGTATTTGAAAGATAATTTGTGGAAATTTTTCTTCTAAGGTTACCCTGAGGCTCCCACCCAGTAGGGGCCACACTGAGGGAAAGGGAAGTCTTATCCCCTTCTCTGAGTGTCGTGGGGCAGTTCTATTTTCCCCCCTGGGCTCTGTCCATGGTGCTTCATCTCAGACGAAGTGATAGAAATCATCCTGAGACTGGCAGTTAAGTAACTTGATACCAACCTAAACATGTTTGAGCTTCAGCTTCTCCCCTGGTCTTCCCAAGAACATAGGTAGCATTGAAGGGGGGCAGAAAGTAGGTGACCGTGAGTAGGGCAAGGTTGAATAGTGCAACTAAGTGAACTCAGGACTCACAGCTTTCCTTTTGCTGGTTTGTTTTTATCTTTTTACACCTGTGATACTCATCTACTGTCTCTTCCTGATTTTACACACAAATACCTATTATCTGCCTAGTGGACTCCTCTGATCCAGTATCTGATGAGAGGTGGACAAATAATTTTGTTTTCTCCTGAGTTTATCTCTAGCTATGTTGTTAGAAGTGTTGGTTTTCCCATCCCTGTGGTGCTTAGGTGAGACCTCAGGGAAGCCTATGCCTAGAAGGCTAAACTTTCTCTGAGTCTAGGACAGGGGTCCTCAAACTCATGCGGCCTGCCAAGGACATTTATCTGGCCCGCCGGGTGTTTTTGCCCATTTTGTTTTTTTACTTCAAAATAAGATATGTGCAGTGTGCATAGGAATTTGTTCATAGTTTTTTTTTAAACTATAGTCCAGCCCTCCAATGGTCTGAGGGACAGTGAACTGGCCCCCTGTTTAAAAAATTTGAAGACCCCTGGTCTAGGAGGAGGAAGGTTAAGACCCCTGCCCCTAAATTCCTTCTGTTTTGACAGAGGCTGAAATATGAAATTGCGGAAGTGATGACAGAGATCGACAATCTAACTTCTGTAGAGGAGAGGTAAACAGTTTATGGCTACAACTTCAAGTCATTTAATTTCTTTTCTCCCCACCTCCATCTTCCAGCTGAACTTGTAAGAACTGATGACTATAGCAGGGGTAAGAAGGGTTGGGATTGGGAAGTGGGGAGCCTTTGGAATTGTTCATTCCTCTTCCCTTCCCCCACCCCCATTCCTTCCTGCTCTTTAAGGACGGGTCAGGGCATCTTTGGGTGTTACCTGTCTTTCTAAGTCATTGTCTACCTTGTAGGTTTGGGAATAAGCACAGGCACTTCAGAGTCAACCTAAATAGAAATTCCTTATCTGTATCATAAGGAACTGTGGTTTATTAAAATAACTGGTTTTGATCATTGGCCTTTTCTGAAGAAGTATTAATATCTCTCATGTTATCTAATTTTAAAAATAGTGAAGCCTGCCACATAACTCCTGCTTCCAGCACGGAGGCTGGAGGGCGCCTCCAAGAGGGCCTGTGCTTTCCTTCATTGAGTTGAGAGGGAATATGCTGAAGGGCTGTGACTCAGTTGCACTAGGGGAGAGCAGAAAGTCACTGTTCTGTGAAAAAAACCTGCCAATGATTTTTTAAATTATTTCATGTGAATAGCAAAACTACTCAGAGGAACAAGCAGATAGCTATGGGAAGAAAGAAATTCAACATGGATCCCAAAAAGGTAAGAGAATGCTTTGTCTTTTGGAATGCATACAGGAGATTTATTGATTAATTTTTAATGGCTGTCTCCCTTTTGGACAGAAGTGGTCATATCACCTAATAAAAAGAATGTGCATTGATGTTAAATTTGTTATCAGAAAAGGGGCTGCCAATGTATGGGTGAAGTGAAGTACCTCTTGGGCTGGCGCCCTGGGTGGAAAGGCCTTTTTCTCAGTGTGAACTTGTGCATAAGGAAACGGCCTCACAGGAGCCCTTGAACAACTCATGCAGGCCCAGCATGGAGCCAGGCAGAGCCCTTGCTGTCAGGTTTATTTCCCTTTGTCTTCCTTCTTGAGCTGGGCCCTATAGCTGGGGAATCACATGATGAGTAAGGGGCAGAGGTAGGAGTGGAATCCAGGTGTACACAGTTTATAGACTTATCTGGATGAGTTAAATGGTATAAATAAAAGGACTTTATTCTTTCCATTCACCTTAAAAAGAAGGTATCTGTATGAAAGAATAAGGAATCTCTCCAGAATTAAGCCAACATCTTGCTCTTTCCTCAAGTTGGATTTTTTTTTTTTTTTGGAAGACAGAATCTGTCTCTGTTGCTGCGTTAGAGTGCAGTGGTGTCATCACAGCTCCCAGCAACCTCGAACTCCTGCCTCAGCCTTTCAAGTAGCTGGGACTACTGGTGCATAGCACCATGCCCGGCTAATTTTTCTATTTTTTGTAGCGATGAGGTCTTGTTTTTGCTCAGATTGGTCTTGAACTACTGACCTTAAGCAATCCTCCCGCCTCAGCTTGTCAAAGTGCTGAGATTATAGTGGTGAGCCACTGTGCCTGGCTTCAAGTTGGATTTTTTAGGAAAACATCTGAGAACGGTGAAACCTGAAGCAGATAGCTTCTTGTTTTTGAGATCTAAGTAAAGGATTTGGCAGAATCTATAAAGGTTTTTGGAAAATATGACTCAGCTGTAACATCATTTTCATATGGGTAGAACAAAAGGTAGAAAGGGTAGAACTGAGTCTTTAGGGTCTAGGAGAGGGATGGTGTGTCCATGGAAAGGTCTTCTAGCTGTAGAGCTTGTTTACTGCATTCTTTATGGTCTTTAATGAGTGTTCACTTTTAACAGTTTCCTTGTTTTTCTGACATTGAGCCTCTTTGCTAATTAGTTAATTATTTGTTCATTCAATAAATGTTTATTGATTGTAGGAATTACATTTTACAAGGTTTAAGATCTGTAAACTTACATTTATAAGTGCAAGTGCAGTTAAAAATGATATTTAAAGAGATGTATATCATTACTCTCCGTTTACCATTTGTAGATTTGAATTTTCTTAAGGTCCAGCACATCTGCAGCTGGAAGAGCGTTTTTGTTCAATTTGGACACTCTAGCCACTGTGAAATTTTTCCTATTGCTTCCTAATTCTCTGCCTGTGGGGCATAAATCAACTCCAGAATGGAATGAGTCACTTTTGTGAATTTGGTAATGATTTGATATTTGAGGTTAGTTACAGTTTTTTTTTTTCTTTAGGAGTTGAATCTACAGAGTTATTAGCAGATTTAATAAGCATTGGAAGCATCTCAGGATACTTTACAAAAGTGGAAGTTTTCAAAACTGGACCTTGTGTTTTGTTTGTTTGTTTGTTTTTTGAGACAGAGTCTCACTCTGTTGCCTGGGCTAGAGTGCCGTGGCATCAGCCTAGCTCACAGCAACCTCAAACTCCTGGGCTCAAGCGATCCTCCTGCCTCAGCCTCCCGAGTAGCTGGGACTACAGGCATGCTCCACCATTCCTAGCTAATTTTATTTGTATATATATATATATTTTTTTTCTTTTCTCTCTTTTTTTTAGTTGTCCATCTAATTTCTTTCTATTTTTCTTAGTAGAGACGGCATCTCGCTCTTGCTCAGGCTGGTCTTGAACTCCTATCTGCCCTCCTCAGCCTCCCAGAGTGCTAGGATTACAGGCGTGAACGACCATGCTCACCTTATGTTTTAAAGGGACCCAAGTGCAGCATAAGAACACCAATAAGTTCATGGATAGATTCTAATCTCATGAAATAGAAACAACTACTTATTTTTTTAACACCTTAAGGACCGCTCACGAGTTTTCTCCTATTTCGCCTGTCATCTGTTTAAGGACCGCTCATGAGTTTTCTCGTTTTTCACTGTAGTTATGATGATTTAAATAATGTGCAGTTTGCCCAAAAATGCGCGGTCCCTGGCGTATGTCTTAGAGATTTCTATGCGGTACGAAAGGTGTTAAGTGCTGCTACCACTGTGCATCACATTTTAGCTCTGTGAGCATGAACTTACCTTCATGCTTGTGAAGTCCTCTCTGTCAGGTTCTTGCCCATCTTATTTAAATGTATTTTGTGTCAGATTTGCAGTAATAAGGGCTGACATAGAGAACTTAACTATTTGCCAGGAACCATGGTAAGGAAGCACTTTACTTTAGTCTTTACCTTATAAGGTGTAGGGGCTTTCATTTTCATTCTCATTTCACAGTTGGGGAATGAAGCACAGAGCAACCAAGGAACTCATTACCATCCTGAGCAAGGAACCCGGCTCCAGGACTTGGCACTGTAACTGCTGCTGTCTGTGAGCTGGGCGGGAGCCTCTGGGGTGGGTTGGTAGGTAACCTTGGTAGCCTTGAGCCCAGCCTGGACAATCCCAGACCACTAGTCACCCGTGTGGTGTCTTCCTCACCACATCTGAGGAAGTAGCTGTTTAATCTGCTTTGCCAGGACTATGCCAAATTACTCAGGAGGCTTCATTTTTCATTCCTCTTCACCTAAAAGATTATTTTTATATTAATTGCTGGTTCTGTCTGACAACTTATTTGTAATTGTGTTGCTTGATAAAAGCAGATGGCATATTTAGTCTGTATGTGGTCTTTTACTGGGAAAAAATTAACAAAATTCCTTCGTTTTGTAGACTTGGACATAGCACTTTTCCTAGTCTGCTAGGGCTGCCATAGCAAAGTACCATAGACTGGGTGCTTATACAACAGAAATTTGTTATTTTCTCACGGTTCTGGAGGCTGGAAGTCTGAGATCAGGGTCCCAGCAGGGTTGGGTTTTGGTGAGGGCCCTCTTCCTGGCTTGCAGATAGCTGCCTTCTTGCTGTGTCCTCACATGGTAGGGAGTGGGGGAGCTTGCTTGCTCTAGGATATTTTTATAAGAGCACAAATCCCATCAGACCAGTCCCCCCCATGACCTCATGTAACCCTAATTATCTCACAGAGGCCCCATCTCCAAATACCATCACATCAGGGTGATTGTATCATTGGGCTTCAACATATGAATTTTGGGAGGATACAGACATTCAGTTCTTAACTACACAGGATGATCTCACAACCTTCAGATGCAATCCAAAATTATATCTATCCCCAACCCCCCGCCCCCCGTTAAACTGTGTAACTTTGTGAAACATGAAGATATTGTCAGAGTAAATAAATTTTGGGGGGTTAGGAGGAAATTTTTTTAAGTTTCCAAGTGATAACATTTTAAGGAAGGAGCTTTGGTTTGTTTAGGTATATGAAATTCTAGAAGTAGCACTTGAGTTTATAAATAAGAGGAAAACTTTGATTAGATCAAGGAAGCTGAAAACACTCTACAACTTCTCCCTTTTATCATCAATTTCCAAGAAGTGCCTTAAATAAAAATATATAAATCTGTATAACAAGTAGAAGTTCAGTCATTGGAGCAGAAATTGAGGAATCACTAAAAGAAAGAAAATTAATGGGATCAATTTAAGAAGGAAGCGATGCCCAAAACACATATAAGAAAGAACTGCTACAGGAAGTGAGAGCAGCTTCAGGGTTTAGCAAGCTCAGAGGAGGCAGATTCAAGGAATAAGACTGTAGTAGGGACATTGAGACTGTTCACCCTTTGCTGAACTTGGGCGCAGCAGTGGTGTGTGCCCTCAGGTGGGAAAAGCAGGAGGGAGCACTTAGTCCTTGAAAGCAGGCAGCATCCTAGTGGCTGGCAGCACTAAGAAGAAGGAAAAGACAGACCCACTCCCAGAGACCAGCTGTTGGCACCCTGCACCTGGCTGCCTAACCTGCTTCTTTGCCACATTGCTGGAGGCAGCTGCAGTAAAAACCAGAAGCAGACCTCATTCTGTTGGGCTAACAGTGACCTTTAAATACACAGATGAACCCCTAGCCAGCCAAGTACCACCAAACATTGGAGGAAACCAACACTGTGAAGGAGACATGAATCTGGACAAACAGAAGAACTAATGCTGGAGGAAATTCACAGAACAGAAACAAAAGAAGGAAACTTTTTAAAGTAGGATGTTTGTTTTATAAATATCATCAAAGGGTTATGATAGGATGTATCTTATCCATGATACAAAAACACTGTGAAAAAGAACTTTGGAAATGCAAAATAGGAATGTCATATAATAACTTGAGTGCAGGGCTGTACCATAGAGAAGACATGGCTGAAGAGTGGATTAGTGTGCTAGAAGAGAGAGAGGAAGAATTCTTTATATGGTTTTGCACAGCACTGCAACAAGACACGGAAGATGGGTCCAGCAGCCCAAATTTCATCTGTTAGAATTCTCAGAAGGAGAGAATGGAAAATGGAGGAAATTTCAAGGAAATTTTGGAATATTTTAGAGGTATACTAAGAGAAAATCCTTAGATCCAAAAGCCTCACCAAATGACAAGCAGGATAAATTTTTAAAAGACCTACACATATGGCCGGGCATGATGACTTACACCTGTACTTCTAGCACTCTGGGAGGCCAAGGCGGGAAGATTGCTTGAGGCCAGGGATTTGAGACCAGCCTGAGCAAAAGAAGTGAGACCCCATCTCTACCAAAAAAAAAAAAAAAAGAAAACCAGACATGGTAGCTCACGCCTGTAGTCCCAACTACTTGGGAGGCTGTGGCAGGAGGATTGCTTGAGCCCAGGAGTTTGAGGCTGCAGTGAGCTGTGATGACGCCACTGCACTCTATCCTGAGCGACAGAGCAAGACTATATCTCAAAAAACAAAAACCCAAAAAGATTTATATGTAGATACATTAAGTAAAATATCATAAAACTTGAGAATAAGGAGAAATTCATTAAATTTCCTAACAAGGAAAGACTAGATTACCTAAGAAGAAATGAGAATCATAGTGAGCTTATTGTCAGAGACCCACCAGATCAAAGACAGTAGGGAAATAGTGTCTCCTAAGGTCTGAGGAAAAATCATTTAAGACCCAGAATTCTATCTATCCAGACTATCACTCACAAAAGATGGTAGGTAAAGACATGTTCAGATGTACAAGGACTCAGAAAGTTAACCACCAGGACTTTGATCTGTAGTAATTGAGAGATTGGAGCATTGCACCTCAAAACAAGAAAGGAATCCACAGAATAAAAAAGAAAAGACATAGAAAGAAACCAGCAAAACTTATGTAAGTCTAAATGAGAAATTGATTGTTTAAAAAATATTTTTTTAGCTGGACACAGTGGCACATACCTATAGTCCCACATCCTTTGGAAGCTGAGGTGAGAGGATTGGTTAAGGCCAGACTGGGCAACATGTAATGAGAACCCTCTCTAAAAAAATTTTTAAAAATATTTTTTAAAGTCTCAGTTTATCTCAATATATAAGTAGCAAAGGAGAAAGGAAGGAGGGAAGTATAGTTGGCTATGGTTTTCTAGATGTTGATAGATAAATATAAGTTTAAATATTTGTTCAAATTGTAAGAGTAATGATGAAAGATAGGAATAAAATAGGATTTCTAAATTTGGAACACTGGCCTTCTTTTGTGAGTATTTACCAAGTGTATATTAGTATCCTAGGGCTACTGTAACAAATGACCACAAACTGGGTGGCTTAAAACAACAGAAATCTATTATCTCACAGTTTAGGAGGCCTAGAAGTTCAAGGTCACCTCTGAGGGAGACTCCCTTCCATGCCTCTCTCCTGGCTTCTGGTGGCTGCTGGCAGTCTAGTGCTCCTTGGCTGTGGTTGCATCACTCCAGCCTGCCTCCATCATCACAGCGCCTTCCCCTCTCTATCTCTCTTGAGGACACATGCCACTGGACCCACAGCAGGCCTGCTCTGTGTCCTCCTCCCCCTCAGCTTTTCTATGTCTCACCTCCCAGATGCAATTCCTTTCTTAATCATAACTGGTCTCTTTGCCTCTGTCTTTCGACTCCCCAGTGACTCTGTTTTCCACAACCAGAGTCTCAGTCTTTGGCAAAGGAAGCTGGAGCTTTGTTAGGGCCTCCTCTGCCTTTGTTATGTGACCTTTATAAGGACAGAAGAAATCACTTTGTCCTGAGCCCATTTGCTTTTCTCAAATCCCTATAGGTTGTTTCATGCATTCTACAAAAAAAAGTCCTAGTTTTTTGGGAGTGTTGAACTTTTGGGCAGGTCATAAACATCCAGAAGAGCTCACAAAAGCCTCATCCCTAAGCCCATTCAGTTTGGGGGGCTTCGGCTAACAGTGGCCAGGGCCTTAGCTGTGTGTCGGGCCACCAGCCTTGTGACTGCAGAGATTGCAGGACCACCAGTGATCTCTGAGGGCAGCCCTGTCTTTTCCTGCCCACCTCTAGCCACTGGCTTCTCAATTTGCCTCACTTGTTTCCTCTTATAAAGTGAATAGCAAAGCACCAGAGCGGTCATTCCTGTCCCAGGCTTTGTTTTCAGGGAACTTGGGCTGGGACAGGCATATTTTAGGATTAGAACTTTGTTGTTATATTAGCATATGCATGTCTTGAGATTTAGATGGTACCCATTTAAATTCCCACCAGAAATATATGAGAATTAATTTAGGATTGTCAGACTTGTGAATTTTTTGGAGAATAACATATAGCATAGCACACAAATTTCAAATGTACAGTTTAAAGAATCTTTACAAATTAATATACTCATATAACTGCAACCCAGAATAAGACATAGTTACAGAACATTACAGGGCACCTTTTCCTCCTAATGAGTTTATTTGCCAAGGTAACCAGTATTCTATCACCATAAATTAATTTTGCCTTTTTTTAAACCTTATGTGAATGGAATTAAAACATACTAGTCTGTGTCATCTTTTAGTCCTTATCATGCTGTTAAGTGTGCATTCCATTTCATTGCATGTAGTCTTCCATCATATGAATATACCAGAATGGATTTATCTCTTCTCTTATTGACTGACTATTGGGTAACATTTCCAGTGTTTGGAAATTGTAAATAAGGCTGCTATGGATGTTCATGTATTTAAAAAATAATAGAGGCCGGGCATGGTGGCTCACGCC
>VBSM01002153.1:23490751-23517768 GCA_008086735.1 Cheirogaleus medius
AAAAAAAAAAAAAAAATAACAGAAAATCTCCAGATAGACCATCGGGGTATGAGGCAGCCCTGGCCTTAGGCATTGAGAATTTTAGTTGGAAGAGCCTCTCTGAATTTATAGAAATAGCCTCCTGACAAATAAATTCCTGAATTCCTTATTATCTTACTAACATTGCCAACATATATTTTGAAACCAGCTCTGAAGCTAGTAAATTTTTGCTATTATTATAGGTCCTTGGGATTTCCTAGGAGACAGAATGGAGCTGACTCAGGACAGGGGCAGCCCCTTGCCTTTTGAGATTGTCAGCTATGCTGTAAGCCCTTAAAGTAGGCAGCATGAGTTTTGACTGGCATAAGCTTGGTGGCACAGTGTTGTCAGTTAACATGTTTTCTGACTCAGATAACAAAATCCAGTGAAAAGTAATTCACACAATGGAGGTTAATGTATTTAAAAAATAATAGAGGCCGGGCATGGTGGCTCACGCCTGTAATCCTAGCACTCTGGGAGGCCGAGGTGGGCGGATCGCTCAAGGTCAGGAGTTCGAAACCAGGGTGAGACCCCATCTCTACTAAAAATAGAAAGAAATTAATCGGCCAACTAAAAATATCTTTGCACATAGCTGCTATAGCAGTAGGTGGCTCCCAAGTGGCAGAAGTGAGGACCCTGGTGCTCATCTTGGCCTTTCCCTTGTAAGATGGCCACCTTGGCTCTGGTCATCCATCTGTGTTTAAGGCAGGAAGGAGGAGGAGCAGTGTCTGCTCAGGAGTTACCATTTCCCAGGTGTTCCTGTCTGTCTGGCCAGATCTGTATCACAGGTCATTTCTAGTTCCAGGGGAGGCTGGGAATCTGTTGATCTAGTGAGGGATGGCAGGGAAAAAGGAGATTAGGATGGCTATTGGGTTGGCCAACCAGCAGCATCTATAACATACAGTGTGTTCCTCCCAGACACAAGATAGATCATTTTCCTAAGTTTGGGAAATCTGATATTACTGTTATTTCTGCCTTTATAATTTCTAGTAACCACTTATAATGGTTTGTTCAGTAACTCATTTATTTGTCTTTTAACCTGTTAACTTGCCAGGAGAAGTAACTGTGCTTTCCTTTGACAGATAAAAGGTAGTATGGTGTTGTGAAAATCAGATTGTGCAGTTGTATGGGTCTCTCCAGTATTATTTTTGCTGTGTCCAAACCAGTAAGGTCATTACACTGAGTGTATTTCTATCTTTGAAAAATGAGTTTGAGTGACCCTTCTAACTAGTGCTTCCTTTCTAATGTTCTGCTTCAGGGAATTCAGTTTCTAATAGAAAATGACCTGCTACAGAGTTCCCCAGAAGACGTCGCCCAGTTCCTTTATAAAGGAGAAGGCCTAAATAAGACTGTCATTGGGGACTATCTAGGGGAAAGGTAAGTTGAAAGGAGGATGAGCAGCTCTACGTGGGCCCACCCAGCCCTGCAGCCTGGCCTGGGCTCATGTTCCTCTTTAGGGGCTCTTAACAGCCTATGGGCATGACACAGCCATGGGCTATTGGTGTACAAATGCTCCTCCCCAGTGCAGTCACTTCCTCTCCTGAGTCTGTGTGAGGAGGGAGAGTTGTTAGGGTATTCTGGGGCCAGGTGAGATGTGTGTTCCTCTGGAATTCTTTATTCAGGGGAACCATGACAGAACCCACAAATGCCATGCCCTTTTCTCCTGCTCTTGGAAAGCAACTTAATTATCTTTTGTTTTGCCCAGAAATACACCAGATTTCTTAGTGGTTTTCTTTCCCTTATTACTTGGGGTATGAGAAAAGGTTTAAAATTATCCATTTTTTAAATGAAAAGCCACAGATCAGATTTATTTTCTCAGCCTTCTCCACTAAAAGTCCATTTACTGTGCTTAGCAGAGGTTAGGGGCAAGAATGCTAAGGCAGCACATCCCTGAATGTGCCAAAATAGACTGTGTCAAGGACCAAAAGAGAGTGTTTTTAAACAAAAGCCCAAGAGTTGGTAAATTAGGGTGATTTCTGTTTCTAGCTTTATATTGAAAATACTTGATCAAAAGTGGAACACTTCCCAACTCATTCTGTGTGGCCAGTTCTACCAGATACCCAAAGCAGACAAAGGTATTGCAAGAAAACTACAGACCATTAATATGACTATAGAAGCAAAAATCTCAACAAATTATTAGCAAATTAAATCCAACAATTCATAAAAAAGGATTATGCTTTGAGTGGGATTTATCCCATGAATACAAGGTTACTTCAACATACGAAAATCAATTGAAGTAATATAGCAGTAGAATAAAAGGCAAAATCCACATGATCATTCTAATAAATGCAAGAAAAGCATTTGTCAGAATTCAACACTGCTTCATTATAAAAATACTCAAAAAACTAGGACTAGAAGGGAACTTCTTCAACATGATGGCGGGCACCTATGAAAAACCCATAACATAGTATTTTATTTAATGCTGGCAGACTGCTTTCCCACTAAGAGCAAGACGAGGCTGTCTGCTATCACTACTGCTGTTTAATCTGGTGCTGGCACTACTCGCCAGGGCAGTTAGATAAGAAAATCAAAGTAAAGACATCCAGATTAGAAAGGAAGAGATAAAACTATCTCTATTTGCAGATGACATGATCATGTATGTAGAAAATCCTAAGGAATCACCAAAAAACTATTAGAAATAATAAAGTTCAGTAAGGTTGCTGGATGCAAAAGCAATATACAAAGTTCAGTTGTATTTCTATCTACTATGGTAGCAATGGGTGAACTGAAAAGGATATTAAGAAAATAGCTCCTTGTTGGGTTGATTCTTCTAGGTAGAAAAGAAAAGAAAATAGCTCCATTAAAAAGAATAAAATACTTAGGAATAAATTTAACAGAAGTGCAAAATTTTTACTCTGAAAACTACAAAGCATTGCTGACAAAAATTAAAAGATCTAAATAAATGGAAAGACAGCCCATGTTCATGGATTAGAAGACTTGTTGCTAAGATGGCAGTACTTCCCACATTGATCTACAGATTTAATGTACTTCGTATCAAAATCCTAGCTGACTTCTTTGTAGAAGTTGACAAGCTCATCCTAAAATTAACATGGAAGTTCAAGGACTTAAGAATAGCCACAATAGTCTTAAGAAAAAAAGAACACAGTTGGAGAACTCAAACTTCCCAATTACAAAATAGACTAAAGCTACACTAATCAAGACAGTGTAGGACTATATAAGGATAGATATATAGATCGTGAAATAAAATTTCTAATCCAGCCTGGGTGCAGTGGCTTATGCCTGTTATCCTAGCACTGTGGGAGGCCTAGAGGATTGCTTGAGGTCAGGAGTTTGAGTCCTGCCTGAGCAACAGCAAGACCCCATCTCCACTAAAAATAGAAAAATTTATCCAGGCATGGTAGTGTGCACCTGTAGTACCAGCTACTCAGGAGGCTGAGGCAGGGAGGGTTGCTTGAGCCCAGGAATTCGAGGTTGCAGTGAGCTATGATGATACCACTGCATTCTAGCTGGGATGACAGAGTGAGACTCTGTCTCAAAAAAAAAAAAAAAAAAAAAATTGTGAATCCAGAAATAAACCTTCACATTTACTGTGAAATGATTTTCAGCAAGAGTGCCAAGACAATTCAATGGGGGAAAGAATAATCTTTTCAATAAATTGTGGTGGGGCAATTGAAAATCCACATGCAAAAGAATGGAATTGGACCCCTTACCATGTACAAAAATTAAAATGGAGCAACCACCTAAATGTAAGAACTTAAAACCATAAGACTTTTAGAAGAAAACACAGGGGTCTTTGTGATCTTGAAATAGTCAAGCGTTTCTTAGATACAACATCAAAAGCACAAACAACAAATGAAAAGGGTAAACTGGATATTATCAAAATTAAATATTTTGTGCTTCAGAGGATACCTTCAAGAAAGTGAAAAGATGAGCCACAGAACAGGAAAAAATATTTGTAAATCACATATGAACCTGATAAGGACTTATATCTAGAATATATAAAGAACTCATACAACTAGGAGCAAAAATAAAAACTCAGTTATATTAATAAAATGGGCAAATGATCTGAATAGACATTTCTCCAAAGAAGATATACAAATGGCCAAAAACACATGAAAAAGTGTTCAAAGTAATTAATCATCAGTGAAATACAAATCAAAACCACAGTGAGATACCACTTTACAGCCATTATGATGGCTATAATGAACATCATAAATGTCAGCAAGGATGTGAGGAAATCGAACTGTTATACATTGCTGATGGGATGTAAACGGGTACTTTGGAAAGAAGTTTGGCATTTCCTCAAAATGCTGAATAAACATAAACTTACCACATAATCCAGTAATTCCACTCCTAGGTATATACCCAAGAGAAATAAAAATGTGTGGTCATGGAAAGACTCGTGCACGAATATTCATAGCTGCATTATTCAAATGGGATATGTTTTTCTTTTAAAATAATTGAGTTAATGTCCGCTACGCTTAAAACGTATTTCTTTTCTTTCCTAGGGATGAATTTAATATTAAAGTTCTTCAAGCTTTTGTAGAACTCCATGAGTTTGCCGATCTCAACCTCGTACAAGCCTTAAGGTTAGCATTTGATTGTACGTGGAGTGTGGACCATTTGGGGAAGGCCAGAAAATTGCTGCCTGAGGAGTAGTGGTTGTTAATTCACTCCAAGCAGCTCAGGGGAAGCTGTAGGAGTCTCTGCAGACATTGGCGACTTGTTCCAGATGATGCCACTAATGTTGCAGGACATTCAGCCGCCCTAGACAGAAAGCAGGACACATGCTCAAGGATAGGTGTCACATTTTCCTCATTGTGACCGCTGGTTTTGCCTTCCATTCACAGTTTCTTTTTTTTCATCTTAAATGATATTTGGCAACTGTGTGCATGCTTTTTTCCCATGCTCTGCATGCCATGGCTTCAGCTCCATGCAGGCCCACTTTCTTCCAGATTTGGCTTCAAGTACCAAGTGCATGGTTGCCCCAAGTGTGTGAGGGAGGCTGTAGACTTCCCACCATAGGAGGCCACCTCTAGTCTCATCTTGTCCAAGGAAAGCCAGCTTCCCTGTCTGTCATCTGGGGTGGATGGAGGAGGATGGCCTTCAGACACCCTCCTGTGGCCCTGTTATGGCTTCCGTGATGCATTCCCTGGACACCCCTCAGACTGCCGTTCCTGCACTGCTGAAACAAAGTCGTCTTGTCTCCTTCCTTGGTGTCCAGTGGGGCCTTGTGGGCTCTTAATCTGTTCTGGTCTTGATCCTGAGCTATCACCTAGCAGCAACCAGGGCCTGGCTTGAGGGGTGGGGGTAGGGGAGGAGCAGGGCCTCTGCTGGGAACCACCTCTGCCTGTTCTCTGGCTGAGGAAATCATGGCTTCCATGTCTAGTTAGCGGTCTCAGAACTTCTGCCCATACTCTGTTCTAGTTTATGCGGCCTTAACTCAACTGCATACTGAAATGTTGGCAGTGTTTCTGTGTGACCCTTGTGACATGCTCAGCAGCTCAGCCTGGGACTGAATGGTGCTGTTAGCAACAGATGTGAAGCCTGCAGCCATAATTCAGGTTTATCAGTTTCAGTTTTTGAAAGCTGTACATCCAGGGAGAGGTGCAGGCCTAGTGAGTCTGGGAGGTGTGTTCAGCATGGCCATTGTAGCTGTGATTCATTTTTTTGTCTGTTGGTCTCTGGTCCAGAGCCAAAGAAATTCCTAATAAATCCCACAGGTGTTGAAGTCTGGTGCAGCCCTGCAGTACGTCAGGTGAAGGCACGGGAGCGGGGTGGGGGTGGGTCCTCTAGTCTGAGGAACTGCCCTTCCCTAAGGATTTTGGCTTTTACTCTGAGGGAAACCTGTGAGGGGCAGAGGGTAGGCAGGCTGACTTAGAGCATAGCACCTGCTGTGGAGTGCAGCAGTGGACAGGACCAGTGCTTTGCTGGTGAACAAGGGGCCGAGAGAAGGAGAGTCAGGAATGGCACCAGGGTGGCTGGCCCAGGAGAGCAGAGGACAGACAGCCATGTGGAGTTGGAAGGCTGTTGATGCAGGCTGGGCCAAGGAGATGGATCCTGGCTGAGGGGGTCCTGAATGTGGCTGGAATCCCAGGAAGAGAGAACAGAGGAGGGATGCTAGGGAGCAGCCCCATTTAAGGGACTTGCAGAGGAGCAAGAGCCCCAGCAGGGGTGAGAGCATGTCCTCTCGTGATTGCTGGTAGGATCAATATTTTAATACTGCAGACAGCCTAGAAACTTAATTGGAGCCCTTAGGTCTACCGTGAGCCCCAGCCCTTGTGTTAAATCTGCGGCAGTGTCAGTTGTTGCTGAGCAGCTGGTGTGTGAAGTCATGACTGGCCATGGGGACCAGCAGGGAATAAGACAGGTTGCAGCCCCTGCCCTGGGGCTCCCAGCCAGCGAGTGGTAGGTAGTGGATGGAGGGACTTGGTGGTAGTGGGTGACAGAGAAGGAGGGTAGGGGTTGCAGTTCTAGGCAGGGCAGCCCTGGGAGACCTCGGTGAGCAGGGGCTATCTGAGGACGGGAGCATTTGCAGGCTGGGTCTGAGATGGGGGTGTGTCTGCCCAGCAAGGCACCCGTCGGTGTGGGTGGGGCCTTGGAAGCCATTCTGTCAACTATGGCTTTGCCCTGTGGGTGGGAGTCCTGAGAGGGGAACATGGTCCTGTCAGGACTCCATGGCATGGGTGCAAGGGTCCTGGATGTTTATTTTAAGGTGGAAGCAACAGGCCTTGCTGCTGAAATGGTTATAGTCACACAAAAAAGATGGACAATCAGTAAATGTGTCTTGCATTATTGAATGGAAGGAGACTGTGTCCTCCTTCTCCTTCCCAGCTCTGTGCCCCTCCAACCCCCTACCAGAGCTGTACCCCAGGCTGGAAAGAAGTTCCCCTTGTGCCATGAGGCTGGATCGGTTCTCATGCATGGTCATTCCATGAGGTTTTTGTTTCTCTGCAGGCAGTTCTTGTGGAGCTTCAGACTTCCAGGGGAGGCTCAGAAAATCGATCGCATGATGGAGGCTTTTGCTTCTCGATACTGCTTGTGTAACCCTGGGGTCTTCCAGTCCACAGGTCAGTGCAGAGCTTGAGCCTGGGCCCCTCAATGGCCAAAGCCTCTGGGTCTGGAAGAGGGTGTCCCCGGCAGGCACAGTCCTAGCATGTGTTCCCAGGGACCTGCCTTCCCCTAGGTGGGACAGGCCTGCCTATGGCCACTGGCCATACCTGCTCACACTTGCAGGCACCTGCCACTTCAGAGGATGGGCCTGTGGAATCAGACGCTTCCTGCCAGGTTTCCTCAGTGGGGTGCGCCCGCAACACACGTGGGTTTCCATACTCTCTACATGTGGCTGAACCTCCCGCTGTCCTCCTTTGTGTTGTAGACACGTGCTATGTGCTGTCGTTTGCAATCATCATGCTCAACACCAGCCTGCACAACCACAACGTGCGTGACAAGCCCACAGCAGAGCGATTCATAACCATGAACCGTGGCATCAATGAGGGTGGGGACCTCCCTGAGGAGCTGCTGAGGGTGAGTTCCAACAGGAGCCTGCTTGTGAGCTGTGTCTCAGGAGGGGGTTTAATCTTCAGGATCATCAAATTGTATGAAAATCAGCAGCACCAGTCTGTTGCTCTACACACATCTGTCTAGAGTCTCCTTACCACCCTGGTTCTGATGGGTTTTATGCCAATTCTGCGCTTGACAGAGAAAGGACGGGCCCTTCTCCTCTGCTTGAATTTCTGACTTTGCTTGTTTTTTCCTCCTTGCAGAATTTGTATGAAAGTATTAAGAATGAGCCATTTAAAATCCCAGAGGACGACGGGAATGACTTGACGCACACCTTCTTCAACCCTGACCGGGAAGGCTGGCTCCTGAAGCTAGGTGAGCGGCCTGGCTGAGTGGGACCCGGGCCACGGCCCCTCAGCCCACGGCATCAGCCCCCAAGGGGTTCCTCCCAAGCTCATGGTAGCGAATGCCCCTAACCACATGCAGAGACGATAAAAAGAAAATGCCGTTAAGCCAGAGTCCACTCTTGGTATCCTCATGTCCCACAACCACTGACCGCTTCTCTGAACTGTAGCATCTCAGAGCGAGGCCACCCTCGCAGCGTCCATGGCAGAGAATAATGCCTAGGCTGCACGACCCGTCCCAGAAAACTGCTAAGTTATTGTCCAGACAAATCCAGGGCAGTTTTCTGTACGAGAAGCAAGTGCATTTATCTCCAAAGAGCCTGTGTGCCTTTCTCATGGTTTGGCGTGGCTGTGATTTCTGACGCGTGGTTTAAATGTGCCTTCTTGTTGTTTTCCTTCTGCCTGTGGCTCCCACCTTTCTGTTCTGTGACGGGCTGTCCCTGCTTGTCCTGCGTTAGGAGGTACGTACCCAGTGGCTTCCTGCCCCTCCCTCAGCGGCTCATTCCTCTCTCAGTTTCTCTCCCCTACGTTGGTCTGTGTGAAGCTCTGATCTGTGGCTGCCATTCATCTGATCCATTTGGCTTTGGACTTGCTGGGGTCAGCGTCGTGCACGGTGCGGTGAATGCAACACCCACCCCCAAGGGCAGGGCCGAGAGTGGCGGGGACCTGGAGCGCATGGGGACGCTGTGTGGGAACAGGCTTGCCCTCCTTGTCTTTAGGGTCTGCAGCAGCGAGAAAGCTGGTCACCAGCCCTGTCCCTGCAGCATCACCAGTCACCCCTCATACTAACCAGCCGTGCATGTTTGCACCCTGCCCCATGGAAAGACTGGGAATGTTCCAAAGGCTTCCTCACCGTTGACAAAGCCGGATGGCTTTTATACTTTATGGGCAATTTTAGGAATTTTTAGGGGTTATTTTGACTTAGGTGGGGCGGGTGGGGGGGAAGATTTCTGCCTTACACTGACAGTAAAGATGTGACAACTGTCTCTTACCCAAGCACTTCTGAGAACAGATTGTTGCTATGTAGCATTTCAGACACAAGAGCTCGAGAATTCTGGTGTTTTTTTAATTTTACTGGGAGGAAGGGACATGGCATGATGATAATGTGACAGGCACAGGCCTCCTTTAGCCGATGGGATAGGGTGTGTGCCCCACGGTTCTGCCGTTCCCATGGGGGTCTTCAACCCTGGCCATTGCTCTTTGGCCTTTTCTGGCTATGCTGAGGTTTAGGGGAATTCTGAATGTTTGCCTAAAAAGCTAATACCATTACCTTGGACTTGGGTTCCTGAGTGACCTTAGATCTACACCTTATTCAGATTTTGTCACACCCGTGGGCCTGGAGCGAGAGGAGGGATGCATCAGAACACTGGCAGTTTTACACAAGGGCTGGAATAGGTGGGATGTTTGCCAGATTCAGTGTCTCCCTTCTGTTTCCCACAGTGCCTCCTCAAGGGACAGTAACACTGTCAACCTGCCTGGCAGCTAGGGTGGCATGAGTTTTCCCAGGGAGGGGACTGGCTGTAAAGACATAAACGAGTGAATGAAAGGAAGGCATGACAGAGCCTGTGTTGTCTAACCTACTCCCGGATGAGGGCAAGGAGCACAGCAGGAGCTGCTTCTGCACAGGGTGGGTGCGGCCTCAGCAAGCAGGTCGCTGTTCTGTGGCACCGGCTCCCTTGGTCCCTCTCTTGCCTGGGTAGCTTCTGTGTCCGCTCTGTTCTCAGGAGTTAAGTGTGAGACCAAATGCTTGCAAGCTGTCACCATCCTTAGAGCAGGTTTCCCAGCTCTCTGGTGGGCTGGATTAACCAGTGCTGGGTTTTCTTTCCAGAGCTTCTGGATACCCAGAGATGCTTCTGCCCATGGGCCTCCTCCCAGCTGTGCAAAGGAGCCAAGTTTTTGGCACTGAGGAGTAGGCCCTGCCACTACATGGCCAGGTGGTGTCAGTCCCCAAAGGGCTGGGGAGGCAGCAGAGGTACCAGAAGCCCATTCTGAAGGCTCATTGGGTCAGCCCCAGGTGTGGTCCTGCTCTGAGGTCACAGAGTCCCTCCCCAGCACGGGGCTAGCACAGGCGGGACACAGAGCCTTGGCTAGAGGCATGAGATGAGTGCAGAATCGAGAATGCGTTTTTCCAAGCATGCACTCAGAAGTGTAATCCAGCTTTAATTGAATTCTTACTGTAAACTGAATTTTAGAGTAGGTGGTCTTTTTTTATTTCTTTTTTTTCTTAAGAGACATGGTCTCACTCTCACCCAGGCTGTAGGCTGGAGTGTGGCAACACCGTTGTAGCCTCCCAAGTGACTAGGGCTGCAGGTGCACCATGCCTAGCTAATTTTCCTGTTCTTTTCTTTCTTTCTTTTTTTTTTTTTTAAGAGATAGGGGTCTCACTATGTTGTCCAGGCTGGTTTTAAACTTCTGCCCTCAAGTGATCCCCCTGCCTTGGCCTCCCAAAGTGCTGGGATTTCAGGCATGAACCACTGCGCCTGGCCCCGCAGGTGGTCTTTTAAAAAGACCTGAATGCTTTGCCAGAGCATTAGGAGCATTGTGGTGTGCACAAGTGTGGCTTATGATTGTCAAGTAATTTAAGACACTGAGTTTTGACAATCAACTGTATTGTAAACATAGGATGTGGTCAGAGTTGAGCTGAGAAACTTGAGGAGAAAAGGTATATTGGTATGGCTGTTCATGCATACGTACACATGTTGCACATGTGCACATACCTGGGAACAGCAATGAAAGTAAAGGGAAATTTACAAAGAGATGATGGGTCTTATACCATTTAGGAGAAGCCAGACTCCTGTCTGCAGCTGAGAGTGTTATGAGGTGTGGCCAGAAACACACGTGAACAGAACCTGCTGTGGCTCTGAGACCAAGGGCCTCACCCTGGCCCTGTTGGACCCAAGTCTGAGCTGAGAGGGTGCCTGGGCTGCGCTGGGCTCTGGGGCTGGCCTAGATGACACACCTTAGTCTGGGTATCTGCAGCCCCAGCCTGTGGGGTTCCCCTGGCCCTGAGGACTGGACAGGGGTTGGGCTTTTCAGACATGCTGCTGACTCTGATACAGTGCGAGGCCGAAGCCCAGGGCGGGACATGAGAAGCCTTTCTGGGAAACCCCCTTGCATGGGGCCAGGCTGCGTAGAGGTGAGCAGAATGCGCAGACCAACCCTTAATCATCCACCATGAAAGCGTGAATGAGAGCAGGTGCTGGACAGAGACAGGGATGCACAGCCTGGGGGCTCTTGGCCAGATGTTCTGAGAACTCGAGGCTTGTCCATAGAGTGTGGGGCTCATCTGAGCACAGTGGGGCTCTTTGGGGGTGTCAAGCAGGGAGACGTGGTCAACTCATGCTTTTCAAAAGATGTCTCTGGCTGCTGTTTGGAGAACAGTGGCCTGGGCACCAGCACAGCTGAAGAAGGGCCTGCTGTGGAAGTCTCTGGAAGGAGGCAGAGGTGGCAGGGACAGATGTCAGGGTGGTGGAGGTTGCTGTCAGCTGATTCTACTGTAGCATCTCTGGGCTAGGGGCAAGTATCTGGAAAGAATCAGCGTTGTCCTCCTGTTCCCATGGTCTTAGGGGAGCGTAGAATGCCTCTCTCTGTCCTCATGTCCCTCATGTCACCGGAGGACTTTGGGCCAAGGCAGAGTTGCCCAGAGGGTCTCTTTCTACCCCTGGACTGGACCTCCTTGTTATGCTCCAGCAGACCTGAGAGAATCGATGGCCAAGGGCTGACATGAATCATGAAGCCCAAGATGAGACCAGAGACACAGGTGCCTGTAGGCCTTGCATGCCCAGCATGTGCTAGGTCTCAAAGAGCATGAATAGGATGGGCCCCATGTCATGGAGAGCAGAGGGTTCCAGTGGTGAAGCTGCACATGGGTTTGGGGAGCTGGAGCCCAGGCCAGAGGTCAGGAGAAATGTTGGCAAGAAGGAATTTTGCTCCAGGCTGGAGGAGTGTCCTGAACAAAGGCCTTGTGGCATGAAGGCGTGAGCTAGGGGGCTCAGAGGGTCTGAGGGCCAGGGAGATGTAGCGGCCATCTCGGGAGGGACATAGTCAGATGGATGTTTAGACAGACCCTCTGATAGGTGGAGTGGGATGCTGGTGAGGATGGAGCCATGTGGCAGGTCTTTCTGGGGAGAGGGAGGGACAGCTGGACATGCTTCAGTGGTTGTGGCCCATAGTAGGCTGCCTTAGGCCATCAGAGGGGCTGAGAAGGGAAACAGGGTAAGAGGGCCCCAGACTGCTGCAGCGATGCCCCTTTACACTCCAGCACCGCTGGGCCAGGGCCACTTCCCTCCTGCAGCTGGTCGTTTCCTCACCCTGGGTCTCTGCAAACCAAAGCCCAGGTAGAGGCCAGGGAAGCCCCAACCTGAGCCCTGGGGACATCCAGCTTCCAGGGATTATGCCCAACACCCCTCATGTTTCCTGGTAACTGGCATGGCCCTCCCACCACCCTGTCTTCGTGCCCCAGCTCCCGCACCAGCCTCCATGCAGGAAGGGCCTCTGACCCACGGCCTCCGAGGGCTCCTCTCCTGCTTGCGTGTTGTGGAGAAAGCCACTGTGGAAACTGTGAGGCAGGAGAGCCACCTCTTACCTAGTACCCAGACAGCACTTGGATTTGTTGCCATGAGCATGTTTTTCTCTTTGAATTATTTAAACAAATCAAAACTTCATGTCAGAAGCAAGGGCTAGCAGTTGAAGTCAGTTTGACTGTCTCTGAATATTTAGGGGTAAAAGAGATTTCCTTTCCTGCAGTAAAAGGAGAGTAGGTACAGATGAGCCGTGTGTGTGTGTGTGTGCGCACGCGTGTGTATATACACGTGTGCTCCAGATCTTGTTAAAAGATTAATTCAATCTAATAATTCCCTGGGCTGAGGGGTAATTGATTTTGATGGATCCCAGGGCTGCCCAAAGCACTCAGTAATGCGATAACCACCCTGACGTAACAGGATTAAGCCCTGGATGGACCCTGGTGAGCCGGCACTGACTTCATCATGTTGTCATTTCATGTGGGGAAATTACACCCATCCACTACGACTAACCCTTCCAGGAAGCAGATTTGAAAAGCCATGTGTCACCGAGGGTGCCCCACGGTGCTGTGAGGGGGCACCCGTGTGGGCCTGGGTGGGGGTGCATGCGGGGCCCACTCGACAGCCAGGCCACACGGCTTATCCGGGACTTTGCTGACTGTGGTCAGAACATCGAAGGATACTTATGCAAGCTTGGATCCTGGTGGCCTTTCTGAAAATGCAGTAGTTTGTGTAGGTCCTGGGCCCCCCTTCTGGGCCCTCATGCCCTTGCAGCACGGAGCTCCTACTCATGAGGCCCTTCTGCTTCTAGGAGGGCGCGTGAAGACCTGGAAGCGCCGGTGGTTCATCCTGACAGATAACTGCCTCTATTACTTTGAATACACAACAGTAAGTAAGGGCCAACCTGCCTGGTCCTCCTCATAACCAGAGCCACTCCTGTGCTGGGGGACCCTCAGGCCAGTGACCTGCAGTGGGTCCAGCAATGCACCTTTCTCTTGCAGGATAAGGAGCCCAGGGGAATCATCCCGTTGGAAAATCTCAGCATCAGGGAGGTGGAAGACCCCCGGAAACCTGTAAGCTGCTTCCTTTTGCAACTTCTCTCCTTTCAACCAGCTGGGACCCACACTCACTGGCTGCACAAGAACCTTCCCCTAGAGCCCCTGTGACGGCCTCTCCTTTCTTTCTTTCTCCACCAGAACTGTTTTGAGCTTTATAATCCAAGCCACAAAGGGCAGGTCATCAAAGCCTGTAAGACGGAAGCGGACGGCCGCGTGGTGGAGGGGAACCATGTGGTGTACCGGATCTCCGCCCCCAGCCCTGAGGAGAAGGAGGAGTGGATGAAATCCATCAGGTGAGTGCAGGGCCTCAGCACAGGGTTTAGTTGCAGAGGGGAAGAATGTGTGCCCGCCTGCGCCTGCCTGAGGACACAGACGCTTCCGTGTGCAAGAAGTGACCCTTCTGCCTCCAGAGACTCCCAGGAGGCCTGGGCTGCTGAAGCCGCCTCACAGCTCAGAGTCTGTCTTGTTCCAGGAACCTCCATGAGTGATGGGAGAGAGGTTTGTGCTCCCCACGGCCAGCGCCATCCTCTGACTTGACCTGCTTGTTTTCTTTTTTTCACCAGGGCGAGTATCAGTAGGGATCCCTTCTATGACATGCTGGCAACAAGGAAACGAAGGATTGCCAATAAGAAATAGAGCATTCCCGGCTTGAGCAAATGAAAGTAAAGACCCAAACCCCACAGCAGACAGTGACTGAGGCTTCCCTGAGATGCCTTGAGCTGCCACTCCCTGAGATGGCGTGGCCAGGAGATGGTGGTCCTGTGGGTGCTCGCAGCCTTTCCAGAATGAGCACCCAGGGCCCAAACTGCATATCCCGAAGCCTTGTGCTGTGGTCTGGGATCGGATCGGCTTCAGGAGCACTTCCTTCCTGCGACTGTTGGTGCCCACAGAGGGAGGTGTCCAAATGGCGCAACCCCCCCCCCCCACTTTTCTCAGCAGCAGCGCCTGGTGGTTCAGCCGAGAAACCTGTGCAGCAAACGCGGGATACATTTCCATAGGCGGGAGCCTCGTCTGAACCATGCCAAACGTGCTCGCTCGTGGCAGTGTTAACTGTTCTAGAAGCCGCTGTTTTATATCAAAACAGGAAAGGAAAAGCTACCAATTTTTTATTCAGAATTTTTTCTCAGATATATAGGATTATAGCTTTTATATGCCTTTTTATATCCTCAAATTATAACAAGATACTTTCTAACAGTAGTATTTTTAGAATGGCAGCTATAAAGTTAACTCCTGGACATAAGTATATACTGTGCACTGAAAAAAAATACATTTATATATGCAGCACCCAAAGGGCGGACTGGGAGCACTTGCACTTGGGTGGAAGCTGGTGCAGGTCCTGTGGGGGCCACTGGGGAAGGAGCCACCTGGTGTCCTGAGGAAGCTTCAGTGTGCTTCAACTCAGACTTTTTGGCCCTGCAAATACTTTCTAAAGAAACAAATCATTAAAATACAATGATTATGGTTTGGGGGTGTTCATCCCATAACTGCTGAATCCTAGGAAACAGCGCTTTTCCCCTGGACACAGATTGTCCATATGTTGAACCACATGTAACTGCTCATTTTTGACTGTTTTTGCTCCACACAAACAGTGTCGTATGGTTCATCTGAACACATGGGTCAGACCAGCTTTTGACCCCATCCATCGCTATTTAAAACCTTGGGCCAGATGAATGCTTATTTTACTGACCTTATAATTTGACCAAATTTCTTAATGTAATGAATAGACACATAAGTAACTAGAAATAATTAGTCTTGCTCCTTTTGTAGTTCACCATGTCTTCATAGATTTGCTCCCCCTATCAGCAGGGAAAGAGTGATCCATGGGCGCAGCAGTGTGGCACTTAGAGTTTCTGTGAACAGTTAGAACCCCTGATATAGACAAGTGGTGGAACTTGCAAAGCACCACGCCCAGGAGGTGGTCAGGTTGCCATGGCCTAGAGTAGCAGGTGCTCGGTACGTCTGCTGAAGGGACGCTGGATCTGGCCCTGCACACAGCCATGTCACGAGGCTGGACAGGGTGCCATGTGCTCAGACTAAGATGGCTGGTGGCAGATGCCACACACTATCAGGAGCTTTATTTCCGCTTTGCAGACTTTTGCACGCGAGGGCTGTTCAGTTGGTGGATGGCTTTTCCCCCACAGAACTCCCCTCCCTGCCCTGTGTAGACACACACCTTGAACATGCAACCTTTGGAGGTCTTTGTGCTCCAGTGCAAAATGACAGTCCAGAACCTCAGACTGGATGCACTTAGGTTCATTCTACACAAAAGCAACTACTCCCGTGAGTTGCCTCAAGCGGGAGCCCTTGCCTCCACTCAGCTGACCCTGGTGTACCTTTAAGTCACAGTAGAGTGCAAAGGGGTACAAGGCCGTAACTCTCCACGCATCAAGCTGAAATTTTTTTTTGGTTCATTCCCAAGTTTCTAGGCTTTGCTACTGTACTGATACCTCAAATTTGGATCTTTAGTTTTTGAGAAAGGCAAGTCAGGAATCTTGAGATGCCTGACTGGTATATATGCAACTCTGGCCTCCAGTCTTCCATGAAAACAGCAGCTCTGCCTGGACCCCCAGACCAAACACTGATGACGGGCTCCTTCGGCAGTGCCCACCCCTCAGGCTGGCCCCATACCTAGGGCTGGCCCCAGTGCCAGTTCTGTCAATATGTCACATGAGGACAAGCCATTTCCCTTCTCCTGACTGTCCAACCCGGGTATAACCCTGAGGATGTGGAGCTTTCAGTCTTTGGGGTATTGGAAGAAGTGAGCATGAAGGAGTCACCTGATGATAACGGTTTCTCTGCTATGGGTGTCTGTGAATGCACTTCCCCCAGGAGTGCTGCAGGAGGCCGTGGTGCTTAGAGTCTAGGTAACGTGCTATGTGAAATCACCTAACTCCAGGTTTTGTTATGACAGTATTAACACACAGGGCACACAGCCATTATGCCTGCTGAGCTCTCAGGCACACCTGGTCCAGAACACTCGCCAGTCAGGTACTGTGTGGGACTGGCCTCCACCAGGGCTGCCCTGAAGCAGGATGGCTGTGCCATCGCTCAAGGTGCGTGAGCATGGTTTTGTTGCCCGAGCCGCATTGTGATCCATCATGTCCAGCTGCCTCCCCACCCGGATGTCTATGCACAGTGCTTGAATTACTAGTCCCAACTCTGGCCAAAGACAAACTTTCCTCCAGAGACAAAGGGCAGCGGGCAGTGAACAGGAACCGTGGGTGGGAGAGGGTGGCTTCCACAGCTGCTCCAGCCTGTCTTGCTAGGCCCTGGCTAACATCTGAGGTTTAATTGGACTGACCCTGGACCCAGACAAGCAATGATGTCTTCAGGGCCACAGAGTGTTTTTGGGCAGTTTAATGTGGTACCAAACTGGGTCAAAATAGGAGCTATTTATAGATGAAGCAGCACTTAATGCTTCATATAAAGCAATGCATATTTTTAAACTTATAGATGCATTATATCTACATAGATGTGCTTTGCTGAGAAGTTAGGTCTGTTGTAGACCAGAAACCTAAGTTGTGATTTCTCATTTTCTTATTTTTTTCTTAGAAAATGTTTCTATTTACAGTAAATATAGTAACATGTAAATAATGTACATATATATTGACTTCTGGAGTGTGTATTATTCAATGTATATACTCCCATAACTTGCATGGAGAAATATCCTGTATCAGATATTTGGTTGTAAAGTGAGCAGTAATACTGGGTGGTGTATGGCTGTCAAAACTCTTGCAAATACTGTGTTCACTAAATAAAAGTCATGTATTATGAAAACAAGTTTGTCTACAACTTGGTTCGTTCAAGTAGAGATATCATTGGGTCCAGCAAACTGTTTCCCTCACCCATCCCCAGGGTTGGTGCCAACTAAGGTACTGTGGCGGAGGCTTTTGTTGGTTTCAGGAAAGTGAGTACAGACAACAGGAAGGAGTCTGGAAGCAGATGGCGAAAACAGCAGTAAACAGACACACAAAATATGTAATTTGCTGCCATTTATATACTATATAAATTTTACATGCTGAATATTTACAGTGGGGCAAGTGCTTTTTTAATCTTTAAAAAAACAAAGATCAAACTTTAGACATCTCTGAACAACACAAACTGTATAAACCATACAGATTATTCAGATACAAACTGTATTAAATACAGTTTTCCCCACTCCATCTCCTGATGCAGGACCAGTGAATTATAAGTGTATCACAGTTTGATAGCATATCCATATTAAAAATAAAATCACAGTATGATTTTGTCTGTAACTAGAAACTTTAAGGGACCAAGCTGACAACTCAGACTCCAATATCATACAGTCAAGACAAGAGACACTGTATAAAAAAGTGTTATGTAATAAAAACATTCTGTAGGCTTTACAAATAATGTTTGGGTTATACATTCATAATGTGAATACTCATAACTGGGAAATTGATTGAACAGTTCCACAAAGTTCAAAAACAGAACTTGTCTATAAAATACATCTTCAAATCTTGAATACAACTAAAATATGAAGCAAATTAGTTTCTAGTATCAGACATTACAGAAAACACTGCTCTCGAAGTGTAGTTGAGAGCTTGTGAATTTTTAAATAAGTCTTTAAATTAAATATACACACTGTCAGTTTGTACTTTTAACAATTCCATGGTTTCCCGGTTGGTCTTGCACCAGATGTCTAACTTGGAGGAACATTACATGAAATACAAGTAATCAACCTGAGTCTGTAATTAAGCAGCATTTGAGATGTTCTATTCCAGGGCATTATTTTCAATGTGATTTATATACATGGTATTTTACAATGGTCAGCAGTTGTAGAAAGTGTTCATCCTTTCGGAAGGGTAATTAAGAAAAGGTAAAAACTAAAAAAAAAAGTTCTCCATGGTAAAATCTGTACAATATTTACTAAAGAAGCACCACGCAGATTTGAACAAAGTTATTTTCCGTATTTATAATTTAAGCTGGGTTGGGGATGGCTTCTGTTGAACGCGTTGAATCTGAAAGACAAGAGGCGCAGTGTTAGTAGGTCCAGAGGCAGGAAGCTGGGGCAGAGCCAGGTGAGCCCCAGGGCAGCCTCTCCTTCCCGTGACATCAGTAACTTATTCTTGGATTCCCTGCCAGCTGGTCCCCAAGGTCTTTGGGGAAGCTCTTCTTCCTTGAAACGGTCACACTTTGCTTTCCTGAATGGAAATAAGGGAACCTGGCCGCACTGGGCAGATGTGCAGAGAGCGCAGCCGGTGGCTAAACGAGGAAGGTACCACATGCCTGCCCGACCCAAACACCTGCTAATCCACCTCAATCCTTAAATTCCCTCTTTCACTCAGTATCAGTTTAATTCCTCAATTAGGTTTAGGTCTTTCCCTTGAGGACACACTGATAAAGCATGTTAATTAATAGCAAATTAATCTTCTGTAGACAATTCACTTTGAAATTCATTTAAAATCTCCCTTGCTGATTAGATGTGACAGACACATTTGGACAAAGTTTCCTTTCCAGGGCAAAATGGTTCATTATCCCTTTTACCTCAGCAAGTACAGGGTATAAAACATGAATTACTATCTCCCAGGACCAGAGTTAAATGCCTTGAACACAGTCTTGACACACAAAGGTTTTGCTCTACCAAGCAGCCAAGCGTCATTCGGATACCGCAGGCATTCCATGTGAGGCGGCTGCCTGGTCCTGCGCTCAGAGTGACTTCCAAGTCTGGCCTGGGTGCCTCACCAGCAGCTGGGTGTGTGCAGCATAAGGCACGCTAAGGCCAGGTCTCAGACTGGCGGGTGCTGTGGCAGACAGGAACAAGGGATGGGGCAAGTGGCAAAATGCAACCTCCCGGGCTCCTCTCCTGGGACAAGCCAGTTAGGGAGGTCTGGGTAGGGAAACAGGCTTCCCCAGCTCCACACACTAATCTGAACATTGTTGGTTCTGATGCTTTGAATTTTGTTGGCTTTTCTTACAATGAGACAAGAGGGAGGAAACAGAGTGACTCCGCCTGAGTTAAGGGACATGGATCTCACCTAGCCAGCAAAGGCAAGGTTGGGGAGAAGAGGCCTAAGCATGTATCACGGATGAGGTGTGGACCCAGCCGCTGGGCTGCAGCAGTACCCCAGGGCCCTATGTTTTCTTCAAAACTCCTTCATCTGGGTCTCCTCAGGGCCTCCACAAACAATTACGAAATGTAGACAGGAAAACAGCTTACCGTAACTAGTGAATGTTTTGTTTTGAGGCCGAGTTTTCAATTACCTAGAAAGCAAAGGTTAGGAAATAGATTTTAATGATGGCTTTGCAATATTTTAGTACCTGTACTGTGTGTGCACATTAAGTGACTACAGTGAGAATCAATTCTCTCTACTGTTAGTGGCCTGAGTACAATCCCGCAAGAGGATGGCAAGTATATACTGGCACACACAATGGCACACGGCATTTCTCCAAGTGTGCCACAGAACACATGAGTTCACATGATCACTGAGGGCTACGGTCCTGGTAAAAGGATGCAACGAAAGCCATGCCCTGGGAACGAGGCCATCCTCAGCCTGTCACACGTTTTAACATTAGGAAAGAACAGATCTTAGGCCAAAGAATGAACTGAGTGGAACACAGCCAGACAACAGGAATTTGAAAGAGAAAGGTAAACGGCCAAAGCCCAGGACAGTGGCAGGCCTGGAGGACATTGTCCTCAGCCAGCTGAGAGGGATGCTCAGTGTGGTGAGGCCAAGCAGGTGGCCCTTCTCAGGACAGGACAGTGCTCACAGCACAAATGCCAACCCCAACCAGTCATCAGTGCAACTAGATTGGGGACAGAAACACAGGGCCACCACTCAGACACAAAGCCTGACAGTAGCACCCCCACGACATTCGTCTACCTGATGCGAGACAAATACTGAGGTTCACGTTCAACCTCCCTCTTCTCTAGACTTAGCATTTCTAGGGGCTGAGCTACCGTCCACTGTGTCCGTACAACAGAGACCTGCAGCTGAACGGGAGATTCTGAAACAATCCCGGGACCCCGCACGATACGCAGAACAAGCCAATCTCACTACTTCATCCTCAAGTACCAAGCAGAGGTCAGAAAGGAATCCATCCTCAACAATCCGCTTCCCCAAATCACTGAACTGTTAATGTGAAACCAATTTTAAAATATATATGATAATTTCTTAAAAAACAGAGCAAATGCCACTTTAGCTTCCCTTTCTTGCTGGCAGTGGTGGTTCTTTTCATTGGCCACATCAGCCAAAGACTTCCCCCAACACTTCCTGGTGCAACTGTTCTTCCCGTGGAATACTCCACCCTCACGTTCCCTGGTTCCTTCACAACGACACTGGGGACCATTTACCCCTCCCCATCAATATCACACGCTGAGTGTGGGCCTCTGGAGGGAACAGGCCTGCTCTCCTTCCTGAGACTCCCCCTAGAATGCACATCCCAGCTGAGTCCATGACACAGGCCTTGGGGCAACCAAGATGATGTGTCAAAGTCCCTGCCGTGACATACACGCGCTTTATTCATAAATGTGAACCTCAGATATCAGGTCAAGAGTTGACAAACATTTTTCTGTAAAGGGCTAAATAATAAACATTTTCAGCTTTTTGGACCACAAGTCTCTATTGCAACTACTCACCTCTGCTGAGTAGCAACACCAAAGCAGCCAGACAATGTAAACAAGCCTGGCTGTGCTCGGATACAAGGCTATAGACAGTGAAATTTGCATTTCATATAATTTTCAAGTGAAACAAAATACTATTCTTGAGATTTTTTTCCACCCACTTAAAAATGTTAAAGCCATTCTTAACTCACAGGTCATACAGACAGATGACAGAACAAAGCCAGCCCAAGGCCTCTGCTCTAGGTCTACTGACTTATTAACATCCATTTTAATAAGCTCAGTGTTCCTTTCTGGGGTCAAAGGTCATTGGAAACAATTAGAAAGAAGGAGAAGGCAGCCTTAAGTACAGAGAGAATTATGAGGGAAGACACAGTTGTGCAAAACAGACACAAGAATCCCAGACACCCAGCAGCCTGGTGGGAGCCAGAGACCAGGCGTGCAGAAGCCTCAAAGGCATCGCGCTGGTGGCGTGACAGCCACTGTTGCTAACGGCCCAGATGAGGAGTTAGATTATACTCAGAATGCTACAGGCTTAAGGATTCAGGAGAATAAAGCATATACTACAGGAATATTTCTATCAAAAATGCTTTAAAACCAACAGTTCTGGTCCTTCTTGAGGCAACTACTCAAAGATACTCAGGGCCATTAAGTCCCCAGGGGGGTGACTCCGTGGAACTTAGGCCTTCAGTAGGTGCTGAGGGATCGGCGCGCAACAGCCAAGCCACACAACTGAATCTCACTCCTTGTCGGAGAATCGAGGCTGGATGAAACGGGGCAGGATGGGGACTCTTTTTGACTATATACCCTTTGATGCCATCGGAGGTTCTTTTCCCCTGTGGTGTTAATCACTTTTTTTTAAAAAATGATTAAAAAATAGTTTGTCTTCTTATTTCCAAGTATCTGCTCTTACCCTGGCCATACTCAAACAGATGACCCCTGTTGTCCCTGTTTTCCATCCTTAAATGCTTTGTTTTCTCACAGAAAGGTCCGACCCCTTCCGGAAGCAGGCCATCGGTGAGTAGAAAGCCGCCCTCGGATCTTCGGAAACGGTCAATAGTCTCATAGTCGGCGGACTTAGGTAAGTGTAGTTCTGAATCTTTAAAAAAGTCCTCTGATTTTCTTGAATGTCTCTTCTTTTTCTTCTTTTTCTTTTTGTGTCTGTGGAGGTCGGCATCAGAGCAAACTGCTGAAAGGTCTGACTCCTGCTGATGCCTGCAGAAGAAAAGCCGGAATTCAAACCACCAGAAAAACAAACCCCCTCCAACAGGTCCTGCTCCTTGGCTTTTCTACCCACTTTCTGAGGACACTCATGGTGCAAACAGGTGAAATTCTAAACTAATTAATAATAGATTGTTTGCTTTCACTGTAATAATTTAAGATCAGGGTCATAAATTCACCAACTTTAACTCCACCACGGAACACTCCGACCACTGCCTTCGGTGTTCTCAGGAGCTGAGGTTGTGGGCCAACCTTCTGCTAGCTTTTCCTGAAACCAGTGTTTGAGGGAAAAAATAATACTGTTGCCACATGTCTCAGGCACACAGGAGGAAAAGATGCTTATGGTTTCCTTTTCCCACATACGGCTTTTGATAATCTTTTCCCAGGGTTTCAATTTTAAGAGACATCACTAAAACATACAGCAATTCTGTTCATGTTCATCTGTCCCCTCATGGATACGTCACTTTTAAGACAATCACTAACCAATTTAGCTCTTTAAAAATATAAAAACAAATCTCCCAATGAAACTTGAAATTGACAAATGGAGACAGAAAAAACAGATTAAAGCCAAGGAAACAAATGACGTGTCTCAGATCCCCACTTTGGGCAAGCATGCAAGTGTTAAGAACTGTGCCTCCCAGTGTCCGCCTACCTCACAGTCACTGCATTTGAAGAAAATATAACAAACACAAAAACATAACTACATCTGACAAGTAACAATATTAACACCAAGTCTGAAGTCAAAGACTCCCAACTTTTCATTTACAGAAAACGGCACACTTGATTCTGGAAGTGTTATAAAGCATTAACTGAAATTAGCAATATCATTTTGAAAAATGAGGTTATTAGGCATTTAACGATACAATGAAATTAAGATACAGCTTAAAAGCAGAACTAATTTTTACAAATGTGTAAAAACAGTGAAATCTCAAAACTCACAGAGATGAAAACTACAAATCAAACAAATGTAACTATGGCATTCACTTCACTTGTTCCTAAGCTGAGTGAGAAGAGACAAGGCCAAGTGAGCTGACGCATGAACACGTGAGAATGTGCGAGAAGGCGTGAGGGCACCATGAGCTCCTGCCCACCGCTGGGCGCCCCCAGCCCCAACCTCACCTGGAATTGCGATCTCGGTGTTTGTCTTTGGATTTCTTTTTCTTCTTTGATTTTTTGTGCTTCTTCACTTTAGGCTCTTCTAAGGGATCCTTTTGTAAGCTTCTCTGGGCTTTCTTTTCTACGTGACTGTCATTATTTTCTACATTATCATATCTCTTTTTCTGTGACTTTACATTTTCATGTTCGTGAAACCGATCAGAGAGGTTACAACTGTTGTCTTCGGCTCCGAGTGCAATTTTGTCATGTGAGAACTTCTCGGGGTAGAGGGGAAGGGAGTGGGGCGGGCCTGCTCGGGGGCTGCTGAGATGGTGCCGTACCTTCTCTTTGACAGCCACCTCGTAGTCCTTGCGGCTCCTGTAGTAGTCCTTGTGCAGCCGGCCATGGCGCTGCCCTGCTCTGTCAGGCTCACGGCCTCCAGGGAAGGGCTTCCACTCCCGAGCCTCCCTGGCTGTGTAAGGAGCGTACCTGTCATGGTAGTACCTGCACTTGTCCCACCTCATTTTATCTGGGTAGTATTTCTCCCGGCCCCAGATGTGTTCACCTTCTGCATGGTGGTACCTGTTCCAGTCCTGGTCGGATCCGCTTCTGTTTCGAGAGTGGTGGTAGCTGTACCTGACCAGAGAGTGGCGTTCGCCGGGGCTGACTCTGTCACCGTGGTTCAGGTGGTGCTGGCTCCCGTTGCAGTGCTCTGTGGTGTAGCGGTCCTGCCTGGACCGCTCTCGGACATAGGAGCGGCGCTTTCTGTAATAACGGTCCTCAGTTTTGCTCCTACTTTCCTTTGCGTGTTCTCCGCTGGAAGAACGAGCCCTTCGATTACGATAATGTCCTCGATCAACTTTTCTTAGGCTACTGATCTTTTCCTTAATTGGAGAACGATCCCGGACCTTTTGTCCCACCTTACTTTCATCACATCTCTCCACATGGCTCTGCTCAGTGTCCCCTTCTGAAGGATCTCCCATGGTCTTATCTGGCTGAGGAGAGGGCAGCCCCTCGGCACACACACCCGTGCTGTTGGGAAGGTCTTCCTCGTCCTTGCCTCTGTCTCTCCCGAGATAAGCCAGGGCCTGACACTCACATCCATCTTCTGAATGTGCCGAGGGAGCTGGGCTCAATTTTTCCACGATTTCCGCTGACACCGCATCCTGTGGACTCTCAACTAATGTCCCTTTTACATCTTGGGATGGTTTGCTCTGATCATCTGTTAAGTCCCCAGGGTCACACAGTTTAGAAAGCTGGTCATCACCTAGGGTATTCTTGTTGGTGTTACAAAGAATGTTGATACCAGACAAAGATTCATCAGGTTTTGCTGAACTGTTTTCAGAAACTTCTTCTTTGGTAGATTTGACGCTGGGGTCGGGAAGTGACAAAATCTTCTTTAACTTGCTGCCAAGACTCTCGACTGTCTCCATCTTTTCTTCAGGATCATCAGCGGGGCTGCCGGCCTCCTCGACTTCCACGTCCTGCTCCTCGGGAGGGGTTTTCTCAGCTCCAGGTGTACTGCAGGCCCCCCGAGAACAAGTAAACAAAGCAACAGTTAGGGACAAATACTTTAAAACATTTATTACTAAATATTTTATACCTTTAAATATATTAGGCTTATCATCTCTGGAAACTTCGAATTTTCTTTCCTTCATAAAATAAATATAAAATTTTGTATCGCGTGTACCCCCATCCTATTTTTTAGCAATGATAATTCTGCAGTTCTAGGCTCTTCTGTTTCCATAAATACTTCCAATTCTTTTTTTTTTTAATTACTTCTTACTTTTTTTCTTTTTTTATTTCTTGTCCTCCACCAGCAGCTTGTTACCGATCCAATTCTTCTTAATAACTAAGTTTAAACAAAAAGTCAAAGGATGACAGAGCCTCCTGCTGTTCCCCTGGCTCCCTTTCCTTAGAATTTCTCTTAGAGTCTTGGAGACAGAATAGCTACCTGCAAACAGAGCCAGCATCTCCCTGCATTACTGATAACTGGTGAGGAACCACTGAGGCTTCCAAAAAACTCTCTGTAGTAAGTTAACTTTGCCCTTGATCATTATAGAGCTTTCGATATATTCTTACAGATAATGAGCGCTGCCAGGAAATAATAAAAAACCTATGGTGCTCTCCACTTGTTAGAGGGAACATATCTAAGGGAGATGACACACACGAAGAAGTCAACACCAAAAAGCCACCTAGAGCATGCACAGGGACTCTCTAGCAGCATGTAAGGCTACAGTGCTTGGGCACAGTCCATACGTGGCTTTGTTTATATGACCATCCGCAGTAATTCTCATGCACATTAAATCTGAGGACCACTAAGCTAGACCAGAAAAGAAACAAGAGGAAAGTCACTATGCACATGACTGAGCATTCAAGCTCTTCTATCTTTAAGTTAAACTGGGAATGAGAGTTCTTTGCCTGCAGGTTGACTCATTCCATGTTAATAATTAAGCCTTCCTGAGGTTCTCGGTGAGGGTACCCCACCTGCCAGGGGCCCTTCAGGGGCCGCCACAGCGATGGGAAGCCCCATCGCACTATGGGCAGGGCACAGCCAGCAGTCCCACATGTGAGGGAGTGTCCCCACTCCCACCAGTACTGACGGCCATGGGAGTGAAAACCCCAGGTATAGTATTATTGGCACAGTTTCCACAGACACTAAATTTTCCAGGAATACAACTACTATGTAAATCTAGAGATGGTGGTACTATGATGCGGTTAGAACTTCACCAAAAGCTGTTCACCTTGAGAACAGGATGTCCCGATGGTAGTGAGCATGCCAACACCAGGCCACATTCTGAACTGTCCTGCTCACAGGCAACCTGCGCGCAGATGCGAGCTACCAGGCTGCGTTACTGTACTTTGCAGCAGAGTAGTCTTGCCTGGTTCTTTGTATGCTGAAACAGCTATCACTGCATTATAAATTCCTTTCCTTTTATTCCTAACATTATAGTTAGGTCAATATATTGGTTTTTTAAGAAATTGTGGAAGCAGGTTATATTACCTGTGAATTTAATTTCAGAATTCTTTGTATTTCTACAAAGTACAGTCATGCGTCACATAAAGACTACTGTCAGTCAACAATGGACTGCACATATGATAGTGGTCCCGTAAGATGATAATGGAGCTGAAAAATTCCCATTGCCTAGTGACCTCTTAGCCATTGTGACATCATATCATAAGGCATCACTCACCTGTTTGTGGTGATGCTGGTGTAAACACACCTACTGCACTGCCAGTCGGATAAAAGTCTGGCACGTATAATTATGTCCAGTATATAATACTTGATAATAAACTACATTACTGGCTTATGTATTTACTATACTTTTTTTCATCATTATTCTAGCATGTACTCCTTCTACTTATAAAAAAAAGTTAACTATAAAACAGCCTCAAGCAGGTCCTTCAGGGGGTATTCCAGAAGGCACTGTTGTCATAGGAGATGACAGCTCCATGCATGTTACTGCCCCTGAAGACCTTCAAATGGGACAAAATGTGGGCGTGGAAGATAGTGATATCGATGATCCTGACCCTGTGTGGGCCTAGGCTAATGTGTGTTAGTTTTTTTTGTTTGTTTGTTTTTTGAGGCAGAGTCTTTCTTTGTTGCCCGGACTAGAGTGCTGTGGCGTCAGCTTAGCTCACAGCAACCTCAAAC
>VBSM01002153.1:23520790-23542251 GCA_008086735.1 Cheirogaleus medius
CATTGAAAAGCTTCATGATAAAAAACAAACTAACTCTTGGAAAATCTATGACAGCCGCCCCTTTCCACAGAGCATATGCTCTCTGGTGTGCCAGTGCCCTGATGTCACTCTGAAGTAGGGCCCAGCTCCAGCCCATCGCCTTCCCACCTCACCAAGGCATTAGATTTGTGACTCCTACTATAACTCAAATACTGTCTGATATCCATTAAAAAAAAGCATGCAACTGGATAATTTGTATAATTCAAAACCAATTGAGAAGCCTTTAAGATTCTATAGCACAAATGACACAGACTATTCTAAGATGTAGATGACTGTATAAAATCACACACGTAAGTCCAACCAGACTTACAACAAAGAACTTAAATAAATTTTTTGAGAAGAAATCCTATAGTATATGAGGACACAGCAACTACCATAATGTTAACTTCAGAGTTTGAAGGATACATTTTAAAAATTAATACAAAGATAATATCTTCCCTGTGAAATGTTACCTTCATCATGTGAGAGGGAAGCTGTGGTCCGATGAATCCTGCCGCGGCCTGCTTGTTATTGACGACCCGCTGACTGATCACTGGGCGGGGAGAGGACTGGCCGGGGCTGTGGGTGGAATGAGCAAGTTCGCCTCCATTTTTCACATCGTGGGACCTGGAGACAGGGAGAGTGAGGTTGCTTAGGTTGACACAGGACATTTCCTTAGAAGAGATTCATTTACAAATTCAATAGCACTTAACCTCTCAGGCAGAAAACTGATGGAGAAATAGCACTTTTATGTTCCATGGTATGGAGCTACACACGTTCTCTCCTTCAGGTTTAGGTTAATGTCAGATACTCAGATCAGGAAACAGAGTCTCTGGGTAAACATATTTTCTAAGTATGTATTCTTAGGATGCTGCTACTTGAAAGGTATTTTTCTATTTATATTTTTCTAATTATAAATATATACCATTGTAGAAAATCTCTGGTGTCCAGAAAAGTTAGAAACAAAACACTGTCCCTTAGCTTGCCCTTCAGAGGCAGTTCCTCTTCCGGTTTAGTCAATTACCCTCCAAGCTTTGCCCATATGGTTGTTTTCAATATCAGTGCTTAATATTCCAAACTTCTTTTCTTCCATATATATTCAGCACTTTCTCAAAGTTAAAAAGATGCTTCATAGGCCGAGTGTGGTGGCTCACACCTGTAATCCTAGCACTCTGGGAGGCTGAGATGGGCAGATCGTTTGAGCTCAGGAGTTCAAGACCAGCCTGAGCAAGAGCGAGACCCCATCTCTACTAAAAAAATAGAAAGAAATTAGCTTGACAACTAAAAATATATATAGAAAAAATTAGCCGGGCATGGTGGCTGATTCCTGTAGTCCCAGCTACTTGGGAGGCTGAGGCAGGATTGCTTGAGCCCAGGAGTTTGAGGTTGCTGTGAGCGAGGCTGACGCCATGGCACTCTAGCCCAGGCAACAGAGCGAGACTCTGTCTCAAAAAACAAAAAATGCTTCATAAAAATCACTGTTAAGCTGTATAATATTTCAACAATGGACATGGTCATTCTGCCACTGTTGGACATTCTGGGATATTCTTAATTTTCAGCTGTTAAAAAGGGACACACTGAAGCATATATCAGATTTTTTCCAAAAATGGAATTAGCAAGTCAGAGTGTGCAGCCACAGCAGGACAGATATGAGCACGGGCTGGCCTAGGCCTTGGCCAGGAAGGTGACTGACCAGCTGCCTGTGCTCAGCGGGTAGGAGGTGCCAGCTGTGACTACATCAGGTGCTCAGATCCCCCTTCCTAAGGTCTCCACCCACTGCCACCAGTGCCCCCGGCCCACTGTGTTTGCAGCCAGCAGCAGAAGCCCACCCTCCTCAGCTATCGCCTCGCAGTGTAAACCCACAAAAGAGTTGGAAGCTAAAGCAAACTCATAATCCACACTCAAAAATGACCTTCCTCACTCTCCAGGTGCGTGGCAGAATTAATCTTAAAGCTGCTGTTTTATAAAAAATAACACTGAATTTTTTGGGGGAGGAGAGACAGGGTCTATGTTGCTTGGGCTGATCTTTAACTCCTGACCTCAAGTGATCCTCCCACCTTGGCCTCCCAAATGCTGAAATTATAGGCATGAGCTATCATCCTGCCCAACCTTGAATTTCAGTATGTTGATGAGAAAAGAAATGAAATAACACAAAATTTGACAATCTGTGTTCATGTCAATACCTGATATAAAAGAGCACATAGGCTTGTTGACTAAGTACCGATCTAATATCACTGGTAGATACGATGGAGTCATTCATTTGGTACCAGAGGCCATTGCTAGCCTGCAAAAGAGAGATAGAACATTTAATCAGAGAGACATGGAACGCAGTCAAGAGAAATATATATTAAAAAAACGGGCATTCACATTTTAGCTGTCAAAGTCCCACCTTTCCCCATAAGAATACTAGTGCTGTCGTACAGCATGTATGTAGCAAAAGCTATTAGCAAAATCTAGACAACTTACTTTGATGTAGCAGAAGTAGTGGCCAGCATGGCAATTAAAGCCAGTGTGTACCAGCACTGCATACAAGACATAGATTATTGGCTCTCCATTTGGTTGAGACATGTATGGCCGAATATCAAGATACTCAGGGTACTTCACATCCTAAACAGAAATGGAAAAAGGAGAAAAAAATATAATTTCTGAGGGCACAGACTATATTTGAGTAAGGACATTTAGGGTCTCCCAGGAGGAGATCCATAGGACACTGCACCCTGTGCTATTCTAACGGAAATCTAACACATTTTACCACCTTTCAAAGGACAAGATTAACTGGGAGGACACCTGAATCTAAGTGTATTTAAGGCCATCCCACTGCAATTTTTATTGCCTTTGAATAGGTAAGAATCCACATTAAGTGGATTCTTCAAATTCGTCAAAGGAAATAAGAACAGAATTTTAACTCTGGACATTGGTCATCACTTATTTTTAATACTTCAGGAATGGATTATTTATTTCTCTTACAATTGAATTTTTGACCACTTTCAATCTTCAGAAAGTAGAAAGAAAATGGGAAAAGTCAAGTCCTGGACTTCGAGTCATAGCAGTGAGCCATGATGGCACCACTAAACTCCAGCCTGGGCGACCAGCAAGACCCCATGTATAAATAAAAAAACAAACAAGAAAAGAAAATGGGAAAATTCAGTGCACTGCCAATCAGAAAGCAAATGAACAAATAAAAAAATGAACATTAATGAAAAAGTGACAATAACTAGCAGGGAAGTCCTCTTTGGATTTCAAATAATACAAAGTTCTGTGTAACCCCTCATTACCTTGGACACTAAAAAACTGACTATAAAACTTAAATGCAGACAGTTGTTACCAATTTTATCATTAGAAAGTCTAGCCAGTTAAAGGATATAATAAAAACATACACACTCAAGTGCATATTCCAAACTACTGGCTCTATTCTTTGACTTTTTTTTTCTGCCACCAAATGATGGAAGAACTTAGAAAATTGGTCAACAAAAATTGTTCAGTTAGGTTGCTTATAACTGTTAACAGCTACTGACACTTATGCCTTGAAAGGCTCAACATAAAAGATTATTAATATCATCTACATACCTTAGCAATTTTTCCACCAGTAAAATTTGCAAATCGTTTCAGAGAAAGTGTAAGAACATTGGAGGATCTATGTATAGTGAACCTCTTTGAAGCTGTAACCATCTTTTTACACCTTGAAATAAACAGAAATAAAACATTCAGAAGATTAATACATATATTTTCTTGGTATTTTAGTCTTTCCCTTGTTATTTCTCTCAAACATTCTAAATTAAGTTTCCAAAAGGACACTAGGTAAGAAACACCAGCCCTCAATCAACAGTGAAAATATTGAAATTAAGAATACAAGGGGAAACTGCTTAATTAGCATGAAAGGAAAGGATGACTGGACAAGTCTGAAAAATCAAGCCATGCAGGCTACAAATAATGCTAAAATTAGGTTAATACAAGTTTCTCTCAATTCAAAACAAACAAAAACTAATGGATTTTCAGGCTGGTATAATTATGTGAAAACAAAGCCCTATCCAGACACAAAAGGAAGAAAAATAAAGATTAGAAATATCTATGAAGTTTATAACAAAGGAGAAATCCCTATGGTCTTAGAAGAAGGGAGCCTTCTTCCCACAAAATAAATTGGATAATAAAAGATTACCTAAACTACCAGTCTACAAAGTAGAAATCTATTTAAAATATATGAAACCGGGCTTTTTAAAAATAGGTTCTCTTGACTTCATGGGGAAACATATTAATAAACAATCAAAATTAGAGGTTTCCAGAAGATACTACTCCAAACCCTAGATATCCACCATAAGAGAGAAAAATCCTTAACTATCCTGGGGGGAAGTGACTTCCCACTCTACCACAACCCTCTCACAAAGGAAAGTCGAGGAAAACACTGCTCGGCAGACATGCCATCCTAAGCCGCACCTGTGAGGCAGTACTAACTCGTGGGACGTGGATGATCTTACCTCTCTCTCCTCCCACCAAATCTGCCCAATAATGATGTACCAGTCTCCCAAGGGCAGAGTTGTACATCTTGAAAGAGTGTAAACAGTGAGACACTGCAGGCCCTGGCCTTTGGAAGACAGAGACCCAGTGTCTTCCCAGATGGTATTAGAAGCTAAAGGCAACCTAGAGGGGACAGTCAGGCACACCAAACTCTTTCACATCAAGCCTCCCTGCCATCCCCACTGGAGCAGCCAGCAGCAAAAACCAACAAGTCACCACCCATCATACTTGCTGCACTTGTACGCGTTTTCTCCATCAAGCTGTTCCGGCTTCACAAATTGCTCCAATGCCTTGTTAACACTCTGAACAGCCTGGAAAAGAGAAAAGCATAAACACCACATTACCACACACTGCCATTTGTTACAGAGACAGAGAGAGAAAGAGAACAAAAGACTCAAAGACATAAAAGCAAATGAGGAATTTTTATGTACAAAGAAAATTTTCCTTTATTATAGTCATCTTTACATATCTACACACCAAATTATTTCCCCTTCCATTAAAAAATGAGCAGATTAACGTGAACAAAAACATCTAAAGAGCCTGCCCACCACAGCTTTACTTAAAATAGCATAAAATTAGAAGCTAACCACAAATCTACCAACAAGGATTCAGGCATATAAATTACGGTATATCCCCTTGCTGGACCACCACACAAGTGCCCAAAGAACAAACTTATGCAGAAAGGTCTCCAAGCAGAATCAGATGCAAACAGCAAGTGGCCAAACAGACATTAGGCATAATCTCATTTTTAGAAAAGTAAACAATATATTTTGAAATAGTATATATCAAACCGTTAAACAGGAGTTTAGAAAGTACAAGCAGCAAGATAGTTTCTAAAGAATAATGGCCATCTATGTTTGGCTAATATATAGGCCTCAGAATCTGGCTTTATTAAAATTTATTAAGTGAAAAGTCAAAGAGTGACTTTTTCTTTTTTTTTTCAGACAGGGTCTTGTTCTGTTGCCTGGGCTAGAGTGCAGTGGTGTGTCATAGCTCACTGCAACCTCAAACTCCTGGGCTCAAGCGATCCTCCTGCCTTAGCCTCCTGAGTAGCTGGGCACATGCCACCATGCCCGGCTGATGTTTTCTATTTTTAGTAGAGACAGGGCCCTTTCTCTTGTTCAGGTTGGTCTCAAACTCCTGACCTCAAGTGATCCTCCCACTTCGGCCTCCCTGAGTGCTAGGCATGAGCCACTGCACCTGGCTGCTTTTAATTTTTTTTATAATGCCTGCTACAAAGTTTGAATAATCACCTCCAAATAAAATCTTAGCACATTAAATTTTGCAATTCATATTCTTTAACAAGTGTATTCTAACTTATGAATGAACTATAAATAAAAAAAGTTATATAAAATGACATTTTTTAAACTTAACCACCATAACAATTACCAAACTTACCTTTATCTCCAAGGTTATATCGAGATATGGATCAAAAGTATCTGAAACGCCCTTGCAATTTAAACATTTGACTGAAATAAAAATAAAATGCAAAGGATAAGTAAAGTGTAATCATTACAGCAGCACCAACTATTGAAATGACAAAACACCAAGTACTATTTCCAAACTTAAAAATTAAAACAAAGTATAATTTTTCTCCGATCAGATAGGACAAAAAAATTTTAAATTAATACTACACACCATGTGGTGAAAGTGTCATGAATTTGGCCATTCATATGCTACTGGTTGGAATATAAATTGGTATAACTTCTTAGAAGGAAATGATAGTATTAAAATTTAAAATATGCACATCCTATGATCCAGAAATTCTAAGACTAAGAATTTATCCTATATACATATTTTTACATAGATATAAAGGTATGTATACACAAATGCTCAATAAAGCACTGATGGTAATAAGAAGAAACAGCAACAAAATAGAAGCAACCTAAATATCCATCAATAGGGGACTAAAATAAATGGAATGCCACCGTAACTGTGAAAGACTCTGTTCAGCCTAAGTGTGCGATAATGCAAAAAGATTGCTAATATTAGGAGAAAAATTAAAGCGATACACATAGCATGGTCCCGGTTTGCTCACACACAGGAAATGACTGGAAGGATATACTACAAACTGGTACAGGGGTTGCCTTTGGGGAGCTGGATGGGAGTCTGGGCTGGAAAAGAGATATACTTTTCATTATTAACCCTTTCCTACTGTTTGCATTTTTTAAACCACATGCAGGTATCAATCAATTTTTAAACAAAAATTTACCTCTAGATCGTAGGTATCCGCCAAATATCTGACAGACGAATGTGGTGGCCTGGGTGTGTCTGTCCAATCTGAAAAACAAACAGTGATATGAGAGAAGAGTTCTGCAAAAATTACAGATGCTATGACCAGATTTTAAAAGTATGTACAAGCACAGTGGCTCATGCCTGTAATCCTAGCACTTTGGGAGGCCAAGGCAGGAGGATCACCTGAAGCCAGGAGTTCGAGGCCAGCCTGGGCAATACAGCAAGACCCCAACTTTACAAAAAGTAGAAAAAAAATTAGCCTGGCATGGTGGCACACACATGTAGTCCCAGCTACTCAAGAGGCTGACGCAAGAGGATTCCCTTGATTCCAGGAGTTCGAGGCTGCAATGAGCTATGATCGCATCACTGTACTCCAGCCTGGGCAATAGAGTGAGACTCAATCTCTTAAAAAATAATAATAAAAATTTTAAAAAGCATGTACATTTATAAAAGAACAAGAATTCAAACAAGACAGCCACAAAAAATGAAAAAGTAGTACATGTGGCAGCTAGAGAATAGCCCTGCCTGACCAGAACACAGTGAAAGTTTGGGGAGTGGTAGGAAAAGAGGTAGAACAGCAGGAGCTACATTATAAAGGGACTTTGAAATCAAAGCAGGAATCTGGTCCTAAAGCACAAAGAAGACCCCTCAGCAGGCTGTGACCTGTGCAAGAGGATGGCTGGGGAAGGCAGGGTGTCCTCTTCCATGCTGAGTCTATTACCACTTAGACAATGAAGGCCTGGCCCCTTTATAGAGCTGGGGCAGTGGGAATGCAAAGAGACGTTTACCAGGTGTGTTCAGGCAACAGCAAGCAGGTTAGCACTTATCTAATTGTATCCCCAAGCTTCCTCTTGAGTCTACATTTAGTTTTTAAGGAAAAAGCTACAGGAATCAGTAACTGACCAGAGATAGATAGAAGCCAGAAACAAATACAGATTTCTGTGGCTAGAGGTCAACAAAGAAAATGTCATGTACAACTGAAAAGTGGTAGCAGCTAGTTTTAGATCCGCAGAGGTATACTGATAGTCAGAAATTAAATAATAGCAAGACCAGTGTTAATTTCCTGACATCTATAATTGAGCAAATTCAAACTGTTACGGTAAGCATATCTTTTTAAATTTTAACTATTTTAAAATAATGCAAATCAACTAGGGAAGAGACAGTGCAAAACTAAAAGGTAAAAGAAACATGGATCTATGAACTTTCAACATAAAAGGCAAAACAGCCAGGCACAGTGGCACAGGCTTGTAGTCCCAGCCACTCAAGTGGCTGTGGCGGGAAGACTCCTTAAACCCAGGAGTTCAAGACCAGCCTGCACAATACAGTAAGATCCTGTCTCCAATAAAAAAAAACAAAACAAAAAAACAGGCAAAACTGAATTTTGATAACCAGAGATACAAAATGAAGAAATGACTGATAACTGTTGTACTTACTTATTGCTGCCATTTAAGCAGGCTTTTTGCATAGCATCAACAGTGTACTGAAGAAATTCATGGGCATCTTCTTGGTTTCCAAAACGGAAATGCCGAGCTATACCTATAAAATTTAAGTAGGAACAGGGCTTTATCATTACATGTAAGTCTAGGCTATACCCCCCAAAATATATCTTATAATATGGTGGTGAGAAAACCCCCATATGATTATATTATGAGGAAACAGCACAAACATAAGCTATCCTAAGAACAGCCAGGACCACATCCTTTAGACCAGGCATCCTCAAACTGCGGCCCGCAGGCCACAAGCGGGTGTTTTTGCCCATTTGTTTTTTTACTTCAAAATAAGATATGTGCAGTGTGCATAGGAATTTGTTCATAGTTTTTTTTAAACTATAGTCCAGCCCTCCAACAGTCTGAGGGACAGTGAACTGGCTCTCTGTTTAAAAAGTTTGAGGACCCCTGCTTTAGACCATTAAGAGCCCACAAAGGCCAGAGCTTCTGAAAGTCCTGAGAGTAGCCACAGAGTGATACTCTCTTTAGAAAGATAATAAAATTATAATTGAATAAATTCAACAGGGGTCATATTATCTCAAAAGTCTGTCCAAAATCTTATGCTGGTGCACACATTTTAAATTAGTGTTAGATCTCCATCAGAGAATCCATGCAAAACAAATGTCCAAACCTATCTGAATTCTATCCCAATGACCCACAGAACAAATTATATTCTCAGTTGCACAGTAACATTTCAGTCCTATTTCTAATTGACTAAGCAGCTGTAAGACCAAACTATTAAAAAATTATAAAAAACATTAAAAAGTACAAGCAACATCACAATAAAACATATTAAATTTTATGTGTATGAATGTATAAAAATATATACCCGCTTGAATCAAATGAAATTGCCAATATTCCATGAGTTCTGACCTCCAAAAATGACAATTTTGTGATTCAACTGTGTGTGTGTGTCTGTGGATGTATGTATACACACACACGTACGACATTTTCTTGAAGAATAGATTTGGAAATATTACCCATACCTGCTATATATGTATGTATAAACATAAATCTGTGTATAAATAATCAAAACCTGCCCTGGCTAAAATTCTGCCAGGCTCCAACAATGCTTTAAAGATTTTTGCATTGTCTCTTGTGGCCTGTCAATAATGCCAAGGACTAATATAACACTTCTTTAATTGTCAGCAGCTTTTTAGGCAAAAGGATTATAATTATGCACCCCCAATTACCCAGCTAGATGCCAGATTAAGAGTTATAGTTTTTTAAATTTGTATGCCTTTATTCCAACTCAGTTAAGATGATATAAAAGTTTATTGCAAAAAACAAAGAAAGTACATAAGAAAATTTCATGCAACCTATTTAAAATTTAAAAACAGAAAAAGTGAAATTTATCCACAAATTTGCTAAGCTATGAGTTTAAGTTTTTCTTTAAAAGTACAATTGACTTTATTTTGACAATTCCGGTCACTATGTATAGTGTAATATTCACTCACCAAATTAAAACTAATTAAAAACTATCTAAAGAAACATGTGGGACAACATCAGAGTATTACTCAGCACAGAAATCCAAACATCTGGGGAAAAAACCATTGTAAAACTTACCAATGATTTTATTAAGACAAACTGAATTTAAAATAATTTAAAATTTGCTTATATTGTGCTCACCTCCACAGCACATATACTAAAATTGGAACGATCCTTGGCCCCTGCGCAAGGATGACACGGAAAAAAAAATTTGCTTATATTAAGCTGAATACTGTTTTATTATATTGTCATCTTTTGCTTTAAGGTTTTAAAATAAGTTCATATAGCAAAATGTTTTACTAAAAATTTGTTATTAATTACAGACCTACCCATGTATGATTAAAATGCATTTATTTGTTTTGTAATACACGAGGGGTTTTTTTTTTTTTTTTAACCACTGAGGCCATTAAGACTAATTAATATTTAGCTAAGAAATATTAATATGAACTACTACAGTTAGTACTTACGTCGCATCTCATTGATGACGAACATTGGTTTAATAACGTCCCCAGGATTATTGAGTGCCTGGGTAATATGCGCTTGCATTGTGCACATCATACAAAATCCTTCTGCATGACCTGAAAGATAATAGATGATAATCATCCAAATGAACAAAATATGGCTATTTACACACATCAAGGTAAATTATAAATACAGGGCACATACCTGAAATGAAATAATAACTGCTACTACGTGAATGCACTGAGCTATCTACTTTTATTTATTTTCATTTAGTTCTCTAATAAACCTAAGTGATAAGTATATATTGTCTCTATTTTACAAGAGAAGAAAAAAGCTCAGAGAGTTAAAAATTTGCCAATGTCAAAGAGTTATTATGTGGCAGACACATAATCAGACTCAAATCATATTCTTTATCATTTCAAAGCCTGTGCTCTTAGCTACTCTCTATACTGTAAAAACAAGATTCTTTTTTTTCTCATACTACCATTTGTCTCAAATAGAAAAAGAATGTCTCCCATAGCAGAGGTTAGAAATCTCTGTGTAAATAATCTGGCATTGTTGGCCACAGAAGGTGGTCACTATTCTTTTTCTTTTTTCTCATATTTTTTTTTAAACAACTTTTTAAAAATATAAAAATCATTCTCAGCTCATGCTAAGTGATACCACTGGCATCTGGTGGGTAGAGGCCAGGTATGCTACCAAATACCCTATAAAACACAAGACAGCCCCACATAACAAAGAATTACCCAGCCCCAAATATTAATAGTAATGAGGTTGAGAAACTCTGCCTTGGACTAAAGGCTGCTCAGACCTACTTAATAAAGCTTAAAACTCCTTGAAAGGCTCAAACTATTTCCAATTAACTGTGTCCCACAATAAAGCTCAAAAATATTTAAGGGAATAAAACAATTCCAGCACCAAACAACATAAAGTTCATGATGTCTAACATTCAATCAAAGAGTACAAGGGATGCAAAGATGCAGGAATGACCAGTAATAAGGAGAAAATAAACAGAAACAGATCCAGAAATAACATAGATAACACAATCAAAAGACAATGACTATTAAAAAAGATATCATAAATATATTCATATGTTCAAGGAGGGGAAAAATGCAAGAGCACATTAAGGAGAGACATAGAAATAAACCCAAAGCTGCTTCTACAGGTGAACCATACAATCTATGAGATGAAAAATATACCAGGTGGCATTAATAACAGATTAGACACAGAAGAAAAAATTAGTCAACTTGAAGATATTCGTTATAGATAGCAGATATCCATAATGAAACATACAGAGAAAAAAACCTCAAAATAACAACACAGCATATCACTGAGCTGTGGGACAATTTCAAATTGTCCCTAATGTACATATAATTGGAGTCTGAAAGTGAAGGAGCAAAAACAAATATTTTAAGAAATAATATCTACTAAGAGAAAGCACAAGGGAGGTTTTTAGGGTGATGAAATGGTTTTGTACGCTGACTGAACTGGTTGTTTATATGAATCTATACATGTATTAAAATTCAGAGAACCCTTCACCAAAAAAGTTAATTTTACTGTAAGTATAAAAATAAAAGTTTTAAAAAATGACTGAAAGTTGTCCAAATTTGATGAAAATAGTAAATGCACAAGAACCTCAACAAACCCTAAGCAGAAGAAACAAGAGGAAAACTACACAAAGGACCACTCAAACTGCTTAAAACCAGAGATAAAAATCTTAAAAGCAGCTAGAAATAAAAAATATTACATACATAGGAACAAAGGTAGAACTGACAATAGGCTTTGTAGGAAGAAACAAAGGCCAGGAAACAGTGGAGTAACATCTTTCAAGTATTGAAAGAAAGTAACGTTGACATAGAATTTTATAATCCATGCAAATATCCTTCAAAAACAAAGATGAGTCCCAGCTATTCAGGAGGCTGAGGCAGGAGGATCGCTTGAGCCCAGGAGTTTGAGGTGTCAGTGAGCTATGATCATGCCACTGCACTCTAGGTATGGGCAACAGGGCAACAGACTCTTGCCTCAAAAATAAAATACTGTTTAGATGTCAATTCATATCAAATTGATTTATAGATTCAGCACAATCCCAATCAAAATCCCAGGAAGCTTTTTTTGTAGAAATTTACATACTGATTCCAAAATTCATTTGGAAATACAAACGACCATGAATGGCCAAAACAAATCAGAAAAAGAGCAAAGTTAGAGGACTAAAGTGATTTCAAAACTTATAAATCTATAGTAATCAAGACATCATGTTATGGTGTCAAGATAAACAATGGACCAGTATAACAAAATAGAGTCCAGAAATAGATCTATATGTATATGGTCAATTGATTTTTGACAAAGGTGCAAAGATAATTTAGTGGAAAAAAGATTATCATTTCAACAAATGATGCTCGAATAATTGGATATCCATATGCAAACACATGAACTTTTCTATTCTTCACATCACAAACAAAAATTAACTCAAAATGGATCATTGACCCAAATGTAAAAGCTAAAACAATAAGACTTCTAGAAGAAAATACAGGAAAAATCTTTGTGACAGCCAGTTAAGATTTCTTAACACAGCACCTAAACCACAATTGATAAAAATAATGAAATGGAATTTCTCAAAATAAACACAATCTTTAAAAGACACTGAAGAGAATGAAAAAAACAAGTCCAACTCTATTTTATAAAAGACTTATATCTAGAATATATAAAAAAACTCTCAAAACACAAAGAAAACTACCCAGTTTTAAAATGGGCAAAAGAGGTCTTTATCTACTGTGGACACTGACCCATTCCACTCTCTCTGGAATGTAATATTTAAAAGTAATAAAATAAATCAAGATATTGATTTCAACACACTGGAAGGACAAGCAGAAAACAAACAAAAAAAAATTGAAAACTTTTTAAATATTAAAGAAAAAAAGTGGGCAAAAGACCTAAATAGGCATTTCAGTGAAGCAGATATACAAATGACAAATAACCACATGAAAAGATGTTTAGCATCACTATTCATTAGGGAAGTAAAAATCAAAACCACAATAAGATACTACTATACTACCCATCTATTAAAATGGCTAAAATTGAAGACTGACCACATCAAAGTATTGGTCAGGATATGGAGCAAATGAAACTTTCATTCATTGCTGGAGGGAATGTACAACACTGAAATCCCTTTTGGAAACAGTTTGGAAGTACCTTAAAAAGTTAAGCAAGCGCCTACCACAGAACCAAGCCATTTGCCCAAGAGAAATGAAAACATGTCCTAACAAAGACTGTGTGCAAATGTTTATAGCAGCTTAATTTGTAATGGCCCAAAATGAGAAATAACACAAAAATCCATCAATAGGTGGATGGAGAAACAAATTGTGATACATTCATACAATGGAATACTACTCAGTAATAAAAATGATCTATTGATATATGCAACAAATGGAATAGTGCTGAAATAATTATATAAGAATATACACTGTATAATTCTACATAAGCCATATTCTAGAAAATCCAAGCTAATCTCTAGTAACAGAGAAAACATAGTGGTTGCCTGGAGTGGAGGGGATGAGAGATGGGAGAAAAGGTAAAAGGGGTGACTTCAAAGAGGCAGTAGGAAGCTTTTGGGGGTGATAAATATGTTCATTATTTTAATTGTGGTGATAGTATCACGGGTAAATACAAATGTCAAAATGCATCAAATTGTATATTTAAATATGTGCAATTTATTATGTACCAATTATACCTTAAAGCTGGGAAAAGAGAAAAAAAGAGAAAACTACCATAGTGTAACACCAGGAGCTTCTGAATTTTATCTTGGTCCTCTGTCTTGCTGTCCTGGTGCCACTGCTGGGTTTTCATCCACACCCTACTTTCATTAAACACAAAAGTGATAGGAAAACTGTCTGTGGAAAATGAATTATGGACTTAGGGAGAAAATGAGGGCAAACAGAACTTTCATTCTGTAATTTAAAACCCCTTGGCATAATAAACACCTCTAGGTGGTAAGACTCTAGGTGATTTTTTTTTTTGATTTCTTTAAATTTTTCTGTACTTTCCAAATTCTTTAAAAGCATTACTTTGCTCTTTGAGGGGGAAAAAAAAAACAGTTTTAAAAGAATCAGTTTAAATTCTCCATTAAGTAAAGAACTACTCAAAAAGAAACCAAGTTTTTCATCCTAATAACTAATGAATAGTACCAGAACATACATACATGAATCTGAGTAATTAATTTAGATGAAAGAACAGGGAGCCCCATTTATAAAAGATGAAGGATATTTATGATATATGTAGAAGGTCAAAACCTCAAAAGCACATGTTCTAAATTTTGAATTTTGATAGTTGACCACTGTGTTGGTTTCCATTTAATTAAAGACATTTTAGTAAGTTTTAACTGATTTCCTGACCTGTTGTTTGAAGACAGTAAAAAAATCCTACATGAATTCTAGAAGGTTGGAGGCAGCAGGAAGAGGGTTTCTCTCCTCTAAGGATTACAAACCTGTAAATGAATCAAGCCTTCCAACATAGGATGAATGCCAGGAGTAGGATGTCTTAACCCTGCTTGTCCCAAGTGTGCATCATTTATGTCACTTACTTTTTTTAGTAAGTGGAGAAAACCAGCAGAGAGTTCAGAAATGCCAAATGTTGATAAAATATGTCTCTTTTAAAATACCTTCATGGGTCAAATTAGGTGCAAAATGCCTTTTATGCAACCTGAATACAAATCATAAGATTCTTCCTCCTTGGTTTCTAAAAGAATAACTTCTTAGTCATATAATTCTTGGCTTAATTCTTCACTTTCATTTCAGAGAAAAAAATGAAAGTAGGTTAGCATACCACAATACTACAAAAATATAACACAGAACACTTACATGTCTTGGAGTGTTCATGTGATAGCATATAATTGGCGAGAGGTGGCGTGTAAGTTAAACACTGCAATGCTGCATTGGCAAAACAGGTATTGCCCAAATTCTGGAGCCCAGCTCCAACTCTATGAGTTTGTTGCCACTTAAGACAAATCTTCTCAGATGGGAAAAGAACCTTCTGTGGAGGAGCAATGCCATCACCTAGGGCTAGAAAAATAAATAATAATCATTTAAAAACAAAGCTTTGCATGCTTCTGAAGCTAAATAAATAGCAACACTCAAACCTGAATGTGAACAAGATTCTAAATCTCATTACCAGCTAAATACAGAGGAGAAAGACGCATTTTAAAAGCCAGAACCCAGAATATGAAAAACTTTAAATGATTTGGTTTCTTCAATAAATTGCAATGACAAAAAGGGGGGCAGGTTACAGATTAAAAGAAACTTAAGAGACATATCCACCAAATTCAAAGTGTAGATCTCATTTTGATATTGCTTTGAACAACCAATTGCTTAAAAATTTTAGAAAATAATCTTTTAGACATACAACACTAAAATATTTATAGATGAAATATGAAGTATTGGATTTGCTTTAAAATAATAATGGAGAGGGTAAGTAGGTGGAGGTATAATTGGCCATGAGTTGACAAATGTCAAAGCTGGCTGATAGCTACATGAGAGAATTCACTATAATAACTCTCTTATATCTACTTAAAATGTTTCATAATAAATAGTTTTAAAAATAAACACCACAACCAAAAGAAAGTTCAGGATAAGTCAAGTCCCTGTAACATTTGCTATGGATGCTAATTCAGCACCACCACCATCATCGGCCTCCTCACCATCGCCTCACGTACTGAGCCCTTACTAGGAGTCACACAGTCTCAATCGTAATGGTTGGTACTGATGTCATTCTCATTTTACCACGAAGGAAACAGGCTTTGAATTCAGGCTGTCAGGTACCACCATAAACACTTGTAAATATATTATACTATATGTGACCTAAAAAGGTTTTATCTATTTTTTAAGACTTATAAACAGATTTAAGGATACTAACAGAACTCAGGTGAAGCTCAAGAAACAAATTATTTAGGAAAGTTCAAAATCATCAATAACAAGACTAATTTTTCAAAGGCTTGCCAGTTCCTCGGTGCTACACAATGATGAGATGCTCTATAGATGATTCTCTATTTGAACAGAAATATTAATGGTTACTTAAGTATGTGAAGATAGGCTCTGGCTTGGTGGGGAATGGAGAGCAAAATTAGGAGAGCAGAAATGAGTCTGTGAAGAATGGGACAAGGACCCTAAAAAGAGGCAGAGCAGGGAGACATGAGCTAGGTCCTAAGGAACAGAGAGAAAGGAGCCCCCAGCAACATGATCAAAGGCTGATGAAGCCAGTGGAGAAAAGGGTCCTGTGGGAAAGTCTTGCAGTTGAGGAGCCAAAGGACTTTAAACCACTATGTGAAACATTAAGTTGTGTTTCATGATATAAACTCTCCCTCAAAAAACACCTGCATCAAACCACACCACCCACTCCCACATTACAATATGAAACTAAGAAGACTCAAAACAATATAAGGATCAAATTATTTTAAGTCAAACAACATTCCAAGTAGGAACTAATTCTATTACCTTTCTTTGCATTTCAAATCTTGAAGTCTTCAAATCCAAGTCTTAGAAGTACCAACTAAAAGTGTCAATGTCTCATTTATCTGGATGAGTTTCAACAAATGTAACCAATTTATATTATTTTAACAAATGTAACATTTAAATTATCTGCTCTTTCAAAGAGCTTTATTACCACAGTCAATTTTAACTAGCCAAAAAAAAAAAAAAGCTCAGTAGAGCTCATTTGTCAAAAGGCAACCAATCTTAAAAGACCACTTTTGAATTTTTAAAAGACAGACATCTACCTACTTAGGGAACTATTACCACTAATGGTTAACTGACAAGTTAATGTAATGTTTGCCTGTTTCGATTCATACCAAGATAAAGTTTATCCTTCAAAAAATTAGGAGTAAAAGAAACTACTAATATCCTCGCAACTAAAAATAATCTATCCTGTTGTGATACATATGTTAATCATGAACAAGCAACCGAGAAAAATGAAACTCATCAAGTAATGCAACTCTGCCGGCCACTCAAGTGGCAACAGGCCTTGCCTTAATAGGCCCCTCTCTGAAACTGCCCACCCACTGTCAGCATTTACACAGGAGTTTGTGGCAGAGATTCTGTCTTTTAAAAAATAGTACCTTGATCCTTTTGTGGTGATTGCTTTGACTTATCGGGTACAGATGAATTCGAATAAACTACAGCACCAGGTACCGGTCCTAAAGAGAGTGTGTGATTTGAAACATCATTTAATGAAGACACAGCACCCCAGCTGGCAGAACTTGCATCCATGTCTTCAGGTGAGACTGCCTCGGAACTGCCAGGCTGATTCTGACAGGTTGATGAGTCTGAAGATTCAGAAGCTTTGTCAACTATGGTCATTGTTCAGCTCTGCAAAAGATGAAAGCACACGTTTGTTTGATAAGGTGAGAAAAGTAATTATTTATCTACCATCAGATCCTGGAGAATTATTCTAGTCATTTTAAATTATTTTCAAACATATCACCCAAATATAAAAACAACAGTATTTTCTAATACTTTTGTAATAATTTCCTTGGGACATTGAACATCATGCTAATCTGAATATATCAACAATTTTTATTTTAAAATCTTTAATGAAGTATTTGATTAGAACTTCTCATTCTATTCCATTCACCCTAAAATCTAATATTTCAGTTTATAATCAGGCACTTCAGTTTCCAACTCTATTTGCTAAGAACCTATTTTTCCTTCTCTACTGCTTAAAACCAGAAACATACACACCAAGACATCTAACTAAATCTTCAATTCATATATAATTCCTCATGGAAAAGGCCTGACTACATGAAGAGAAAATCTAGGCTTAATTTTGTGCTTAAAGTCCAAAATGACATTGTAGGAAATACATTTTTAAAAAAATTATAATTATAGAAAGTCTCACCTTTGAAACCCATTTTTCTGAAGAGGCTCATTTATATGGTATGTATGACTTAAATGAAACCCACTGACATTACTGAAATCAAACTTGAACACAGATACATATTACAAAAGTACTTAATTATAATTTTCCCTCTGAATCCTAATTTAAAATCTTAGGGCTACCACTATTTTCTGTGTGCTGTGTATTGTGTTAGTTGCCGAACATATATTAACTTGCTTAATTTTCATAATGAACCTATGGGACAGAATCCACAGGGTCTATAAAATGAAGCCACTGGAACTAGGAGCCAGGCTGAACAGTGCCAGCTGGGCTTCCTTCTGGCTATGCCACCTAGTCAACAGAGTACTTTTAGGAATATTTCCGAAATTGCCCAACAGCAGCCAAACGTAGATATGCCACTCCTCTGTAGAAAATCTCTCAGGAGTGCCCTGACTGCCCATAGCACAACATCTCAACACCTAGACTTGGCACTGTCTGACCTAGTAACCTCTCAGGACACTCCCCATGTTGCGTTCTCGCTGTACTGAATTCATTTCTTGTTCCTGCTCTCTCCGGGCTCTGCACATGCTGCTCTTTGCCTACTCTTTTCCATCCCTGCACCTTCGAGCCAGTTAACACTGCCATTTCTCAGTCTAGAATTCACTTCCTCTGGGATGCTTTCCTTGACAACCTCCTTCCCCCAAGATTGGTTTAGAATCCCTCCTAAAAGCTCCCACCGCACCCTTGTGCTGATGTCTATGGTAGCCCATCAGCATTTACGCCACATCTGTTTTACTTGTTGCTCTATCATGTTCTTATTTATATCCCCTGACCTGGTACAGAGAAAGCTTCCTATACATGTGTTAAACAAATGAATGAACAAATTCTGGAAACAGGAAGCAACTATCATTTGCTTTTAGCACCAGCTTGTGCTAAGTGATTTATATACAGTATCTCATTTAATCCTTAAAAAACTCTGAACAACAGTCTTTAAAATTTGTTTTAAGAAATATTTAATATACTGTAAAGTACAAAAAAGTATTATCCATACTGTGAAGCATGGATAATGAAATACCCATGTACCTGCCACCTGAATAAACATTATCATGGACTGACTGCTCACAGTAAGTTTGTTATTTTAAAAGCCTCAATTTTATTGTAATTTTTTTTTTGATACAGAGTTTCACTCGGTCACCCCAGGTAAAGTGCAGTGGCATGATCATAGCTCACTGCAACCTCAAACTCCTGGGCTCAAGAGAGCCTCCCGCCTCAGCCTCCCGAGTAGCTGGGACCACAGGTCTCTTGCATGAGACCGGGCATCTCGATCTTGCTCAGGCTGGTCTGGAACTCCTGAGAGCTCAAGGGATCCCCCTGCCTTGGCCTCCCAAAGTGCTAGGATTACAGGTGTGAGCCACTGCACCTGGCCAGTAATTTTTAATTAAGATTACCACCCAAAAAAGTACAACTTTAAAGTTTTTTGATTCTTACATAGAAATAGAAAAGATGTGAGATCTTACTAAACTAAGAAAAAAACTGAAGTAACATTTTAAATCAATTAAAGATATATGATCCTCATCCAGGAAGAAAGTGTAAGCTGTATCATCCAAATAAAGTTTACACTTTCCTCATCTAATAGTCAAAAGAAATTATGAAACAGTGTGGGTGGGACAAAGGAAAGAAAACAAAAGAAGAGGAGGAAGAGGTGGAGGAAGAAGAAAGCCAAAAGAGAGTAATAAGAAAAGGTTAATCCAGCCTTATTTACAATAATATTAAATAGCAGAAACCTTGATTATCCCAGGATAAACATCCCTTAGGACAATCATTAACAAATGACCAAATAAAACCATTTTACTTGCTCCAATTACCTCTTTGAAGGGAAAAAAAACCTCTTAAATGAAAAAAATGTAAGGAAAATACAACTCATGTCATCAATAAACATACAGCATTATAAATTTGGAAAGACGAACCCAAACCATCCATTCATCATTTGTATATTCAGCCATCAGGTATCAAACTCAACTCCATTTGCTACAGACATAACTTTTCTTGAAGTCAAACAATGTTGTGCACGACTTAGGATTCATATGCTTATATGTTCTTTACTCTCAGTAAAGCCTCTAAATACTACTGTAATAAATATCAGGACTTTTAAGCAACTATTTCAATGAAAAGTTCAAATTTCTCTCATCATCTGATGCTATACGCAAAGTTTCAAGAGCATGTTTTAAAAGAACAACAGTTACAGTGAGGTGTGTTAGTAGTCCCTGCTACTCAGGAAGATCGCTTGAGCCCAGGAGTTCAAATCCAGCCTGGGCAACACAGAGAGCCCCCTTTTCTACCAAATAATAATAAAAAATAATAAAAAGCAACAACACAAACATGAATCAAGGCTGGATGTGTATAGAGGAATGAGACTTCACAAGTGTTTCCTTTGCTTCGAGTACTACAATCTTTTACCCAAAAGCCTTAAAATTCCCAGTCCTTTATGTGGCATGTCCCCCTTGTCATGATCAAATGCTAGAATGCATTACTCTTTTTTCACTTTTAAAAGAACATCACTATCTAAACATTGTGCCACTCCACATACACTGAGGCAAAAATATCAACACATTTAAAAGAAACTGTTACACTCTGTTTCTTCATAAACAATGTTCTTGTAGCATTTCCATCTTAAGAGAAAAATACACAAGCTTTAAAAAGACACAACCTTGATTTTACTGATACTTAAGTAAACAAAACAACTAGCCTTAAACTTTACAAACCAAATACTCATTGTAGACTTGAATCAATGATATAGAAAAGAAAGTGAAACTGACCCTAATTAAAAACAAATGAAACGGATTATTCATACCCAATTGGCACATTGAATGAGTAATACAGTAAAAAGAGTAGAATTATGTTTAAAACTTGCAACTCTGAAAAATGTTAAGACTTAACAAAAAAAATGCATGAGAATCTATAATATTGTTGTTATCTTGAAAAAGACACTTTAACTAAACAGTTTTACTATTATTTGAGTGTATTTACTTTAAATAAGCAACATGTTTTCCCATAAACAAGCAAGCCCTAAGGCCTCCGTGAATATAACAGCTATTCAACAAAAGTAATCTCAACTGCATTCATTACAGACAGGTTAAAGTCCTAGATTGTAAAACTTGTCCCGTCAAATGTTCATTTCAAACATCTGAAACTGATCCCCCCGCCTTCCAGGTAAGTTGGCTTTTCCTGCCCCGAAGATAAAGAACGTGACGGAGGCACACATGCTTTTGGGGACGCGCCGCCGGGCTCCTCCTCTCTCCGCGCCCGCCGCAGCCTCCCCTCGGGGTGCCCGGGCTGCCGGGCTGCCGGCGTGGGCAACTCGGACACTCGGCGGAGGAGCCAGGTGTTGGGCCCGCAAGG
>VBSM01002153.1:23550810-23577105 GCA_008086735.1 Cheirogaleus medius
CCAGGAATATACAAGAGGTGCTATATCACCATTATTTCTTAAAGCTGAATAGTAATACATGGTATACATATACCACATTTTGTTAATCCACCCATGTATTGATGGGCACCTGGGTTGTTTCCACAACTTTGCAATTGTGAACTGTGCTGCTATAAACATTCGAGTGCAGGTGTCCCTTTTGTAGAGTGCCCCTTCTCGAACTCTTATAAAAGCAAAAATTTAACAAGCCCTAGATAAGCCATGGCCGCGTACATGCAACTACAGGCTAAGCCTAAAAGCCAGTGGCCAACAGAATTATAAAAATTGGTCAATTCCCCCCCCCCATTTTCTCTATCCTGCTTGACTGTCCTTCAGAAATGCCACCAGAGGCCCTGGCTGAGGCTGTCCCCTGGAACCTGACTTCTACCACCTGACCAAAATCTAGGGCTTCCCTGTGGCCTTGTGTGGCATTTGGTGACCCCTCTGTCTACTCCTGTGAAGACATGAACGTTTTGTTTCTAACCCTGGTTCTCCTCCCCTCCTGTGGCTGCAACTACTTAACCAGGCCAAGTGCAACATGTCAACTCATAGAACACTGCTGGTTTCAAGCACAGGGGCAAGGGCATAAAAGGAAACAAGGGAAGCTCACGTCTAACTCACCTCAATTAGTTGGTGATGGTGGACAAACACAACAACTCAGATGAAATATGTCTGCCTAAGCAGATTTTAATGGAGAAAGGGCAATGAAGACACTGCCACCCGGGTCAGAGGACCCAAGTGAGGTCAGGCCTGCCTTCCTAGGAGGAACAAAGAGGAAGGATGATCAAAAGAGCAGACATTAATACCAGCTAACCGTTGAAAGGTTTCTATGTCCCCATACCTGTCCTAAATGATTTGGAAATGTTAACTCGTTTACTGTTCACAACAAGAGAGTGAAACAGGTGCAACTGTAACTTGCATCTTACCGCTGAGACTTTAAGTACATTGCTGATGAGATTAGCCATGGTCAGCTATCAGCAACTGGACACCATCCCTATAACCCAAGGTCACCAGAATTATACTAAATGGCCATTGCCCAGCCATTTCCTCTGCCCTGCTTACCTGTCCCTCAGAAACACCCCAAAGGCCTTGGCCCTGGCTCCTGACATCTACCGCCTGACCAAAATCTGGACCTTCCCCTCTAGACCTGAGTGGCTTTTGGTGACCCCCTGTATCTGTACCTGTGAGCACATAAAAGTCTTTCTTCCAACCCTGGTTCCCTTCCCCTCCTGTGGCTGCAACAACTTAAGCAGGCCAAGTGCAACATGTCCATTCCTAGAACACTGCAGGTCTCAAGCACAAGGGCAAGGACAGAAGTGGAGACAGTAGAAGCTCATCTCTAACTCACCTCGATTAGTTGGTGATGGTGGGAAAACACAACAACTCAAAAGATTTAATCTGCAGCGGCAGATTCTAATGGAGAAGGGGCAATGAAGACACTGCCACCCACGTCAGAGGACCCGAGTGAGGTGGGGCCTGCCTTCCTAGGAGAAGCAAAGAGGAAAGATGGTCAAAAGAGCACAAATTAATACCAAATAAGCATTAAGAGGTTGCTATGTCCCCATACCTGTCCAAATGATTTTGATATCTGAACTTGTTTACTGTTTACAACAACACAGTGAAGCAAGTACAATTGTTACTTGCATCTTACCCGTGAGATGTTAAGTACATTGCTCACTAGATTAGCCATGGCCAGGCACTAGCAACTGGAGACCACTGCTATAAGCCAAAGGCCACCAGAATATTTCCAATTGGCCAATTCTGAGGTATTTCTTTTGCCCTTCTTGCTTGTCCCTCAGAAACCTCACCAAAGGCCCTGGCTCAGGATGTCCCATGGCTCCTGACTTCTACAGTCTAACTAAAATCTGAAGCTTCCTCTATGAAACTGGGTGGCATTTGGGGACCCACTGTATCTGCACCTGTGAGCACATAAACATCTTTCTTCCAAACCTGGTTCTCGACCCCTCCTTTGACTGAAACCACTTAAGCAGGCCAAGTGCAATGTGCATTCCTAGAACACTGCAGGTTTCAAGGACAGGGGCAAGGTCAAAAGAAGAGACAAGGGAAGCTCATCTCTAACTCACCTCGATAGGTTGGTGATGGTGGACAAACACAACAACTCAGATGAAATATGTCTGCCTAGGCAGATTAGAATGGAGAAGGGGCAATGAAGACACTGCCACCCGGGTCAGAGGACCTGAGTGAGGTTGGGCCTGCCTTCCTAGGAGGAGAAAAGAGCAAGTATGGTCAAAAGAGGAGACATTAACACCAGCTAACCATTGAGAGGTTGCTATGTCCCCATACCTGTCCTAAGTGATTTGGAAATGTTAACTCGTTTACTGTTCACAACAAGACAGTGAAGCCGTTACCATTAGTACTTGCATCTTCTTCTCCATGAGACTTTAAGTACATTGCTCACTAGATCAGCCACAGCCAGGTACCAGGCAACTGGAGACCACCGCTACAACCCGAAGGCTATCGGAATTATTGCAATTGGCCAATCCCCAGCCATTTCCTCTTCCCTGCTTTCCTGTCCATCAGAAACCCATGAAAACCCCTGGCACAGGCTGTCCCCTGGGTCCTTACTTTTGCCCCTGACCAAAAACTGGAGCTTCCCCTATCACCCAGAGTGGCTTTTGTGACACCCTCTGTCCACATCTGTGAGCACATAAACCTCTTTCTTCCAACTCTGGTTCTCTTTCCCTCCTGTGGCTGCAACAACTTAACAAGGCCAAGTGCCACATGTCAACTCATAGAACACTGCAGGTTTCAAGCACAGGGGCAAGGGCCAAAGTGGAGACAGCAAAGCTCATCTCTAACTCACCTCGATTAGTTGGTGATGGTGGACAAACACAACAATTCACAAGATATAATCTGTGTAGGCAGATTCTAATGGAGAAAGGGCAATGAAGACACTACCACCCAGGTCAGAGGACCCAAGTGAGGTCAGGCCTGCCTTCCTAGGAGAAGCAAAGAGAAACGATGGTCGAAAGAGCAGACATTAATACCAGCTAACCGTTGAAAGGTTTCTATGTCCCCATACCTGTCCTAAATGATTTGGAAATGTTAACTCGTTTACTGTTCACAACAAGACAGTGAAGCAGGTACAATCGTTACTCCCATCTTACTGCTGAGACTTTAAGTACATTGCTCATGAGATTAGCCATGGCCAGCTATCAGCAACTGGACACCATCCCTATAACCCAAGGCCACTGGAATTATACTAAATGGCCATTGCCCAGCCGTTTCCTCTGCCCTGCTTACCTGTCCCTCAGAAACGCCCCCAAAGGCCCTGGCTCAGGCTGTCCCTTGGCTCCTGACATCTACTGCCTGACCAAAAACTGGACCTTCCCCTCTGGACCTGCCTAGGCAGATTAGAATAGAGAAGGGCCAATGAAGACACTGCCACACGGGTCAGAGGACCCGAGTGAGGTCGGGCCTGCCTTCCTAGGAGGAGCAAAGAGCAAGGACAATTAAAAGAGCAGACATTAATATCAACTAACTGTTGAGAGATTTCTATGTCCCCATACCAGTCCTAAATGATTTGGAGATGTTAACTCATTTAGTATTGACAAGTCAGTGAAGCAGGTGCCATTAGTACTGGTACTTGCATCTTCTTCCTCATGAGACTTTAAGTGCACTGTGCACTAGATTCTCCATGGCCAGGTACCAGGCAACTCCAGACCTTCCCTAAAACCCAAAGTCCACTAGAATTATTCCAATTGGCCAATCCCCAGCTATTTTTTCTGTCCTCCTTGCCTGTCCCTCAGAAACCCTACGAAAGGCTGGCTCAGGCTGTCACCTAGCTTGGGACTTCTGTCACCTGATCAAAATCTGGAGCTTCCCCTCTGGACTTACATGGCATTTTGTGTCCCCCTCTGTGTGCACCTGCGAACACATAAACATCTTTATTCCAACCCTCGTTCTCTTCCCCTCCTGTGGCCGCAACTACTTAACCAGGCCAAGTGCAACATGTCCATACCTAGGACACTGCAGTTTTGAAGGACAAGGGCAAGGGCAGAAGTGGAGACAACGGAAGCTCATGTCTAACTCGGTTGGTGATGGTGGACGAACACAACAACTCAGAAGATATAATCTGCGGAGTCAGATTGTAATGGAGAAGGGGCAATGAAGACACTGCCACCCGGGTCAGAGGACCTGAGTGAGGTTGGGCCTGCCTTCCTAGGAGGAGAAAAGAGGAAGGATGATCAAAAGAGCAGACATTAACATCAGCTAACCGTTGAGAGGTTCTATGGCCCCACACCTGTCCTAATTGATTTGGATATTTCAAATTGTTTACTGTTCGCAACAAGACAGTGAAGCAGGTACAACTGTACTTGCATTTACCGCTAAGACTTTAAGTACATCGCTCACGAGATCAGCTATGGCCAGGTACTGGCAACTGGAGACCACCCCTATAATCCAAAGGCTACAGAAATTATACTAAATGGCCATGGTGCAGCCATTTCCTCTGCCCTGCTTGCCGGTCCCTCAGACACCCACAAAAATCTCTGACACAGGCTGTCCCCTGGCTCTTTACTTTTGCCCCTGACCCAAATCTGGAGCTTCCCCTATGGCCCTGCGTGGCTGTTGTGACACCCTCTGTCCGCACCTGTGAGCACATAAACCTCTTTCTTCCAACCCTGGTTCTCTTTCCCCCCTGTGGCTGCAACTACTTAACTTAAGGCCAAGTGCAACATGTCCATTCCTAGTACACTGCAGTTTTGAATGGCAGAAGTGGAGACAAGGGAAGCTCATGTGTAACTCACCTCAATAGGTTGATGATGGTGGACAAACACAACAACTCAGAATATGTAATCTGTGGAGGCAGATTCTAATGAAGAAGGGGCAATGAAGATACTGCCACCTGGGTCAGAGGACCCAAGTGAGGTCGGGCCTGCCTTCCTAAGAGAAGCAAAGAGGAAGGACAGTCAAAAGAGCAGACATTAATACCAGCTAACCGTTGAGAGGTTTCTATATCCCCATACCTGTCCTAAATGATTTGGAGATGTTAACTCATTTATTATTGACAAGTCAGTGAAGCAGGTACCATTAGTACTTGCATCTTCTTCCCCATGAGACTTCAAGTGCATTGTGCACTAGATTAGCCATGGCCAGGTACCAGGCAACACCAGACCTCCCCTAAAACTAAAGTCCACCAGAATTATTCCAACTGGCCAATCCCCACCTATTTATTTATTTATTTATTTTTGCCCTGCTTGCCTGTCGCTCAGAAACCTCACTAAAGGCTCTGGCTCAGGCTGTCCCCTAGCTTGGGACTTTTGTCACCTGACCAAATTCTGGATCTTGCCCTCTGGACCTACATGGCATTTTGTGTCCCCCTCTGTGTGCACCTGCGAAAACATAAACATCTTTATTGCAACCCTCGTTCTCCTCCCTTCCTGTGGTCGCAACTACTTAACCAGGCCAAGTTCAACATGTCCATACCTAGGACACTGCAGTTTTGAAGGACAAGGGCAAGGGCAGAAGTGGAGACAACGGCAGCTCATGTCTAACTCACCTCGATAGGTTGGTGATGGTGGACGAACACAACAACTCAGAAGATATAATCTGCAGCGGCAGATTGTAATGGAGAAGGGGCATTGAAGACACTGCCACCCAGGTCAGAGGACCCGAGTGAGGTCGGGCCTGCCTTCCTAGGAGGAGAAAAGAGGAAGGATGATCAAAAGAGCAGACATTAACACCAGCTAACCGTTGAGAGGTTCTATGGCCCCACACCAGTCCTAATTGATTTGGATATTTCAAATCGTTTACTGTTCACAACAAGACAGTGAAGCAGGTATGATTGTACTTGCATCTTACCTCTGAGACTTTAAGTACATTGCTCACGAGATTAGCCATGGCCAGGTACTGGGAACTGGAGACCACCCCTACAATCCAAAGGCTACAGAAGTAATACTAAAGGGCCACTGCACAGCCATTTCCTCTGCCCTGCTTGCCTCAGAAACCCACAAAAACCTCTGACATAGGCTGTCCCCTGGCTCCTTACTTTTGCCCCTGACTCAAATCTGGAGCTTCCCCTATGGCCCTGCGTGGCTGTTGTGACACCCTCAGTCTACACCTGTGAGCACATAAACCTCTATCTTCCAACCCTGGTTCTCTTCCCCTCCTGTGGCTGCAACTACTTAACAAGGCCAAGTGCCACATGTCAACTCATAGAACACTGCAGGTTTCAAGCACAGGGGCAAGGGCCAAAGTGGAGACAGCAAAGCTCATCTCTAACTCACCTCGATTAGTTGGTGATGGTGGACAAACACAACAACTCAAAAGATATAATCTGCGGAGGTAGATTCTAATGGAGAAGAGGCAATGAAGACACTGCCACCCAGGTCAGAGGACCCAAGTGAGGTCAGGCCTGCCTTCCTAGGAGGAGCAAACAGGAAGGATGATCAAAAGAGCAGACATTACTACCAGGTAACCCAACGGTCACTGTTTCCCCATATCTGGCCTAAATGATTTGGAGATGTTAACTTTTTACTATTCACAAGATAGTGAAGCAGGTACCATTAGTACTTGCATCTTCTTCCCCATGAGACTTTAAGTATATTGCTTACTAGATCAGCCATGGCCAGGTACCAGGCAACTGGAGACCTCTCCTGCAACCCAAAGGCCATCAGCATATTTCCAATTGGCCAATCCCCAGCCATTTCCTCTGCCCTGCTTGCCTGTCCCTCAGAAACCCCACTAAAGACTCAGTCTGTCCCCTAGCTTGGGAATTCTGTCGCCTGACCAAAATCTGGAACTTTCCCTCTGGACCTGCATGGCATGTTGTGTTCTCCTCTGTCTGCACCTGTGAGCACATAAATGTCATTATTCCACCCCTGGTTCTTCTCCCCTCCTGTGGCTGCAACTACTTAACCAGGTGGAGTGCAATGTGTCCATTCCTAGAACACTGCAGTTTTGAAGGACAGAGCAAGGGCAGAAGTGGAGACAAGGTAAACTCTTCCCTAACTCACCTCGTAGTTTGGTGATGGTGGACAAACACAACAACTCAGGTGAAATATGTCTGCCTAGGCAGAATAGAATGGAGAAGGGGCAATGAAGACACTGCCACCCGGGTCAGAGGACCCGAGTGAGGTTGGGCCTGCCTTCCTAGGAGGAGAAAAGAGGAAAGTTGGTCAAAAGAGCAGACATTAATACCAACTAACTGTTATGTCCCCATACCTGTCCTAAATGATTTGGAAATGTTAACTCGTTTACTGTTCCAACAAGAGACTGAAGCAGGTACAATTGTTACTTGTATCTTACCGATGAGACTTCAAGTACATTGCTCACTAGATTAGCCATGGCCAGGTAGTAGGAAACTGGAGACCACCCTTACAACCCAAAGGCCATCAGAATTATTCCAATTGGCCAATTCCAAACTTTTTCTTCTGCCCTGCTTGCCTGTCCCTCAGAAACTCCACCAAAGGCCTTTGCTGATGGTGTGCCCTGGCTCCTTACTTCTGTTGCATCACCAAAATCTGGAGCTTCTGGTATTGCCCTCCATGCATGACTCCTGTGTCTGTACCTGTGAGTGCATACAAGTCTTTCTTCCAACCCTGATTGTCCTCCCCTCCTGGGCTGCAACAGCTTAAGCAGGCCAAATGCAACGTGTGCATTCCTAGAACACTGCAGGTTTCAAGGACAGGGGTAAGGGCTGAAGAGGAGACAAGGGAAGCTCACTTCTAACTCACCTCGATTAGTTGGTGATGGTGGACAAACACAACAACTCAGATGAAATAATCTGCACAGGCAGATTCTAATGGAGAAGGGGCAATGAAGACACTGCCACCCAGGTCAGAGGACCCAAGTGAGGTCGGGCCTGCCTTCCAAGTAGGAGCAGAAAGAGGGGATTATCAAAAGAGTAGGCATTAATACCAGCTAAGGATTGAGAGGTTGCTGTGTCCCCATACCTGTCCTAAATGATTTGGAAATGTTAACTTGTTTACTGTTCACAAAATGACAGTGAAGCAGGTACAATTGTTACTTACATCTGACCCATGAGACTTTAAGTACATTGCTCACTAGATTCGCCATTGCCAGGTACCAGCAACTGGAGACCAGGGCTGTAACCCAAAGGCCACCGGAATTATTACAATTGGCCAATGCCCCGCTATTTTTTTCTGCCCTGTTTGCGTGTCCCTCCAAAACCCCACTAAAGGTCCTGGGTCAGGCTGTTCCCTTGCTCCTGAGTTTTGCTGCCTGACCAAAATCTGGAGCTTGCCCTATGGCCTTGAGTGGCTTTTGGTGATCCCCTGTCTGCAGCACCTGGGAGCATATAAATGTCTTTCTTCCAACCCTCAGTTCTCCTACCCTCCTGTGGCTTCAACTACTTGACTAGGCCAAGTGCAAGATGTCCATTCGTAACATCGGACACTGCAGGTTTCAAGTACAGAGACAGGGCAGAAGAGGAGACAAGGGAAGCTCATCTCTAACTCACCTCAATAGGCTGGTGATGGTGGACAAACACAACAACTCAGATGTAATATGTCTGCCTAGGCAGATACTAATGGAGAAGGGGCAATGAAGACATTGCCACCCGGGTCAGAAGACCCGAGTGCAGTCGCGCCTGCCTTCCTAGGAGCAGCAGAAAGGAGGGATTATAAAAAGAGTAGGCATTAATACCAGCTAAGCGTTGAGAGGATGCTATGTCCCCCATACCTGTCCTAAATCATTTGGATATGTCTACTTATTTACTCTTCACAACACAACCGTGAAGTTTGTACAGTTAGGTCTTCTATCTACAGATTAGAGGTTAATTCCTTTGCTTACCATCTCAGGGTTAGTGTCCAAACACATGTTCTTCAATGGCTTTGGAACTAGGGATTTACTACACATATGGGACAGCACATGCCAAGGCAGGTAAAAGCTCAGGTGTAACTTTTTCATAGAGTTGCTGTAGAAATGTCATAACTCTCTGTGATTTTTAACTTAATATAAAAAATAAGAATTAAAGTTGTTTGGCTACCACCAGAGTGGTTTCCCTGATCTCCATGTTGTCATCCAGTCTGTGGTGGCAAGAGGTCTCTTGGAGAGAGTTCCTTATAGGGTATTAATGCAATAAGCACATCAGAGTTAAAAATAGAATATACTAATAAAATCTGTTTGGGGCCATTATTATGTACTATGTTTCTCTTGTATATGATGTGTACAAATTATACATGTTAACCCATTAATGATTTTCAAGACTTCAAGGAAGACTTATTTAGGTTTTCATTTTACTGGTTCCAACTACTAAGAGGGAATGGATAAAATAGTAAGGCAAACGAAGGTATGAAATATCCAGCACACACGCAAATGACGTGGGTGGGTCACTGGTATAAGAGGGTGCTGAAGGGGGTCAGAAAGGGGGCCTCACGGATAAGTGTGTGGCACATAGGTACAAATCCACCCTTGTTGGGGGTCTGTTGTGTATTTTTGATCTGCCTTCACTATGTCATAGAAGTTTTACAGGTGAGTAGTGTGTAACTAACTGCAGCCCTTAACTGGTCAGCTTAAGTGATCCTCCTGCCTCAGCCTCCTGAATACTTTGCTAATTTAAACTTATTTTTTTAGAAATGAGGTTTTGCTATCTTGCCCTGGCTGGTTTGGAAATCCTGGTCTCAAGCAATCCTGCCTTGGCCTCCCAAAATGCTAGTAGCACTGCCAGAAGGCACGGCACCCAGCTCAAATTGTTAACAAATTTGTAGAAAACAAACAAACAAACTTGTAGAACCATACATATGAAGTACAGTAGGAATTAAAAAACTAAACTCCAAAATATTATATCCTTTCTTTGGGCATATATCTATTCATGTAGATGAACAGATTTAAAAAACCACAAAGAAAGTAAAAAAGTGCTTAATTCCAGGGAGGGGAAAGAATATGGAATAGAGTATAATGGTCAAATGGAACTTGATCCTGAAACAAAATTTTTTAATTTTTCCCAGAAGAGTTTACCTATTCCTTGCACAGTAATGTTAATCATAATTTTTTTGCCAAATGTATTACCTCATTTTAGCTCGCATTCTATTCATCTAGACTAGTCTTTCGAAGGCATATGTTTGATTCAAGAAAAGACATGTTCCATTAAGGTAGTGGTGAGCATAATAAGGAAAATGCTTTGAGGTGATTTCAAAAGATGATTTACACAAATTGATTACAGTCATGCAACATTTTATTGGTTGAGTCTAGGATTCCTGGGGAACAAATTTGGTGTGTTAGGTCCCAGAGGGGCTACTTTATACAGCTACTGGGAGTAATAAGATACTAAATAATATGAAGTTTCTTTTCACAAATACATCCTTACACTTTCATGTTAAGAACTTTTGTATTATGTATTTATGACAAGCAAAAAAAAAGGAAAAAGAAAGAAAGAAAGAAAATAAACTAAAAAAATAATTTTTACTTATTGAAAGGAGTCGTTTCAGACTTATTAAAATGTTTTAAGTGCTCATCTGAGGAATAAAGACATTTGTTCACTCGTTTAACTGCAGGGTCTTCCCTACAAGGCATTGTGCAGGCCAGGGAGAGAAGTAGGATGCATCAGTTAGACTTAAAGAATCCTTGCACTATCAGGTTAGGAGTGGAGGGGGTGTTAAGGAGATGTAAGAAGTGTGAGCAGCAAAGACCCAGGTGCATTGGGGAATGGGGTAGGCAGCTTGGAACAGAAATCAAACAACAAATGTGGCATGGCAGGAGCTGGGAGAGAGCTAGGGAGTTGGGAGTGCCCACTGGCTAACTCAGCCTAGAAAAATATAACCTTGAGTAAGGCTGGACAAAAGAGGAAGATCTCCTTTAGCATCCCAGTGATGGCCTTTAGTGTCAGGTAGAATCAAGCATCCTAGGGACAAAGATGAAAACATCAGCATTCACAAGACAAAATACCAACAAGGACTAAAAGTTACTGGAAGCATACGATGGACCAAGGACCTCTGTTATGTGATTTATATACCTTAACTCACGGACGACCTATTACTGCTTGGGAGTTATATACAGTTAATAATTCCACTTTAAAGTTGGAAAAAAGAGGCAGTTGGTTAACTATGTTATGCATCCATATAAATCCACTCTTGCTGGAGACCACAGAATATTTCTGAGTCGTTTCTAACTTCTCCAACAGCTCTGAATACGTGGATTCAGGGGAAATAATGAAGAGGAATGTATGTGCCCTAAGGTGGACAGTTCTGTGAGAGCAAGAGAAAAAAAGCAAGTTGTAAAACAACATACTGTAAGACAATAAAAACACAAACCCCAAGAGATAATATGTATTTTCTGTGGGGACACGTGTATATATATCTCAAGATGTTATATATTTATATATACTAGGGTGTTATATATATTTATTGGGGTTTGTGCATAAGGATGTATTCATATGTATAGATTTATAAAGATGTATACATATATGTATAATATATACGTTATGCATATATACATGTATATTTCACATTACACATATGTATATGTATACATATATGTGTATATTTATACACACATGTCCCCACATTAAATACTTATTTGGAGTTTGTGCTTTTATTATCTGAGGGTATGCTATTTTACGTATTGTTCTGCAATTTGCTTAGACAGGTATACTGCATACTAATATGCGTGAGTGTTAACGAATATAAAAGTCAGGAGGACACTCAGCTGATAAAGTGCTTCTGGGGAGAGGAGAAAGACCAAGACTGGGTGTGACAATCAACAGAGTCTTCCTCGAGGACAGTCCAGAGGGGTGGCCGGTGGCGACGCCGGAACTACCGTGGCACAGAGGCCATTGCGCTGGGGAGCCACCCTCGTTCACCACGCGCCGCTGGCCGCCGCCCGAGGACGAGCCCACCAGAGCGCATGCGCTGAAGGTGTGTCCGCCCAGACCACCCAGCCTTCCCCCTATGATGAGGGGCGGGGCTTCCGCTTGGCGAGGCGCTACTTCCGGATCCGGCGACGGTTGATGCGGGCACGCGGGGCTATGGCGCTGCTCGGCCTGGCGGTCAGGGCTGCGGCCCGGGAGCGCGAAGCGGTGGACGACGGGGTGGGCGCTGTGTGGACTGCCCCGCCGAGGGCCTGGATCCCAAGTGTGACAGTGGGGGACCGGGCTGGGGATCTGGGTAGCGGAACAGCTTTTTGGTCAAGACAGCAGTGTTGGGAGAATGTGTATCCAGCTCACCTCCGTTAGCTGTTGAAAATAAAAGACACCACCAACTGACAGAAGAATCTCTCTCCGTAAAAGCGGGAGAAAAAGCGATGAAAAGGGAGCACTCTCGCCAGGCTCAGAGTCACTCTGATCTGAAAGATAACCGCACTGCAAGTCAGCTAGAAGCAAGTCTTAAAAGGAACCAAGACTAAGGGATCAGAGCTAACCGAGGATAGTTAACGGTATTAGGTAACAGTTACTAAAGCTTGCCGTTAATCCTGATCCTCAGTACAATCCTGTAAATTGGATTAGAATATCTTTTACAAATGAAGAATCGAGGCATAGGTTAAATACTTTCTTTTTTTTTGAGACTTGTCCAAGTTCATAAATAATTTCTTTAAAATCATAGCTAGTAGTGGCAGAATTACCTGTAAACGTTAAACTGAGTACAGACGTTATTTCTCGAGTTGTTTGAAATGTTAGAAACATCTAACTCCCATTCAGCTGAGGAAATAGTTACATTTACAATAGACTATATACAATTGTGAGATACTATACTATACTGACATGGAAAGTTCCCCCAAGATATTTTGGAGTGTGTTAAAAAATTCAAGTTGCAAAAAATATGTATTTAGTTATTTTATACATAAATAAACCTCACAAAACAATACTGGGTTTTATTGTGGTACACACTTATGTAAATGATAGAAAAAAGAATCGATGTATGCAAATTAATACGGAAAGAGCTAGAATGACACACTAAACTGACAGCAGTGAATAGGGGAGGCAAGAGAGTCATAGGGATTTATGGGTGTTAGGGTAAAATAGAACTTTTTAAATGACAGTTTCCTTGGGGGTATGGTCAGGAAAAATGTATGTATACTGTATGTTCTCTGTATAATAAAAATTTATTTAAAAAACTTGACTAAGAATGGCATTTTTATCGTTTGAGCACCCACTCTGTTACACATGGCTTTAAATAATTCCAGAAATAAAATCTACCATTAAGGGGTGAAGATTTGAGGGTTATGAGGCTATGAACATAAAAATAAATCATATTCAGGGAATCCCAAAAGAGCAATTTAAAAGTAATTTTAAGCAGTGAAGTATTTCATTGTTTAGTTCCAGGAAGCTTTAAAAAAAAATGGATGTTACGTAAAACTCTTCCAGTCTACGTTACATAGTTCATATTTGATGGAAATTTAGAGGGATTGATAAGTACTTTTTCAAATATGGCTCTGGATATTTTCAGTTGAAATATTTTATAAATTTATAAAATATTATTGCCTATAAAGTTTTAATTTTTAATAAATTATTAAAGATTTGCCAAAATCTTATACCTGACAACTTTGTGACCCTATATAAAAATTGTTAAAAACAAACAAGCAGACCAAAAACCTGGGAATTAAAATGGAAGCAACCCACTCTAATTGTCAGTTACCACTAGAAATTAGCATTTAAAATATGTCAGTTGACCTAAGGAATATCAAGAACCAAATTTGGTTTGAGGATCCCTTAGTCACCTTATTTGGGGAAGTAAAGGAGAAAGCATAAGTAGGTCTGCTCACCTGACAAGTACCTTCTCATCTGAGACTTACCATCAGGTGGTTGGCAAGATCATAAAATGAAAGTTCTAATCCTGATGACATCACAACTGTTGCTTGGTAGCGAGCCAGATGGGCAGTTTTCACATAGCCCTGGCTTAGGCCACTGCTCACCCCATCAAGGTGCCTGAAATGTAGTTTAATGTGTATTAATTTTTGCTGTGTAACAAATCACCCCCAAGTAAACATTTTCTCCCAGTTTCTGAAGATTAGGAATCAGAGAAGAGTGGCTTGGTGGTTCTGGCTTAGTCTTTCTTGAGGTTGCAAATAGTTAGTTATCCAGGGCTGCAAACCCTTTCAAGGTTCTTGAAATGGGGATAAAAAAACACTCCAAAGTCACTTCTTTGTTGCAGGCCTCAGTTCCTCATGACGAGGGCCTCACTGTAGGGTTGCTCATGACATGGCAGCTTGCTTCCTCTAGAGTGAGAGATGAGAAAGGGAGGGAGAGCAAGATAGAAGCCACGGTGTCTTTTGAGCTGATCTTGAAAGTTATACTATCAGTTCTCCGTATGCTAATGGTCACATAGACCAACCTTAGTACAATGTGAGTGGGATCTTGACAAGGGTGTGAAGGCCAGGAAGCAGAGATCATTGGGGGCCATCTTGAAGGCTAGCTTCCCCTGCATGGTACCATTTCCCAAATGCTCCTTCTCATGGATAATTATCAATACTAGAGACCTGCAGGTTACCTAGAGCTGCTGTAGAAATTAAGGGATTAAAGGTACTGTATAAACAAGATTGGGTCCCAGCACTACACATGTACAGTTTCCTTAACACCAGATGAATAGGTACTCGGGGAAGATGATAAAATGTATACAACTATAGTTATATACCTAAACACATTAGTTACCCTTATATCATATACTTAAGTGTCTTTTTATTGATTCATCCAATTGAGACAGTATCTTTTAACTCCCTGCTATTTTGGGAGTTAAACATTTTTGGCCAGGTGAGGTGGCTCATGCCTATAATCCCAGAACTTTGGGAGGCCAAGAGGGGAGGATTGCTTGAGACCAGGAGTTAGAGACCAGCCTGGGCAACAAAGTGAGACCCCATCTCTACAAAAAAATTTAAAAATTAGCCAGGTGCAGTGACACACACCTGTAATTCTAGCTACTCCAGAGGCTGAGGCAGGAGAATTGGTTGAACCTAGAAGCGCAATATTACAATGAGCTGTGAGTGTGCTATGTACTCCAGCCTGAGTGACAGAGTGAGATCCTGAATCTAAAAAAAGGAAAAAAAAAAATTCTTCTTTCCATTACTTCCAAGCACATATGGATAGAACACTAATTTTATACTGTTATGATTTATAGTACTTATCGTCTATTGAGTAATTATAATTAAGTATTCATGAAATTGTGATGATTAAGAAAAGTAGCTAGTGGGGGTTTCTTTGATGTTACTGGCCTCTCCCCTAATTGAGAAAGCTGACTTTGAAGTTCATGTGGATGTTAATGGGAAGGCCTCACATTAGGGGGTTTGGTGATGGAGGTAGAAGAGATAGTGGGTAGGCAATTCGTGCATAGACACACACAGAGACAGGCAAATGCACACACATATGGACACACACAGATATATGCAGACATGGGCCTACACTGCTTTAGAGAGTTCGCCTTTGCTTCACCGTGAGGGAAAAGCTATACTGTACATGTGGCTGATAGAGGTGGAGAAGGTGGGTGAGGGCCATCTATGAAGCCAATGGCCACCAATTATTCAGTCAGGCACCTAGATTTTTGTCCTTCTGGGCAACTCTCTGTCCCTGCTCTAGAGGCTGTGACCTGAAGAACAAGTGGGGACTCTGCTCTGGCCCTCTCTCATGAGTGCATAGGTCATGAGTCTTACTTTTCTTTCCGTTCATTCTTCAGGGTGATCTCATAGACCATCATGCACGTGGCACAAGCAGAGACTGGCAAGAAAGACAGAGGCAGCTCTCGAAAGGCCCTGGGGGCCGTAGGGAAGAATTGTGTGTTTTGTTCTAAGTGCGGTGGAAAAGCTGACACACCACAAGGCCTCACTGGTCTTCCTGCTTCCAGTCCTGTCTTTTTTCTTCTCTCCTAGCCTCTTTCTTTGAAACACACTAAGCTCATTCCTATCCCAGGGCCTTTACACTTTCTTTCTGCTCGAGACACCTTTTCCCAGGCCTTAGCATGGATGACGCCTTCTCGTAGTTCAAGTGACCACTCAGAAGAGGCCTCTTCAAACAGAGTTTCTCTGGTCATACAACTGGATGTGCCTCGTCACCCCCTCTCCTCCCCACTCCCTTTGTCAGTATCTCTCTGTGGTGGTTAATTTTATGTGTCAACTTGGGTGGGCCCAAATACCCAGATATTTGGTCAAACATTATTCTGGATGTTTCTGGGAAGGTGTTTTGGGTGAGATCAGCATTTAAATTGGTGGACTTTGAGTAAAATAGATTGCCTGCTCAATGAGGGGAGCCTCATCCAATCAGTTGAAAGCTCAAATAGAGCGAATAGACTGAGCCCCTAAATTCTGAGGTGTCCTCTTTCCCAGTAGAAATAGCCTCTATGCCCCATCTGAGGAAATTAACCCTGCATTGCCTGCAGAGATGGGAACAGCCTCATCTGAGGCACTGCCTTGAAAGACCCTGCTGATTCTACTCAGGACCCACTTTGCTTCTAGACCTGTAACTAGACTCAAGTCTCTGCAGTCCCCTACAGGTGAATCACAGTGCAGACCCTTAAAATGTTGGAGCCATCCTCTGTAGATAACTACTCTCATTTTGAAAAATTGCTTCTGGCTTGTATATGGCCTTAATAGAAATTGGATGCTTAACTATGGGCCACCAAACTACCACTTGCCCTGAGTTGCCCATCATAAACAGGGTGTTATCTGATTGCCCCCCAAGCCAGAAAGTTGGGCGTGTGTAGCAGCACTCCATCACATGGAAGTAGTATTTTTGAGATGGAGCCCAAACAGGCCCTGAAGGTGCAAGTAGGTTATATGAGGAAGTGGCCCAAATATCCATGACACTCATTCCCGCTACACTACATTCTCTCTCCCTGCCTGCACCTGTGGCCTCATGGGCATTTCCCTGTGCTAAGTTGACAGAAGAAGAGAAAAGTCAGGCCTGTTTCACAGGTGGTTCTGCACAATATGCAGGCAACACTGAAAGGGGACAACCACAGCACTACAGCCCCTCTCTGGGACAGACACAGAGGGAAATCCTCCCAGTGGGCAGGACTTTGAGCAGTGCACCTGCTTGTTCATTTTGTTTGGAAGGAGAATGGCCAGACCTGTGATTGATTATATACCAAGCTGATGGTTTGGCTGGATGGTCAGAGACTTGGAAGGAATGTGATTGGAAAATTGGTGACAAAGAAGTGTGGGGAGGAGGTATATGGACAAAACTCTCTGAATGGGCAAAAAACATGAAGACATTTGTGTCTCATGTGAATGCTCACCAAAGGGGGACCTTAAAGGCAGAGGAGGCTTTTAATAATCAAAAGAATAGGATGACCCATTTTGTAGATATCAGTCAGTCTCTTTCCCCAGCCAGCCCTGCTATTGCCCATTGGGTTCATGAACAAAGTGGCCTTGGTGGCAGGGGTGGACATTAATGCATGGATTCAGCACCATGGACTTCCACTCAAAATAGCCAACCCGGCTACAGCCAGTGCTGAGTGCCCAGTCTGCCAGCAGTGGGGGCCAACACTGAGTCCCTGATATGGTACTATTCTCTAGGGGGATCATCCAGCTAGTTGGTGGCTGGTTGATTACATGGGACCATGTCTATTATGGAAGAGGAAGTAAACATGATGTGGATTTGCCTTCCCTGAATGCAATGCTTCGCTTCTGTGAAAACGACAATCCATGGACTTTATAGAATACCTTATCCACCACCATGATATTCCACATAGCATTGCTTCTGATCAAGGAACTTGCTTCACAGCAAAAAAAAGCGTGGCTGCCCATGCTTGTGGAATTTGTGGGCATTACATGTTCCTCACTGTCCCGAAGCAGCTGGCTTGATTGAATGGTGGAGTGGCCTCTTGAAGACTCAGCTATAGTGCAAGCTAGGTGTCATCAGTGTCCAATATATGACACTGTTTATCTATAGCGAAGATTTATAGGTCTAGGAACCAAGTTGTGGAAATAGGAGTGGCACACCTTAGTATTACCCCTAGTGACCTGCTAGCCAAATATTTACTTCCTGTTCCCATGACCTTATGCTCTGCTAGCCTAGAGGTTTTAGTTTCAAAGGGACTAATGCTTCTACCAGGAGACATGCTATGGTTTGAATATTTGTCCCCTCAAAAACTCATTTTGAAATTTACCCAGCTACTGGGGAGGCTGAGAAAGGAGGATTGCTTAAGTGTGGAGTCACCAACAACTGTGATGATGCCACTGCACTCTAGCCCTGGACAACAGAGGAAGACTCTGTCTTCCTAAAGTGGAAGTATTGAGAGGTGGGGCCTTTAAGAGGTGATTGGGGCCTGAGGGCTCTGACCTAATGAATGGATTAATCTATTCATGGATTGAAAGACTATTAGGTTACTAGATTAATGGGTTATCACAGGAGTAGTATTGATGGCTATAAAGCTCTGTAGATAAGAGGAAGAGGCCAGGCAAGGTGGCTCATGCCTGTAATCCCAGCACTTTGGGAGGCCAAGGTGAGAGGATCGCTTGAGGCCAGGAATTTAAGACCAGCTTGGGCAACATAGAAAGACCTTGTTTCTACAAACAAATTTTTAAAATTAGCTGGTCATGATGGTGCACACCTGTAGTCCCAGCCACCTGGGAGGCTGTGGTGGGAGGATTATTTCATCCCAGGAGTTCAAGGTTACAGTGAGCTATGATCACACCACTGTACCCTAGCCTGGTGACAGAGTGAGACCTTCTCTCTAAAAAATAAAAAGTTTTTAAAAAATAAGAGGAAGAGACACCTGAGCTAGCCAGCTCAGCCCCCTCACCATGGGATACCCTACACCACCTCAGGACTCTGTAGAGAGTCCCCACCAGCAAGGAGACCCTCACCAGATGCAGCCCCATTGACCTTGGACTTCTCAGCCTCTATAACTGTAAGAAATAAATTCCTTTTCTTTATAAAGTACCAAGTCTTTGTTATAAGTAACAGAAAACAGACTAAGACAGAAAATTGGTACCAAGAGTGCGGTTGTGCTGATAATACCTGAAAATGTGGAAGTAACTTTGGAACTGGATGATGGACAGAGCCTGGAAGAATTTGGAGGAGCAGAATAGAAAATGCCTAGCTTCTGGTGAGGGCTTAGAAGACAAGAAAACTAGGGAAAGTTTAAAGCTGCTTAGAGATTGGTTAAGTAGTCATGACCAGAATGCTGATAGAAATTTAAACAGTAAAGGCCATTCTGATGAGGTTTCAGATGGAACTGAGGAACGAGGTCTTAGAAACTGGAGTCAAGGTCATCCTTGTAACTGGCAAAGAACTTGGTTGCATTGTGTCCAGGCCCTGGGGCTTTATGGAATGCAGAATTTAAGAGCAATGAATTGGGCTGTCTGGTGGAAGGAATATCTAGGCAGCAAAGCATTCAGGCTGCTGTATGGTTACTTTTCGCTGCTTACATTAAGCTTTCAAAGAGAAAAAAATGGCTTAAAGACAAAACTTGTGATCAAAAGAGAAGTATTTGGAAAACTTTCAGCCTGGCCATGTGAAGAGTGAAAAAGCACATTGGGAGAGGAGACCATGGGTGTAGTCCAGTAACAGTTTGCCATAGAGATTAGCACCGGTAGAAGGGAGCCACCAGGTGCTCCTCACGACAATGGAAGAAAGACCTTGAAGACATTTCAGAGATCTTTGAGGCTACCCGTCCCATCACAAATCCAGAATGGTTTCCAGGATGGAATGGGCCCAAAACAGCCTTCACAGGCTCTCGGCCCAGGGCTGCCTTGGGACCCTGCTCCCTGAAATTCCAGAACAGAGCTTCTCAGCCACCTCAGCTATAGCTCCAGGAGCCCCAGGTGTGGATCCACCCTTTGCTCAAAAAGATACAAGTTGTAAGCCTTGGCAGCCTCCGTGTGGTTGTAGGCCCCTTACCATGGGATGCCCTACACCACGTGTCACAGAGAGCAAGAGCTATGGAGGCTTGGCAGCCTCTACCCAGATCTCAAAGGATGTCACTGAATGGCTAGGGACCCAGGCAGAGACTTGCTGAATGAGCGGAACCACTGCACAGAGCAATGTCCAGCAGCAATGTGAGGTCAGAGCTGCCACAGTGTCCCTGCCAGGGCAATGCCTAGTGGAGCCATGGGAGAGGGACTGCCACCAGGACCCCAGAACTGGGGAGTCACCAGCAGTGAGATGGAGCAGGGACCACTCTTTGGAGCCTGCTGGGCACCGCAAACATGGAAATAAAGACAAAACCTTGAGTCCTTTCAAAAGAAATTCCAGGCATCTACCTAGCCTTGGAAAGTACATGAACAACCTGATAAAAAGGAAGATAGTAACAGTAGTCTCCCAAGCAAGCCAGAGTCCCTACAGAAACTAAATGATAACATCTTAACATACATTCTTGAGATGTTCTGCAGAAACCTCCACAAATGGAAAATGCTGACAGCTACTACGTAACCTCAGATAAGGGGGAACTGAGGACTGGACTCTGACCACCATTCTTTGTTCTAATTTTTTCCTGAGGGGCCTTGAGAGAGCCACACCCACAGGAACCAAAGAATCTCTGAATCTACCTATGACCCCATCCCCTTCACTTTGAGGTATCCCACCTTTTTGGGCCAAACCAATGTATTAATATAACCTCCACTTATTGGCTTACGATTTTGCCTACATCTTTCACTTTCCTGAAAAGTAGCTCTGTGTTTAAAAACCCTTGCTTATCTTATAAGCCATCAGGGAGTTCAGTTCTTAAGCATTAGCTGCCCATTCTCCTTGCTTGGTGCCATGCAATAAATGCCCATTTCTCCTACTGCAAATCTCAGTGTTAGTGTCTGACTTTGCTGCACCAGGTGAGTGCATCTCAGTTCAGTTCGGTAACAGCAGCATGCAACACCTGCCTGGGAAAGCTTCAGGTGCTGGACTTCAACCCCTACAGCAACCATGTGGGCTGTACCCTACAAAGCCAAAGGGGTGGGGCTACCTGAAGCCTTGGGGGCCCAACCCCCGCCCCAGCATGTCCAGGAGCTGGCACATGGAGTCAAAAGAGATTATTCTCCAGCTTTAAGGTTTAGTGCATGCCTTGCTGGGTTTTGGAGTTGCTTGGAGTCCATTATCCCTTTATTTTTGCCTAATTTTTTCTCTTGGAATGGGAATGTCTTCTCTATGCCTGTGCTGCCATTGTGAGACAGCACAGGGACAGGACTTGGGCCTCACTTCTGACCAAGGGAGGCAACATGGGGCAGCATGACCCAGCCTAATTAAGTGTAAAATAACAAAAAACAAGTGATCTCCTAGCTGCTGGAATTCATATAAAGTGGGGGCCACATTGTCTGTCTCCTGAGTGATGTTTTCCCGGACCACGGAAGCAAGATGCTGACAACAGCTGATAAGGAACCTGGCTGCAAAGAAACCAAACCTATCTGGATCTAACTGCCTCAAGCCAGAATAGACCCCCATTCAGACTTTACCCTGACTTTTCCCTCATTATAATCTCATTTTAATTCTAAAAATCATGCCCAGGGGTGAAAATGTAAAACACGAATCATACATGGGATGCATGAAGAAGCATGACCACCAAGTGTGCTGGTGTCATCAGAACCCTGCCTCTACATGTGATGACTTCAGAGCTGACAGCTGCTTCCCTCTTAACAGCCCCATAAAAGTTCCTCAGCCCTTTGGAAAGCCAGTCTGGTTGCTCCTTAACCAGGACTACTTCCCTTTTATTTGAGCAAAAGCCCTGTATAAAGCCTCACCTGCCTAAATCTTTCTGGTCTTGTGCCAATTTCTATTGACTTAGGGACCAAGGACCTGAAGTTGGTATCCATCATGTCTTGGAAGTGGGTAACTTCTTTTGATTTCACGGGCCCAGAGATGAGACTCTGGACTCTGAACTTTTGAATTGGTGCTGGAAGAAGTTAAGACTTTGAGGCTATGGGGTTGGCATAAATATGTTTGTATGTGAAAAGGACATAAGTTTTGGGGGGTCGAGAGCTGGAATGCTATGGTCTGAATATTTGTCCCCTCCAAAACTCATGTTGAAATTTAATTCTCAGTGTGGCAGTATTGAGAGGTGACTGAGCCATGAGGTCTCTTTTTTCATGACTAGATTAATCCATTCATGCATTAATAAATTAATAGGTTAATGGATTAATAGGTTATCACAGGAGTGGGACTGGTGGCTATTTAAACAAGAGGAGGAGAGACCTGAGCTAGCATGCTCAGCCCCCTCACCACGTGATGCACTACACCACCTTGGGACTCTGCAAAGAGTCCCTGCCAGCAAAAAGGCCCTCACCAGATGCAGTCCCTTAGCCTTGGATTTCTTAGCATCTATACTGTAAAAAGTAAATTCCCTTTCTTTATAAACCACCCAGTTTTTGTTATAAGCAACAGAAAATGGACTAAGACTAGACACAACAGTGATTTCATTGAACTAGAAGACTGTCACCTGGCCACATTCTTGCTCTGAATCAATAGGCAAGGAAAGGAATTACCGTGCTGGCTTGAGTGATTAATCCTGAGTGGCAAAGAGAAATTGGATTGCTACTCACAAGGTCAGAAAGGGTTTATCTGGGATATAGTAGATCCCTAGGGCATTTCTTAGTATTGCCATGCCCTCTGATTAAAGTCTCTGGAAAACTGCAACAACCCAATCCAGGAAGAACTATGAATGGCCCAGACCTTCCAGGAATGAAGGTTTGGGCCACCCCACCACGTGATCCATGGCCAGCTGAGGTGCTTGCTGAGGGCAAAGTGAGTACGGAATGGGTAGTAGAAGGAGGTGGTTATAAATATCAGCTATGTTCACATGACCAGTTGCAGAACTGAGGACTATAATTGTCATGGGTAGTTCTTCTTTGTTTTATAATGGACATGTGTGTATCTCAAATGTCTTTGTTTTCTTCCCTCTATTATCCCCTTTACATGTAACAAAAGATATACTGACCTTATAGTAGTTAAGTATTGTTAACTTTACATCATAGCATTTGAGTTACGAGATATCAAAGAGAAGTGTAGACATCACCCAAGAACTTTACATCCTCTTCTGGGGAAGGGATTAGTGCATTTTTGGGTGTACACAGGATAGTTGTATCATGTTAGGTGGAAGAATGACCTTGTCATTGTCTTTGTTTGGAGATTAAGTATGGTTTAAAGCGATGTGTACGGGTTCCGCTGACAAGGGATGGACTTGTGATTGTTAATTTTATGTGTCAACTTGGATGGGCCAAAATGCCCAGGCATTTGGTCATATATTATTCTGGATGTTTCTGGGAAGGTGTTTTTGGATGAGATTAACATTTAAATTGGTGGACTTTGAGTAAAGCAGATTGATTGCCTCCATAATGTGTGTGTGTGTGTGGGGGGTCTCATCCAATCAGTTGAAGGTCTGAATAGAGCCAAAAGACTGACCTCCCTTGAACAAGAAGAAATTTTGCCTGCAGACAGCCTTCTGACTTAAAGTGCAACACTAGTTCTTCCATGGGTCTCCAGCCTGCCTGCCCCACCCTCTGCAGATTTTGGACTTCCCAGCCTCTGTGATCCTAGGAGCCAATTCCTTAAAATAAATCTCTCTAGACATATACACATCCCATTGGTTCTCTTTCTCAGGAAATCCCTGACTAATATACCCACTTTCTTGAAAAAGGAAAAGAAAATGAAATACTTTAAACACATAAAAAGGCACAAGCCGGGTGTGATGGCACACACCTGTAGTCCCAGCTATGCCTGAAAGCTGAGAGGGCAGAATCACTTACGCCCAGGAGTTCAGGGCTGCAGTGAGCTATGATGCGCCACCCTATTCCAGTCTGGGCAACAGAGCCAGACTCTGTCTTTAAAAAAAAAAAAAAAAAGGACAAAGAATAATAAAAAGAAATAAAGAAATGCAAATGTTTCCACACCCAAGTTTAACAACCACTGCTGTTAAGCTACGTTTGTTTGTGAAATGCTTTTCTTTAGAAATAACATTTACAGATATGCCTACATTCCAATTGTAACGCTTCCTGATCCCACTCTCTGTTCTCCCTCTCAAGAGGTGATCATTCTCTTAAAGTCAGGTATCATTCCCATCTGTATTTTAACATTTTTACTACAAATGTATTCGTCCGTAAATAGTATACATAACATTTTTTTACACACATAGCATCATTCTGTAATTTTTGAGGCTGAATTTAGAGCCAAAGTGCCTGGATTTATATTTTGCTTGCCAGAGATATCTTTTTGAGGTGATGAAAGTGGCTAAAATTAGGTAGTGGTGATAGTTGTGCAATTCTCTGAATATGCTAAAAACCACTGAATTCTATACTTTAAAAGAGTGAATTTTATGGTACATAAATTAAATCTCAATAAAGCCATCATAGAAAATATAGATAACAATGAAAGGTGATATGTGGGAAAAAAATCCTGGCTGCACTATTGTCGTGTGACCTTGGGGAAGGTATTTAAAAAGCTTTCTTTGCCTCGATGTGCTTCTCTATAAAATAAAATAATTACAGTAGGTAGCTAGTAAGTTTGCTATGAGGATTGAATAAGATAATACTTTTAGAAACACTTCAAACAGAGTGGAGAACTCAGGCTGACACAGTGCTCAGTAAACACTAGCAATTATTATTATTATTATTGCCTTCTGTAATTTAGGGTTTTTACCATGTTGATTTCAATACCCCTAATCATATATGTGGACTAGTTGACTTATCGTAACTATTCCACAATATCTGTTTGCATATATGTTTATTTATTTCTATACTGATGGATATTAGGGCATTTCCAAATTTATTATAAATAATTTTTCAATAAACATCCTTATACACATATCCTTGGGCACATAGAGGATGTCCAAAGGGAACCTATGAGTCAATTACTGGATCTTGAGTATGTACATGTTAAAGAAAAAAAGTATTCATGACACTTGCTAAAGATGGTGGGGCTGACTTTATTCAAGGGGGATTACTACAATGGTGTTCTGTAGTAGGAGAGAAGGTCAGATTGAATTCTGAATGCAAGGAAAAGTGGGAATTTATAGCCAAGGAGAAGTGTGTGTGTGTGTTTGGCAGGGGAGATGTCAGTGTATGGAAACATCAGGGGTAAGGGGGATTTCTGGCTAATCTGACCTAACAGGATTATTGCCAAAGGCAGGCCAGGGGGATTGGACCATCACGTTAGGGAAGGAGGATTCCAAACAGTTATAGAGGGTGATCAGATATTGGGAATGGGGGATTCTGGCTAAAGTGACATACCAGGATTCTTGATAAAATTGGATGATGCAGAAATGAACATGGAAACTAAAATATCAGGGCCTAGTTGAGAAAAGAATTCAGAGGAACCTGACTAGAAGAGTCAAAGAGAGATTTAGGTCAAGGAGAGAATCTTTGTCAACCATTTGACTTTATTCAATGTGGCTAAATTACTCTTTAGTAAGGTGTGGTAGTTCCTCTTTTCTTCATATCCTTGCCACATTTGGCATGAGAAGCTTCAATTTTTCAAATATGATATTTTGAAATATTTCATTGTTTAACTTGCATTTACTTGTAAGTAGTAAAATTTGTACAGCTTTTCCTATGTTTACTGGTCATTTGGGGTTCCTCTTAGGTTAACAGTATGTTTAATATTGCACGTTTATATGCTGTGTTATGTTTCCTTTTTTTTTTTTTTAAAGACTAGTCAACTGCAGTAGTGAGAAGGGGGAAAGAGTAGAACAAGGAGTTTGATCTGTAACTAACTGTGAACCATCAATTGAGATAACTCACTATCTTCAGACCAGCCTATGTTTCTTTTTTAAAAAAATTAATTTGTAGGCAGCCTAGATATATTCTGGATATGGAATAAAGGTTCACTCCCAGGTTTTAGGCTGGGACAGATGGGTTGATTATGTGCCATTTACATGGATGAAGAAGGGTAATGGCAAATGAGTTTTAGGAGGAAGACCAGAAGTTCTTTCTTTTAGACATATTTGAGATGCTTTTGAGTCATCCAAGAGAACAAGTCTGTGCTATAGATATACATTTGGGGGTTGTCAGTTTATAGATGGCATTTAAAGTGATAGCAATGCACATGGCTATCTCCTGAATTTAGAGAGTGATGACAAGAGCCCTACAGGATTTATACATTTGGAGAGGGATTCAGTAAGGGATACTGAAATGGAAGACCAGTAAAATAGAGAAAAACTGGAAGAGTGTGATATTATGGAAGCCCAGAGAGAAATGTGCCGCTTTTTCAATTTTTGTAATGGCTGCATAAGGCTTCATTGTATGGATGCACCCTCACTGCTCTTCTATTTGGAATTTGGATTTATTTTATTGCTTTTCTATTATAAACTATACTTTAATGAACATTCTTTACTTTCTGAACCTGTTTCATAAAAATAAATAAATGAAAATGAAAAATGAACATTCTTATACATTCATCTTTTTTGCCACTCTGATTATTTCCTTTGGATAGACTTTCTTTTTTTTTTTTTTTTT
>VBSM01002153.1:23583582-23604829 GCA_008086735.1 Cheirogaleus medius
GTTTTTCATTCATTATGTTTTTTTTTTAACCTGTTCAATAATGTCTTAAATATATGGTGAGAACTTATGACCTTCGTCTTTAACTCTCTGCTTGGTCTTGCATAGTGGCAAGAGAATGGGCTTAGGAGTCAGTCTGATCTGCCGGATTGACTAGTTCCTTAACCTGTCTGAGATGAGTGTTCTCATCTGTACACTGGAAGTGGTAATACCTTATATTGTTTCGAGAAGGTTAAAGATTGTGCATATAAAACACTGGGTACACATGTATCATATGCTCATCCAATAAAGTCGTCCACCCTTCTTTCCTTTCCCTCTTCTCTGCCAAACTTCTTTCTTTATGTCTACATCTTGACTATTTCTTTAAAGGAAACAGGAAGCCATACTATTCCCACTTGCTTTCCTGTTTGCTTGCATATTTATTTCTTTATTTATTCCTACCATTGCATACATCATTGCTACAAAAACTGTTTCTGCTCTGCCTCGTGACATCTTTCTGCTGGTCCTCCAGCTTCTAGAATTCAGCTAAAAACTCACTTCCAGAAAGCCTTTCCTGATTAACCCATCTCAACTACTCTTTTGTTTTTTATTTTTTTAAATGTTTAAATAGTTTGTATTTCATTACTTAGAATATACTCTTTTGTTGTTATGAGACAGGTTTACCATTAATTGAAAATTTTTTTCCTTTTTAATTTTTAGAGTCTGATGTTCCAGCAGAACTCCAGGTGTTAAAAGGACCCCTAAAACAGCCAACTTTCCCTTTTGCAGTTGCAAACCAATTATTGCTTGTTTCTTTGCTGGAGCACTTGAGCCATGTGCATGAACCAAACCCAGTTCATTCAAGACAGGTGTTTAAGTGTAAGTAATAAATTCATCTTGCTAAAGAAAACTTGTAATAGGGTTCTTGAATGCTATGGATCTGAGAAGCAGTTGGTATATAAAAATAGGGTGTGAGCCTGGTGTGGAAGTTCATGCCTCTAATCCCAGCTACTTAGGAGGCTGAGGCAGGAGGATCACTTGCGCTCAGGAGTTCAAGACCAGCCTGAGTAACATAGCAAAACCTCGTCTCTAAAAAAATTAAAAAAACAAATTAGCCAGGCACAGTGGCATCTGCCTGTAGTCCCAGCTACTCAGGAGGCTGAGGCAGGAGGATCCCTGAGCCCAAAAATATGAGGCTGCAGTGAGCTATGATTGGGTCCTTGCACTCCAGCCTGGGCAACATAGTGAGACCTTGTCTCAGAGAAAAGTAAAAAAATTTAAAAAATAAAAATTGGATGTGAAATAAGAATGAATAATTTACATTCCTTAAGTTCATTTTACATTTTCCTTTGGGTAATTTCTTATGAGTATAATCACTGAGGACCCAAAAATTGTGTGTTGTTTAAAAAATAAAAGATTAAAAAAGGAAAATCACATGGCTCATTTTGACCCAGTTCTTGGCCAGAGGGCTGGAACCAGCTGCATTTTACGTTGTTGAAAATGAAAGTGTTTATTTATTTATTTTTTTGTAGACAAGGTCTTGCGTTGTTGCCCAGGTATGAGACTAGTGGCATGATCATAGCTCATTGCATCCTCAAACTCCTGGGCTCAAGCGATCCTTTTGCCTGTGGCTGGGACTCCAGGCATGTACTACCATGCTGGGCTAATTTTTCTATTTTTTGTAGAGATGGGGTCTTGCTGTGTTGCTCAGGCTGGTCTTGAGCTCCTGACCTCAAATGATCCTCCTGCCTTGACCTCCCAAAGTGCTAGGATTATTGGTGGGAGCCACTTCGCTTGGCCAAAAATGTTTGTTTGTATTCCTGTCTTAAGATACTTATATGAGAAATGTGAACACAAAAGTGAGCAGAATTGTAGCTTATAATGTTTCTGGTTTAGCTTATTGACTGAGTCCAGGTGGCCTCTGTAATACCTCTAGCTACAGATTCTGAGAGTCTTTTCTCCCAACAATGTCTTTCTAAATCGTTTGGTGTTAGAAATCCTTGAACTTATAGATAGCTTTATGTGGTCTTAGAACTTAATGTGTTTTTACATGGTGGCTCATGCCTGTAATCCTGGCACTTTGGGAGGCCAAGGCAGGAGGATCACTTGAGCCCAGGAGTTTGAGGCTGCAGTGAGCTATGATCATGCCACTGTACTCCAGCTTGGGTGACAGAGCAAGGCCCTGTCTCTAATAAAAAAAAAATGTAATGTGTTTTTAAAGATATATTGTCATTTTGATAAACTTGGTAGGACATGAAAAGTGGTAAAAATATTTGTGTGGTATACACTTAATTTTTTTGAATAAAGCAAATATTATACTCCACATTCTAAGTAGTAGCATATATGATGAGGGAAGTGGGTTGTACAAAAGAGGGTATTCCTTAGGTTCCAAAGCATTGGTACCTGGGGATTATTGTATTAGGCTCATAGTAAAGAAAAGTAGATTATTTGAGTCCATTCAAAGAGCAAAATAAAAAAATAAAGAAGAAAGAAATTTTAAAGTCAAAATTATTTTTATAAAATGTAAAATTTAAAAAAAAAAAGAAAAGTAGATTATAATAATTTTAATACAGTAATCTTGTGCATAATTAAAACAAATATGTGACTTTTAACTGATTTTAGGATAATTTAAAATTCCTTGTATACATTTTAGATGGCTGGCCTTTAAAACAAAGTATATTTAAATAAATGTTTTTATGATTTATTTAGTTGATAATCTAAATAGAGAGTTTTCAATGTGAAAAGAATGTTCTTTATGGTATCCCTGTTTCTTGGAATGAGTAAAAGCCAAGGCACCTCTGTAGAAGCTTCTTTTTCTGAGGAGCCTGGTGTTTGGGCTATACACACATCTAGTATGTGCTCTTTGTAAGTTGGTCAAAGATATCCCATGATAGAAAAGAACAGTTAATACATTTATTGTTGATTCTAATCATATGTTTCTACTCTGTCTTTATTCTTATCTTACTCCCTATTTGCAAAGTATAATGTGTGGAATATCAGAAGACTGTGTTTACAATTTTTTTGCCCTTTTAAAAAAATTTCAAAATATTAACCACTTCGGTACCGTGCTCACTGGCCGTGTAACCTTGCCCACAGCCGGCACTCATAGTCCGCACGATAGTTTGTGCTGTGCATTGACGACGAATCCATTTTGCTCTTGTGTGATGAGGAAAGCTTTAAAGCAGTGAAAGCTTGTTTTACTTTACAGGCAGCTTTAGGAAAATAACTATAATAACTCCTACTAAGGACTTGTTAAAAAGTCACAGATTCGTAGTAACTCATTAGCCAAACGTACACACTGCAACTGCAGAGAAAAAACAAAAGCTTTCGGCTGTCGACTAAAGTCGACGCTCGGCTGTGCGCCTTCATATCACGGCTGTCGGCTAAAGTCGACGCTGGTACTGAAGTGGTTAAGGAAGTACAAATGTTTTTGTTACATGGATACATTTTATAATACTTAAGTTGGGGCTGTTAGTGTGCCCATCACCCACATAGTGTTATTGTACCTGATAGGTAGGTTTTTATCTCTCCCCTCCTCCTCCCCGACCCTTTTTTTAAACAGAGCTTAGTACTTTACTGACTAGGTGTGGTAAACAAATGACTGTGTGGTATAAGATAAGTAATAATAGATGTGCTCCTAAACAGTGAATATACCAGTTGCTCCTTCTCTTTGAGAATCAAGCTCCAGGTTTAATGTGTGTTATAAACATAACTTTTTTCTTACAGAATTTTGTGTTGTAATTATTACTTTTTATTTACTGTGTACTCTTTAAAATTGCCATTTTACTGATGGCCTTTCTAATAATAGTTTTCCATTTTGTTTTTATAGTACTTTGTCAGACCTTTATCAAAATGGGGCTTCTGTCTTCCTTCACTTGTAGCGATGAGTTTAGCTCATTGAGACTACATCACAACAGAGCTATTACTCATTTAATGAGGTCTGCTAAGGAGAGAGTTCGTCAGGTAAGCCCTAAAAAATGTGCTTTCTGTATGACAAAAATAGATTTTGATTTCAAGACAGCTATATTTTAAAGCATTATGGAATCCTAATTATAAAACATGTTTTTAAAAATAAAATCTTTGTTGACCCAACAGTGTTTATTGACTGATTAATATGTGTTTGGCTGTTTTGTGGGTGCCTAGGTTAAAGCAGTTAACAAAATCGACAAAAATTTCTGCGCTTGTGGAGCTTATGTTCTGATGAGGGGACAATAAACAACAAAAAAAATAATATAGGGGTGCTAGATGGTAATGACATAAAGGGGAAATATAAAGCAGTGAAGGGACTGAGACCATGTTGGGAGGGGCTATATGAATTTTGTATAGGGTAGCCAGGGCGGGCCTCACAGAGTCAGTGGTGACATCTGTAAGAAAAGCATTTTAGGTGGAGGAACAGTACAGCTGACCTGGGAGCAACATGGGCTTAGGGGCACTGACCCACACACAGTCAAAAATCTGCGTATAACTTCGACTCCCCAAAACTTAACTGTTGATACCCTACTGTTGACCAGAAGCCTTACCAGCAACATAAATAGTCAATTAACATATATTTTATATGTTATATGCTATATTCTTAAAGTAAGCTAGAGAAAAGAAAAGAAAATATATTTACTAAGCAGAAATGGATCATCATAAAGATCTTCATCCTCCTGGTCTTTACATTAAGTAGGCTGAGGTGGAGGAGGAGGAACAGGTTGGGATGGCAGAAGTGGAGGAGGTGGAAGGGGAGGCAGGCACGCTTGGTGTAATTTTTATTGAAAAAAAAATCTATGTATAAGTGGACTCTTGAAATTCAAATCTGTGTTGTTCAAGGGTCAACTGCAATGGCAAGGGCCCTGAGGTGGCCGTGTGCTGGCATTTTTGGGGAGCTGCAAGGCAGCTATGTGGCTGGAGTGGAGTAAGCAAAAGGGGCTGGGGGAGTAGGAAGAGAGGGGACATTTGGAGCGGGATCTTGAAGCCATTTTATTGTCTTTGGTTTTTACTCAGAGTAAGATGAGAAGCAGATTTTGCAGGATTTTGAGCAGAGGAGTGACATAATCTGACTTGGATTTTAATGGGGTCACTCCAGCTACTGTGTTGAGAGTAGACTGAGGGGCACAGGCTGGAGCAGGGAGACAGGTGTATTATACAGGCAAGAGAAGATGGGGCAGTTTCTGCATGTATATTGAAGGTGACGTCAACATTGTTTGCTCGTGGAGCTCCTTGGTAAAGTCTCAACTTTGAAATATTTTCAGTTGTAAACCCTTAAGTAATATCGAAAAAGCCAGTGGTTTGTTTTTTAAGTATTGTTTGTGTATTTGGGGCTATTAACGTGACACTGAATTTTGATAGATTCTTTATTCCATGAAAGTTTTCAAAATACTTTTTCAAAATATGTTTTTGGTTTTAGGATCCTTGTGAGGATATTTCCCATATCCAGAAAATCAGGTATGTGTTGTACTTTTTTGATTATGCAAAGACTAAACTATTCAAAAGAAATCACATCCTGGTGAGGTGGCTCACACCTGTGGTTCTAACATTTTGGGAGGCCGAGGTGAGAGGACTGTTTGAGGCCAGGAGTTTGGGACCAGCCTAGGCAACATAGCGAGACCCCATCTCTAACCAAAAGGAACAGAAATTTAAGTAAATTTATTACCAAATTCAGCTAATTACTGGTAAAACACTGGAAATTAGCTTAATGACTTCCTTGCTATTTTTATTACACTGTTGATTTGTTTAGCCAGTGTTTTCTTCTTACAGACGAAACATTTCATTTTAGCTTATCCTTTTCACATTGTTACTGTTTAGTGGTAACGGAATTTTGCCAGGTTAGTGATACAGTGAGCGTGAACTATCCTAGAACATTCTGATTCTCTCATGTTTTAATGTCAATTAATTGTTTTTATTTAACTTTTAGATCAAAGGAAATAGCCTTTGAAGCACAGACATCACGTTACTTAAATGAATTTGAAGAGCTTGCCATCTTAGGAAAAGGTGGATATGGAAGAGTGTACAAGGTTGTTTTCTACATACTTGTTTTGACCTTCTGCTTTGTAAATAAGTGTACTTTGAGAGGTTGTTTTCATTATTTTTATCTGAAGTGCCCAAAGAAAAATTCCTGGAAATCGTGTATACTTAACTTTTCATTAAGATTTGTCATTTACAGGGAAGTGGGCAGATTCTAATTTTTCCTAACCACGTTGATATTTTAGGTGGATTCTGGAAACTTTGAATTTTTGTTCTATAGTTAATTTTTATTAAAAATATGTTACTAAAAAAATGTCGTACTACTGTGTTTTGAGCCTTATATAGCCCTTTTGCTAACATCCCTGTCATTCAGCCCTGGGGCTTCTATTAATAGGGGTTGGACTGTCAATACGGTTTGAAAAGCTTATAGTCTGGCTGACTAGAGCTGGCTTCTCTGAACATAGTAAGGAGACATGTCATTAGCTTAATTTTATCTTTTTGGCTAGTTTGGATTATCTAAACTCAGATTAAAAGAACTTCTTTATTTAATGAAAATTTAATGACACAATTTGCTTTGTTTTCTATTTTTTAGGTCAGGAATAAATTAGATGGTCAGTATTATGCAATTAAAAAAATCCTGATTAAGGGTGCAACTAAGACAGATTGCATGAAGGTATGATTTTTAAAAATTATTTATTTTGAACAATTGTGTATTTAGTTCCTTTTGGAAGAGTTATATGTGTGTGTTTGTATATTTGGCAAATAGTAGGTGGTACAGACTGCCAGTTTACTAAGAATAGGGTTCCAATAAAGTATAGTAAACATCAAAACTAAATTTTTATTTGATGTAATTTTTATAGGCATTCCAGACTGACCACATTTCAGAGTCATTTCTGTGGAAATTAATTTTTAAAATAAATGATTAATATATAAGATAGTTATGAAAAATCATGAGCCCAGTTCAGGTCCCTGTCTGCTCCCTGACATGCTGTGTGGTTCTGGGCAAATTGCCTAGTCTTCTTGGCTGCTCTGTCTTGCGTCCTGAAGTAGTTGTGACAGCAGTGATTACTTACCTTGGAAGACTGGCGTGGGAATCACATGAGAGAATGATGACAAGTGAGCTATAAAAAGTATAAAGTGCTATATAAATGTAAGCTATTTAGTTGCTCTAACAATTGCCATTTGTCTTTCACAAAAATATTTTCATTATTTTAACATAGTTTGGATTCCCTGTACAAAGGGATTTTTATTATATATTCTCCTCATCTGATGATGGGGTTATGTTGAAAATACCGTTATTTGAAGATTTGTTTAATATACGTAACCTACTGAACAATATAGCTTGGCCTAGCCTACTTTAAATGTGTTTAGAACTTACATTATCCAACAGTTGGACAAAATCAACTAGCACAAAGCCTATTTTATAATAAAGTGTTGAATATCTCATGTACTGCGTATTGCAAGCCTGGGGAAAAATCAAAATTCAAAGTACGTTGAAAATTCTGACAGTTTTGCACCATTGTTAAGTCAGGAATGGTCTGCGTTTTGCTCTGTAACAAGGGGTATTTGATTCCATGAGCATTTAACAAGTTGTCAGCAAAAGCCAAATCTAATTATATTTCCTTTTTAGGTCCTAAGGGAAGTGAAGGTGCTGGCAGGTCTTCAGCACCCTAATATTGTAGGCTATCACACTGCATGGATAGAACATGTTCATGTGGTCCAGCCACAAGGTAAGCAGTTTTTGATGATATAGTAGTTGAAGGGTTGGCAAACTTCTCCAGGGACCAAATCTGACCTGCCCTTGTTTTTGTACATACTACAAGCTGAGAATAGTTTTTATATTTTTAAGTAGTTATAAGAAATAAGAAGAATATTTTGTGAAAATTATATAAAATCCGAAATTTCATTGTCAATAAAGTTTATTAGAACACAGGCTCATTCATTTATATATTGTCTATGGCTGCTTTTACATTATAACAGAATTGAGTAGTCACAGCAGAGTCCCATAGGGCCCCCCAAACCTAAAATATTTATAATCAGGTCCTCTAGAGCTACAGTCCCCAACCCAAGACTGGTCCATGGCCTGTTAGGATCCGGGCGGCACAGCAGAAGATGAGTGGTGGGCAAGTGAGCTAAGCTTCGTCTGTATTTACAGCTGCTCCTCTTGCTCCCCATTGCTGGTATCACTGCATAAGCTCTGCCTCCTGTCAGATCAGTGCTTCATAAGATTCTCATAGGAACTCAAACCCTACTATAAACTGTGCATGGGAGGGACCAAGTTACTCACTCCTTAGGAGAATCTAATGCCTGATGATCTGAGGTGGAGCTGAGGCGGTGCTGCTAACACTGGGGAGCAGCTGCAAATACAGATTATCATTGGCAGAGAGGTTGGACTGCACAATAAATGTAATGTCCTTGAATCATCCTGAAACACGCCCCCTCCGCCGTCCGTAGAAAAATTGTCTTCCACAAAACTGGTCCCTGGTGCCAAAAAGGTTGGGGACCGCTGCTCTAGAGAAAGTTTGCTGACCCCTCTTATAGTTGAATAGCTCTATTTTTATAGTTTCTAAAATGTACCAATTATTTGAATAAATTTGTATGTATTTTGCCAGAAAGTCATGACATTTTTAGACATATGGTTTCATTTGTACTATTCATATATTTTAACTCTGCTTTTTACTATAAATTGGAAAACTGGGATGTTTGAAGATTTTTGTTTTTTTGTTTTTGCTCAGCAGACAGAATTTCCATTCAGTTGCCGTCTCTGGAAATGCTCTCTGACCAGGCAGAGGACAGGTATGTGGACTGGTGTGTACATCTACACACATTAGGATGTTACCCACTGTCACCTGCATTGGGCTATCTTTGTCTTTGGCTATAAGGAGGAGTGTTTTAGATTTTCTTTTTGCTTATTTTCATTACAAAATGTTAAATTATTTCTTCCTGTCAGATATTTCCTTTCAGTATTTTAAATAAATGTTGCTGCTAGACAGATTTGATGCCATTTTTTTCAGAAGCTTACCCATAAGATTCATACCTTGAAGGAACAGTTGTTACTCTTAATCTCTTTTTACACTGACTTTTTTTTTTTTACATTGACTTTTGTCTTTACTGTTTTCTTCTCCAGAGATGAATATGGTGTTAAAAATGATGAAAGTAGTAGCTCATCCATTATCTTTGCTGAGTTTACCTCAGAAAAAGAAAAACCCTTTGGAGAATCTGATGTTGAAAATCAGAATAACAAATTGGTGAGCTATACCACCAATTTAGTCACAAGAGACAACAGGGAATTGGAATCGTCCATTGAGCTCCAAAAAAATAGCTTGGCTGATTTGTCTACCAGATCGATCGTTCAGCAGCAGCTGCCACTTAGGCATAATTCAGACCTAGAAGAGGATTTCACATCCACTGAGGAGTCTTCTGAAGAAAACTTCAACTTGTTGGGGCAGACAGAGGTAGATTACTTGGCTAGAACCTACTAAGTTGATGTTTACCCCTGTAATTGTACGAAGGGCTGTGATTACACGTGGCGTTCCCTCTTCCTCAGTGGACTTCCCATCTCCTGCTCCTGCCTCTCTCAGCTCCAGCTCTTCTGCCCTGTGTTCAGTTTCTTGTACTTGCCATGCTCCCTTCCCAAATGGCCTTTGTATTTGGTTTTCCCTCCTTGACTTAGTTAACTCCTACTAATCCTTTCTGACCTCCCTGAGTCATTTGCACCTCTAGATAGATATTCTTGTATATGTACTATGGAGTTGGAAACCTCATTCACACTCTATTCCTATTGCATGTTAGCATCAAGCTACAAAAATATATTTATGTAAAAAAAGGCCAAGCTCTGTGGCTCATGCCTGTACTCCTAGTACTGTGGGAGGCCCAGGCAGGAGGAATTACTCAAGGCCAGGAGTTTGAGACCTGCCTGGGCAACATCACAAGACCCTGTCTCTACAAAAAATTTTAAAATATGAGCTGGGCGTAGTGGCGTGCCCCTGTAGTTCCACTTACTTAGGAGGCTGAGATGGGAGTATCACTTGAGGCCAGGATTTTGAGGCTGCAGTGAGCCATGATTGCATTACTACACTCTAGCCTAGGCAACAGAGCGAGACCCTGTCTTTGAAAAAAAAAATTACGCAAAATGATTTTTGATCTTGGCTTTTGGTGAGTCCCAGTAGGATTACCAGATGAGTTTTCAGAATATTCTTTTTTATTTTTTAATTTATTTTATGGTTTTAGTTTTTAGGATACTCTTGTTGAGGTTTATACTGATTTGCTGGTCAGACTCTCACCATATTTACACCAGTATTACTGAATATTAGTATTAAAAAACTTCAACATTAACAGGGTCTACACGTAATCTATCTTGTTAGGATTCTAAAACTGTACATACCATCTATATATACACAATGCAGAATTAATTTTTGTCAAGAAATATATGTTTCAGGCTGGGCACAGTGGCTCACGCCTATAATCCTAGCACTTTGGGAGGCCCAGGCAGAAGGATTACTTGAGGCCAGGAGTTTGAGATCAGCCTGAGCAAGAGAGAAACCCCTTCTCTACAAAAAACAGAAAAATTATCAAGGCATGGTAGCATGTTGCTGTAGTCCCAGCTACTTGGGAGGCTGAGGCAGGAGGATCATTTGAGCCCAGGAATTTGAGGTTGAAGTGAGCTATGATGATGCCACTGTCCTCTAACCCAGGTGATAGAGCGAGACCCTATCTTAAAAAAATATATAAGAACAAATATGTTTCTGTGCATACTTTTCTAATGAAAAGAACTTTGAACTGTTTCACCTGAGTCCAAAGGAGTTGCGTTTGAGGGACTTTTAATCAGAATCATTTTATTTCTCTGCATTAGATTTGGAAAATTCTCTTGGATGCCTAAATAAGTGGCTATAGTGAACTTAATATTTGCTTACCTTTTTCTTCAATAAGTTATTAGTTGTGTACAATGTGAAGCCTGCCACAGTATATATATGTTAGTGAATACATAGAGTACCATACAGCCATTCCTTGATGCTTTATCTTAGCTTTTAAAACTTTATGTAGGCTGGGCATGGTGGCTCCTGCCTATAATCCTAGCACTCTGGGAGGCCGAGGTGGGAGGATCGTTTGAGCTCAGGAGTTTGAAACCAGCTTGAGTAAGAGCGAGACCCTGTCTCTATTAAAAAAAATAGAAATTAGCTGGACAACTAAAAAATACATATATAAAAAAAGTTAGCCGGGCATGGTGGCGCATGCCTGTAGTCCCAGCTACTCGGGAGGCTGAGGCAGAAGGATTGCTTGAGCCCAGGAGTTTGAGGTTGCTGTGAGCTAGGCTGACGCCACGGTACTCTAGCCCGGGCAACAGAGAGACCCTGTCTCAAAAAAAAACCAAAAAAACTTTATGTAGTGAGCAGACCAGTTTCAGGACCAGTTGCTGTGTGTCACATTGGAGAGCTTCTGTCATTGGACCCCTGCCTGACTTCAGCTTGGCCTACTTCTTCCTCCTTGTATTATGACACAATTTTCATTATCACTCTATTTATCTATTTTCTTCATTAGACTCTACACTTCTTGGGCAGGCCTGTGTCCTCAGCAGGTAGATATGGCGCTTGGTCTAGAGTAGGCAGGTATTTGTTTGCTAAATGAATAATGTGAGTGAATCTTGCAAAGATGGAGACAGCAGTGTGTCCTCTCCTAGGTGCAGTATCACCTAATGCTGCACATCCAGATGCAGCTGTGTGAGCTCTCCCTATGGGATTGGATAGTCGAGAGGAACAAGCGGGGCCGAGAGTGTGTGGACGAATCTGCCTGTAAGTACCATGTGGGTCTGCACATACTGGGGTGGGAAATAAAGACAAAATCAAATCTTCTCCATTGAATGTAGAAATTGCCTCCAGGTGTCTTAGACTAAAAACAAAAACCAAAAAAACCCAATGGAACCCAAAGAAATAATTCTGCCTATTTCAACATTTTTCAAAAACAATTAGGTATTTGGAAGTGATTTTTCTCTGATAGATATATTGATAATTAAGCGGTAATAAACTTGAATTTAGGTTAATGTTTGTGGTGAGAAAAGGTTTAAAAAAATTTTTTTAACACAATAGAAGTTTATTTCTTGTTCACTTAGGGGGTTCAAGTTCCCTTTTTAATTTTTTAAGAGACAAAATTAAATACTTGTTTTTATTTTTTTTAACCTGAAAGTGTGATACTCTTATAAAAAGAAATTCCTTATAGAGGGTATATGGTGAAAAGTTTCTTTCCCTTAAGATCCAGCCTCCCCCTTCCCACAGACCCCACAGTTACGTATCCTTCTAAGAGTATTCTGCTGGCTGGTACTTTAAAATATTGTAACGCTGCTTCTCAACTTTGGCTGCACATTAGAATCACCTGGGGGGATTATTTATTTATTCATTCATTCATTCATTCATTCCAGCATATTGTGGGGGTACAAATGTTAAGGTTACGTATATTGCCCTTGCCCCCCCTTCCCCCTCGAGTCAGAGCTTCAAGCGTGTCCATCCCTGGGGGAATTTTTAAAAAAATGTTCTCAATAAAAAAAAGAGCAGCTGTGCAGTGAAGAACTATAACTTTATAGTGGAGAAACCTGACAGATGCCACCTTAGCCATGATCCAGGTGAGCATCGACTGTGACAAGTCATGTGAGGACCATGTGCCCCCTTGATGTGATGTGGTGAGAGGGACACTTTATCTCTGTGGTCCTGCTCTCCAAAACATAATCCTAGTCTAATCATGAGAAAAACATCAGACAAATCAAATATAATATCTGACCAATATTCCTCAGAACTGTCAGGGTCATCAAAAACAAGAAAAATCTGAGATACTGTCACAGGCCAGAGGTACCTAAACAGATGACAACTCAGTGTAACATGGTATATCCTGAATGGGGTCCTGGGACAGAGAAGGAATTGGTAAAAACTAAGGATATCTGAATAAACTCTGGGCTTCAGTTAGTAATATAACGTATCAGTATTGGTACGTTGATTGTAACAGGTACTAATGTGTAAAGTGTTAATAACAGTGAAAACAGGGTATGGGTTCTATGGAAAAACTGCAGTATCTTCTCAGTTTCTCTATAAATCTAAGACTACTCTAAAAAATAAAATCAGTTTTTAAAAAAGTTGTTGTGTGGGACCACACCAGTTATTTTTATACAGTTGGTCTGGGATAGGCCTTGGCCTTTGGTATTTTTTTGAAAATTCTCATGTCGATTCTTATGTGTAGCTGAAGTTTAAAATGACTGTATTTTACCCTGAAAGGTCAGACACAAGTGAAGAAAGAAAAAAAAAATGACAGTATGAGATTATCAAAAAAGTAGATGAGAGTGACCTGATTTTAAGTAAAAACTCAACTAAGTATCAGTCATTAATCATTTGCCATTCACTCCTTTATTTGGTCTAAAACATAGATCAGTTAACCTATTTAGAATCTTAGACTAGCTGCCAGTGGGAAGGCAGAAACATAATGTCTTCCTCCAGCAGCTCCTGGACATACCCCCGTGCTGCTTCTATGTTTGTCGTGTCATTAGAAGGACATGCCAGAACTTTGTCCAGTTCAGTCTTGGCACGTATCGTGTTGGGTATTTTCAGTTCCCTGTAAACCTCTATCCTTTGCTTGCTGTGTGAGCATTGCAGTTTATGTGCACATGTCTTTATGAAAAGGAAAATGGTTTATTAAAGCCCTGTATGCAATTGTTGATCTTTAAACTTCCATTTGAAAAATAAGTAATGAGTACAGAATTAGAACTGTATACCATCCAGTACAGTAAACCTATCAAAACAACAAAGGTGAAATATGTTTGATGCTGCTAGCATGGTATATATTTTTCTTTTAAAAATATTTTAAAATAAAAAGTTTTAACTTTGTAGTAGTCTAGCACTGTGTTTATAGCTTTCTATCCATTCTATTTGTACATTTCATCATTTCCAACAATCCCATGAGCAACAGACCAGGGTTTGAATCCTGGCTCTTGTACTCAACCAGCTGCAAGGGTTTGGGCAAGTCAGGTAACTGCTCTTGGTTTGTTTCCTCATCTGTAAAATGGGATTACCCCTATTTTATAGGGTTGTTGTGATAGTTAAAGTGCTAAGTGTAAAGGATTGTCAGGCATAGAGAAGGCACTGAGTCAGTGCAGATTGTTACCACCGGGTCAGGTCTGTGTATGGTTCCTGAATCCTCCAACTGTTGCATGCTGTTTGGATATGTAAGGTGGGTTACAATGAGAACCTGGTGTTTTAAAGACAGACCAAAGGAAGGCAGAAACTATTTCTGAATAGTTGTGGAAGTCAAAAACCTTCCTTGCATTTCTACCCAGATAGGAGGAGATGGGTCACTTTACTGTGAGGGGGAGTCATAACAGGGTATTATGAGTCAAACCATTGGTTTTACACACAGTTTTCTGTCTTCTAAGATACTTGCCCAAGTATATGTTAGATACTGTAAAAGGGCATGCTTGTTCTTAGTGTGGAATTGATATGAGTTATGAAACCAACTAGGCTCATTTAAGGAAATGGGAGCATGTAATAAAATTGTTCTTGAAGGTAAACAATAGGTTTGTGATTTTCTTTTTTTTTTTAAATTGATACAGAGTCTTGCTTTGTTTCCCAGGCTAGTCTTGAACTCCTGGTCTCAAACAGTCCTCCCATTTTAGCCTCCTAAGGTTTATGATTTAAAATAACTGAGCTATTAAGCTTTTATTATGATATTATTAACTTGGTGGGAAAACTCCAGGATTTTTAATCAATTTTTGTTTGCTTTTGTCCTATAAAATCTTTCTACCCTCTAAATTTGCTTATGTTATCATATTAATAGATGAATTAATTCATTTACCTTTTTTTTTGCCATATACTTTATATATTAGTCATTTTTGGAAAATGAGGCATTCTGGATAATGGGAGCTCACCCCTTGAGCTAACATAATTTATCTTTTTTCTTACTCCATTATTTGTAACAGTGTCTTTAATCCACAGTGGGCTAGGACACCACCCACAATAAACAATGCTAATGGTTGTTAGCATTAAACCCCAAGTGTCAAGGGTTGAAGGGACTTGAACTTCATCTAATCTAGTCACCTTATGCCTGAGAATTATTTAAAAGTAATACAGGGGCACTGAGTGAAATTAGAGGTATTCTCTTTTTGGTGGCAGAGTCTATTGGCTGTTGGGTGCTAGTTTGGGTGGTTTCTTTGCTAGCTGAAGAGTCCTTTCTGTTTATTTCTAGGTTTTAGACCATTTTGGAGTGTTGACTGTTGAAAATCTGAATGTTGCTGAGGTTCAGATGTTAATGTATTCAGAACCACATTAACATTTAGATGTTAATATAATAAGTAAAAATAAAAAATAATAGAAAACTATTTTTTCACTTCAAGGTCCTTATGTTATGGCCAGTGTTGCAACGAAAATTTTTCAAGAATTGGTGGAAGGTGTGTTTTACATACATAACATGGGAATTGTACACAGAGATCTGAAGGTAAGTGGGGGTGATGAAATCATTGCTAGCTTCTTATCAGGGATGACTTAATGTTGGTTCATTGAATTAAATGAGATAATATGCCCTAGTCCATTTACTTAGGAGGTTATCATTACTGTTATATAAATCATCATTCCATAGGTCCAGACATGAAAACCTTAGATTGAATTTTTTTTTTTTTTTTTTTGAGACAGAGTCTCACTCTGTTGCCCAGGCTAGAGTGAGTGCCGTGGCGTCAGCCTAGCTCACAGCAACCTCAAACTCCTGGGCTCAAGCAATACTTCTGCCTCAGCCTCCTGAGTAGCTGGGACTACAGGCATACGCCACCATGCCCAGCTAATTTTTTCTATATATTTTTAGTTGGCCAATTAATTTATTTCTATTTTAGTAGAGACGGAGTCTCGCTCTTGATCAGGCTGGTTTTGAACTCCTGACCTTGAGCGATCCGCCCGACTCGGCCTCCCAGAGTGCTAGGATTACAGGCGTGAGCCACCGCGCCCGGCCTTAAAGCAATAATTTTTGGGCATTAGAAAATTCTCTGTGGAGTATGAGTACTGTTTTTCAGGTGGTGTGCCCTGAATCCTAATATAACATACTTAGTGCTGACAGAAATGCTCATATATTACTGCAGCCCTAGAGGTAAATTCTGTTTCTGTAATTATCCATCTTAAAGGAAAGTGAACATAGGAATTTTTTTTTGCTATTTAAAAAAATCTATAATGACTGTTCCAGTTTTTACCCATAGAAAACTATCAAGAAAAGAGGAAAATGTTTATTTCCTTGGCTGAAGAGTTTTAAATTAATTTGCTTACTTTTTAGGCAAAAATTAAAGCCTAGAAAAGGCATTTAAAAGAAAATTTAGGAATAAAAAGGTTAATATGCAAATCACTTTATTTTTTGAAAAACGTTTAAGAACCAGAGTTTGTACCTTTGGGATATAAAAGGTGATGAGTTAAGTATTTTCTGGCACATGTCTAGCCAGAAAATGCAATTTGAGTTACTGAAATTCTCTGGCACTGTGAAACTTTGAGAGCTTATTTCAAGAGGTAAGCTACATCATAATAACAGTATACAGAATTCCATATCTTCACTGGGAGAAGTTGCTTTAAGAGTTGTTTATATCTCTCACCATAAATATTTCTGATGTATCTTTTACAGATATCCTCTAGGGATAAAGGGTTTTGAGATAGCTTTATTAGGGTTTCCCTTAAGAGGTGGAATTCTGGTAGCATGATTCCTGCAGGTAGAATCCCTTGCTTATTGGTCAGCCTCAAAGGATAAGTGTGATAAAGTAGCCTGGCAAGAAGTGTCCTGTCTCTTACATTGGAACTGCGCTGAAGGTACATATAAATCGGAGATTCCCCATTTCTTGTTAAAATATTAACATTTGCTTCAAATTCGAGCAAGAGATTGATTATTGTCCCCCTGCCTCCAAAACAAGCCTCGTGGATAGCTGTTTGACCTTCGTGGTCCTGGGCATTGACTTTGGCTCCGTGCATTAGCAGCAAACGGATGCAGCTCATCCCCACTCCCAGCAGCCGGCCCGCTTTGCTTGATGCAGTGCACACTGCCAGCTTCAGGGCCGTGTTCCCCGTGGAAGAGATAGCACAGTTCACGTTTGCTCCACAGGCAATGAGCGTTTCCATCATCTCCCTGTTAAGGATATCTGCAGCCATGTGAAGGGGTGTCATGCTGGATTCATTAACAGCATTGACATGGGCGCCATTCTGGGCCAAAATGGAGAGAACTGGATAGGTCCCGTATGTTATGGCCAGGTGGAGTGGTGAATGATTGTTGCTGTTGTCTACTCGAGCATTAACTTGAGCTCCGTGTTCACACAAGATGCGGAGACACATCACAGCATTATTCTGAATGTCTGTCAGGATCCTTTGGATTCTGTTGCCCGGTTTTGTCCATGTGTTAGAAGTGATTGGCCAGTGAAGCAGCATCAAGTGGAGCGTGGTGAGGCCTCTCGTGTCCCTAGAATAGATATTGGTCACACATTACATTAAATTCGCAGTGGGAATGGCTTTATGTGAAGAATTAATGCTTAAGAAGGCAACGCTTATTTACAGTAATATAATTACTTTAAAGCAGCGTTTCAAAATCTGCATTGTTGGGTAATTTCTCAGCGTTTTTTGGGTATGTGATGGGATGCATCACTTTATGGTGGGGCCCAGCTTCTTTGAGGCCCATCAACTTTGATGTTCCTGCTAGGACTGTGGCCCCTTTGAGGCTAGATCTTAGTTATTTCTTTGCACAGTGCTGGGCTGAGTTAGTAGGCATTCAGTGAAATTGTGTGGACTTGAGTATGATCTGTTATTACCATAGAAGTGAGCCATGAAGGGCCAGAACTCCCATTTACTCAGTTCAGGTGTGTAGGTAGTGAAATAGATGGTAAGGGTTGAATCTGAAGACCTAGGGTCGGTCATTCTCAAGTTAGTGAAGCCATTTCACTGTCATTCCCTGCTCCAACCCAGGTGGATGAGCATATTATAACTTAGCCTTCATCTCTCAGAATTGCTTCCAAAATTCCTTCGTTTTGGCAGAGAAAAGAGAAGGTTTTTTATGAAACTGTGCTTCACAGAAATTAGAAATATTTATTTTTCGTGACGCCCTAGGCTGGGAATTTGGTGAAACAGCAAGCCCTACCTTTGTAGGGCTGATGGTCTAGTATGGAAGACAGACATGAAACATAGTCAAACAACTAAATATTGGAAGTAGGCAAAGTTCCAGAGAGGTAGAGAAGCCTCACATACTGTATGTAGTGTGAAAGGTAGGAAAGGGTACCCTGAGGAAGATGGTGAGTCTGTGATGGTCTAGATTCTACATGTAGAAGGACTTTGAGAGGACTTGCAGAGCTTGGGTGGGGTGCTTAGGGAGAGATTGAGAGCAAGACAGATCAGATAGGTTCTTGTAGAGCATGGCAAGGATTTGGGGCAATAAGTTCTATTTTTTTTTTTTTTGAGATAGGGTCTTGCTCTGTTGCTCAGGCTGGAGTGCAGTGGCATCATCATAGCTAACTACAACCTCAAACTCCTGGGCTCAAGCGATCCTCCCACCTCAGCCTTCCAAGTAACTGGGCCTATAGGCATGCACCACCATGCCAGGCTAGTTTTCTTTTTTTTTTTTCTGTAGAGGCAGGGTCTTGCTATGTTGCCTAGGCTGGTCTTGAACTCCTGGCCTTAACCTATCTTCCTACCTTGGTCTTCCAAAGTTCTGGGATTACAGGTGTGAGCTACCATGCCCAACCTATTATTTTTATACTGTATAATTCTTTTATTTATTCAAGTAGTATTTATTGGGTACTTACTAAGTGTTAGGCCTTTGGTTTAGGTGGTGGAGATAGAGTGGTGAGCAAGATAAACTTTTCTTTCACTAAGCTTACCTTCTAGTGGAGGATAATAAACAAGAAAATCCATTGTCTGTTTGTTTTCTAATTTTTCATACCTAACTTAGGTTGTTAAATTTCTTGAGGGCCATGACTGGGACTTAGTGCATTTTCCACAACACCACTGTTGAGTACTTAATACTCACTGTGCGCTAATTTGGCTGACTCGCTTGTGTTGTTGCATTATTTCCAACATTTCAGAGTATCTCATCTAATTGCTAAAGAAATCGGTTCATTCAAAAGAGGATAATTTGTAGTCCATAACCCATGAAGAATGAACAACTCCAGACATAACTAGAAAATGTTATGAACGGAAAAATCTAAATCAGGTATATCCTCATTTATAAATGATCGCCTGCTGCGTTAACTTACCTTACTTCTGGGTCAGCACCGTGTTCTAACAAACAAAGCAAACTTTGTGCCTTGCGGTATTCAGCAGCCAGATGAATGGGGATGATAGATTGTGTCTGCTTAGGGGGAAAGCAAAATACATTACAGTTAGCCCTGTGTGGTTAAAAATAGTATTTGTGTTAGCTTGCCATTTCAAAGGAAATACATATTTATTTAGGATCTTATGGGTTCAGTATTTTTCTTGTATGTGCATTGAAATTTTCCTTTCTGTTGCCTGTTTTAAGTGACCAAAACTCAGTGAATTTCACATTATAAAGTCTGTGTTTTACAGAAAGGCAAATTTACTGAGGAAACAGAAAAGACACTCAAAGGTTTGAAAGGTTTTAGAAATTGATTCTTGTGAAGAGCCCTAGTATAATATTAATGGTAATTGCTATGAAGTCACTTAGTTCTTAAATTAACCCACAGGGTTAATTGGCAAATAGGTGTTGTATTTTTTAAGGCTTTGCCAAAGTCACATTATCAGCAGTAAAACCTGCATCTTCAGAGTTTTTAAAGATAATGCAGCATATGTTCTATCTATGATTATGTTTATGCCAGTTCTTAAAATGTATATATGTAAGTAGTGGTTTTATACTATGACTGCAAGATAAGCGGAGAGGGTGGGATGAAGGGGAGGGTGACTTCCTTTTGAAAAAAGTTTTAATTACAAAGGCAGTAATCATTGTATAAACATTTAGAAAATGAATAAGTATATGTTAAAAAGGAAAAAACAATTCCATCATACAGATGTAATCACCATGGGTATATTTGAGAGGATGACATTAATTTTCTTCCAACCAGACAGGTTCTAGTCTTTTCTCACTTCAGTTTATGTATGTCAAGTGGAAGGCAGGGGTTGCAGACTTCGGGGAGCACTGTTCTGAGTGTGGAGTAAGCTGGAGATGTGCCGTCCATTATAAGGGCAGTGAGGAGTTTAGTGAGTTTGTGAGGATTAGATCATGCTCCTTCCTAAGCATCCTGTCTTTTCTAAAAATTCCTGACCAGAAAAGAGTGTACCTGGTTCAGCAATAATCTGTAACTGGTGGAGTTGGCCAGAATGGTCATGGGCTGGTTGACGGGGTGACTTCTTAGGAGTGCCTTGATCGTAGGGCAGTCTTCTCTCATTATGGCCTCATAGAGTTTCGTGTGAAGTGCTACAGATGGGCCATCTTCCAGAGACTTGGCACTGTCTACGACCTGATCTTTACTTTCTCTCCTGATTATATTTCCCATGAGAAAAACTTAACAGTGACAACTTAAGAGTTCAGAGGAAAATGTTACGGAGTTGGTCAGTTTCAGCCTCTTTGTGATGATTCTTTCAGTGCAGTTCTGGAACTGTTCTAGAATTGTTGAGAATTGTATCTGTGAACACAATTGATTTTTATATTGGAGCCAGAATTTTTCAGACCTTGTTCCTTGATCATAGAGTGTCAAATGTCAGCACAGTTTTTAGGCTCTTCCACTCACTCACAAAAACATATCCAAACTATCATCTTATACCTTTATTTCTGTTTTCTCTTCCAGTTCAACCATTGTTCAAACACTGACAAAGCTAAAATAGGAGAATTTAACATTAAAATAAAAAACTTAAATTATTACATAAAGTAAGAAAATAACTTTTAACCTAAATACTTTTTAGTTTTTGGTAGAATATTCCCTCCCCGTTACATGTGCAGTTTTTCACTGGCATAGGGATGCTGCTACTGGGGATGTTTTGGGTCTGCAACAGCTACTTCAGTAGAGCCATTTAGGGTGACCTAGTCATTCCCAACCCTGGCTAATATATGAATCATCTGGGAGCTTTTAAAAAACATTAAAGTTCTTTCTTAAAAAATATCAATATCTTTGGACTTGGAGAGGACAGTAGTTTTTAAAAGCTTCTTGGGTGATGATGTATAGCCAGGGTCGAGAAGCCCTTGTATATTAAGTATGCTCTACATTAATGGTTCTCAAATTTGAAATCACTGTGGCACTTTTTAAATAAAATTGATGCTTCCATCCACCTCCAGGAGTTCTGATCTAGTTGGTCTGGGGAAAGACTTGGCCATTGAGATTTTTTTTTTTTTTTTTTTTTTT
>VBSM01002153.1:23613034-23651821 GCA_008086735.1 Cheirogaleus medius
AAAAAAAAAAAAGGCCCCACATATAACTTTTGACTCCCCCTAAAACTTAACAAGTAACAACCAAAAACCTTACCGATAACAGTCAACACATTATTTTATATGTCATACATATTATATACTGTATTCTTACAATAAAGGAAGCTAGGGAGGCTGGGCATGGTAACACATGCTTATAGTCCCAACTACTTAGGAGGCTGAGGCAGGAAGATCACTTGAATCCAGGAGTTCGAGGCCGTAGTGCACTATGATCATGCCTGTGAAGAGCCACTGCATTCCAGCTTGGGCAATGGAGTGAGACCCTGTCTCAAAAAAAAATCATAAGGAATAGAAAATATATTTACTATTCATTAAGTGAAAGTAGATCATCATAAAGGTCTTCATCCTCATCTTCATGTTGACTGGCTGGAGGAGAAAGAGGAGAGGTTGCTGTTTTCAGGGGTGGCAGAGGCAGAAGAGGCAGGTACACTCAGTGTAACTTTATGGAAATACATCATAATTTGTCTGACTTTTGCTTTTTCATTTCTCTAAAAATGTTTCTGTACAGTTCCAATCCTTTTTCCACTGTGTGCTTCAGTTCCAGTGCCTGTATCATAAAAGTCTTCATGTCATAAAAAAATCAAAAGCAGTCTAGAATAATCGAACCCTTCTGCTAGACTGTCTAATGTCAGTTTGTTTTCTGGTACTGCTTCTCCGTTTTCTTCAACATCTGCAACTGGTTCCGAAGTACTCATCTCCATCAAGTCTTCTGTTAATTCCTCTGATGTGGTGTTTATTAGCTCTTGAACTTCTTCAAGATCGATTTTACTCCCTTTTAAGAGATAGGGGTCTTGCTGTGTTGGTCAGGCAGGTCTTAAACTCCTGGGCTTCAAGTGATTCTCTCACCTCAGCCTCCTGAGTAGCTGGGACTACAGACATGAGCCTAAGCGCCTAGCTCCCAAGATCCATATTTTGAAACCCTTCACTCCCGCCACACCTTCTCTGCCATATCTATAATCTTTTTCATGATTTCATTGATTGGCCCTGTTTATCCTTTCTCTTCAGGGGTGGGGGTTAGCAGCTTTACAGATAAGGGTAGGCCTGACTATAAACCTGACTGCATTTGCACAAAACAGCAGAGTTGGCCTAGCCCTTCCTGCCTCAAATCCCGGTGCTCGCTTTTCTTCCTAATAAATGCTCTTTGTGGCATTTTTTCCTAGAATAGGGCACTTTTGTATGCATTAAAAACCTGTTCAGGTAGCAATTTTTTCTTCTCAGTTGATTTTCTTCATTGCATCTGGGAACTTGTCTATTGCTTTTTGGTTGGCGGAAGCTGTTTCTCCTGTTACCCTGGTATTTTTTAAGGCAAAACTCTCTAAAATTATCAAATCATCCTTTGCTGGCATAAATTGTCCAGCTTTAGATCATTCACCTTCCTTTTGCTTTACGTTGTCATAATAATGACTTCATTTTTTCTCAAATCATCCTAGAGTCTATAGGTATGCCTTTGTTACAGCAATCCTACATCCACATAAAAACTGCATTTTTTAAATACAAGATAAAACAGTATTTCACCAAAAGTACAAAGTTTTTGTGCCTGCTGGCATAGCTACAACTTCAAGAATTTCCTTTCCTTTTTTTATTTTTTTTAACAACGGTCCTTAAGCTGGATTCATTTATCTTGACACGGTGGGCAAGCACAGGGGCAGACCTCAATCTATGGTACATATCAAGCAATTCAACTTTTTCTTGTCATGATTTTGCTTCTTGCGAGCACTTCTAGCATCACTAGTGGCACTTGGTATGTGTCCCATGGTGTGATTAGAGGTTTATATTATTGCACTAAACATGATGAAAAATACTCAAGGACCTCAAGAGATCACTTTTTACTGAGATATGCAATTTACCAGAGATGAACTGCTCATACAGAGATGAGTGTCACATGACATCTTAAGCAGATACCCACAACACTTGAACTCACCACAATGGCAACAGGAGGTGCTATTTCAGTATGTACTACAGTTAATTTTATGCAGTTATGATTTAACACTATTTTTACATTTGCTTACATTTCTTTTGACTACAAATGGTGCCATGTATGGTAACTGTGTAAATTTTGATAAATTTTAACTTTTTATAATAGATTTGTGTATATTTTATGGAAACAAATGATAAAACAAAGACTAGTATCAACATATATTTTATGTATTCATAACTTTTTCTTAATTTTTTTGATATTTCTAGCCTATGCAGTTTGTCTGCAAGTTTTTTCTAATTGTTGCAAATCTCCCCAAATTTTTCCAATATATTTATTTTTAAAAATCTGAATATAAGAGGACCCATGCAGTTCATACCCACATTGTTCAAGGTTCAACTGTATATAAGGTCAACTTAGTTCTCTCTACTTACCATTCTTCCAAATTAGAGTAAAACCCAGCTGATATTCATGACGGGGCTGTTTTTTAGTCTGTTCTCCAAAGCACTTCAGAAGGTTTTCAGGCACACTTTTGACTGATGAATGCGTGTGCACAGTGGACAGGACCCTGTAGTGGTCACAGAGCAGCCTGTGCAGCACGAGCAGGGAAAATGGAGGGGAGGCTGGGTTTGCATTGATCACGATGTCTTTCAGTGCCCCATAATCCTGGGGAAAGATCAAAACAATGTAGCAAATAAAGGCAATCTGAGTGTGCATAACTGTACCAGGTGCTGCTAGTCTACTGAATCATCTACTCCCAAAGAAGGTACTATGACATCTCCACTTTACAGCTGAGAAAAGTAACTTATCCAAGGTCACTCAGCACAGTAAGAAATGGAGCTGGGATGTGAGCTGACTCCACCCACCTTAGCCCCTACACTGCTGGCTTCCTACAAATAAAAAGTTGACATTACTGTCAAATTAATAAAACAACATATCAGGAATGATACTTCTATTTGCTCTTTTTATCTCTGAGATAAAACTATGTTTAAAAAAAAATCACACATGCAATTATTCCAGCTACCAAATCTTTTTAACACCTGACTACCTGACAGGATATAGTTTCTACATCAATTGGTGCAGTGGGGAAATTCTAAAACACAAAGTATTAACTAAAGTGCCCAAACTGATAAGCTTTTTAGATGAAGACTTTATTTCTATACTGTCACTCTTAATAATAAATGCAACTTATGTAAACAATCACAGCCAAATTCCTAGCCTTTGCAAGCCTGCCACTCCGAATGTCCTACACATCAAGCTATGCTGAGTGCTTTGCAGTTTCCTGAACATATTGTATTACATGACTGTGCCTTCTGAAGCATCACATTTCATCTTCAGTACTATGTGCTCTGAGAAGCCTTCCCAGCACCCTGAGAAATCCTGTCATTGTTGTGTGCTCACCAACCCATCCAGTAGACTCTGGCTCCCTGGAGGCCCGCTTGGGTCTCACCGGAGTCCTCAGTGCATGCAAACAAGTACTTAATGAATGCATGAGCAGGAAAAGGAATACACAAATGCGGAGGTACAGATTACCAAAAACTGACCCCTGAGTGAGATACTGAAACATTGTTTCCACTTTTTAGGTCTTTGGGACCATTTTATCACCCATTCTTGAGGGGGGTGTTAGTAGGGATTCTTGCCACAAACCTTTTGAACTCTCAAGTCTATAAACTTCAATCGTGACAGCTGGCTGATGCAACTTACAGCAAACTGAATTTAAGCAAAATGCATTTGAAATATGAGACTGTGGCTGACTGTAGCAATATATTTCAAAAGGATTAGTGGGACTTTGGTGCTTGGGCAGCCCAGGTTCTGAAAGTTGGGCTATTCTCAAAAAGATGAAAGTTGCCTCTGCTGAAGAATCTGAGAAGCACTGAGCTGAGCTCTGCTGCTCCAGGCTCAGGGGCTGCTGGAACCATGCCCAGAATGGCCCAGGCCATAACTCTTCTTGATTCCTTTCTCTGCCTACAGATCCTCCCTGTTCTCCACTTAGCTTGAGAAGTCAAGAGGAGGCTTTAGAGCTTGTTTTGGCGTCACTCTCACACCTCATGAATCTGTTGTGTGCAAAGGCACAATCATTTAGAGGAGAAAAAAGAACATGCTCCTTGCTCCACCTCTGAAAAACAGAAAGCTGACATTTCTCAGCTTTCAAAATAAACTTACCTTTCCAAGCACTGAATTCAAGTCCAGTGCATTGGTTGTTAAAGCAGTGGGCTCATCTGCTTGGATTATGTTCGTTACATCCAAGTCTGCATCTGGTGTTTGAATCATCTTGGAGAGACCATCAACTGCAGCTTTCAACTCATATAAACGCTTTAAAATATCATCCTGGCGGGACTCAAGAGCTTGCAAAGATGGGTCAGACTCCTCCTAAACAAACCAACATCTGAGTGATCATTTCTTCTCACATCAAAACAGTCAGTTTAAATTTGATCACTTGTCTTACTTTGTTCTATGCACTCACCAAACCTCCCACTTTTTAAAAGAAGACATTAAAATAAAATAGCAGAATCATCTTATTTTCCCCATAGTCCAATAGATCCCTGCAAATGCATCCACAAATGCTTTAAAACAAACAAACAAACAAACAAAACCAATGTGACTGAAAGCCACTTTGAAATTGTATGATTCCTATTTCAGGTAATTTAGTCTAAGAACAGGGAAGGGTAGAAAGTGAACACAAATTGTCCCTTAATAACAAACTAATTCAAAATACTTTGCTTGAACAAGTAGTGAAGATGGGGGGATGAGGATGTAACTCAGTAATTAATACAAATAGAAGGGAAAAGGGAGCACAGATAGGTTTTTAAAAAAAGTTTCTTTTGACTTGGAAGCATGTCCATGGGGTCAAATGATCAATTCTCCAAGTCATTTTCAAGGCAGTACTGACACTCATATCTCAGAATCATCTAGAACTTTTTCACTGCTGAAATGTATAATTTCATGAATAGGGAACACTTACATTATTTATTCACTGAATCTGTGCATCCTTCTTGCCTAGTGTAGTGTCTGGTATACAGTAAAGAATCAATATTTGCTGATGAATAAATCTCAAACTCCATAGACTTACTTTTTTTTTTTGAGACAGAGTCTCACTCTGTTGCCCAGGCTAGAGTGCCATGGCGTCAGCCTAGCTCACAGCAACCTCAAACTCCTGGGCTCAAGCAATACTTCTGCCTCAGCCTCCCAAGTAGCTGGGACTACAGGCATGCGCCACCATGCCCGGCTAATTTTTTTTCTATATATATATTTTATATATATATATAATATATATATATAGTTGGCCAATTAATTTCTTTCTATTTATAGTAGAGACGGGGTCTCGCTCTTGCTCAGGCTGGTCTCAAACTCCTGACCTTGAGCGATCCGCCCGCCTCGGCCTCCCAGAGAGCTAGGATTACAGGCGTGAGCCACCACGCCCGGCCCATAGACTTACTTTAAAAGGCAATAAGCCTAAAATGGCAACTCAAAGTATATGTGTGTGTGTATCAGTAACAAGAAACTTCCCAATAAAGTCACATTGTACAACCAGATTCATGAGCTCACAGAAGAGAACAAAGAATACATTAAGCATGTGGAAAATGCTCATGACAATAGGCAGTGACCTCAACGAGTTTATTATAAGTGTACACTCATGATACTCATGGGAGTGCAGAGGGGTACTTGCTCACATTTGTGTGTGGCAAGTTCAGTGTTCTAGAACATCTGTTCCTTCACTATTCACTCATTACAGCTCCCTCTCTCACATATCCAATTTATCATCAGGTAGTGTTTGTCAGTTTTACCTCCCAAATATATTTGGAGTCCACTGCTTCTAAGCATGCTTCCCAAACCTAAGCCACCATTTTTCCCATGATCCATTTTCTAACTGGTCACCCTGCATCCATTTTGGTCCACCCTCCAATCTATCCCATAAGATGGCAGCTACAGAGAGTTTAAAAACCAAACTCAGATCTGTGATCACCCCTGTCCCCCACCCCTGCCGCCTTTGCTAACCTCTTAGGCTCTTAGGATAATAAGTTAAGCCCTTAACTTGGCTTAATATCTCATATGGTTTGGCCCTTGGCTGCCTCACCTAATTCCCTCCCCTTGCTCTGTGCTCTAACCACACTGTCTTGTGAATTCCTAAAAATACCACACTCCCGCCTACAAGTGCTATTCCTTCTGTCTGCAATACTCTTCCCTCTTCTCATGTCTGGAGTGTAATCAACACTTTCTAAACTCTTCTAGCCTGCTGCTCTTGCTTAATATCAAATAGCAAAGAACTGTAAGTTCACTGACCTCTGGGTGGAACAAGGTAGAACAGAGTTCACTATGCCAATGAAATAATTAGGTGCCAACTGGAAAGAATTCAACACAAGATGTGTGACAGGTAGGGCTACTACAGGTGTAATATCCTGTTATTCAATGACAGCCCTCCTGAAGAATATTTCCTATCTTTTAACAAACTTGTATTTGTGCGTTGTTTGTATACAATCTTGCTCATTTCTACAAATGGCAGTATGGTGCCTGCCCCACTAGGCCCAAAAAGGCACCTACCGGATTCAAAACTCAGTCAGCAATGAAGAAGGTCTGAAGTACTGCATATGCAACATGGCCTGTGATTTATGAACCCTGAGTGTAGCCCCTTGTGATCTGGGTAACACCAAAATGCTCAAGATCTGCTCTACCTCATCAGCCTGTTGTTTTCCTTGCTGAGACTAGATTGTGACTCAGTATATTGTGTTTATCCATTTGTTTTAATTTACATGTATTTAGAAACAGCTCATTATTTGTGTTGCTGCCATATACCCTGGATATGCCTGACTTCTAGAGAAATTGCTAGAGGAGTGGGATTGTGTGTCTTCTAATTTAGAAGTTCACACATAAAAGCTCAAAGGAAGTGAGGCAACAGACTTATAACAAACAAAACAAACCCAAAACTAGATCTTAAATGAGAAGTGACATTCTCCATTCTGGGTTTTCTTTTTGGTTCCATGGTACTGTGCAGTTGACAGAGGCACTGGGCCAAGTCTCCACAGCAGTCTGTAGTTGAAGGGACCATTTAACAATGACTGCTATTTTTGTCTTAGCTCTGCAGTGAGATAACAGCTGTCATTTGGTTTCAAACTAACTTAACGTTCCTCCCTCCTTTCCAGTGTAGGCAGAAAGTCTAATGGCTTAATAGGCAAACTGAAGGATAACAGGCAGTGGGAAAACAGATCTCAAAAGTTATCTATTCACTCATCTTCTGTCAGAATGGACAGACCTTTCTACTGGTGGAAACCTAAGATGTATATTTGCAATCGATAAAAGAGTGAAAGACTTGAGCACGTAAGCTACAAAAGACCAATGAAAATGGCCAGTAAATATGAAAAGGTCTTCAACTTACTGAAACTACATTAGGATACCACTTTACACACACCAGCTTTGTGAAGTGTGCAAACATCAGGAATTCTTACACACTGCTGGTGAGAGCAGAAACCAGTATAACTACTTTGGAAAATAATTTATCTAGTAAAGTGGAAGACAGACCTGCCCATTGAGCCAGCAATCTCATTCCTTAGTAAATACCCTATGTCTGCTCTAGTATAATACTCATTACAGAATAATTCATAACAGCAGAAAAGGGCAAACTACTCGGTGTCTATGCGCACAGGATGGATAATGGTGGTAGAGTCATGCAATGGAACAGTATATTACAGAGAAGATGAACACTGTTACTCTCAACAAAATGACTTTTAAAATCTTGTCTTCAAAAAAGAAGGCAGACACAACAGAACACATACCGCATGCTTCCACTTATATCAAGACTATGTTGTTCTAGGGATGCATATTTAGTTGATAGAATAATTTAAAAAACAGGACACAATTACCATAAAAGTCAGGACCTTTGGGAGAAAGTTATAAGCGAGAAGGGTGGGGCGGTGACAACGTGTGTCAACCTGGGTGGTGGTGATCCAGGGGTTCACTCTGTAATTCCTCAAAGCGAGCATTTATGTGCTGCTCGATTTTCAGAGGATAAAATTTCCTAATAAAAAAGTTTAAGCGGCCACATGAGAAAAAAAGAAAAGAGGAAAGATAAATATTTTAATTGAAAAAAGTTAGGGTGACTCGTTGGCCGGCCAGCACAGAGGCCGGAGTGGGACTGGCGGCCGACCCCGAACCAGGTGAGATCCACTCGCCCCGGCACGGTGGGACCAGGCCACTGGGCGTGGGCCGCGCGCTCCTACCTGCACATGGCCCGAGTCGAGCGTGCCGCCGCCGGTTCTGCCGTGCACGTTGGGGAGCCGGTACATGCAGGTGGGAAGCTCTACACGGAGGGGCGCGCTGCCCCCGTGATAGGGCTTTACCTGGTACATCGGCATCGCGGAACCAAAGGAAAGAAGGTGGTGCCTGACGGACGCGAAAGCTCAGAAACCGTCCAAGGCCGCGACACACTACGGCCACCTCCTTACTGACCCTGCTGCGGGCGTTTGGGAAAACGCAGTCCGTGTACTCTAATTGGCCCGGGTTCTCTGAACGTCACGGTCTCGACTTTTGACAGAGCCAATAAACGAGACGGAGATGTGGGAAGTATTTGCCGCCGCGCACGGAAGGGGCGGGGCACAGTGTCGAAAACAGCCAATGGGCGACAGGGAGGCGGGGCCCCGTGGGAGCCACTCGGGGAGCTCTCAGGCAATCACTGAGGCGGGTCGGGTTCTGCATCCATGGAGCGAGCTGAGGGCTCGAGGTGAGCTGGGCTTGAGGGCTATCCGGACGGTCGCCCTTTGTAAGGCCCACGGCGTTCCACCCTCTGGAAAGGAGGGGAAAGTGGCCGAGGCGCGTGGCGAGCCCGCGGCGTAGAGTCCCCGGAGCGGCGGCCGCAGCGCTCCTCTGACCGGTGCCCTTTGGGTGCGCTTTGAGGCTAGGGTGGATCCCCTCTCCGCGTCCTGGGCGGGCGGCGGGATTCGGCACTTTGAGGTATTGGATTAGGCCCGCTCCCGGGCAGGCCCTGCCCAGACGCCATCACGAGGCCGCGGACTTGAAGCCGGAGCATGAAATACCCGTAGACCGAATTCATTTCCGTTTTACCTGGCTTCTCTCTCTCTGTTTTAAAAAACTGAGGTTATTTTGGGAAGGAGGGAGCTTCAAGACACATCCTAATTTGCATAGCTGAACGGCTTTTTAAAATGCAGTGCTTATATATCTGCTCGAGTGTGTGATTTTTGGCCGGTAAGCTACTGTCTTCGGGGTAGTGACTCTTCGGCCTGCACTGTTGCGTTCAATGTCAGATTCGTAAACGCAGATGTGCTGCCTGTATTTAAAGGTTGTAGCATCCCCCTCCTCAAAATAAATATCAGAAGTGGACCTGGAGGCCACGGAATGTTGCCAAATACACACATTTTTAGAGATACTGTCCATTTTATGTGAGTTCATCTGCAGTCTCACATTATAGACAAACTTAAGTGAGATTCATTGCAACGTAGAATGAAGAGTAAAAGTGGTTGCTTCTTTATTTCACAAGGGTTGATGCAAGGTCTACTATGCGTTAGATGCTGTGGGAAATACCCAAGGATTTCTCTTCCAGGGAGGTTCTTGCATTCTTTTATACCCTGGTTATCAAACCGTTTACTAGAAATTTTTGGATTACTGAACATACGGAATTGGCCAGCCAGACGAGAAAGAAGAGACCAGTTTACACAGAGACCTGCTGAGACACAGCTCAGTGTCTAAAAGAGCTTGTGATATTCAAGAAATAGTTGTTCACTGTGACTAAAATGTGGGGGAAAGGGAAAAGGATTAGAGAGAATGAGTAAATGGGTAGATTAGGGCCCAGTTTTAACTAGATTTAAACTTCATATAGTAGGCAGTGGGGCACTAGTAAATTCTTAAGCAGATGAATTATTAAACCAGATTTGTGATTTCAAAAATAACTGGTGGTAGCATGGTGGGTAGATTGGAGTAGGGAGAAAGTGGAGATAAAACAGTTGTAAAATTCTTAAAGCTGGTACAGCAAGCACTTTGAGGGCCTTTACTAAGGCAACAGCTGGCAGCTGGGATTTGGAAAGGGGTTTCCAAGACAACTATTAATATGTATGTGAATAGTTATGGTACAGCTGGTACCCAGTTTCTGAGATGATTTTGACATAAACACTATTTCCCAGCATGCTTTTGGTTTTTCAAATTAGCAAGAAATGTTGCTTTCACTTTTCAGAAAGAAGATCCTATTGTTGCAAAAGATTATGGTAGCTTGAGGGATACAATGTGTCTCCATGTAGGTGCCGGTATAACTAGATTTTAAGTATCTATTGAATTTGAAGTATGTATTCAGAAGTATTTTTGACAGATACTTAAGGATTGTAAAACAATGTTTATATTTATGAATAATAAAGAAGTATATTAATATAATAAATGAGTAGATTAAACTCATAAGTTATTAACAGTGATGAGTCATTTCCCACATTCGAAATCAGGATGAACATGCACAACTGAGTACTTGCTTTGTGTCTTGTAACTGATTTCTTTAGTACAGAACTTGCTAAGGCCATCAAACCTATCGATCGGAAGTCAGTCCATCAAATTTGTTCCGGGCAGGTGGTTCTCAGTCTAAGCACTGCTGTGAAGGAGTTGGTAGAGAATAGTGTGGATGCTGGTGCCACTAATATTGGTAAGTCTGGAAGAGTTTAACACCACAAGAAATAATCAGTTATGTTATTTAATTCAAGAAACACTTGTTACTATAATAAGATAATCAAGTGTTGATATACCAATAAGTTATTAAAGTTGGTGCCTACTATGTATGTGCCTACTATTTCGGTAGTAGTAATAATAATAGCAGCTAACTTCCATTGTGTTCTTACTGTTTTTAGCAGATATTATGCTAAGAATTATACATCGAATATCTCATTTAATCTGCAGAATAACTTTATGAGACAGGAGTTGTTATTATCTCCATTTCCAGATGAGGAAATTAAAGGACAGGGAATTTACTTTTTTTGAGGTTATAAAGCTAGTAAAATATGATCCAGAAAGTCTGATTCCAGAGTCTGTTCTTGTTAATGACTGTGTTAAAATTATTCCTTTCAAAAGAAAGAAAAAACAAAACTGTTTAATCTGGGCTAGTAAATATCTGAAAAGGACTTCAAAATATGAAAAATGACAGTAGTACATTTAACTAGAAGTGTAGTTATGGCTCTTAGATTTGTATTATATGTTATAAACAATGTCAATATAATAGCTTTTAGCATGGAGCAGTCTTTGAGAAATACATAAATGTGTTAAATTTTTTAGATCTAAGGCTTAAAGACTATGGAGTGGATCTCATTGAAGTTTCAGACAATGGATGTGGAGTAGAAGAAGAAAACTTTGAAGGCTTAAGTAAGTTGAAGTTTTCTAATCCTATTATAAGATAGTTGGGCCAGATGTCTCAGAGCTTTGAGTAACATTGTTTTAGGAAACAGAAAGACAGTTTTTTTAAACCAGTTACTTTGGTAGGTATTGTGTATATTCATTGCTATGTCACTTGAGATATCTTGGGCTTTACTTTAAACTCTCTTTCAGCTCTGAAACATCACACTTCTAAGATTCAAGAGTTTGCTGACCTAACTCAGGTTGAAACTTTTGGCTTTCGGGGGGAAGCACTGAGCTCACTTTGTGCACTGAGGTGATACAATATTTTTATCCATTAACTTGACTCCTTATAAAAAATTGAAACATATAATTAGAATCATTATTGTTTATACTTTCCTATCTCAATGTCTCAACTTCTGACTTGTTTTATCTAACTGCCAATCTAAGTGATAATACTTCTGAAATTTGAGCAATAAGTGAATGAAATGAAGCAAATAGTATTGTAAAAAAATTGTTACCCTTATTAAATCAATAATTTCTCAATTATAACATATAAATAATAAATTATAGGTACCATTATTTTTTTGTTTTTTATTGTGTATTTTTTGTGTGTGACAGAATCTCGCTCTGTTGCCCTGGGTAGAATGCAGTGGCATCATCATTGCAAACTCAAACTCCTGGGCTTAAGTGATCCTCCTGCCTCAGCCTCCCAAGTAGCTAGGACTACAGGCACAGACACGATGCCCAGCTAATTTTTCTATTTTTAGTAGAGACAGGTCTTGCTCTTGCTCAGGCTGGTCTTGAACTCCTGGCCTCAAGCATTCCTCACTCCTCAGCCTCCCAGAGTGCTAGGATTACAGGTGGGAGCCGCTGTGCTTGGCCAGTACCATTGGTCTTAATTTATTTTCAATTTTTAGGAAAAAACTTAACCAAAACACTTATTTAATTATAGCACAGATTCTAATTTTTATAAATACTTATTGAATTATTAAATCTTTTGTATTCTTTTAAAAATTTTGTTAAAATGGTAGTAACAAAACTGATAAATAAATCTCTTTTTGTGAATAAATAAATTTTGAGGTCCTTTATTGTTTTGTAGTTCAACCTAAAAAACTAAATCAAAGCTTTTATCAAAACAAAACAAAGCATTTGTAGAACTCTTTGTGTCATTGTCTTTTAGGTGCAAGCCTTAGGTTTTATGATGACTCCTCACTTGTTTAAATCTTCTTGATTACCTCAGTGAGATCATCATCTTTGTAAAGAAAATTTTGAGAGAAAGGAAAGTGAGAAAAAGATTATTTAGTGTACAGCATTTGTGTGTCTCTAACTGAACATACCATGCCTCGCATTTTCTTACAGTGATATAAGTATTTCTACCTGTCACACGTCTGCAAAGGTTGGGACTCGACTGGTGTTTGATCACAATGGGAAAATCATCCAAAAAACCCCCTACCCACGACCCAGGGGGACGACAGTCAGCGTGCAGCAGCTCTTCTATACGCTACCTGTGCGCCATAAGGAATTTCAAAGGAATATTAAAAAGGTACAGGAAATTTACAAACCTAGTTTTTAAGAGTATTGATGATATACATATGACTAAAAGATTTACTAAAGATGTTTACTCTTCAGTTGATTGTTTTCCCTTAATTTTTTGAGAAATGCTTCTTCTTGTCAAAGACTTAAGGATGATTTACCCTTTTCTTTTCTTGAAAAGAGTCATCAAATAGTGTTTATTAGGTATTATAATAGAGAAAATGGGTCCTTTAAGAAATAACATGGGCTGGGCATGGTGGCTCATGCCTGTAATCCTAGCACTCTGGGAGGCTGAGGCGGGAGGATCGTTTGAGCTCAAAAGTTCAAGACCAGCCTGAGCAAGAGCGAGACCCCATCTCTACCAAAATAATAGAACGAAATTAATTGGCCAGCTAAAAATATATAGAAAAAATTAGCCGAGCATGATGGCACATGCCTGTAGTCCCAGCTACTCAGGAGGCTGAGGCAGGAGGATCGCTTGAGTCCAGGAGTTTGAGATTGCTGTGAGCTAGGCTGATGCCACGGCACTCTACCCCAGGCAACAGAAGTGAGACTCTGTCTCAAAAAAAAAAAAAAAAAGAAAAAAAGAAAACATGATTTTTGATTCTGTCTTTATTTTTTGATAAGATTATTTCTCTTGTTTCCCTGAGAAATGAACTGTTACAGCCTTTATGGATTTGCATGCAGGTGAAACACCTAAATGTTATATAATTGTGTTTAAAAAGCAGACTGTAAAACTGTTTATATTATATGGTTATGGTTTTGTAAAACAAAACAGCTGGCCTAAATATGCATAGAAAAAAGGCTGGAAGAGTAGATGCTTTAATGTTACCGGTGGTTTTCTTTGGATATGAGATCTCATGTGCTTTTTGCTGTCTTCCTTGTGTTTTTGTATTTTGTACTTAAATTTTTTATATATGTACATTTATTTCTTATAATCCAAAAAGTTACTTAAACTTATGCAGCTAAAAACTTCTTTTACTTGTAGAGCAATTTGTGATAATTTTAACATTATTAAACTTTACAAAAATAGAGAAAACTTATTTTTTTGCATCTTATGGTAGAAAATTAGTGCTTTAGAAAAATACAAAAATATAAAGTTTGTACTTTTTGGAGATGACCATTACTAGCAGTTTGTATATCTTTTCAGGCTTCTTTTAATTTCATGTGTTTATAAATATTGGAATAATTTTCAAGATAAATTCATAAATATAACGAAAGCAAGTAATAGAGAATGTCCAGCATTCAAGTCATGTAGAATTGTATATGGTTGGAAGTTGAAATTGTCTGTGCCTACCCCAAAGTTTGGTTTATATCCTTTAGATTTTAAATGTGTATGTCTATATGCAATCATTGTACATATGTTTATATATTTTTTAAACAACTAGGATCATATTATCCACACTGCTGTATAACTGACTTTTTGCTTAGCATATTATAATTATCTTCTTTGATCCATGCATACTACCTTATAGTTTGTCATTCCACTATGATATGAACATACTATAATTAATTTAATTAACTGTGCTTAGATTGTTTCTGATTTTTCGCGATTACATATTGTTTCAGTAAACATTCTCTTATATATCTTTGTATGCTTGTGCCAGTCTTTCTACAAGGATGCATTTCTAGGGGAGGGATTACAACGTCAAAGGAAATGTACTTTTTGATTTTTATAGCAGTGGACATAGAGCGTCTGGAAGTGAGAGGATTGTGGCTAGGAACCAAAGGCTCGGAGTTTTCTTTTATAGTATGTAGGAAGATGCCTCTTCACAGATCATTCTGTCAGTAATACTTGTGAGGTGGTATGAGAACCTTGAGTTGAATATTATAACTCACCGTGTGATTCCTGTAAGAGTAAAGTAATATTGAGTCTTGTGTTTGTGTTTAACAGGAGTATGCCAGAATGGTCCAGGTCTTACACGCATACTGTATCATTTCAGCAGGCATCCGTATAAGTTGCACCAATCAGCTTGGACAAGGAAAGCGACAGCCTGTGGTATGCACAGGTGGAAGCTCCACCATAAAGGAAAATATTGGATCTGTGTTTGGACAGAAGCAGGTAGTGATGGCCAGTTGCTTAAACACACTTTATTGCTCTAGTGATTATGGCAGGTTTCTATTGCCCTTCCCAATAGAATAGAGAACAGAATCCAAGAGTTGAATTTTTAAGTACCTATCACAAAAATTGTTTGATAGCTGACAAAATTTGTTTTTTATTTTATTATTCCAGATAATAAAATGCCGCATTTTTAAACTCTCTCTCTAAAAAAATATAAATTATTATGGGCAGTGTGTTGATTATGCTTAAGTAAGAGCTCAAGTGTTTCATCTTTCTAGTCTAAAATCCAAATTATTATAACACTTGAAAGCATCAAGATTCTTTTAATTTTTTTGTGCTCTTAACATGGATAGCTTGATTAGGAAAGAAAACAAATAAAACCCCTCATATCTTTTCTTTTTTTTTCCTCCCCCCACCCCATATCTTTTCTAAAGTTAGGTTCCTTCTGTCTTCCTAAGGAAATGACTGTGATTCTTGGTTTCTATTTTAGTTGCAAAGCCTCATTCCTTTTGTTCAGCTGCCCCCTAGTGACTCCGTCTGTGAAGAGTACGGTCTTAGCTGTTCTGATACTCTGCATAATCTGTTCTAGTAAGTAGATTGCTTCCAGGAAAACTATAATCAGTCATTTTTTGCCTAAGGGTTTTACTTATTTCTCTACTAAAAGTGGAGTTTTTTGTTCTTTATAGAAAACCTTTGACAGTATTACTGCTGAGAGAGGCTTTATACAAAGGACTCAGTTACTTAATTCAAACAATATTCTGGGTAACTGGTACATTTCAAGGGGGTTCCTGTTGAGTTAGTCTTTGTTAAGCCTCTGTTTAGTTAGAATAACTTTTTTTTTTTTATTGATTCTCAGGACTAATCAATGATAGAATAACTTTTAAATTATGTTATGTATAATTTACTTTTTGGTGGATCTGATGAAGGCAGTTCAGAGTCATTACTTGTAATGTAAAATAGACGCTTCTTTAAATAGGATTGGCCCTGTAAAGATCCATATTGTTTGTTCTTCCTCCACTTGCTTTTGGCTTATGCCTGAAATCACAAAGATGGAGATTCATTTCTTTATGTTAAGGTGTTCTGATGGAAATGCAAATATCCATGGGGTGGATCTCATGTAGAACAAGCACTTTACCAACATGGTAGTAGATGTAAGTTTGCTAATTGGGAGCAGATTTTAAAAGAGAAGGGAATGTGGGCAAAGGTCCTGAATATAAAGGTTAGACTCTGTTGACAAACCAGTGGGGACAATACAAAGGTTCTGAGAATATGTTTGAAGTGAGACCTACTCCTTACATGAAGGCCAAGGGCTCAGTAAGGAAGGTGAAAGGAGAGCTGAAACAGATCAGTTCTGAACCCACTGCATTAATGCCTGTGGTGGGTTTGTTGACTGTAGGAGCTTTAGAGCATTCCAGAAGGTCTGGGCTCTTTCATGATTCTCCAGGATGGAGCACAGATACACATGAACTAGAATAGTGATACTTACCAGTATGTCACCAGGTGTTTTGTTTTTATTTCATTTTAAGAATGTGCCATGTGATATGTATTTCTAATCCTTTTCACTCTGGAATCTTGCCCTTACTGTGTTAACATTGAATAGTGTCTCAGGTTTCATTTCACAATGTGCTCATGGAGTTGGAAGAAGTTCAACCGACAGACAATTTTTCTTTATCAATCGACGGCCTTGTGACCCGGCAAAGGTATTTAAAACTTTTTTGTATTAGTTTATTCTTTATGCTTTTGACTTTTAATTTTCTTTATTATTTAATAACTTTTTCTGATATAGGCAATTTATGTGAAACTTTGGGACTTTGGCTTAGAAACATGGCTTTAAAGTTATCTGATTTTAGGCATTTTAAAATGTCTACTACAGATGGTTCCTGACTTCCAGTGGTTCAACTTAAGATTTTTCTACTTTATGGTGGTGCAAAAGTGTTATTCGTTAAGTAGAAACCATACTTCAAGTACCCAAACAATCATTCTGTTTTTCACTTTCAGTACAGTATTCAATAAATTACATGAGATATTCAATACTTTATTATAAAATAGGCTTTAAGTTAGGCTAGGCTAAGTTATGATGTTTGGTAGGTTAGATGTATTAAATGCATTTTTGACTTCCAGTATTTTCAACTTATGATGGATTTATTGGAAAATAACCCCATCATAAGTCAAGGAGCATATGTGTATAGTTGTTTCAATCATGTCCGTGTTTGTGTGTATATACATATTATACAAGTGTGTATGAGTATGTACATACATAAATATATAAACACATATTAATTACCACTATATTTATCATAAAAGCTATTACTGTTTGAAGAAAGTAAACATTTCAAAACATTCACTGTCATCTTTCAGTATAGACTGACCCACATGCATGTGTTTTTTTTATTTTCTGTCTGTCAATTTTCCAGAAAAATAAAGGTATAGATTACTTATACCTCAGATTTAAACTTAACATCGTAATATGGTTACATGGGCTTTTAGTGCTTTTAGTGGTTCAGTTTTGACTTTGCATCACCAGCAACATTATACTTTAGTGATATTTTCTGTTTCTAGTGACACTTTAAATTTCACTTGTATCTATTAGATGTGGTTCAACTTCTAAATTTTCAGCCTATATTGTAATTAATGTGAGTTTATGGTTTATCTGTAATGCCATTTAGTAGTCTCATTATAATGTCATATAAATATGTTTCTATGTACATTGGAATACTCTTTATGAACAGTTAAACTGTACCTGCATTTTATTAAAATTTCTTTAAGAGCATCTGAACGTTGGCAAAAGATTCAGTTTTAGGAGTCTGTGATTAAAAATATTCCTTTGAGAGGCATGAGGAAACTTTTTAGGTGATGGATGTATTCATTATCTTGATTGTAGGGAATAGTTTCACAGGTGTGTATATTTATGTAAAAACTTATGAAATCATATACTTTAAATATGTACCGTTTATTGTATGTCCATCATACTTCAATAAAGCTGTTAAAAAAAATGTATTCCTTTGGTGGTTAGTTAGAATAGCATGTTGTTAGAACATTGAGGGAAGGGAACATTTATTCTTTTCTAATCTTTATATTTTGTGCAGGTCTCCAGGCTTGTGAATGAGGTCTACCACATGTATAATCGACATCAATATCCATTTGTTGTTCTTAACATTTCTGTTGATTCAGGTAAGTTTCACTGAGATGTCTATAAAACTAGTGACTTACTCCTAAAAGAGTAAGATGAAATTATAAAACTCTGGTATGACTGGAAAGAGATAACAGTTTATGGCAGTGTAATTTTGTTTTTTTATACAGAAAAACTACTTTCTACTTGAAACTATTATATTAATTGTAATATTATAATGTGACTTTTTAATGTCACCCATGGGAGAAAGTAGACTAAAATATTCTCCCCAATTTTAAAAACAATTTATTTTATATAGATGCTTTTTCTGATCGTTAAAATTCTGTCTTATTGTCATTCAGTATTTTTTCTACATACTTAGAAATATATATATGCATACCTTAAAAAATACACACACACACACACACACACACACACACCTACCTGTATCTTTTGGGGCAAGAAAATAATTTTGTATCCTACTCTGTGAGCATTTTTCTTCATGTTATTAAAAATTAATCATAAACATGATTTTAATAGTTGCATTATAGTTCAATGCATGGTTATACTTTGATTTTTTAATTCTTTTATTTTTTGTTATTTGTTTTCAGTTTTTGGATATCATAAATACTATCCTTATAATTAAATCATTATCTACATCTTTAATTATTTCCTTAAGATAAATTCCTAGGAATAGAATTACTGGGTCAGTGAACATGATCATTTTAAGGCTTTTTCTATGTTGCATTCTAGACATGTTGTATCATGTCTACACATCTACCAACAATGTAGTAGGTATTATAATTTTTAAACTAAATTTAATACAGTATAAAATATTTAAGTTTGCATTTTTCTTTTGTTATACATTTTCATGTGTTTATTTGCTCTTTTTCTTTTACAATTGGCCCATTCAAATCCTTGTATATTTTGTATGTTTAAAAGGTTATTCATTTTTTCCTTATTTACTTGAAAAAGCTAATTTTATAATTTATGGATACTAATCTAGACACTAATGTTTTCAATAGTACTTTTGGTAGGTAAAAGTGAATGAAATAGTAGATGGGAAAATTTCTATTGTTAAAAGTGAATTTAGGCCGGGCGCGGTGGCTCACGCCTGTAATCCTAGCACTCTGGGAGACCGAGGCGGGTGGATAGCTCAAGGTCAGGAGTTCGAAACCAGCCTGACCAAGAGCGAGACCCCGTCTCTACTAAAAATAGAAATACATTAATTGGCCAACTAATAATATATAGAAAAAATTAGCCGGGCATGGTGGCGCATGCCTGTAGTCCCAGCTACTCGGGAGGCTGAGGCAGAAGGATTGCTTGAGCCCAGGAGCTTGAGGTTGCTGTGAGCTAGGCTGACGCCACGGCACTCACCCTAGCCTGGGCAACAAAGTAAGACTCTGTCTCAAAAAAAAAAGTGAATTTAAACATAATAAGTGTTTTCTTTTTTGCCTTAGAATGTGTTGATATCAATGTTACTCCAGATAAAAGACAAATTTTACTACAAGAGGAGAAGCTTTTGTTGGCAGTTTTAAAGACCTCTTTGATAGGAATGTTTGATAATGATGTAAATAAACTTAATGTCAGTCAGCAGCCACTATTGGATATTGAAGGTAAGAAAAATACTGTGTATAAACAGTTTCTAAAACTTTTAGCTATTGTAATACTTTCCTTATTTTCTCCAAGGTAAAGTTTTTTGACATGAAACAAAATCTTCTATTTTAGGTAGAGAGGATGTGTCACACTAGAAAGTGTATAGTCTATTTAAAAAGAGGCATGAGTGACCACATTTAGCACACATGCCAGTGATGTCTTTCTTGGACTATAATGGTCTCTAGTTTTTCTAAATTGGAGACAGATGACATAATATAAGATACAAGATGAGGCTTGGTGCAGTGGCTCATGCCTGTAATCCCAGCACTTTGGAAGGTGAGAGGATCCTTGAGGCCAGGAGTTCAAGACCAGCCTGAGCAACATAGTGAGACCCCATCTCTACAAAAAATAGAAAAGTTAGCCAGATGTGGTGGTGCACACCTGTAGTGCTAGCTACTGGGGATGCTGAAGCAGAAGGATCACTTGAGCTCAGGAGTTTGAGGTTATAGTGAGCTACGGTGATGCCATTGCACTCTACTCTAGCCTGGGCAACAGAGCAAGACCTTGTCTCAAAAAAAAAAAGATTTAAAATCCTTGTCTAAAGTACACCATATGGGCTTCTTCAGGGATAATTTCCATTGACTGCTTTTTTCCCTGTGTAGGGGCTACACTTTCTTGTTTCTTTGTATGTCTCATAATTTTGTGTGTGTGTGTGTGTAAAACTGGACATTTTAAATAATAGAATGTGGCAACGCTGGAGATAAGATTTTTTCTCTCCCCAGGGTTATTTGTTATTGCTATTTACTGATTTTTCTGAAAAAATTCTGTTAAATCTCCATTTATCGTGGTGTGTGGTTACTGAAGTTTCTGTTTTGTTAGCTTATTGATAGCTAATGATTGGACAGAGATAACCTTAAATGCCTGAACCCAGTGAGTTTCCCAGTCTTTGCTGAGGGGCTCTGTTTGCCTATTGGGGCACACCTTCTACACTTGAGCAGGCAGTTGACCACTCTGCTTTAAGAGTTGCTATTTCTTGGTCTCGGAGCCGATTGTTTCCTACTTTCATAGAGCCTCAAGGTCAGCCAGAAGTGAGAGCCGAGGGCCTCTCAGGTCTTTCCTGGGCATGCAAGTGGCCTTCTAGGTTCCCAGGTTTAAGTTGGAGCTTTTCAAAGCCCCTATGGACATCTCATTCCCAAGTTTTCCTTTTAACCACTTTGGTATCACGCTCACCGGCCGCGAAACCTTGCCCACAGCTGGCACTGATAGTCCACATGATAGTTTGTGCTATGCATTGACAATGAATCTGTTTTGCTCTTGTGTGATGAGGAAAGCTTTAAAGCACTGAAAGCTTGTTTTGCTTTACAGGCAGCTTTACTTGTAATGTAAATCAGAATAGGTAACATATACATATATGTTTTCATTACATTATTTTTAAATGTTCACAATTTTATTTTGATAAATGAAAAATTAGAAAAGTCATATCACGGCTGTTGGCTAAAGTTGACGCTCGGCTGCGCGCCTTCATATCACGGCTGTCGGCTAAAGTCGCTGTGCGCGTTCATCTGTGGCTGTCGACTATAGTTGACGCTGGGCTGTGCACATTCGTCTGTGGCTATCGACTATAGTCGATGCTGGTACCGAAGTGGTTAAGCTTTTTGATTAGTCTGTATTGTTTGCTCAACTGTTATCCCATGCCTCCAGGCTGTCATCCCATCTAGACTCAGCTGTGTATCTTGAATAAACACTCCCCAATTGCTGTAAGCCTCTCATTAATTTCCAGAGTTCTGAAAAAGTTAATTCTGATAATTTTTGTCAGTTTTGTCATTTTATGGAGGAGAGAGTTTTTGGAGGCCTTTACCATTTCCCTGACGTCACCGTTGTGTGGTCTTCACTGTCGTGTTGAAATGAGAGTTGCCACAAAGCTGATTTGACATCTGTAATAATACACACAATCATTTTACTACCTGGTCATAAATTGTCAGCCATCTATTAAAGTAATTAGTTTTTTTGTTTGTTTGTTTTTTGGGTTTGTTTGTTTTTCGAGACAAGGTCTTACTCTGTTATCTAGGCCGGAGTGCAGTGGCACCATCATAACTCGCTGTAGCCTTGAACTCCTAGGTTCAAGTGATCCTCCTGCCTCAGCTTCCCCCTGCAACCCCCGTAGCTGGGACTACAGGTGTGCACCACCACACCTGGCTAATTTTTGTTTGTTTTTTGAAGAGATAGGCATCACTATGTTGATCAGGGTTGTCTTGAACTTCTGGCCTCAAATGATCCTCCTGTCTCAGCCTCCCAAAGTGCTAGGATTATAGATGTGAGCCACCCCTCCCGACCTAGTTTTATTTTTATTTACCCAAACCAAGTACATATGGGTCATCTGGGAGAGGGGGCCAGCATCCTTTCCTTGGCAGAGGAAGAGTTGGCTGTTGCCCCTTTGATGGCCAGATTCACTCCTTTAGGTGGACGCTTTCTTTAAGCTGGTAAGCCAAGCTGCCTCCAGTCTCCATGTCTGTTTTTGGAGAGGTGGAGGTGGTGGGTGAGATGGTGGGTGCCCATCATTGTGTCCTCAGTGAGAGAAAAGATCAGAGAGCTGCTGAGGAGGCTGAAATCAGGGTTTGGTGGAAAGCTAAGGTGATGAATACTCACCTTTTCCTCCCAGTAAAAGAAAAATGCTCTGGAATGAGGCTTTGTAAACTGAGAGTACCAGTAGCCACAAACCAAGGGTTTGGAGAAGAGTGGGAGCAGAGGGGCTGCTGCCTGACACTTCCTAGCAAAGCACCCCAAGGGTGGAGAGAGATTGATTTGGAAGACGGCAGTGTAGGCTTTTGTCGAGGGCCATAGTGGACAGTTGTAGAGAATCAGAGGACGTGGCGGAGGCACAGGACCCTGAGGGCTTGGGTGGGGCTGCTGGGTGGGGGGAGAGGAGCGCAGAAACACCAACACTTGTGTGGCACAGCTACTGACTTATATGTGGAAAGGCCACACCTCTCCTGGCTGTTCTCTGTGCGGCACGTGGTGGAGGATGGTCGGCAGCACACACGTCTGCATGGAAGGGGCTAGTAGTGGCATCTCTGCACTCACTCCAGGACACTTAACCTGAGAGGCTGCCCCATAGAGAGAAACTGCACAGAACATCTGTGCATCTTGAAGTGTAATTGAATCAACGCCTGTCTTTTAGCCATTTTATTGAAGTAGAGCAATCACACCGGAATAGACATGTCATAAGTGTATGGCTAATAAGCGTATCAGCCCTGTGACCAATAGCACCCACAGAACCACCTTTGTGTACCTTTTCAGAACTAACCCCCAGTGGAACCACTTTCCTGACTTCTCCCACAGAACCACCTTTGTGTACCTTTTGAGAACTAACCCCCAGTGGAACCACTTTCCTGACTTCTTTAATCTGTTTTTAATTTGAAGTCATTCAGTCTGTACTTTTTTGTGATTTGTTTCTTTTTTCAGTATTTTATTTGTGAGATTCATTTAAGTCATGTATGACCATTCATTCATTTATTTGCTGTATAGTATTCCACTGTATATTCAGATATCACAATTTGTTTGTGGGTATGTAGGTGTTTCTAGTTTGGGGCTATAATGAAGAAAGCTGTCCTGAGCGCCCTGATGTGTGTCTTTGGGCGAGCACAGGTAGGCATTGCTGACAGGAGTAGCTGTGCGGAATCACGGTTGTGCATCCAATTAGATTTAGGAGGTACTCCAGAGAGTTTTACAAAGCAGTTGTACCAATTTCACTACTACCAGCAGTATTTAAGCATTCCACTTGATCCTGATCTTTGTGAACATTTGTTTCTTTAATGTTACCCATTCTGGTGAGTATATTGCCACATCCTCTTGTGGCTTTAATTGTATCTCCTTTATGATTAACATTCAACAGTGTTCCCGTGTCTAATTAGCCATTGGGATCTCCTCTTTTGTGAAGTACCTGTTCACGTAAAAAATATCCTGTAATTAGGCCGGGCACGGTGGCTCATGCTGTAATCCTAGCACTGTGGGAAGCTGAGGCAGGAGGATCACTTCAGGTCAGGAGTTGGAGACCAGCCTGAGCAAGAGCGAGACCTCATCGCTACTAAAAAAATTTTAAAAAATAAAAGAAATTAGCTGGGCATGGTGGCACATGCCTGTAGTCTCAGCTACTCGGGAGGCTGAGGCAGAAGGATTGCTTGAGCCCAGGAGTTTGAGGTTGCTGTGAGCTAGGCTGATGCCACTGCACTCTATCCTGGGCAACAGAGTGAGACTCTGTCTCAAAAAAAAAAAAAAGAAATCCTGTAATCCCATTTTAGTACAGTCCATGATATTCTTCTCTCTTTGTATTTACTTAGGTAACTTAATAAAAATACATGCGGCAGAAATGGAAAAGCCTCTGTCAGAGAGGCAGGAGAATTCCCCTTCGTTAAGGACTCAAGGAGAAGAAAAAAGGGCGATATCCGTCTCCAGACTGAGAGAGGCCTTTTCTCTTCGTCATACAACAGAGAACAAGTCTCAGGACACGGAGATTCCTGAACCTAGACAGAGCTCTCCAAGGCAGAAGAGGAGTGTACCATTTTCTAGGGCTTCAGATCCCATCTCTGGCAGAGGCTTGCTGGGCCCTCCGGAAGAGGTAACGACTTCCAGTAAGGGCCCCCGTGACCACATGGACAGAGCAGAAGTGGAGAGGGACTCAGGGTATGGCAGCACTTCAGCTGGCTCAGAGGGAGGGTTCAGCACCCCAGACACAGATAGTCACTGCAGCAGTGACTGTGCAGCCAGCTTCCAAGAAGACAGGTTTTCACAGGAAAACATGGAATACTGTGAGAAATTATCTGAAACTGACCATCATTTTTCTGACATGGAAAGCCATTTAAACCAAGAAGATACTGGACATAAATTTAGAGTTTTGCCTCAGCCAACTAATCTCTCATCCTCAAATACAAAGCGTTTTAAAAAAGAAATTCCTTCAAATTCTGACATTCCTGAAGAGTTAGTTAATACTCAGAACATGTCAGCATCTCAGGTTGATGTAGCTGTTAAAATTAATAAGAAAATAGTGCCCCTTGACTTTTCTCTGAGTTCTTTAGCTAAACGAATAAAGCAGTTACATCACCAAGAACAGCAAAGTGCCGGTGAACAAAATTATAGGAAATTTAGGGCCAAGATTTGCCCTGGAGAAAATCAAGCAGCAGAAGATGAACTAAGAAAAGAGATAAGGTAAAAAGTTTTTTCTTAAGAGTGTTTTTGTCATGTTAGTGATTGGTCATTTTGAGTGAACCAGGGGCCGATCCTTAGTGACTCAGTGTCTACTCCTCTGGGTGTCTTCCGCTCTATTCATTCTCGCTGTGCTCTGACAGCAGTGCTGCTTCTGTCTGGCTTGAGGCTTGGGTATGGCCCTAGCTTGGCACCAGGGTCGGTGCCTGGTTGTTGCCCATCAAGACAGTCAGTCCTACTTGGGGGCTTCCGTGCTCCAGACTCAGCGCATCCCACACAGACTCCCGACTTTTCTCCCACTCCCCCTCCCTTCTCATTGCTCCCTCTCTCAGATTCTAATGTTGGGCACAGATTGGTCACTAGCCTTGCCAGTGCATCCATGGCAAGGTTTCTTCATCACCAACTTCTTTTCATTGCCTTTCACATCTGTCACATTGATTTTCTTTAAATAACTTTTTCACTGTGCGGTTCTGCTGCTTGAAAACTTTCAAGGATTTTTCCTTAGATTTTTTTCAGCGTATCCTTTCCAGATCAGTCCAAATTAATCAATGCCTTCATGACCCTGATTTCATCCCTCTTCCTGAAGGTTTTCAGCACACAGTGACTTCTCCCTGGGTCTCATTGATGTTTCGGTGGACATTGCTGTTTCCTATTTTTCACTTTAATATGTATTAGGAAAAATTACAAACTAGCACATTGTCAAACTTGTGGTTTCAAGAAGATGGCCTAGGATAAGAATTTTTTTTTTTCCCAAGAGAGTCAGTTTAAGGAAAAATATTAATATTACAGATAACAGATAACTCTGGTAGCCAAATACCACTTTGTTCACTGTAATCATGGACAACATTGTGTTTAATGTTAAATTTTCTTAAATTTTTTTTTATCTTTTTAAAACCTCTTGTATGTGTTTTGTCTCATCGATTACTGAGACATACTACATGCTGCACACATTAAAACTTAGTAGATTGAGGTTTGTTTTTTTTTTTTTTTGAGACAGAGTCTTACTTTGTTTCCTAGGCTAGAGTGAGTACCGTGGCGTCAGCCTAGCTCACAGCAACCTCAAGCAATCCTTCTGCCTCAGCCTCCCAAGTAGCTGAGACTACAGGCATGCACCACCATGCCCGGCTAATTTTTTCTGTATATTTTTAGTTGGCCAATTAATTTCTTTCTATTTTTAGTAGAGACAGGGTCTCGCTCTTGGTCAGGCTGGTTTCGATCTCCTGACCTTGAGCTATCCACCCACCTCGGCCTCCCAGAGTGCTAGGATTACAGGCGTGAGCCACCGCGTCCAGCCTAGATTGAGTTTTTATAGCACTTTTAGTCTGGACCACAAGGTTTTGCCTAATTTAAACTATATTCTTCAACAATGAGTGTTACATACTCCCTTTGATATTCTAGTGCCTCGCTTACATTGAGAGAAGTTTATAGAAAATGCTTCCTTTAAAAAGTGTGGATTAATGGAGGTGAATTTTTTTGGATGGGATCTGGGGACTGTGAACCCTGAGGGATTCAGCAAAGACAGCTAGGTTTCCTCTCACACACACGTTACACTAATGCGCACACATACAATCATGTGTGATTGATAGGACAGACATGTAAGATACCTCAAAATTAATACCTAGTTATTCTTTATCTTTGGGTTAATTTAGCCTACTCAGCAAGTGAAAATTAACTGTAATTTTTAAAAATAGAAATTTTAATTAATTGAACAAACATCTATTGATCATTTGCCATTGTGATTCTTGAATTTGGGTACACATAAAGAATCCTTTAGGAAGCTTGTCAAAAAAGCAGAACCTCTGGCCAGCATCCAGAGATCCTGCCCCGTAGATCTGGTGCAGAGCCCAGGAATCTGTGTTTTTTGACAAGTACTCGGGTGGTCATTTGAGAAACCCCAATCCACAGTGTGCCTGGCATTGGCTTGTGGCTCTAGTGTGTGGCTGCTGCGTGAGCTTATTGTTGTGAAAGGTGTGGTGTGGTTACTTTCTCCTGAGAAACACATTTCGAGTTAAAGATTAGGCAGTAATTGAAGATACTAAGGTGTTTATAAGCTTCTGTTTCTGTATTTCAGATTACAGCTAAATATATCAAGTTGTAAACATTTGTTTCTTCATTATTTAAGCCAGATGCTGGACTTTTTTTTCCTTTTTTTTTTTTTTAAATATAGTAGAGCTTTTCAAAGGATGCTGGGGTTTGTTTTGTTTTGAGATGGGGTCTTGCTTACATTGCCCAGGATACTCTTGAACTGCTGGCCTCAAGGGATCCTCCCGCCTCGGCCTTGGGAGTAGCTGGGATTATAGGGGTGAGCCACCAGGCTTGGCTCAGATGCTGTTTTTTATAATAGGAGATAGACCTGCCAAAGACCCTGAAGACTTGGGTCTTTAGGCCAGCACAGGCTCTTCCCAAAGACAATTTGCCTGGGAAACCAGTGCATATTCAGATAGTTCTGGGAGAGCCTGGAATCAGATCGACGGGAGGAGTATTTGTGCCAGTTACCAGTTTATTGACTGTCACCTCCAAATCCACCCTTTTTTATCCTGCTTTGCAATCCTGAAAGCCGGACCATGTAAGCATTTCTCCTTTGCACTGCTAGAATTTTCAGTAGAGGGCACTCGAGAGACACAGCAAGTCAAAGCAGAGGAGGTGTCTCTCCTTGTTTCTGGGGTGCCCTTTTCTTTTCCTCCTATAGTACAGGAGTTCCTGTGTTGCTCACTCAGGCAAATTCTCTCCATCCAGCAAGCTGCAGCCACTACTGCTCCAACAAGGTCTGAAGCTCAGCTTCAGTGAGTGGGGGCCTCTTTTTGGGCACTCTCCCTCATCCCTAGCGGTAGCAACTATTTCCTGTCCTCTTTGGGCACTTCCCTTCATCCCTCGAGGTAGTAGCATGTGCTGTTCCTGTATTTCTTAGTTTAGTAGTTAGCTACCTTTTATAGTTCATAATACTGTATTATAAATTTTCCTTGTTCAAATCACTGGTGTGGTTTTTGTCTCTTGATTGGACTCTGACTGATAGAGAATTGGTGCCAGGAATGGTCCCAGGAGACACACCCTCAAAGATAGGATTGTGGGATTGGTTTGGTCATGACTTGGACTTGAGCTCCGTGCTGAGCTCCTTGCTAAGCTCCTTGCCACTAGGAAATAGGCGGTTAGTAATGTCACCTGTGGTTGATTGTGATGAAGCACCAACTGAAGCGAGTGCCTTGGGTGCTCCAGTGTGGCTGCCAGAGTGATGAGTACCAGCACTGTGGTGTGGGGTGGATTTCCCTCAGGGCGCTGGGGCACTTACCAAAAGAAATGACAGTCTCAGCTCAAGCCACCTTCTGAGAACCAGAGCACTCTTATTCTTATACTCTGCTGGTGAGAGTGTATGTAACCTTTTATAGATTTCCTATTAAAATAAAAAACCTACATATGGAATTCTACTTCTAGGGATTTATCTCACAGAAATATGCCTACAAGTGAGCAGGTTTTTGTACAGAAATGTTTGTTGCAGGTTTGTGTGCATTACTGAAATTGGAAACAACTGAAATGTCCTTCAGTAGAAAATTTGTCAGACAAATTGTGGTACATCACTCAATGGATTCCTATATGGCCATTGAAAAGAATGAAGTAGATACATGTATGGACCTGAAAAAAATATCTCAGATACATTAAGTGATGAACGTAGAGCAGTATGAAGAATTAAGTTTCCATTTTTGTATTTTAAAATTTTTTTAAAGTTCATGTATAGACAAGGTCTAGAAGGATATATACCAAATTGTTAATAGTAGTACCTAATGTCATTTCTGGAGAGTTGAATGAATGAATAATTAATGTTATCTTTAGAAAGTAGGGTTGTTAGGGACTTTCTGTATTGTATGTTTTTGTAGTATTTGATTTTTTTATTATAGTGTTCTGTTATGTAAATCAGAAAAATAATTTTTTAAAATGTCTTATAATTGACATTTTCTATATGCAGTAAAGCAATGTTTGCAGAAATGGAAATCATTGGTCAGTTTAACTTGGGATTTATAATAACCAAACTGAATGAGGATATCTTCATAGTGGACCAGCATGCTACTGATGAGAAATACAACTTCGAGATGCTTCAACAGCACACTGTTCTCCAGGGTCAGCGGCTTATAGCGTAAGTTCATTTCAGTGTTCAGAATCTTCAATGTTGATTCCCAAATTCCCCCCCCCCCAAATTTAGGATCTAATGGCTTATATATGTGTCTGTATAATGTGTGGGGGTTCTTACCATAAGTATTCATACAGCAGATTTTTTAACTTTTTACATAATAATAGTCATAGTTACCATTTATTGATTGCTTCAACAGTGCCTGGTCTACTATGTGCCAGGCACTGTGAAGCAATTTATGTGTATTAGTTCATTTAATCCTTGCAAACCTATGAGGTAGTTAATCTTACCATCACCATTTTACAGGTGATAAAACTGAAGCAAACACAGGTTAAATAATTTGTCCCAGATCATACAGCTAATGTGTATCAAACCTTTTTAGCTATTAAAAAATGTTGATCACTGATGGGCCAGAAAATCCTTTTGATAAAGGGTAATTTCCAGTATGTAGCATTTATGTAGAATTTATGTGTTCTGAAAGGCAGCACAGCCTGTGTGTCAGTCTTTTTCTATAGTAGAACAATTTTAGTGACTAGTCACTGGAGAATTTTGTTTTTCTCTCTCCTTTAACAAATTGCATGTTTCACACTGACGATTTGACAAGGTGGTGTGATGATACATCATGTAAACCAGAAGTCTATTCTTAAGCAAAGTTATAAGAAGAGGTCTTGGATTTTCATTTGGGAAATTAAAATACATGGAGAAGTAAACTCAGATCCCGACAGAAGTAGATTAGCATGGAGAAATGTCCTGCCAAGCAGTCGTTTTATATGACTGTTAAAAATGTATAAAAAATTTTATATAATAAAAACAAGTATAAATACAAAATATATTTTCCAGCTGGGAAAATATATCTGGCTTTACTAAGTACTCTATTTCCTGTGGAATGCATTAATTATTTTGGGGGTTTTTAAAAATTTTCAGTAGGGGTAAATGGTAATAGTAAAGACATTAGTAACTACTTTGTAACACTGAAATATTCCTGCTCCACTTACAGAGGTCTTTTATTTTTTAGCCATCTGGCATAAGTAACGTCTCATCTATGGCATTTCAAGTTGACCCAGGTAATCACAGGCCACTTTGGGTCCCAGATGGACCATACTTCAAGATTAAAGGATAAAGACTCAAATTCCATCCAACTCTACCACGCCCTGCATAGTTTGATGCTGTTGACCTCTTTAGCTTTTCCTGACCCCTCTTTTTGTTCCCTGTACTTGAACCACTCTGGGCATCTTTCCCTCTTGGCAGGCCTGATGAATTGCTGTATGGCCATTAGGAAGAATGAAGTAGATCTTCATGTGTGTCTCTAGAAACATCATAGGTCCATCATAGGGTTTGGCACAAATTGTTGTCTCTGTCTGGAATACTTGTCCTGCACCTACCTAACCCCCTCCAAGGACACTTCCTCAGAGGACCCTTTCCTGACCCCAGGGTCAAGTCTCACTTGCCGTACGCTGGTATGACACTGGGTGTCTTTTCTTCCTGATTCTTGCTGTTGTTCGTCGTCATAATTGATTTGCTTCACTATTTGATCAATGTCTTTATTCCCCACTAATCTGTTAGTTCCAGGAGGGCAGAGACTAGGTCTGTGTTTGCTCATCATGGTTATCTCCCGCCTTTAGCAGTGTTTGTCTTATTAAGCACTTGGTAAATCCAGTAGGAGAGATGGATAGAGAAATAAAGCAGGCAGAGGAAGCAGGAGGAAAGCAAAACAATGCTGTCTGTTCATTCCATTTTCAAGTGCTGGTAATGACCTAATCCAGCTTTTCAAATTATCTTTTTTGTGAGGAGAAAAAATAGCATCTTTTTAATATTGTTATCCTTCAGGAGAAGATCTAAAAAAAGACCAGGTGATTGGAGTAAGATGGAAGATTGAGGAAAAAGCAAACTACTTTTGTAGCTACTTTAACTTCTGAAAAGAACTTTAAGAAAAAGAAAATTAAAAGGATCTCTTCAGGAATTTTTGTGACACTTAGCTGAACAGTGGAAAGGCACGTAGCTGAATAGTGTTGTTTTTTACGTTTTTGTGAAATGAGTTCAGAATATCACAGTATCGTTGTTTTGGTTTCATTTCTGCTGTATAGCTAAATGTTTGACTTCAAGATATGGTTTGAATTTCTTCTGTTTTTCAGACCTCAGACTCTCAACTTAACTGCTGTCAATGAAGCTATTCTAATAGAAAATCTGGAAATATTCAGAAAGAATGGCTTTGATTTTGTTATTGATGAAAGTGGTAAGTTATTAATTAGGACTATAGAATCACGTCTTTTTAGAGCTGAGAACAATCTTTGAGGTCATATAGATCAATTCTTTTATAAGAGATAAAAAAAGGTTCTCCCAAAAAGCATTCTGTGTCTGCCCTCTCTTTCAAATGTACGTTGTAAGTAGCACTCAAATGAAATATATTTTTCAAATAATGGATTTTTCTCAAAATTTTATCTTTTAGCTCCAGTCACTGAAAGGGCTAAATTGATTTCCTTGCCAACTAGTAAAAACTGGACCTTTGGACCCCAGGATATAGATGAACTGATCTTTATGCTAAGTGACAGCCCCGGGGTCATGTGCCGGCCTTCCCGAGTTAGGCAAATGTTTGCCTCCAGAGCCTGCAGAAAGTCTGTAAGTAAAGAAAGCTCATCTGCTCAAGCATGTAGTCCGTGGAATTTCTTGGTTTATCTCCTGATTCGGTCAAAGTTGTTAAATGCCTTTATGATTGCCATGGGTCATTTTATGTAGAGAGCCACATCGTTCTCTGTCAGTATGACATACCGGCTTAGCATGTTTATCTATGTTATCTGGGACCTCTAACTCATAACTATTGCTCTTTCTCTGCTTCTATTAAGTAGTGTTGTATCTTAGAGCTTTTGTTGATTCCCTGCACAGTTAGCTATTTATGCACCTTGTTTGTGGACCCTGTGGGTAATAGCAACTTGAGTAGATAGAGGTTTGCTGCTGCTAGGCCTGGATGACACTATGCAGGATTCTGCAGAGTCATTCAGTTGGTGAGTGTTTCACAGGGTGCTGTGTGTGGTCACTGCATGTTGTATCACTGCTGCCACTGGGATTGGTGTTAGAAAGTGGTAGCGATGGATGGGGATTAGCCTGATGTCCAAGGAAAATAAGTGACTTTGTTTCACCTGCCATTAGGAAAGGACAAGATGCCCTTCCTTTATTTATTCAACAGATATTCCTTGAGCCCCTGCTATGTGGCCCACCCTGCTCCGAGTGCTAGAGACAGAGGCTAACAAGGCAGCTGAGGTCCTTGCTCTGGTGGGGCATATAGTTTGGTGGGGAGAAATAGACAACAAACATAAACGACACCCTCAGATACCAGTAAGTGCAGTCAAGAAATTGAAACTGTGTGTTGGGACAGGGCATGACCACAGAAAAATAAGGTGACCAGATGAGGTGGTGGTTAGGGAACAGCATCTGAGGAGGTGGCATCTGAGTTGCTATTTGAAAGGCAGGATCAAGTAAGAACTTGCCAAGGAGAGGAAATAGCAAGTGTGAAGGCTCGGGCTGTTTGAGCCAAGCCAGGGGCTGACCGTGTGCCTAGAGAGGGGACTGGAGGGGGCAGAGCAGCATCCAGAGGACAGAGGACAGCCGTGTAGCATCTTGCATGTCATGGTCAAAACCTGGGAGTCTGTGCTGCGTGTGGCGGGAGTTGCTGGGGAGGGGACAGACAGCAAGGGGTGCTGGGAGTACAGGAGGGAGGGAGCAGCAGGGTGACATTTGGGGATTGGCTGGATCAAGAGTGCTGTGTGGGACATGGTCTATTGGGATCCCATTAGACGTTAAGTGGGGATCTCTGAAAACAGTCGTGTGAATGAGTCTAGAGCTCAGGGGAAATGTCAGGGCTGGAGATAAAATTTTAGGTGTCATTTACAGCCATGAAATTGGATGAAATTACTCAAGGGCAGAGCTTAATTAGAAGAGGGCCCAGAATCTGACTTCCAGCTATAGATATTTCTTTGATAAAGATCTAATACTAACCTTCTAATCCTGGAGTCTGTGAGGCTGGCCTGGACTAGTAGCCAGGCATTTAAAAATTCTGGATCTCAACATGGTTCAAAGGCCTGTGGAGCCACAGGCTGCTCCTTCCTTCTGCCTCCAGCTCTTCCCCCTCGGTCTCAGTGCTGACCGTGGGCCTCTCCTCGGTCGCTTCTTACCCACTTTTCCTGCCTGTCTCTTGTGCACTGCTCCTTCCAGTTCCACAGTCGCTCTGGAACCTTCCCGCCTCTGCCCTGTCTGCTTGCCGTCACCTGTGTTCTGCACACACCTGGCTCCCCCGGCATGCAGGCCCCCCCATACCTGACTGAAGTAGCCTCTCCTGGGTGCCATGGTCTTGGTTCTCTGTTAACTTGTTTATTGTCTGTCTTCCTCCAAGCTGGCAGAGCCGAGCTCTTACCCTGCTCCTCAGACTGTGACTGACATGTGGTGGACACTAAGTGTGCTGCAGGAAGGAGGAGAGTGACAGATGGGTTCAGGCTTATCTCCTCTCCCCATTGCTCCTTGTCTCTCAGGGTCTCAGATTCTCTGGCTCGCTGTGGAGTCTGTCCCTCTCCCTCTCCTTGCCAGAGAGGGATCCATGTTGTGGAACCAGTAGTGCCAGGGCTGGAGAGGAAGAGGCAGGAGTGCTGTTGTGTGGCGAGTAGGCCAGAGCCTGAGGAGAGGGAAGTGACACACAGTGACACATATGCCCATCTAGGGAAAGAGGGTCCCAGAAGTGCTGTGGTCTTGAGGCAGGTGCTTGCTTGATGGACTTGTGCAAGAGGAAGGGGTGGCAGTGCGGCTCGAGTGGGGGAGGGAGCGATGCATGCTTGGAGGTACAGGCAGGCCAGTGAGGGCCAAATCAGGTGACAGCCAGGGGGGTCTTTTATTCTCGTGAGAGGAGAGAGCTGAGAAGAGGAGTGATGTGACCTGACAGATCTTTAAAAATAATCTCTGGCTGTGGAGTGGAGAGCAGCTTGTAGAGGGAGGGGAAGCAGGGAGGCCTGTCGGGAGGCTGCTGCAGCTGCCCGGGCGAGAAGTCAGAGCAGCTGGGATAGAGGTCGTGTCAGAGCAGCTGAGAGTGGTTGGGTGTAGACAGGTGTAGTCAGTGTCTCGAGTAGAGGTGGTGCCGCCATGAAGGAGCCAAGGGGGGCCTGGATTTCTCAAAAAGGTGGGGGGCTGAGATACTAGATAGAAGGTAGGGTTCTTGGGGGAAGATTTTTCATGGCATGTGGTTTTGAGTTATAATCTTGTGTACCCTTATTTTAGAGAGGAGTGCTTCTGAAGAGTTGCTTTTCTAACAAAAAACCCAATAAAACTTTAAATTGTTGTGTCTTATACTCAGGTGATGATTGGAACTGCGCTTAACACAAGCGAGATGAAGAAACTGATCGCCCACATGGGTGAGATGGACCACCCCTGGAACTGTCCCCATGGAAGGCCAACCATGAGACACATTGCCAATCTGGATGTCATTTCTCAAAACTGAAATTTCTAACTGTATGGAATTATGTATATATATATATTTGGGGTTTAAAAATTAACCTGCTGCTTAAAAAATAATGTATCAGAACCATTTAAAAATGATCTCGAGAACCTTTTCAAACCATGTGGAGCATTGCTTGTAACACTTTTTGTTCTGCATTTACGTGTGTGTGTATGTGTGAATAGACAAGAACATGTTTTACAAAAATAAGAGCACTTTGGAAGTTACCCAGGCCTCTGTTCTCGTTGAATATATTTTAGTCTGCAACTTTTAGCCCTTAATGATAATTAAATTCATATGGGTTTAATTTCGTAAATGTAAAATCATAGACCTTTTGGGTTAGTGGTTCTCAACCCTAATGCACGTTGAATTTTAAGAAACGAATAATCCAAAAAACCCAAGGGGCATTCTCTGCCCAGCTTGAAGAAAATGGATGGGGCTGGGGTCACTATTTTTAAATGTTCCTCTGTGCAGCCAGGGTGGCAAAGTGCTGTTTTAGGCAGGGAGAAAAAAAAAGATGTTTTTTTCTGTAATGTAATGCTGTAATCGGTTTCCTCAGTAACATTTCCTCGGTAACATTCTAGTTACCGACCCTCAACGGTACTGCAAATAAACAAATGTCTGTCTGTGTTGTCAAATAGTGTTTCATGGAATCTTGTCCTATTTGAACTGTGCCCAAAAATGGAAGTAAAGATGCCCTGTGTGGAGTACAAATGGAGGTTGGTGCACAGTGATGACAAGTGTGGGCCTCCCCACTGCCCTCTGGGGAACAAGGGCTTCCTTGGATGGAAGTAGACAGTAAAGTAGTGACTATTGCCATGGGTTGTGACAAGCGCCACACTGGTGTGCGTCTGTGGGAGCTCGTGTGAGAATCACGAGAACTGTGTAATTGGGAATTGGAGGCAGGATAATGTCCCCCAAAGACAGCTGTGGCTTAATCCCCGGGACCTGTGAATACATCACCTTACACAGTAAAAGGGTCCCTGCAGGTGCGACCAAGTTATGGGTCTTGGAATAGGGAGATTATCTGGACTGTCTCATGAGTTCTTCGGAGTGGAGGACCTTTCCCAGCTGGCCAGAGAGATGATGACACTTGTTGGTTTTGAAGGTGGAGGGAGGCGCAGAGCTGAGGAACGCAGGCGGCCTGTGCAAGCCGGAGAAGAGGGAATGGATCATCTACTGGAGGCTCCAGGAGGAGCCAGAGCTGTCAGACTAACTTACTGGCTATAGGATAATAAATGTGTGTTCCTTCAAGCCACTAACTTTGTGGTACAATTTGTTTACGGCAGCGATGGAAAACTAATGCCTGAGTAATTGCAATTTTATGGAGAAGCAGTTAGCAGAGCTGGGAAAGCCCAGGCCAGGTGTCACAGGTGCTGCAGCCTGAGACCCACCCCGTGGCCTCGCGTTGGCGGCGCGGCGGTCCCTTTAAGAGCGAGGGGCGGGGCGGGCGTAGTTGCCTGGACGGTCGGGACGCGTGCGGCCCTGCGCCCGGCCTGGTGGCGCCCGGGGGCGTCCTGAGCCCGGTGAGTGCCCTGGCCCGCTGTCCTGCGTGCAGGCGCCAGCCCTGGCGACCATCCCGCTCCTTGCGGGGCTGAACCGACGAGACCTCCCAGTACCTGGGTACGTGCGTGGGGGGCAGGGAGGACGTCAGGCCGGCCAGGACGGTGCTGGGCCCCCCACCAGAGCTGTGTGCGGTAAACAGCCGGGGAGAACCCCCAAAAAATTAGGAAACACGCAGTGAGAAGTGAAATTTGCTTTATTTGCAGTTCCTATTTCACTGATAGAGGACTAGAAAGCCTGTAGTAAAGGCCCGTCTGAACTGAGAGTGAGCGCAGCTGGGGCTAGGTGATCAGGGGCCTAGGAAGAGCGACAGGGATTTCGAAGGAAGACTGAAGCCTGGAGGTGGGGTTGAGCTGGCGAGTGGGGAGGCAGAGGAGGGCGAGGGCGAGGGGCACTCACTGCACCCCTGGGGCACAAGAAGAGGGAGCAGACCTTGCCTTGCATCCTAGGACTCTATGCGTCCTGCGGGATGGACCTGGATGCTTTCACTGGGGCCTGTTTTGAAGGGCGGTGAAAACTGTGTCGGGGTGCCTCAGCTCTGGGGCGTGGGACAATTCATTGACAAATCCTTTCTTGTCTGGCCCATCAGAGGCATTCAATCAATAGTAGTCAGCCAATGATTTCAAGTTCGAAAACAGGAAAGGGACAAAGTAATCACTCCACCTGTTGACTTTGCTCTGTATCCTGTATCAGGGATTTCTCTGTGCATCATCTCATTTAATCCTTATGAGGAGACAAGGTACTGTAACTCCTGTTTGATATCTGAGGCAGAGGAGATTAAGCAAGTTGCTTAAGAGCACAGAACTGGTAATGGTGCAAGAGCCTGCATCCAGCTCCGGAGCACTTTACAGTGCTGACTATCAAGGGAGGGGGCTTTTAAAGTGTGACTTGGCAGCATGGGAAACTTTAGAGGTTAAGTAGCCCTTTTTTGTGTAGAGTGTTACCCTTCTTATGGCAACCCTATTTGAAAAGAAATAAGACAGCAGTTCCAATTTAAAAAATTTTAGGAACAACCAATGCAATATTGAGATTGTACTATTTTAATAAACTGATGATACTTGTAATTAATTTTTCAGGTTTAAGGAGGAAACTGATAATGGCATTGTGTTGTAAAGCTAAAATTCTAACTACAAGTGAAACGCCCAAGAATTTAGAGACATAGTGTTTATTTTTCAGATAAAATTCATCAGTGCTTTGAAACGAACAGCTCTCAACCAAAGGAGTCACTTGGTATTTATAAAGTAAACTTTGGGGCTTCCAAAGACAATGGTGAAAGAAAAGAAAAAAGCAGACAAAAAAGGAGATAAGTCTGCCCGCTCTCCCTCATCTCTCTCTGACTATCCAGAGTTTTCCAAACAAGATGGCAACGCCGCCAGGCAGGAAATGTCCCCAGGTGGTGTCCCAGCATTGGAAATACAGCTCAATGAAACGGAACCCCCCAAAGAACCCGAAAACATTCAGCAGGAGGAAGATGCCACTCAACAATACGAAGAGCCCATTCTGACCAAACTCATAGTGGAAAGGTGATTTTGAGGGGGTGCTGTAGGATTTGACACTGTGAATCAGGTATTTTTGGAACATTTGCTTTGCTTCAAGCATATGAATCCTCATGCACTTTTATCATCATGACACAATTTCCCCACCTCAGAAAACAACCCCCCTGTTAAGCTGTGTCTTACGCTGGCACAAGGCCTGCAGCCCCAGGGCTTTCTCTGCCGAGGTCTCTGGGTGCTGCATCTTCCACACTCCCTTTTCTGCCACTTCTTTATTCTCTGTTCTCTCTCTCTCTCTCAGCAATCTCTTCTCTTATTGTATTATAGCTTTACATACCATCTCCCTAGATGACTGTAAAAATCTATTTTTTTTAGCACTGTTCTAGAATTTCAGATTTAAAATTTTAGCAGCGGCCCCCAACCTTTTTGGCATCAGGGACAAGTTCCATGAAAGACAATTTTTCCACAGAGTGAGGATGGGGGGGTGGGGGAAAATAAATGAGAATACATACCTTAGAAGATTATTCAGAATGTTACTATTTCTCTCCTAGCTATTAGCTTCTCCCTTGTTCCCTATTCTTGTAACAGCACCACCATCTTCTTACACATCCAGGCTTGAAACCTTAGAACTGTCCTGCTCCTTCCTCTCGCCTTTCATAATTTTTTTTCCTCTGTGGTTCTCCCATTAGTCCTTTTGTTTTCATTACCTCTTGACGGGACTATTGGACTTGTTTCCTAACGATTTCCCTGCTTCCGGTCTGTCTCCTGAGGCCTCCTGTGTAGGTTTACCTTCCTAGCCCGTGGCTCTGTTTATATTGCTGCCTGTATTGCTGTGTAGCACATTACCCCAAAGTTCAGCAGCTACAACATTAAACAGTATCTTGCACGGTTTCTGGGGGTCAGGAACCCCACAGCTTGTTGTGTGGGTCAGGCGCTCTCATGAGGTTGTAGTCAAGGTGTTGGCCTTGGCTGCTGTCATCTGAAGGCTAGACTTGCTGCAGCCAAGGCTGTTGTCCAGAGGCCTCGCCTCATGTCCTCATCACGTGGACCTCTCTGGGGCTGCCTGAGTCCACGCCGTGGTAGCTGCCTTTCCACAGAATGAGCGATCTAAGAGCAGCAAGGGCGGAAACCATGATGTCTCTTATCACATGTTCTGGGACCTAGCCTCAGAAGTCACCCTTGCCCTTTCCACAATATCCTAGTGGTCACACAGGTCAGCCCTATTTCGTGGGAAGGGACTACATGGAGTGTGAACACCAGGTGAGAGCCACTGGGAACCATTCAGAGTCTAGCCACCACACCCCCTCTTTAATAACTTTTAGTTTCTTCACAGTGTCTACAGAATGAAACTTAGCCCGGGCCAGGCATGGTAGCTC
>VBSM01002153.1:23669714-23690734 GCA_008086735.1 Cheirogaleus medius
GGCTTATATTGCACAAATACTTAGAAATCCTGCTAGGGCTTATTTTATGGGTAGATCTCGGTAGTTGGTATTAAGGGCCTGCTGTGATCCAGTGTCAGCCCATCTTTCCAGCCTCCATTGGTTCCCTTCCTCACTGTGAACTCACATGGCAACAACATGAACATTGTGGCACTTTGCTCTGGGCCTGGTTCCAGATACCTTTAATTCGCTGAATCCCTCTGGGACAGGTGCTGTGGTTGTTCCACATTGCACCTGAGGGACTGAGGCAGAGAGAGATGACAGCCTTGATCCAGGGCATATAGCCCTACTAGCATTGTGGGAGCACCCCACCTGGCCGCCCCCAGGCCCAGCCTCCCCTTGGTGCCTGCTCTCCATGGAGTCCTGCGCATTTTCCCACTCTCCCAGGCTCAGTACAAGTGCATTGTCCTCCAGGAAGCTGCTTATTTAGAATCCATCTCTCCTTTCCCCATGGCTCTGTCCCAGCAATGATACTTCCTTATTGTGTGTATATGTCTTGTCTTCTTTACTATATTTTAAGCTCCATGAAGACAAATTCCATGTGGTGCTTTAGAACGATGCTTTTGATAGGGAAGACTATAAACGTTTATACAATTGAATTGAATTTTAAAATGCAGGAATTAATACTGAGAGCATCAGATGCCTGATGCTGCCGCCCAGCTAGGGCTTTTCTGCCTCCCTGGGGACCCCAAATACTGTTCTTCGCATTCTCTGAATGTTCCATTTATGCGGGTGAGGCATGGGGTGAGTGGCTTTGGAGCCCAGAACAGTGTTCAGGCTGCAGGGCTTCATATGTGTGGAATCTGGGGCAGGGTAAGGGCTCTAGGGGCCTGGAGAAAACACCAGAAGGTGAAAGGGACAGAGAGGGAGGTGAGAAAGCAATCAGTGTGACTATTGCATATTTCAGACTTTCAGCCTTAAGTATGATGTTAGAGGCGTGGCTTCTGTATGTGCCATTTACCATGGTAAGGAGCTTCTTTCTATTCCTATTTGCTGATGGTGTTTATCATGAATGGATGTTAAATTCTGTCAAATGTGTCAATTGTTATGATCATGCAGTTCTTTTTTGGATTATCAATATGGTGAATTACACCGATTGATTTTTCAAATATCAAACCAGCTTTGCAATCCCAGGACAAACCCCACTTGGTGTTCATGTATTATTCTTTTTATGTGTTGCTGGACTGCTGGATGATCCAGTTTATTTTGTAAAGGATTTTTGCACATATGTTTATGAGGGATATTTATCTGTAGACAGCACAATTTTATTGCAGCCCTCAAGACAGGCTGCCATCCCATAGCAGTATCAGAAGAATTCCATTTTCCAGATAACAACATATTTATTTGTTTACTGTTGGTCACAAATTGCACTCTATTGACCTGGCAGAAGGAAATATCTATTGAGCTCTTAGGTAAGAGGTAAATGCCGTTACTTTACATGTGTTATTTAATTTAGAAAACAGGTGTTGTGTCTTTTAATTTTGTGCTTATTATATATGATTAAGATACGCATAATTACTTCTTTTCAGGCAGAATATGCTATCTTAAGAAATATTACAGAATTACGAAGAATCTATAGCTTTTATAGCAGCCTAGGATGTGATCACTCTCTGGATAACACCTTTCTGATGACAAAGCTTCACTTCTGGAGATTTCTAAAAGATTGTAAATTTCATCACCACAAAATAACTCTTGCTGATATGGACAGGATATTAAGTAGTGAGTATTCTAGGTCCTTCACCTCTTATGGCTTAAAGGACAATATAACATCCTATCACCTGGAAACCAGTTAAGAGATGTTGAGGGACTGGGAAGGCAAATGTTGGGAGAAGTGTTCCAGAAACCAGCATATGGTCTTGTTCTCAAGGTGCTTGCGTTGTACTTAAAGAGACAACCTTGTGAAGTAACAGCAACAGTTCAAAACTGTGTATAGCAGGGGTCAGCAGGGTATGGCCTGTGGGCCAGATCCAGCCCCGGTCAACCTGTTCTTGTAAACAGAGCTTTGCTGGAGCACACCACCATGCCTGTTTATTAAGTATCGTCTGTGGCTGCTTTTGCTCCACAACACCAGTGCTGAGCGACTGCGACAGAGACTGTCTGGACCACCAAGCCTAATATAGTTAACATCCAGCCCTTCATAGAAAAGTTTGCTTACCTCCTCCCACTGCCACCTACAGTAAAAAAAAGCACTAAACTGTCAGTTCAGAAGGAGGGAGGATCAGCAAGGGCTTGGAATAGTCTAGAAAAGGCTCTAGGTAGTCTTAGGATTGGTCTTGATTTCAAGTTAGAAAGTTCATGTGATAAATTCAACTTTGAAGGTTTTACTCCTTTCAGCTGAATTCTGGGAGGTAGAACTTGCCTCAAATTATCTACTTGAAAAATAAAATCTTAAGTGTTTGAAAAATACATAAAATCCACTTAGAATTAGCAGCATGAATTAAATTGTGGCTCAGACTACTTTGAAAAACATTGGGACAAGGTATCTTACAAGTTTTTTGTACTGTAACCAGACAGAGATCTTTCACCTGGGACTTGATTTTTACCTGGATGTTTATGTATGTTCAATGTATTCTCGAGGAAGTAAGTACTCCATTGTATTCAGTTCTTTGAATTGTGTACCAGTAGCAAATCAAATAGAAGGCTCTAGAAAATACTAGGCATCCTCTCCATTTTCTTATTTTAGCCAATAAGGACATACCAGTTGAGGACATTCATTCTCCATTTACAACGATACTTCTGAGAACATTTCTGAACTATCTCCTGCAGTTGGCCTACCACATTCACCACAGAGAGTTCCAGTAAGTACCACCATAAGGAAGGAGACGGGGGCAGAGCTAACCTGGACTACAGTTTTCATGTCCTCTTTTCTTCAAGTCATCTTTTTTTTACACAGTCTTGAAATAAAGGACGAAAAACAAAACTTTTCCCCAAATATTAACCACCAAGCTATGAGATAACAGACTAAAACTTTGAAAACCCTTCATATCTGAGTTGTTTCAATATTGCAGATACCTCTTGGGGTTTAATTCAGAAATAAACCTACTCTTCCTTTTTAGGTCAGAATTTCCTGTTTGTCTTAGAGCCAAAGTAATATTGTATCTTTTAAAAAAAAAAAAAAAAAACTTTTTGTTTTGAAATAATTTTAGATTTATGGAAGCACTGCCAAGTGAGTTAGTACCTATAGCCTTCACCCCAATTCTCCGAATGTTAACCTCCTACATAACCATGGAATGTTTATCAAAAGAGTAAACACGGCTATAACTGCAATGACTAAATTACAGATGTTGTGGTTTCCCCAGTCTTTCACTGATGTCCTGTACCTGTTCTCAGATCCAGGATCCTACACAGCACTTTGCTGTCACATCCTCTGAGTCTCCTCCAATCTGTGATAGTTTCTCAGACTTTGTCATTCGTGACCTTGACACTTCAAAAAATACTGGCCAGTTATTTTGTAAAATGTCCCCTGATCTTGGCTTGCTGATATTTTCTCACGACGACACTGAGGTTGTGGGTTTCGGGGAAGAATGCTGTGGAGGTGAGCTGGCCTTCTCATCATACTGTGTAGGTTGCCCAATGTCACTATGTTTTATTACTAAGTGATGTTTTTCTACTGTAAACGTACTATTTTTCCCTTTCTGTATTCGTTAGAAGCAAATTATTAAGTGTAGCCCACATGTAAGGGGAGGGGAATTAAGTTCCAACTCCTGGAGAGAGAGGGGTAATTACAATCTCTTTTTAATCACAGGAATAGAAGCCCATCGCTTTTTTTGTGTTTTACAAAACTGATGACTGAGAACATTCATCCAAATGCCTGCCACGTAAAAGGTAAATACAAAAACAATAGGATTATATTTACCACCATTTTTTCAAAATATAAACGTGTAATCATGTTTTCAATGTTGTATTTTTAGGCACTTTATTCCGTGAGCCACAGCGGACACTCTACTCGATGAATTACGTCGATAAGTGCTGGGAGATCTATCTCGCTTACTGCAGACCGCACACAGCTCCACCCCACGAGCTAACAATGAAGATGAGACACTTCCTCTGGATGTTGAAAGTAATCAATTAAGTTTGATACTGGTTTTATATTTATAGGCATTTTGATTTTAAAGAAAGGCAAGATATTCTAGCTATGATATACAAATGATGAGGTGGGAATCTGGGGTGAATTTTCATGTCCATTGAGTCTCTTCTGGCAGAAGAGAGTGATTCAAATGGTCTGTGATGGTGGAAGGAACAGAAATGGGTCACCTGCCTAATGTGCTCACACATAAGGGGAAGGGGACGGTCTTTTAGCTATGGTATTGTTACTCCTGCACACCTGGGCATTTAAAGGAAGATGAGGGAACATTTATTCTATTTTATGGAATGAAGTGTTTCCCAATCCTAAAATCACAGTAAAGCCAATTGAAATCTTTAAAAAAAATTAAGGAAAGGAAGGAAGGAAGGAAGATGGGAGGATGAATGTCATTTTAAAAAATGATTGTTCATTAAAAAAGTAATTTTTAAAAGTTATTCATTTGGAAAATAGTGACAACATCTTATTTATACAGTGGCCTCATACCAATTACTGGTAGTTTTTTGTTTCATGATACTTTTGATTTATGCTTGTAGGAATACAAATGATGAAACTAGAAGAATCGAATACTAATGATAGAGTGCTTTACAAAATTTAACACTGTTGTATACATATGAAAAAGTGATAAAAACTGAATGCCTAACTGTAGGAAAATAGTTTAAAAGTATGTGATTTGGGGGGATGGAATATTATACAGCTGTTTATTTGTTCACCTTCATGGTCATTTATTATAGAAGAAACTAGGTCATCTGTCCCTGCAGGGTGGGTCAGCCACCTGAGTTTGGCTGACTGCATCCTCTTGGTGTTTAACGTGTTCTTCTTTCCCCCACATTTCCAGTAAGTGGCAGTCAGAGTTAGGGGCTTGACTAGAATCAAGTGTTTTGTTTCCAACACAGCCACAGTGGTCAGTGCTAATGACCATTATTTCACCAGGGATTGCACAATGGTAACTTTCTAATTTTGTCGTTTCTTCTGCATTTATTAGCTGTGAATCTTAAAGGAGAACTTGTATTCACCAGATATTTGAGTACTCTGAAATACAGTCCATACAGGAGAGATGTTTTATGTTTCCATTTATTTTCAGAATGAGTTGATATCCTAGCAATTCTTCAAAAGTGACTAATGAGCTTTAAAAAAATATTATTAATGACTGGATTTATATAATTTGATGTGTTTCAATCCATTGCAGTCATTTTTATTATTTTTTTGAGACAAGGTCTCACTCTGTCACCTGGGCTAGAGTATAGTGGCATCATCATAGCTCACTGTAACCTCAAACTCCTGGGCTCAAGTGAGCCTCCTGGTGCAGTCTCCTGAGGAACTGGGACTGTAGGTGCACACCACCACGCCCAGCTAATTTTTCTATTTTTTGTAGAGATGGGGGTCTTGCTGTGTTGCTCAGGCTGGTCTTGAACTCCTGACTTCCCAGCCCATAGAGTTGTGTTAATATTTCACACCTAGATCATCTACTTCCCCATTTTTTATGTCCTGTGCTTATGCTAAAAAAAGCTTTACTAACAGAGGGACTAGGGGAGGGATAGATGTAAACATCAATATAAATTCAGAATGCTTTTCAAAACTATCAGTTCTTAAGATAATTTTTGGTACATTTTCTTAAATTGTTGTATTGACATAAATTGATGTTAAAATATATAGGCTGGGTGTGGTGGCTCACACCTGTAACTGAGGTGGGAGGCTTGCTTGAGCCAGGTATATATAGCTGTTTGTAATTATAGACAGTTATGGTTTGGCTGGTTCTTTCTTTTACAGGATTTTAAAATGATAAATAAAGAATTAACACCAACCAAATTTGTGGAGGTAATGGCAGAGGATAATCCTTTCATATCTGATGGAATTGACAGCAACTTTGAACCTGAGGTTTGTAAAGAGTCCTCACAAATGGTACAGATTTGATTTAGGCTGTTTGTTTTGCCAATGAAAATAATGTGAACCCAGATTCATAAAACTATATATTCTTAATTGCATTAGAAAGTAGAGGTTAATGTTAAAAAGAAGGATATTTCAGATGTCAGGAAATAATGGTCAATAAGAAATGAACACCCAACTCAATCACTGGTCTACCCCCAGGTGTGTCAGGGTGAATGAGACCTTCTGTGTTTTCTTGTATTTCAGTTGGTTTTCCTGGAATTCTTTGAAGCCCTCTTAAGTTTTGCACTCATCTGGGTTACTGACCAAAGGACCAAATTGGGTATAAATGTTCCAAAGGATGATTTGCCTGGAAACAAATTTTCAAATGTTTATACAGTAACAAATCAGGTAACAAATATCTTAGAATTTACAGAGCAAGAAATGGTTTTATTCTTGAATGGTTACGTGTTCATCAAAACTATCTTGGGCTTTTGTAACCTTTCAGGAAGTAATTTAAAACTTAAGAAATAATTTGTCATTTTACATTTTGAAAGGAAATGTACTGGTGTTTTTTCTTTTTTAAGATAGGGAAAATGTGTTTCCTGGCCATGGCCCACAAAGTAGAGTCTTGGCCACAGTAGTGGAGATACCATGATGAAGGCTGGGGTGCATACCGCCACGCTGGGTGGACCAACTAGACCAGATTAGATAACCCGAGGTATTTTATTATGAAATGTTTTACGTATCTAGCATTGTGAGGGTGGAATGCCTTTCCCAGAGCAAATTTTTCAAGGAACAGTTTCTCAATGCACACGAGATGCTAAACAAATCCCTGAGGACAGGGCTTGCTCACAAGGATGGACACTCCAGGCTTCACTGTGAGACCCTGGCAGAGCAGGTACGGTGTTGGCAATTTATAAAGGATCCAGCCACTGGGTCAAATTGAGACAAATCAACTTTCGGTGGGGGTTTCAGTTTGGGGGGCTCCAAGGATTTCTGGTTTTTGAGAGGTGCATTTGGAGCCACAAGGGAGAGTCTTAGGGGCCCAGTGAGCCCCACAGCTGGGGAACTCTTCAGAGCTGTGCATGTGAGCAGCCTTCTCACTGTTGTCCAAGGAGCATCTCTTACCATACATACCGTAGACAGGCCTTGGATTCCTTGTGGGGAAGCTGGAGACTTCCTGTTCAATCTCAGCACGTCATTGCCCACCACACCAGCCAGATATGCCTCCTATAGGTTGAAGAAATGACTGATGGCTTCTCCAAGTCACCTGGGAGCCTGGTTATGGGCCACAGACTGGGTCTGGGGCTTTGCTCTGAGGGAAAAGAATCATCCATGATTTCATGGATGGCGTCACCATGGGTTTCAACAACATGAGTGTGAATGTGCTGGTCCAGGGAACATCCTCAGAAACTAACTGTCCAGGTTTACTCTTGGTCTTTCATATGGCATTTTGGTGGCTTCTGTGTTCTTTTTGTAGCCTGTGATAGTAATTTGGTCAGTTCCTGTCATCTTTTGCTGGAAAATGGATGTTCATGTCATGCTCCAAGTGAATCACTGCTCCCTTGTGGCCATTTTTTTGGTGCAGTATTTAGAGTTCACAGAGATGCTCAGCTTAAAGCTTATTAAAGCCCCATCTTCTTGCTCACCTCACAGCAATTTCACATATTCCAGTAATCTGGGAAAGTAAGGGTGGAAGAATTTTTTCCAGAGAGGAAAGAGTGCTCCAGAGACATGCAGAAGGCTCCTCGAGTGGTCAGCTGCGTGTACTGACGTGTGCACGCTCATGGGGGAACCACTGCAGGCAAGAAAAGAACCACCACAAAGAAGTGGAATAATCCTAGGACTCACACAGGGCTGGGAATAGTTTACATTCCCGGCAGCCGGAATGGAGAATCCTTGCAATGAGTAACGGGCATCGGGCTGAATACTGGACAGCATACTGCTGCCACATGTAGGTCCCAGGTTAAAGGCTGTTCTGGCCTCCCCTGACAAAGCTTAAAAAGCAACACTCAAAAAGATCAAACTATTTCCAAGTAACTTAGAACAAAGCAAAAAACAAAAACAAAAAAACTTAAAGGAATGCTAAACATTTCCAGCACTCAACAATGTAAAATTCAGAAATAGAGCATCTAATGATAATACCAGGCATGTAAGGAAGCAGGAAGCAGCAAGTCTGATGTGTCATGAGAAGACACAGTCAGCAAAAGCACATCCAGAAATGACACACACGATAGGACAAGTATGTTCAAGGACGCAGAGGAAAGCACGAACATGCTAAGGAGAGCTGTTACTGATGAAAAACACTCGGTGGAATAAACAACAGATTAGACTCTACAAAAGAAAAGATTAATCTTGAAGACACAGCAATAGAAACTAAAGCGCACAGGGAAGAAAAGGCTAGGGAAAAAATAAAGAATCAGTATCCACAGGCTGTGACACCTTAAACAGCCCTAATATGTGTATAATTCACATCCCAGAAGAGAGGAAACAAAAAATTATTTGAAGAAAAATTTCCAAAGTTTACGAAAACTATAGATCCCCACAGATCTCAGAAGCTCAACAAATCCCAACAAAAGAAATACAAAGAAGACTGTATCAAGGAACATTATAACCAAAGTTGCTCTAAACCAGTGATAAGGATATCTTACAAGCAGCCAGAGGTAAAAGACATGTAATGTACAGAGCCACAGAGACGGGAATGACAACAGACTTCCTGTTCCAGTGGAGCAACATCTTGAAAGTACTCAAAGAAAAAAAAATCCTGTCTGCCTAGAATTTAATACCCAAAAAAAGGCCTTTCAGAAGTGAAGGTGAAGAGAGAGAATTCTGGAGGGATGGATGCCTGAAGCACCAGGAGCCTGGCTCCCGCCTAGGCAACAATCATACTGGCAGAATCTGTCTTGTGTAACTCTTTGGAACTTTGGAGTTTGTTGGAGGCTTGGAACTTCCAGGGGGAAACTTCAGAGGTCAATTGTGGTTAATTTTGGTCAACTTCAGCTCTTAGCCTAGCAGCAGCTACCCACCCCACGCCCTCAGCACTGTGCCCGGCAGCTGTCCCTGTCCCTGGAGCAGCCTGCAGGCAGTCTGTGGGAACCAGGACAGGCAGCAGGGACCTTGCTCTCCAAATATTTGGATCTGTGCTCTGATCGCTGATTTTCTGCTTCTGATCGCAGAGGTGCAGACACAGAGCAGGCAGCCATCATTGTACCTACTCCCTGTGTTTGCCAGCTCTTCTCCCCGACTGAAGTGACTTCCAGGGGATTTAAAGGGCCAGCATTTGCCCCCTGTTTAATTTAAAAAATTATTTTTTCTCTTTAGGAGCCAGATATTGAAGACTAGGACATTCAAAAGCAACTACACATATGGGGGAAATTAGGAAGTCACTGCATGCCCAGAGAAAGGTGAAGTCTTGTAAAAGACCTGAGAAGATCTTAAGTTTATACTTCATGCTGATCCTCAGCATAGAGACAGTCTACATTCACTTAATTAATTTAATTGTTATAAAGAAATCTGATTCCCAGAGTTACCATATCATTAGATTCAAACATTCAGTTTTCACCAAAAAGCGCAAGGCATATAAAGAAACAGGGAAGTGTGCTCCATTCAAAGGAAAAGGTAAACCAACAGAAACTGTCCCTGAGAAAGACCAGATTGCAGACCTATGGGACAAAGACTTTAAAACAACTGCTTTAACGATGCACAAAGTTCTAAAGAAAGGTGTAGAGAAAGTCAAGAAAATGATATATGAACAAAGTACAAATATCAACAAAGACATGGAATACCTATAAAGAAATAAAAAAATTGAGCTGGAAAGTATAATAACAAATGAAAAATTCACTTGTAGGATTCAAAGGCAGACTTGAGCAGGCTGAGGAATGAATCAGGAAACTTGAAGATAGGACAATTGAAATTATTGAGTCTGAGGAATAGAAAGAAAAAAGATTGAAGAATGAACAGAGCCTAAAAGACCCACCATCAAGTGGACTCACATATGGATCGGGGGAGTTCCAGGGAAATACAAATAAAAACCGCTTCACACCCATTTGGTTGACTACTCTCAAAAGGATGTGGAGAATTTGGAGCTCTTGTGCACTGTCGGTGGAAATGTAAAATGGCACAACCACTGTGGAAAATGGCAATTCACTTTTGGGGATATACCCAAAAGAATTGAAAGCTGGGTCTTGAAGGAGTATTTGCACACTTGTGTTCACAGCAGCATTACTCACAATATCTTCAATGTGGAAGCAACACAAATGTCCATGGACAGATGAATGGATATGCGAAAATGTGGTTTATTCATATAATGGAATATTATTCAGCCTTAAAAAAGAAGGAATTCTGACATACCCTCCAAGATAGATGAATCTAAGACATTATGCTAAGTGAAATAAGCCAGTCACAAAAGGGCAAATATAAGATTCTACTTACATGAGGTATACCTAGTGTCAACCTCATAGAGACAGAAAATGTGGAATGGTAGTTGCCAGGGGCTGAGGGGAAGTGGAAATGGGGAGTTATTGTTTGATAGGTAGCGTTTTCAGTTCTGCAAGATGAAAAGAGTTCTGGAGATGGATGGTGGTGATGGCTCCACAACAATATGAATGTGCTTAGTGCCACTCAACTGTGCACTTAAAAATGGTTAAGATGATAATTTTTGTTATGTATATTTTACATAATTAAGGAATTAAAAAAGTGAAGGGAAACAAAGACTTTTCAGACATACAAATGCTGAAAGAATTCATTACCCAGAAGACCAGTGACTAAAGAAATGTTAATGTAAGTCCTTTAGGCAAAAAGAAAATGTTATTAGATAGAAATCTAGATCTACACAAAGGCATAAAGACAACTGGAAATAGTAACTTTGTGGATAAATACAATTTTTTCTGTTTTGAAATCTCTTGGGACTTGACTATTTAAAGCAATGATAGTAACAGTGTTTGTGAGGTTTATAACATATGAAGTATGACCCTGATAGTGCAAAGACTAAGAGAGGAGAAATGGGAGCTTAGCGTTTTAAGCTTCTTATGCTAGATGGGATGTGGAATAATATCACCTGGAGGTAGACGGTGCTGAGTTAAAGAAGTATACTATAAATGCCGGAGTAGTGGTGCACGTACCTATAGTCCCAGCTACTTGGGAGGCCGAGGTGGGAGGATCACTTGAACCCTGGAGTTCGAGGCTGCAGCGAGCTATGATTGCACCATTGCGCTCCAGCTTGGGTAACAGAGTGAGAGTCGTCTCTTAAAAAAAAAAATGTATACTATAAATCATTAAAATACTAATAAGGAATGATTAAAATCAAAGAGTTATGGTTAAAAAGTCACTAAGGTGATAAAGTAGAAATATAAAAAATACTAAATTAATCCAAAAGAAGGCAGGAGAAGGAAAAGGAAACAAATAGCAAGCAAATAGCAACACAAAGATAATTGCTTTAAATCTAATGACCTACGCAACCCAAAATAAAAGGCATAGATTGTCAGATTGATTAAAAAAGTCAAAACCTACAAACTGTCTACAATAAACCCATTTCAAGTATAAAGACACAAAGTTGGTAAAAGTATGGAAAAACACTATTCAGTGAAAGCTTTAGGTGGCTACATCAATATCAGGCAAATTAGATTTCAGAGTAAAGGGCATTACCAGGGACAGAGTGTCACTTCATAGTGACAAAGGGGTCAGGGAAGTAAAAGGACATAATAATCCTAAATAGGTATGTATATTATAGCAGAGCTTCAAAGTGTATGTGAAAACTGACAGAATAGAAAGAGAAAATAGACCAATCTATGATGACAGAGATTCAGCCCTGCTCTTAATAATCAGTAGCATATAGAAGCTTTGAATAACACCATTAACCAACCTGATCTAAATGACAACAGCAGCAGAACCCATGTTCTTTTCCAGTGTACATGAAACATTTACCAAGACACATTATATCCTGGGTCATAAAACAAATCCAATAGTCAAAGTCTGCAGACAGCCCACCAAGATAAGCAGATCGTATCATATGTGTACAATGGAGTATGACTCCACAAGACAGTAACTCATGCTACATGCAGCAACACGGATGAACCTCAAAATAATTATGAAAGAATCCAGGCAGAAAGGGTACATAATGTACTGTGTGATTCCATTTATATAAAATTCTAGAAAATGCAAAGTAATCTGTAGTGATGGGAAGCAAATCGGTGTTTGCCTGACAATAGGGGAAGAGGATGGATTTCCAGGGGCACAAGAAACTTGGGGATGGTGGACAGGTTCACTGTTGTGACCAAGGTGATGGTCTCACAGGTGTAGACGTGTCAGAACTCATCAAATAGTATACTATATGTGTAGTTTATTGTAAATCAGTTGTACATTAAAATCGTGTGTATATATGCATACACACACACGCGTGAGTGTGTGCATATATATCCCCATGGAAACCAGAAATCCTCTGATGTGTTTGTCTCTGCTTAGGGCACCCAGAACCGGAGTCCAAGTGCGATTACAAGCCACGAATCTGATCGCTGTGTCAGTGCCAAGTCATCTTCCAGCAAGTTAGGACTCTTGCCTGATACTAACAAAATAAAGAGATCAGAGGTTTGTATTTACAGCTAACCATGTGACCGTTGTAATGCCACCCATTACTGAGTGCCGACTATGTGAAAGGCACTCCTCTATGTGCTAGGGACCTGGCAGGGAACCAAAGGCCCATTCCCTTACGGACTTTATGTTCCAGTGAGAAGGGGAGAGGACAGCAAGTGAACGATAGTAGCAACTAACATTATGGGGTGTTTACCAGGTGCCAGGCACCATCTCTAGGAGGGGAGTGAGACGCAGAAAGGTTAAGAAACTTGCTGATGGTCACAGAACCAGTAAGTAGTGGAGCTGGGGGTTTGTACCCAGGCAGTTTGACTCCAGAGTTTGCACCTGTTACCACAAGCTGTACTTCACACTTACGAGGTCTATGTGCTGGAGGGGCGTCTGGCCGAGGTGAGGCCCTGGCTTTTACTGTGTGTGAGGTGGGACGGGAGCTCTCCGAGCAGAGGTGTCAGTAGGCTCTCTGTGGCGTCGCTGTTGACAAACCAGTGAGGAAGCTCTTGGCATCATCCTGGTTGGAGGTGATAGTGTCTTGGATGAAGGTAGGCTCTGATCCAGGGTGTTCTAAAGGGTGTGGGGTTTGAGAAGGAAAGAGAAGGCAAAGATGATTCTAAGGTTTTTGGCCTGAGCAATTAGAACAGAGTTGCCATTTATTATGATGGGAAGACTGGGGCAGGGGGATGAGTTTTGGGGGCAAAACGAAGGGGTTGATCTTGGACATGTGAAGCTTAAGGTGTCTGATTAGAGCAGTGACAGTGAGCAGTGTGTGGCTGGGGATAAGACTGGAGTTCAAGGGCAAACTCCAGCTGGAGGTAGGAGTGTGGGAGTTACGGCACAAGTGTGCTAGTGAGAGCACTAATACGTGAATTTAAGCACTGTTAATTCTACACAATAAATGCTTTCTCAACAGACCCAGGGGATATTTTTTGGGTTTTTGGGGAGAGCCTTTTGGTACATGCAATAACTCTGTTATTAATTTCTTTAATAGTACAAATATTAGTATTTTATGCAGGTGACAAATAGTTAAATGAGCTCAAAGAGAATGTCCTCATTAATGATTTTCTAATTATTTACAATGTAAAAATTTAAACTAGTTTTAGTCCATAATGATGAAGAAGTAATATTTTGCTTTATGATTTTTTTTTTAATATGTAAAACCCAAGATCAGGAAGTCTCCAAGTGATGAGAAAGTTTCCAGAATCAGTTTTAAATCTGCAGCGAAAGGGCTAACCTTTCTATTTCAAAGCAGTGAGTATTTGAGCTGTAGAACTTTAATATTTATAAACTGTTGCTTATAAATTATATAAAATCTATAAAAACTTACAATCATCTTTTATATAATGAGGCTCCCACAGCTGCTTCTAATCACTTTCAAAGCGGGATGGTACAGCACCGAGTCTGTCCCAGGACAGCTGGACCTGCCCCCGGCCCTGCACGCCCCTCCCTCAGAGTCGGATGACATTGATTATACGTTTTCTTTACAGTCACCTTTTCTCTCTCAAGAGTCTCATTCTGTTTGGTTCTTAAAGGTGCTCAAATTAAAAACAACAAAGAAACCCTTGTTCAAGCCCTCATATTCCTTATGTTATCCTTCTTCCTTTTTCCCAGGAGAGTCTCTCTCGAGCTCTCTGCCTGCTGGCCGCATGTCCTCCCTCCCGGGTGATGCCTCACTGTGCGCTTGGGCTTCCGCCCTCACCCTGCTTATTGTCCCCACGTGCATAATGCAGTGGCAGTTTCCCATCACCTTGCTGGCCCTTCCAGCTGCATGTGGCTTCGCTTCTGTGCCACAACAGGCTCCTGGTGTTCCTCCTTTTCTCGCCGTGCCTCTCTAAGGTAGGCTGTGTCCTGGGCCCTCGTCCTGCCTCGCCCCTGTGTCCACTCTTTGGTGACTGTCATTTCCCATGACCTCCTACCTCTCTAATGGTTCATCCCCACCAGCGTGCACGTGCACATGCACCAACACCCGCACACACACACCCCCATGCTCTAGTGTGTCCAATAAGGAAAAACTGTCTTTCATTTCACATGCCCCCCTAGAGTCCACTTTCTTTCTCTATTCCCTTTGTTGACTGGTGTCTGGGAAAGCCACACACGCACGTCTTCTCCAGCCGCGCTCCTGTTTCTCCCTCGGCTTGCTCCAGCTGGCCCTCATCCTCACTGCGCCACTGACTGTCCTTCCTCATCAGCAGTGACCTCCTTGACGTCACCCCCAGTACTTCTGCCCTCACGTGAACTGATCTCTCAGTAGGAATGAAAACTCTCAGCTTCTCGAAATACTCTTCTCACTTGGCTCCTGCGACCCCTCACTGTCCTGGTTTCTTCTCCCTCTGGTATGAATCAGCAGGGCTGTGCCATTTTCCTCCGTGTTCAGTGTTCTAGCAGAGAACCACATTTCCTGAGCACTTTCCCAAAGTACCATAATCAAGACATACAGTTTCTATAACAGAGAACTAAAAATGGAACCCCAATTAATGTACTTTACTGTTGATATTATTGGCTGGTATCCCGAGTTCTAGCTACACCTTGATTTTCCCTGGATCTCGCTGGTCACCCCTTTACCCCTGGCTGAATGCCACCGTGTGCATCAGCCGCTGCGCCTGTAGCTGGATCCCTTGGCCCATGTGGCATCTTCTCTCAAAGTCCCACTTCATCTGATTACTACATGCCATGGCTGTGACTTACCGTCCTCCGGCTAGCAGGTGTCTCATTGAGAGTTCACTGATGAACATAGGAAGTAATCTTTTCTTCATATTCGGTCTTGCTCTGACCTTAATTAGAGTCCTGGATGGTATATATTTCAATTCTCTGAATTTTAAAATCTGCCAAGTGACTAGAAAATCAGAATTGCTTGAAAGGAGGGAAAAAAAATGATGGTAGTTTGAAAGAGTTAGAGATTACTTAGCCTAGACAAGAAGAAGATAAAGAGTGCTAATCACTGGGAAATTATTTTTGTGAGAATAACCATATGTCTAGCTCTCTAGGAGAGAGGATCCACTCAGCACATAGCTGTCCTTGTCTTAAAAGCATTTCAGACTTTGAATAAATAAAAGACAATAAAAGGATAAATAAAAGGAGGTTCAGGTGGAAAGGGATGGGGAAGTAGCTGCAAAAGGTCTCCAAGTATAGGGCTTCCTCTCACTCACCCATACTCTAAAAATTCAAGAGAACCACTTTTGTGTTCAAATCCAAAACAAAATTATAACATTATAAGAAAAAAGAATAAGAAGCAGAATAATGGATGGCGAAAGCATAAAAACAGAAAGGCCCATAAAACAGATGAAAACTGTCACCTAATAAGTATCCCTTATCTGAAATGTTTCGGATTTCAAATTTTTTTGGACTTTGAAATATTTGTATTATATTTTGTCCCAGAGATCTGAATAGTTTAGTTGTAGCCCTGTGAAGGGCAGCACAAAAAATCTCTCCTACAATTCTTGTCATTTCTCTGTCTACCCTGCCTGTAGTGGTCCCATTCACCTCAGTGAAGGTGCAGGGAGCTGTCTTTTAGGTTTCCTGATTGCTCCTTGTATATTTAACACATCTAAGGACATCATAAAATGATCAACAAAGCTAATTTGGAAGGCCTTAATTTCAAAATGAATAATATGAAAAATGACATTTATTTTGGCAAAAGAACATATTAAGTGATTCTTAAACCACAAAGTAAACATAAAATTTATTATCTTGTAGCTCAAAGTGCGGTATATGATGTAAACTTGGGGCCTGGAATAAATGTGGAAGCAGTTTCAAAATCTGAAGTCAAAGATCATAGCAGATTACAACACACCGATAAAGACAACGACGACTCTTCTATTAAAGAAGGACCAGGTATGTTGCTTTTAAAATATCATCCAGCCACTTGGGAATTAAAAGCAAAAACAAAAAAAGCAACAACAAAAAGCCCCACCAAACTCGAAGTCCTCTATTCTTCTAAATAATACTTAGAGAAAATCAAATTGCATTTCTAAGAATAATTAGAAGGTTGAAATAGCTTAAACATTACCTATAAGACATGGCTCAAACTATAACCAGAGAAAATTTATAGTATTGTTTTCATTATTAAACAAGAAAAAATAACCTAAACATTTAGACCCAAAAGGTAGAAAGGAGGAATAACAAAATACAAGGAAAGCAGAAGGAAGGCATTAACAAAATCAGCTCACTGGGTCTTCCATCAAAGGTCAGAAGTAGCGGCTCACACCTATAATCTTAGCACCTTGGGATGCTCAAGCAAGAGGATTGCTTGAGGCCAGGAGTTTGAAACAAGCCCGGGCAACAAGCAAGACCCTGTCTCTACAAAAAAATAATAGAAAAATCAGCTAGGCATGGTGATGTGTGCCTATAGTTCCAGCTACTCAGGAGGCTGAGGCAGAAAGATCACTTGAGCTGAAGAGTTTGAGGTTGCAGTGAGCTATGATGACCTCTGCACTCTAGCCTGGGAAACAGAGCCAGTCCCTGTCTCAAAAAAACAAAAAGTATCTATCAGAAAACAAGAATTGTAAGACTGTCACTCCAAAAGCTGGTTCATTAAGAAAAATAGACATCCTTGATCTGTCTCTCTCCCCCGCCCCGCCTCTCCCTCCTCCTAATAAAAAAGAAAGAAAGAAAGAAAGAAAAAGATATCCTTAACAATAGATATAATCTGAATAAAAGTGGTAAAATATATATGCAAAGTAGGAAGGAAAAGTCGATAACCTCAGGTAAGGTTTTAAAAATTATAGCAAGAGAATGCTATGGACAACTCTAAGCTAATAAATTTGGAATTTTGAAGTGATTTTCTAGGAAGATACTTAATAACAAAAGCAGACTCAAGGAAATATAGAAAACCTGAATAATCATGGAGAAAAAATGGTCAAAATTTACCCCCCAAATTTAATTTTTATGAGCAAATATTTTCAAAATTTTAAGAAAGCGGTAATATAAGAATTATAAAAAGCCATTCAGTTCATTTAACAAAATCAGCATAACCAAGATATGAAAACTTAAGATAAAAAAACAAAAATAATAGGCCACTGTTCTAAACTATTATAGGAAAGAGAGGGTGACGTGGAAACCACCTAGAGTGGGGATGCTGGGAAGATGGGAATGGCATTTATATAGTTTTTTTCATCTCTCTAGATCCCCACATGAAGACAGCACAATTAGAACAGCAAAACCAAGAAACCATAAGCTGCATACTGTTGTATATACAACCATATTTTGTGACAAGGTATTACCATGAAAGCCAACATATGAGTAGATAGGGACAAATCACTAACTACAAAACCTGCATGGCATGAGAATGTAAAAAGAACGCAAGAGAAAACAACAGCTATAAAAGAGAGAAGCAATTAGGGTATCTGCTGGGCAAATACAGCAGGCTGAGCTGAGAAGAGCCTCTGACACAGGGAGGGGTGGAACACAAGGCAGAGTGAGGTCTAAAGCGGTGAGGCAGCTGGGCCCTGGGAACTCTTGCAACTCACAAACCAAAGCTCCTTTCAGGAAAAGCCCGATCCTGAGGAGAAAGTGCGAGGAGAATTCACACTGCGCAGGCTGGGGCGGTGGAGCAAAGGCGGTTCAGGTGGAAAGGGATGTAGCTGCAAAAGGTCTCCAAGTATAGGGCTTCCTCTCACTCACCCATACTCTAAAAATTCAAGAGAACCACTTTTGTGTTCAAATCCAAAACAAAATTATAACATTATAAGAAAAAAGAATAAGAAGCAGAATAATGGATGGTGAAAGCATAAAAACAAGAAAGGCCCATAAAACAGATGAAAACTGTCACCTAATACAGTATCCCTTATCTGAAATGTTTTGGATTTCAGATTTTTTTGGACTTTGAAATATTTGTATTATACATACTGGTTGAGCATCTCTAATCCAAAAAATGTGAAATCTGAAATGATCTAATGAGCATTTCCTTTGAGCATCATGTCAGCACGTAAAATTTCAGATTTTGGAGCATTTCAGGTTTCAAATTTTCAGATTAGGATGTTCAACATGTGTTGCAAAATGAGCTAAAAAGACATGAAGTGATAAAAAGGATTCAAGAGGAAATAACAGATATACAAGATTGCTAACACAATAGGAGTCCCTTTAAAAGAACACTAAAGCAGTGAAACAGAACAAACACTAAGATCTATACTTTAACAACATTTTCCTAAGATAAAAAGACTTAGAAAAGATTTCAAAGGACATCTGTAAACTGAAAACTGACTCAGAACTACCAATACCGAGACAAATTCTAATTAAAACCTCCAGGGAGGGAGGGAGGGAGAGGAAATGAGTAAACCTTAGGGCGTCCAGGCAAAAAGACCAAGTCGTTCATAAAGGAAATAAAATGAGGTTGTCATCAGACACTTTTTTTCTTTAACAACAATGCTTTAAGCCAAAAAACAGCAAAGTTTATTTAAGTTCTTCAAAGAGAGAGAGTATGAGCTAAAGTTTTTATATTTAGCCTTCAGATAGGAAGGCTATAGATGAACTATTAAGGCCATTCATAGAACCCAAGGACTATTGGTCTTTCAGAAAACACAACCAAGTGACCATAATAAACTTGGTTATGGGGATTGTGGCGAGCATTCAATACATTCCATCTTACCTCATGAAAGAGGTCTTCCCTGACCATCCCATTACAGTAGCACTCTACCCTGGCATCTGCTCCCTTGCCCTGCCTTAGTTTTGTTCTTTGCAGTGTCACTACCTGAAACCTTTGGACCTCCCCCATTCCTGGGATGGAAGTGTCCAGAAAGCAGAGACTTGGTTCTAATCACTGCTATTTAATATATCCCTGGAGCCTAAGCAATGCTAAGCATTATTCTAGGGACTCAATAAATATTTGAGTGAAAGGATTAATGAATGAATGCTCTCATTATCTACCTAGAAAAATGTAAGAGCATTAACTGAAAAGCCATTAGAAATAAGAGTTAAATGAGATGGCTCGTTAACAAAATAGTATTAATTTAAAAAACCTAATATACTAGCTTTCCCATATACTTATAGTCAGAAAATATGGAGAAAGTAGAGAAAATATTAAGAGGAAGGAAGCTCCAAGTTGGTGATAACAAGGTATATAGGAATAAAAAGGAAAAGAATTTGTGGGATTTACAAAGTAATAAAACAAGCAACCAAGTAACAAAACAAGTAACAAAAACAAAAACAGACAAATAGGATTATATCAAACAATATAAAGCTGCACAGCAAAGGAGAAAATTGAGTGAAGAGGCAGCGAGGCCAGTGGCTCACACCTGTAAGCCCAGCACTCTGGGAGCCGGAGGCAGGAGGATTACCTGAGCCCAGGAGTTTGAGGTTGCTGTGAGCTATGATGACAGCATTGCACTCTAGCCCTGGGGGATGGAGTGAGACTCTGTCTCCAAAATAAAAAAAAAGGCAAAGAGGCAACTTACAGATTGGGAGAAAATACTTGCAAGCCATATATCTAATAAGGGGTTAATATCTAAAATAAATACAGAATCCAAGCAACTCCATAGTAAGAAAACAACCCAATTAAAAAACAGGCAAAGGACCTGAATAGACATTTCTCAAAATATGACATATAACTGGCCAACAGGCATATGAAAAAATGCTCGGTATCACTAATTGTTAGGGAAATGCACATTAAAACCACAGTGAGATATCACCTCACACCTGTCAGATGGCTACTATCAAAAAGACGAAAGACAGCAAGTGTTGGTGAGCACATGGAGAAGAGGGGCCCTTGCACACTGCTGTGGGAATGTAAATTAGCACAGCCATTATGGAAACTAAAAATAGAATTACCCTGGACCCAGCCATCCCACTTCTGGGTATATACATAAAGGATCTAAAACCAGTATGCCTGACAGGCAGCTGCATTCCCATGTAAACATGCACTAGTCACACTAGTGCAGCACTAGTCACAACAGCCAAGATACGGAATCAATCTGACTATCCATCAGCAGATGAACGGATAAAGAAAGTGTGGTGCACAGACACGGTAATACTGTTCAGTCTTAGAAGGAAATTTTCTGTCATTTGTGACAGCATGGATGAACCTGGCAGACATTATGCTAAGTGAAACAGACCTGGCACAGAAAGGCTAATACCACACAATCTCACTTATATGTGGAACCTAAAACAACCAAACGCACAGAAGCAGAGAACAGAATGGTGTTAACCAGAGGCTGGGGGGTGGGCGAATGGGAGGATGTTGGTCAAAGGGTATAAAATCCCAGATGGGGGAATAGGTTTTTTGAGATCTATTACATAACATAGCAGCTGCAGTTAATAATAATGGACAACAGAAATCAGAATTAGAAAATCTCGGATGAGATAATAGAACTCAGGAAAGAATTAGAAATAAAAGAAAAAAAATTCAAAAATAAGGACCAAACTAGAAGGAAAAAAGAGTGAATAAATAGAAAGAGAGGCTGCCTTAAGAGAAACAGAAAGTAAAGGTCGGGCATGGTGGCTCACGCCTGTAATCCTAGTACTCTGGGAGGCCGAGGTGGGA
>VBSM01002153.1:23690834-23704438 GCA_008086735.1 Cheirogaleus medius
AAAAAAAAAAAAAAAAAAAGAGAAACAGAAAGTAAAGAGGAGAATTCGAAAGTCAAAAAGATGTGAAGTGATAAAAAGGATTCAAGAGAAAGTAACATACAATAGAGGCAAAGAAGTCCTAACACAACAGCAGTCCATTAAACAATAAATTGTTGGAACAGAACAAACACTAAAATCTATACTTCTAAATTGCTAAGAGTAAAAATTTCAAATGTTCTCACCACAAAAAAAGGTAAGTATTTGAGATGATGGGTATGTTAATTAGCTTGGGGATTTAATCATTCCACCTGTATAAACATCACATTGTACCTCATAAGTGTGCAATTGTAATTTATCAATTTACAATAAAATTAAAAAAACTGCTCAATTTTACAGACCTTAGAAAAGTCTGGAATAAATAGAAACACCACTTACCAATGGAAAGACTCAGTATTGTTGCCGTGTAGATTCTCCCCAAGGTAATTTATAAATTGAATTCCAATTCCAACCAATTCCAATCCAACAGTTCTGGGAATTTGACAAAAAGATCCTAATGCTGATCTGAAAAAATCAACAGGCAGAAACAGATATAAAAATATTAAAAAGAGGCCGGGTGCGGTGGCTCACGCCTGTAATCCTAGTACTCTGGAAGACTGAGGCGGGCGGATAGCTCAAGGTCAGGAGTTCGAGACCAGCCTGAGCAAGAGCGAGAGCCCGTCTCTACTAAAAATTGAAAGAAATTAATTGGCCAACTAAAAATATATAGAAAAAATTAGCTGGGCATGGTGGGGCATGGTGGCGCATGCCTGTAGTCCCAGCTCCTCAGGAGGCTGAGGCAGAAGGATTGCTTGAGCCCAGGAGTTTGAGGTTGCTGTGAGCTAGGTTGATGCCACAGCACTCTAGCCCGGGCAACAGAGTGAGACTTTGTCTCAAAAAAAATAAAATAAAAAAATAATAATAATAATATTAAAAAGAAAATTGGGAGCATACTTTTAGTCCTCAATATTAAAACATATGGAAAATGTAAACCTAGCACAAGTAGATCTGTGTTCTGGCAAAATAATAGGCAGATCATTGTAAACACAAACATAAGCATTTAGTATATAATAAAAAGCTTATTTTTAGTAAGGAAAAGACAGATTACTTAATAAATGGAGCTGGGATTATTGACTAAGTTTAGGAAAAAATTTCAGATGGATGAAAGTTAAATATAAATATAAAAGCATATGCAAGTGAACATTTACATATTTAGTATCGAAAAGGGCCTTTTTAGGCATAAAAACTAAGGCAAAAACTACAAAGAAAAATACCAATGGAACTGACTACTTGAAAATCAAAATCCTCTTTTGGTAAAAGAAGCCAAAAACAAAGGGAAAAGTCAAACTGTGAAAAAAAGTTAAGAAAAAGTAATATCCTTAAAATATTAAAAATTAAAAAAAAATGAATAAACAGAAGAGGAAAAGTCACTTTTTTTCCACTAAACATAAATGATCTACAAACATATGAAAAGATGCTTAACTTCACTAATAATCAGGGAAATGCAAATTATTATAAGAGACTGTCTAAAGCAAGTAGTGCTTACGACAGTGTGAGAAAGAAAACTATTCATATGCTACTGGAGTTCATTCACTACAGGTAAGATTTTTAAAGTGATTCAGCTTTTCAGAAAGGCAATCTGGATATGCATCAAAATTTAAAATGTGAATATTCTGTTTCAACAAGCAATTTTACATTCAGGGCTTTATCCCAAGAAAACTTTGGAAAAGTAGCCAAAGACAGATGTATAAGGATGTTCACTACAACATTGTTTATGGCACTTAAAAAAAATCCTTAAATAGATTATGACACAACTCTTATGGTTTCTATCTATACAGAATAATAATTCATAGCTATTAAAAATCTTCTTATAGAATATATTGCAGACTGAGAAACAGGATATATGATCCTATTTTTGTTACCTATATCATCTGATAGGCCACTGGCTTGTAGGATGTACACTAGAATATCAGTAGCATTGTGATTACACAAGAGATGGTAGATATTGTTGTTTTTACTGCAGCACTGAGAACAGGGCCTTGTACATATAGGTGCCAAATAAATATTGTTTGAACAAACTGAATGTTTATACAGTGAGTAATCTTAACTTCTCTAGTTTAAAATTTTACTCAATAAATTTTATCTTTTGTAAAAGATTTTAATGTCCTGCAAATCTGTAATAGTTCATTCCATCCCTCCCCCGCCTAGTGTTATGACCTTAGTCCTTTTGAAAGACTTTTTCCTATGGCCATGTGCTGCAGGCACATGGATTCATCTTTGAGTCGCCATTTATGGGAACTGTAATCTCCTTAGGACTTTGTCTCTGAGAAAGCCAGGTAGAAACAGAGAAATTGGTTATCAATAAGGGGAAACCTTTCAAAAGGGAAACCTAATCAATACTTAAACTAATAGAGAGGTGAGGTCAGTTTCTGTTGCTTGCAACCAAATACACTGATATACTCCATGCCTGCTGCTCTTCCAGTGTCTCCTCTCTCCACTAATGGTACCACTACTTATTGGCTGTGTGACATCAGGCAAGACACTTAATTATTCTGTGCTTCAATTTCCTCATTTGTAAATGGAGGATAAAAAAAGAATCAACCTAAAAACATAATAGACTTTTCCCATAAGGGGGTAGTAGATGAACTGTCTGAGTAAAAGTGCATGATTTGCTGAGCACAGTGGTACCCACCTGTAGTTGTGCCTACTTGGGAGGCTGAGGCAGGACGATCCCTTGAGCCTGGGAGTTCAAATCCAGCCTGGGCAACATAGCAAGACCCTGTCTCCAAAAAAAAAAAATAATAATAAAAAAATGAAAATACAAGTACATAATTTGAGTTGCTAAAGGTTGATTTAACATTAAAAATCTTTTTAGAATATTTGTTTAAAAAATTTTAGGTGACATTGCTACTTCCCCCCTTATTGATAGCTTGAGGTAGAGTTTACATTCTATAAAATTCACCCATTATAAGTATACAGCAACCATGATGACACAGTTTCTGAACATCATCTTAAAAGTTCTCTTGTGCCCTTTGTAGTTCATCCCCACTCTCACCCCTTGCAGGCAACCAGTGACCTGTGTTCTCTCTCTCCATGGATTTGCCTTTTCTGGACGTTTCATATAAATGCAATCATATGTCTCATGCATCTGGCTTCTTTCACTTCTGGTTATCTTGAGGTTCACTCATGCCATGGCACTATGAGTGCTGCCCTTTGTCCCTCTGTGTTGCTGATGATACTCCATTGTATGGACATGCCACATTCTGTGCATTCATCAGTTGTGGAAGCTGGTTTTTTTCCACTTTTTGGTTACTCTGAATAATGCTGTTAACATTGGTGGCAAGTCTTTGTGCACAGGTCTTCATCTCTCCTGGGTAGATGTCTGGCAGTGGAGTTGCTGTACCACATGCTAGGTGTACACTGAACTTTTTAAAGGAAAGCGCCAAAGTGTTTTCGTAATTGGCTATACCCTCTTACATGCCCATCAGTAATATGAAAGATGTAGTTTCTCCATGTTCTCTCCAACAATTAGTGCATGTTTAAAAAAAAATTTTATTGGGTTGTCTCATTGAGTTATAAGTTCTTTACATATCCTAGAGACAAGACATCCTTTATCAGACATAGGTTTTGCTGATCTTTTCTCCCAGAGTGTGACTTAAGTTTTTTTATTTTATAAGTCAGGTGATAATCTGTTGTGGCAGACATGGCTGTGGGAAACCACTAGCATGTGACTGAGTGGCTGCTAATGTTTGTGGAGCTCAGCGCTTACAGGCACCAACACATCTAACCTCCACACAACCTCTGTGAAGTAGGTATTGTTACTGTTCCCCTTTGCAGGTGAGGAAACTAGCACAGAGAGATGTTAAACTTGCCAAGGTTACACAGCTAGGAAGTGGCAAAGCTGTGCCTCAAGTCTAACTGTTATAGTTTGGCTCAAGTCTGTGCTTACAACGACTATACTGTGGTGCCTCGTGGCAGAGGCTGTGCAAGACTCCTGACAGCCCAGGGCCACCAGTCCAAGTGGGTTGGGTTTTATGACTCCCCACCTCACACCTCCACGTACAACACCCACCCAAGCCTTAGGCCTGCCACAGGCTATCATGATGTTCTGGAATCTGAGAGTTCATGTGGGACACACATGAAGGTTTCCTTTAGCCTCTGTAAAATCTGGCATTGGCATCAAGGTCCTGGAATGGGAGGTGAGATGGGAGGGGTGAATTGTTCACAAAATCCTGCCTTTCCATAGTATCCACCCCAATGCTTCTCTACCCCCACCCCCATCATATGGCAGCATAGCCCAAGCCTAAAGACAGTGTCTTCTTACCTTCTTATTCAATTCAGAGTTTAAATCTCTTATTATTTCTAAAATACAAACTGCCTTTAAAGACATGTAAGCAAAGCTGGGTGTGGTGGTTCATGCCTGTAATCCTAGCACTCTGGGAGGCCGAGGCGGGAGGATCGCTCAGGGTCAGGAGTTCAAAACCAGCCTGAGCAAGAGTGCGACCCTGTCTCTACTAAAAATAGAAAGAAATTAATTGGCCAACTAAAATATATAGAAAAAGTTAGCCAGGCATGGTGGCACATGCCTGTAGTCCCAGCTACTTGGGAGGCTGAGACAGAAGGATTACTTGAGTCCAGGAGTTTGAGGTTGCTGTGAGCTAGGCTGACGCCATGGCACTGTAGCCCAGGCAACAAAGTGAGACTCTGTCTCAAACAACAACAAAAAAAGACAGTGTAAGCAAGAGCCAAGAGGGGTTTTTTCTCCTCTGAAACATGGAAAATTAAAATTTCAGAAAACCAAAATACTTAAGCTATTTAGGAAAAAAAAGGTACCAAAAAGGTACTAGGAGACTCACAGGGAATGTCGACATTCCTAGCCACAGTCTACAGAGCACCTGTCTTGTTGCAGGTCATCACTGAAGCCGTTTCCTAACCCTCCCGACCCTGGGAAGCCTGCACCACCTGACCTCGCAGAGGAGCAGGACACTTGGCTCCCCACAGGAAGGGGCAGAACTAGAATATGCACACAGACTCCAAATTTATTGCAGGATTGTGTTAATGCTCATCTTGATTAAATTTTATTCCAGAGAAATCTGAAAAACCCAAGGATGAGCAAAAGGAAAAACTCAATACGTGGGTCAATAACATGTACGTCTTTTTTGTGAACACGCTCTTTAACTCCCATAAGCGTGAAGAGACTCTGAAGGAGAAAATAAAGGAAAACAGGCTACGTAATGCAGCAATGGCTCAGCAGAAGAAAATTGAAAACGATGAGCTGGAAGCAAGGTACCTTTATAAAATCCCTCTGCTGCTCTGCCTCTCCTTCAAGGGCTGTCATCTTTCTTTCCTGTCTTCTGTAGCTACCCGAAGCTTCAGGACAAAATGCTTTTGTAGGGGCCCACGGAAAACTTCCCCTTTGGCCTCTGAAGGTTCACTGAAAAATCGACTTACAAAAGGCAAACTAATGACAGACAAGGCAGACAAATGTATTAACATGTACGTGAGGAGAACCTGAGTGGTGATCCAACCCCCAGTGGGGTACACAGCTGACAAACCACCTGGAGGTTACAGAAAGAATGGGGCAGATAAACCAGGTTGTAGTGGCATGACCAGTTATGGGAGAGAGAGAGGAGGCCTGGCTAGAAAATGCGTCTTGTTATATAGATGAAACCTCGTAGGCAGCAGGCCTCAGAGAACAGGGGTCAGTGTTGCTCTCCAGTTTCTAAGGTGTCAGACCCTCGTCCTCCCTGGATCTGGACAAGGCCTCGCTTGTGCAGATCCTCTGCAGATGCCGATTTCCCCCACACAGACAGCTTCACAGGGCTACTCCTGTTTGCTTTCTTGACAGCCATCTCAAAATATGTCAAATAAATATATTTTGGGGTCAAATATTTTGATTTCTTTCACTTTCATTCAAAGTATATAACTTCCTAAGGGTGTCTCTGACAAATAAAAAATACGTATTTGGTCTCTGTTCCTGGTTCCTGGCAGAGCTTTGAGAGCCTTTGTAACTTCCCGAGTGACAGGGGTGACAGGAGTGTCTTTTGTTCTAAGAATTGGTCTTAGTTCCTGGTGCCTGACACAAGAGCTTCTAAGGCCCCTGGGATCCCAGGAGTGGTGAGACTGTCCTTTAGCATGTGAACCAGATGACTGGTGGCCAGGCAGGGGCCCTAGAAAGCTTCTGACTGGGGCTGGTGGCCAGAGGAACCAACCATGTGATTGGAGTGTTAGAACTTTCACATCCACCCCCTCAGCACCCGGGGAGGGGAGAGGGGCTGGAGATTGAGCTCAGTCACTACTGGCCAATGATCTAATCAATCACGCCACATAATGGAGCTTCCATAAAACCCTAACAATGGGGTCTGGAGAGTTTCCGGTTGGTGAACACATTTACATATGGGAGGGTGGGGGCCCCCAAACTCCACAGGGACAGAAGCTCCTGGGCTTGGGACCCTTCCAAACCTTGCCCTGTGTACTTCATCATCTGGCTGCTCATTTTTATCCTTTATAATAAATTGGTAAATGGAAGTAAAGTGTTTCCTTGAGTTCTGTGAGCCATTCTAGCAACTTATTGAACCTGAGGAGGGGTTCATGGGCACCTCCAATTTACAGCTGGTTGGTCAGAGCACAGGACTTGGGATTGGTGTCTGAAATGGGGGTTGTCTTATGGGACTGAGCCCTTAACTTGTGAGGTCTATGCAAACTCCAGGTAGAAAGTGTCAGAATTCAATTGAATTTTAGGACACCCAGCTGGTGTTAGAGTTGGTTGGTGTGGGGGAAAACCCCTCACATTCAGCATCAGAAATGTTGTGAGTAGAGGAAGCATTGTTCCTTTTAGTGTCACATACTCACCCAGTACCGAGGACTGTGGCTAACTGTGGGTCTGCCTGGCTGTCTAAGTTGGTGATGACACCTGTGCCCCAAAGCTCACATGAAAAGGCAATGGGAAGTAGTGGCTGAGAGCACAGGTGGCAGATCTAGACGGCCTGGGTTCAAATCCCAGCCCTACCACTTGACACTTGGGTGGCCTTGGGCACGGACCCCATCTGTGAGGGGGAGATAATACCTTGATGAGGTCAGAAAACAGTACCAAAATGAAGGCCTCAGAAGCAAAAGTTCTTCTCTGACCCTCCCGTGTCCTCCTGCCTCAGTCCCGTTCTTCCCTGAGCCTAGCCACAGAAACCAGAAACCATCTTCCCCAAGGCGGGTCATAAAAGCTAGAATCCCTTTTCCCAAAAGCCAGCCATAAAGCCTAAAATTATTCCATGTAAAAACTGGCCATAATGTAATTACCTCATCTACCTTGTTTGACTACAAAATCCCCTATTCTAGAAAGGGCCCTGCCCCACACCCAGAAGGAAGGATGCTGCTCAGAGAGGCCAAGCAGAATCTAGACAGGCCTTGCTGTTCCCCACTCAGTCTGTTACTAACAGCATTAGGTCACACCCTATTTGTCCAATCACATTTCTACATGGCTGCCCATACTTTGTTGAACCTAAGAATAAAAATGGACAATTTCCCCTGTATCTTTGAGTTTTCGTTCTGAAGACTCCCATGTATATATTTTAAAATAAATTTGCATCGTTTTCCTCCTATTAATCCATCTGCCTCATGTCAGTGATTTTTCAGCAAACCTTTAGAGGGCCAGGGATCTTTGATTCCCTATAACCTAGTAGGACTGTTGTGAGGATTAAATAAGCTAAAGTTGGCAAAGCATCTAGAACACATGGCCTGGGACATGGTGAGCAGCCGTACGTGCTGCACACTCACCTTCTGGGGATCATGGCTGAGGCTCAGTGCTGCAGGGTCACAGCAGTCCGACTGCAGACACCCGCCCTCCATAAGGTACCTTTCAGCCTACTGAAGAAAGTGTTAGAAAGTGTTATTTACACTTAAGGAAAAGAACACATGAGGTATTTTTAAAGGCCACTTACTTCTTAGTGCTGATAGCTGAGAAAAAAAATAAATAAAAAAATAAAAGGCCACTTACTAGCTGCTAAATTGGTTTACAGATCACTTTAGATATATGCAAAGTTTATTTTGGACTGTCTAGATACAGCGTCACTCATTATTTCAGGCAAAGCGAAGACAATTTAGTTTTGTTCACAAACCTGATTGATAACGCAGGTATGGGCTACTGTATGTGACATGCAGCACAAAAACCGGTCTTGCAATTTCAAAGGAAAAAAGTTACCTTCTCGTGTTTGCTTTTAGGCTGAGTATCTTAAGAGAGGAAGAGGCTAAAAGACAAGATTACGAGGTGGACATCACTGTGATCAAGGAGCCAGTGGACGCCCCATCCTCTAGCTTCACACTGAACACCCCCAAAGAGGACGCAGCCACGGCCCCCGGCAAATCCATCACGAGCAAGAAAAGAAAAAAGTAAAGGGTTGCTAGTGCCATGAATGAGCCACGAGAACATGCACATATAAAGGAGCTTAGAACTCCAAGGACTGTAACATTTCCTGAACAATAAAATTGGTTGCATTTTACTTGTTATCTTAGTGTTTTGAAATACTCCTGCCTTGGCCCACTGCATCTCAGCTTTCCTATGTGGCTGGATCCCCGAAATGCCTGCATTTTAAAAAAAGGAGTTGAATGAAAATACATGCATATACATATTAAATGAATGTGTATTAAATATGTATCTTAAAAAATAGAGTACTGGCTGGGTATGTTGGCTCATGCCTGTAATCCCAGCACTTTCGGAGGCCAAGGCAGGAGGATGCCTTGAGCCCAGGAGTTCAAGACCAGCCTGGGTAATGTAGCGAGACCTCGTTTCCACAAAAAAATAAAAAATAAAGAAATAGCTGGGCATGGTGGCACCTGTAGTCCCAGCTACTCAGGAGGCTGAGGCAGGAGGATCCCTGCACCTAGGAGTTGGAGGCTCCAGTGAGTGAGCTGTGATTGTGCCACTGTACTCCAGCCTGGGTGACAGAACAAGACCCTGTCTCTAAAAACTAAAAAAAATTAAAAAATAGAGTAGTGGTGATTAAGTTTAGAATCTGACAAAACATCAGAAGAAGTGAGGAGTGGATGAAGTTATTGACACATTTCTTCAGACCTCCTCCACCCCAGCTGGTGCCTTCTTTGCCCTTGTAACCACCCTTTTTCCCCCATGTCACCTCACATGCAGACTCTGTCCTGGTCCTTCTCCGCAAACACCCACAGCACTCTCCTTCGCACGTGGGAAATGCCAGACAGCAACTCTAGGCAACAGCAAAGTGAGGAGCAGGCTCTCAATGGGTACTGGGAGGAGCACAGTTAGTCTCTGTGAGAAAATCTTATGGTTAGTAATTTGAGTTAAAACTTAAGGGTAACCACCAAAAGAATAAAAATACAGTCTAAAGCTTCCGAACTAGTAGAAAGAACATAGGAAACCATCGATGCAACATAAAGCTGAGGAAAAGGAAAACAAGAAGGAAAAGGATGGTAAATAGGAAACACAAACAGTGGCAGGACAGAGTGCAAATCTACCCACAACCAGCAGTGTAAACAGATTAAACTCACTCGTTCCCCCCTCCAAAAAAACCCCAAACCCAGAGATTGGATTGGATTAAAAAGATAAAAAATTCACCTCAGTGTTACTCTTTGCAAAGGAAACATCTTCAAACAAAATCACATGGAAAGGATTAAAATAAAGATATGCAAAAAGATGTACCAGGCAAATCTAATCAAGATGACTGGACTAGCAAGCAAAACTAAAGACAAAACAGAATTTAAGTCAAACATTTACATCATAGAGGTAAAAATAAAGATCATGGGAAAAGGACCAACAACTGAAAACAAGCATTACTTATGTACACCTTCATGTCAGCCTTGCAAAAGCCAACAGAATTCCAGGGAAGAAAACTACAATCATGATGGACGAAACAGCAGGAAGACAAAAAATTAGCAAAGATATAATTTAAGCAATTAAACTAGAAAGTTTGAACTATACATATAGCTAGAAACTAGAATGCAACAGAGTATAAATACTGACAAAAACACTGACCACATTTTAGGTTGAAAAGTACAATTGCAAATGATACACCATAGGCTATGATCTATTATAATTACAGCAAAATCAGTAAGTCAGCATGAACACACACAATAAACAAAGCCTAATGTGATGGGAAACTAAAAACTGCAATGTTAACTGAAGCGTGGGTTAATAGGAAATCATAATGGAAATTGTGAATTATTTAAGGATGAGTGAAGATGAAAATACAGCTGTCCCTCTGTCCCTCGGTGTTGGTATTGGAGAGGGACTGGTTCTGCGACCTCCTGCAGGTACCAAAATCTGAGGATAGGCAAGTCCTGCAGTTGGCTCCGCAGAACCAAGGGTGTGAAAAATTGTTAGTTCCCTCCGGATCCATGGGTCCCACATCCCGCGATACTGTATTGTCCACCCACATTTGTTGAATCCTTGGACACAGAAGCTACGGATACGGAGCACTAACTACAACGGATGCAGCCATCTTCTCTCCTCTCTAACATTTAACAGGCTCACGCAGGCTAAGTGAGGAGGGCTATGGAGAGTCACTTTTAGGGCTGGGGAAATAACGTTTGTTCCAGACCAGTAGTTAACTAGTTCCCACCCAGACCCTGGGATGTCCAGACCACCAAAAATGAGGCAAAGTAAAATTCAGCCAGACCTCATCTCCACTGTGAAGACGCACTCACAGCGGTGGCTTCTGGAAGCTCTACATGCCAGATGGAGAACACTCTCTGTTTAGATCACACTGGGGCACGATTTATTAAGTTCTTTGTGTTAGATGTGGTCTAAAAATCATGGTAGTACTCAAGATAAAAACCGAATCTAGCAATTACTTTGGGCCAATGCCTAATTACACCCCACCCAGGTCTCAGGACTGGGGAAGGAACCCCAACCTTGAGAAGCTCTAGCTGCTGGGGTATTGACCATGAGTTTTAAAATGCCCAGAGCATGAGCCATGGACCCACTGGCCAGAACAATAGGAGACAGACTCAATGCAAAAGCAGAATTTTAAAAACTTTAACAATTTATTAGTCTTATTTTCCAGTAAAATATTCACATAATGTCAAAAGAATGGAATGATAGAGATATAGCCAACTACCTTTAATTAATTCCACATAAATATTTAAAATCTAAAAACCTCAGGAGATCATCAGACCAAGTAGAAATTTGATTCTTCAAAGCAAGTATTGCTTTACTATTGTCATTAATCCAGTCAACAATATGACCAATAACTTGCAATGGTAAACGACATGTTTGCTAAGTTTTTTCCAAAGATGTTTTCAGCAAGCCATCATCAGTCAATCCAAGAAGAATATGTTATTGAACTGCGTTGCACAAAGTTTCTTTACTTCTTCTGCAAACAGAACAGAAACAGTAAGTAAGGAATAGAGGTTCTCACTAATAACATATGATATATATTAGTACCTTTAATTCTTTTGGAATAAAATTGGGAATAAATAGATGTCTGCATTAATTTTGACCTTAAATCCCAGAAGACTAGCTAAGAAATGTTAATCAATCAAGAGAAAGGAAAAAAGATACCTAACAAACCCACAAGACCTCAATACTTGTTATAGTAAAACGCTGCTTCTCTGGGCCTAAAAAAGTGCTTGAAAGGTGCCCAAGACACCCACGGGTTAGGGAGTTAGGAGCGCCACGCTGAAGACATGGTCAATCTTGAGAAATCTGATGGAACGATGCAAAAATTCTAGCTGCAACCTTGAATCGTAGATCCAACGCTCCAGAGAGGAATCATTACCTTGATTTTACTAATTCCCAACCTAAAGCAGGCATGTAGTAACCGACATTTCCAATGCATACAACCGTTAGTACAAGCATTAACATAAAGAGAAAATTTTAATATGCCCCAGAAGAGCGGTACTCAACCTTTTTGGCACCAGGGACTGTTCTCATGGAAGACAATTTTTCCACAGACTGGAGGGAGGGGGGATGGTTTCAGGGTGATTCTAGCACATTACATTTATTGTGCACTTTATTTCTATTATTATTACATTGTAATATATAATGAAATAATTATACAACTCACCATAGGTTGGGGACCCTTGCCCTAGAATATGTATGAGGAAGAAAAAGCTCACACCTCTTTCCTTACTGTTTCCAGATGGGTACATCTCCCCCCACCTGCACCCCTATTTGTTCCAGGCACAACGGCAAAGAGGCTCAACTCAGTGAAGGTGACACCACTAGGGCAACGGACATGCCAGGATCTGACCAAGTGGCTATTGGGTCACACTGTGGAGAGCACCAGACCAACCGCTCTGCCTGGAAGGCAGGAAAAAACGCCTGCATTATCATTTTGCTAATGTACAGACAGACAGTTGTAAACCGCCATGTGAACCTGGCAGCTCTCCCTACAAAAGATGTGTTTTTATTACAGGATATAAAAAAGGACATTTTAATACATAGTACGTAAAGCCACTGCTTTTTTTTTCTTTTAGCATTGTGGAAAATAATTTTCTTCTGGCCATTGTAAAGTTTCCTGTGCTTCAAGGGAGTCTGTCACATAGTTTTTCAAGGAATTATAACATAGATTAAAAAAAAAATAAAATGGATCAAATGTTGTTTTTTTAAAACCAGCATTAGGGTCACCTGCTTAGAATCTCAACAGTCTTGATTTGTTCTATTTACCACGTTTCTTAATACACTGAAAGGATAGTTTTTAAATAAATATCAACAGCATTAAAATCCTGCTCAAATACCAAAGCCTATTTACCGTTTACTTCAATCAGGTTTGCGTTTTTTTGGTTCAAAATAACATACAGCTCCCGCTGATCCGACTTTTTCCCAACAACCCAGTAATCACTCATGGCTTTCACGATGATTTCTTCATCTTCATCTACTCTGTAAGACAAGAGTTTCAAAATATGATAGTTTATTATATAGAGAGCTAGATTGTGAAAACATTCCAAAATAAGAACAGGAGAATATACAGGCATGTTAAAAGTTCAGGAGTCACATGTGAGTGAACCAGTGACTCCCGGGCTTTCGAATCCATTTGGAGGTGGTGCTCGTGAGCGCAGCTTGAGCCCCCTGGGAGGGCGCTGGGTCGCTTGGATTAGAAGTGACCTTTAAAGTCTCTTATTAGAAAAGGGACACCTAATTTGAGAAGCTGCAAGAATTACCTAGTAAAATCACTATTGATGTCACCTAGAATCTTCATTAAATCTGGATGAACAGACGTAAGTGATACGCTTGGTGTTTTCCTCATGTGAATTGTACTTTTCTCTGCTAAATTCATATGGTTGAAGTAGATAAATTTAAACTGGGGTTCCTTTTCAGACCTGTGGAAACATGTCATTAAGATGTTAACATTCTGAAAGAATTATGCAAACTATACAACCACATTCTTAAAATTTTAAAACCATATAGCTAAGGCCTTATATTTTCACTGGCTGGTCAAATCAAGAATCTCAGTTAACATGTTACAGGTTCTCCATTCAATAGGAATTTATTTGATATCCATATGGAAGAGAGGTATTCAATATACAGAATTGTCTAGAGAGCTTAAGTTTATTTTTTAAACACCAAAAATATTTTAACCATTATGTGATGATTTCCTCAATAAACGTATAGTTGTCTTTTTTTTTTT
>VBSM01002153.1:23704538-23721913 GCA_008086735.1 Cheirogaleus medius
TCAAAAGTATAGTGTTTTATAAACTGCAGTTACTTGATTATTTGCCTACTTTAAAAAAAAATGTAAACGAAATCAATATAGGCCATTTATTTTCTAGTGGAGGGGTTAGCAAATTATGACCCTGGGGTCAAATCTGGCCCTGTTTTTCTAAATAAAGTTTTCTTGGAACATTGCCACACCTATAGCCATGTTGCCTATGGCTGTTTTCACACTAAAATGATGGTTGAGTAGTCATAACATATATAGCTCATAATGTTTAAAATACTTACTACTTGGCCTTTTACAGAAAAAGTTTGCCAACCCTTGACTTTGGAAAGTAACATCTCATTCATTCTACAGTGCTGGGGAAAGAGGGAGGTGTCCATGGAAATTAACTTGCTATGTGAGTGAAACTTACTACTATAAGTAACAAAGCTTCTCATTAGCCCCAATGGAAATAATTCTAAGATGTATTAGCCTTTTCTGCTGTAGCATAATGAACATTTTAATTAGGATATACTGTTTTATTTCTTAAACGGAATGGGCAATGATGCTACACTGCCTCCCAGGTGAGAGTCCGTGAACTATACGCTACATAGCTCCCAGGGCACCTCCTTCCCTCGCCTCTCACTGTGCCCTTAATTTACACACTGGGGCCTGGGGAGCCTGAGCACAGTCCTCTACTGGGGCTCGGAAGCCTCCTCTGCTTATTTCGGGGTACGCAGCCACGTTCTGGAGGACTGAGGGTGCCTGAGATCTGACCTCCAGATAAGTGAGTTAGTACTGTAATACTTTACATCTAGGCAAAGAAAGAATGCGGATGATTTAGTTTCTAGGAAAATGAAAATAAAACCCTTATAAAACCAGATTTTGTTTTTAGTAGGTCCCTAAGACAAAGGAAAGTTAGTATAATTATAAGAAAAACTGTTTGGAAAGATGGAAATTTTAAAAGATGTTTGGAAAGAGTTGCAAATCTAGTTGTTTGGGTAGACAAGTAACTTAAATTAGGCTTAAAGTTTTGGTTGTTTTGTCTAACACAAAACACTCTCCATGGTTACCCTCTTTCCCTCATTTACAATACATAAAATACTCTTCCTTTGTACCCTCAGATTGGAAATTAAAAATATTGAGGTAGTTAAGATGCAGTAAATACACGTGGACTCTTTCTACTCCACCCTCCACAAAGTACAATACTTTAAAAACAGATGTAGAAAAATGGCTATTTGCAAAGTATTGTTAGCAAAGAAAAAGAGACCTGTTCACATTCAAAATAGCAAGGATAATTTTCATCCTAAACCTTACTAGTTATCAAAATTAAAATCTAACAATGTGTTAGTTTTGAATTAGCAGCAGTCACATTTTACTTGGTATCTTTCCCAAAGAACCAAAACTTACTCCTTTTAAACACCAAAGCACTTTTTTTCAACTAGAAAATCAAACAAATTTCTTGCCTTCTTAAAAGAACCCATATTAAACATAGGTTAACTATGTCAATATAGGACACATCAAGCAAAGGAAAATGGCATAGGAGAGAATTTTCCGTGATGATTCATTCTTACAAAGTTTGGTATGTAAAATACTACAGCACAATAATGTCCCAAAAAACATGGAAAAGTGAAATCTGTCTTAAGTGGTTGTATTCTACGCTTTTTCTACTAGTTTGTGTGTCCACTAATTTTTTTTAAAAGATTTCCTGCTTTCTGAGTTGCCTGTCATTTTTGCTGTGATGAGACCTTTTGGTCAACCTCATCTACACATCCCTGTACCCTGTTCTTCTACCACAGGCTGAAAACCCAAGTAACCATGATTAGCAGGTGTCCAGAGAGACCAGGAGGAGTCCTCCCATGAGTAAACAGCATCAATTTCACTATGATGCCAGAGATTCAACTGTCTAAGGGCCCGGTATATGAAAATCTTCCCAAACTTCAGAAGCACGCCAGTAAAGGTTACCATGAGCTCTGGCGCCATGGGGGAAAGCAGAAGACATTCAGTGAGCACCTGATGGCGTATTAAGTCCCCATGGATTTCGATGGCTGCCTGGGAGCACAGAGGCAGTCTGAGTGTTTTGATTTGTTCCAGGCTGTGTTCCAGAGAGCTAAGGTTGCCAGATACATCATGATTTCTAGGTGAATATAGCTATGGGCTATTCCTCATGTATCAGGCCTAACTAAAATTCTGAAATGATAAATAAGGATATTGTGAAAAGGAAAAATGGCCTTAATCACGAGTTATACATCACAGTTCTTTCTCCTTCACTTTTCTAGAGTGATGAGAGCATGAAGAATCCTGGGAATGTGCACGTTAACTCCTCCCTGGAAGGAAGACCACCTCTGCCCAATGCCCCCCAAAGCACCATTGTGTTGCAGCTGGGGCTGACTTCTCCCCTCTTGCTTTCCCCGTTCCATGTTCGCATCTAATCATGACCAACCCTGACTCATAATGGTTGTACTCTTCACTTCTTGTGTGAATCTGAGCATGGCCAAACTCCTAAGCAACTGGGTTGTTTTACAAATTTATTCAATTTTTTTTTATCAGTAAGAAAGGATTATTAAAAAAAAATTGCTCCAGGAAAAGTGCTCCCCTTTCTAATAATTTTCTACTTTGCCCTCCCCATACCTTTTCAAATTAGCATCAGAACTAGCTAATGGATAGGGATAAGTGAAAGAAATAGAAACTAAAGTAGCAGGTTCACAAAACTCGATTTGGGAAAAAAAATTTAAGTTAGAATAGTTCCTCAAGTCCTTAAAAAAATTCCAGGTGAATTAAAGATTTAAACACACAAAAATAAAAACCATAAAAGTACCAGAGATAAACACGGGACTGTATTTTTATAATACTGGGGTGGAAAGCCCTAAACATGACATAAAAAAGATGGAAAACCAAAAGGAATGATTAATAAAACTGACTATATATAAAACCCAAGACTGTATATTATAAAAAATGGTAAACACAAAGTTACTGGAAAAAAAAAGGTACCGTGACTAAAGGGTATTACATTAAGGGTACTGACAAAGAAGAAGAAAAAGATAAAAAACTTTAACGAAAAAAGCCAAAGAAAGCAATTCATAGAAGACACAGAAATGCCAGTCACCACACAAAGAGGTGTCTACCTCAGCATCACCTCCAGATTGTGAAACACACGGTGCGACGGTGTTGGCGCAAGGTGACCTGGCAATGTGCACCCATGCTGTAAATGTATATTCCCTTCCTTCTCAACTCAGTTCTAGGTATTCATCCTCAAGGGATAATTTTTTTTTTAAAAGACATGGTCTCACTCTGTTGCCCAGTCTGGAGTGTAGTGGTGCAATCACAGCTCACTGCAACCTTGAACTCTGGAGCTCAAATGATCCTCCCACCTCAGCCTCCTGAGTAGCTGGGACCACGGGCACACACCACAATGGCTGGCTAAATTTTTAACTTTTTTGTAGAGACAGGGTCTTGCTATGTTGCCCAGGCTGGTTTCAAAGTCCTGGGCTCAAGCGATCCTCCCACCTCAGCCTCCCAAAGTGCTGGGAATACAGGCTTGGGCCACTGCACCTGGCCCCTCGGGATAATTTGATGTACTAGATAGTTCAATACAGAACTGTTATAATACTAAAAACAGCCATACCCAGACTGCCCATTAAATGGGAGAATGATTAACAAACTAGAATACATCTATCCAATTAAATACCAGGAAGCCATTAAGAAACAAGGTAGATCCATATTTATTAATTTAAAATGTTCATGCCATATTTTTTAAACACTCCAGATTTGTATCATAATACAGATTTTACAACCCATGTGTAAAAAACACTGTGTGTATGTCACTATGTTTACATATGTGTACAAGTCTAGAAAGACAGAAGCCACATTAGATAAGATATCTAATATTTATATTTCTGAACTGTTTAAAAATTAAGGACATAAATTGCCCTCAAAAAAGAGCACTTTTTAAAAAACTGAATTACAAGTCCTTAAGTAGGAAAAAAGGTGTCAACAATTAATAAAAATCGAAGATAAAACAAACCTGCTTAATGCTATTCTTTAAAGGGTTGACCTTAATTTCCTAAGAAACATCGAAAAAGCTGCAGTTTATGAATATGGATTCAGTGTCTCATATTATGCCCTTTGGGGCACTTTCTAGTGAGGGCTGCAGCTGACAGAACAGGCTGGGTACAGAGGTTGTCCAGCAGGGCTCTGACACCAGGACAGCTCCGATCCAGTTCCGCCAACCCATCCCTCCTCAACAGTGCCCCTGAGACACTGCTGTGGGGTCGTCTTCCTTCCAGGCTGCCCCTGGCCACGTCGATCTAATTTCTCTGGGATATGAGTTTTGGAGAAAGGGGAGCTCCCAGGACTAGTGGGTAAAATGGATTGATTTATGCTAGAAGGATTAATAGAAAAAAAGTACATTGTCTTTTGTATCCAAAAGCTTTTTCCTTCAGCCAGTTATTTACTGGTTGGCAAGCTCCTTGTATATAAAATCTCGATGCATCAAAAACTATCTTAAGGTCAACTTTCAAAGATAAGACTGACAACATTCCCAGGATCCCTGCTCTCGAGCATGCACCTAAACTGTGCCACATTCATCTCACTGTCGGATTTCCCAGGGATCCTGTCTTTCAGGGAGCAGTGATACTGTATACTGGTTCTCTTAATGGTCAAAAAAATTTGTCCTCTAGGATACATGTATGATGAAACATACACAGCAAAAATGTCAACTACAGAATCTAAGTGGGGAATATATGTGTGTCCACTGTATAATTTTCATAATAAAATGAATGTCGGAGAGAAAACTGCTTTCTGACGGTAGGATAACTATTATAATATCCAAGGCCCTTTCCTTCTGTATAATCTCAAGGACAGTTGGCCTTATTTGCAAACTAGAAGGTACTCAGTAAGTTTGACCTCTGGCTATTTATGGATGAGTTACTTGAGATTCATGACATCTAAGGGAACAGTTAACATGTGCAAGGACCTCCCAGGGTTTTGGGGATGGAGGTCACTACACTTCATCACTCTCTATTAGCTCATAACTAACAGGCATGTAATAAAACTCACTTACGCCTCCTTCCACAAACAAAACCTAGCAGTTTCATGGTCACAAAATCAAACAACTAAGCAGCACTGTCCAGATGTAAGCTGGTCAGGCATTTTCATTTCTTGGTCTTATCTTTTTATAACACTAAGCAAGCTGTCAACAGCAACAATCCACACATACTCATACAAAATCCAAACGCACTTTCACCCTGAATTTGTTTCTGAACTCTCTAGAGACTGATGCTTATACAAAACCACATACAAATAACATATGAACACCAAAAACACAAGCTTATATAGAAATTTACAGCATTTTTGTAACTTCTCAGATATAGAGAGAGCCCATGTAAACAGGATTTTTATTGTATTTCCCAAAGAGCTTTCCATCTACCTACTTTATCTTTGTAATAATTCTATTTTACATTGAGAAAAGAGAGGCAGAAAGTAGTTTAATGACTTTTCAGTGTTCTAGAGAATAAGATGAGTTAAACCCTGCATTACCTGATCCTCGGCCTACAGCTTTCAAGCTGCCACTCAGTACCAATGCCCAGCACCCTAATGGCTTACATCACAGCCCACCGTGCCATATACATTTCCTCACAATGACAGGCAAAGTGCTGTCAGTCTACGCAAAGCAAAACCATGCTGATTACTACTGCCAATGTGAATGTAACAATCTGGGCTGGTGAAGTGGGATGTTAAGTGGTGCTCACAAGGCCAAGTCCACAGACATAGAGAGCACACCTAACCCCATAGTTCATGCTGCCAATCAGGGGAGAGCTGAAAGAATGTATTAATAGAAGACCCAGCCCCAGCCACCACTATGAGGCAGACAAACTCAGGTACAGTTCCCTGGGAACCTCTCAGGACTGAACTGCACGTATTACTGTTCTCTAGATTCCAAGAAAACACATGAAAGTTAATACCATCCATATTCATAAGTAAAAACCACACCCAGTCTTCTAAACCAGTTAAATGTTTGAAAGTGAACAAGAAGCAAAGTACAAACCCAGACATCCTTTTGTTGATGTTGAATTGCTCACAAATGTCGGAAGCCAGTACCGTGAGCTGGGGCCCAACAATGCTGTCCAGTCTCCGGCAAAAATCCAATGTCAGCTGGATAGAGGCTAACAAATAATTTAAAAAAATACCAGTGAGCGTTATAATACTATGTGTCAAAATGGTCAATATTCATTTTACCATCCCATACTTAGCAACAGTATTCAAATGAAAAACTTTACTGAGGCCGGGCGTGGTGGCTCACGCCTGTAATCCTAGCACTCTGGGAGGCCGAGGCGGGTGGATCGCTCAAGGTCAGTTCAAAACCAGCCTGAGCAAAAGCGAGACCCTGTCTCTACTAAAAATAGAAAGAAATTAATTGGACAACTAAAAATATATATAGAAAAATTAGCCAGCCATGGTGGCGCATGCCTGTAGTCCCAGCTACTCGGGAGGCTGAGGCAGGAGGATCGCCTGAGCCCAAGAGTTTGAGGTTGCTGTGAGCTAGGCTGACGCCATGGCACTCTAGCCAGGGCAACAGAGTGAGACTCTGTCTCAAAAAAAAAAAAAAAAAACTTTACTGATCTGGGAAACAGAATAATTAAATGATCAGATTCCCTCCCTCTTCCAAGTACAAGAAAAACAGAAGATATAAATTGGTTATATTAAGATGAAAAAGGGTCAAAGACCCATCTCACTGTGAAAAGTTAACTGAAGAACACGTCATGGAGTGGTAAATTGGTTGCTTACCCCAGGAAGACCTAAGAAGGTCAAATATTTATTTAACAAACATTACATAGCACTCATGGGCTGGGTGCTGCTTGGTGCTTCTCAAATATTATCTCATTTAATCCTTAAAACCCCCTCTGAGACAGGTGCTACTGTTGTCCCCATTTCACAGTTCCAGGGGGCATAGAAAGGTGCCCAGGTCCTACTGCAGACAGGTAGTAAAGCCAGCATTTTAAAAATATTAGCAATGGCTAGTTAAGATGGCAGAGGTCCCAGGTAGAGAACAGCACTTAATGTGCCTTGATGTGCCTCTACGTTGCTTATGACAACATATCTATTAAGAATAGAGCATAGCAAACTGCAAACAGCTTATCTGGTCAGGCTGAAATCAGACACAGGTGTGCACCTACCATCAATCATAAAGCACACAGCCGCACTCATGGCCTGGGAAGAGGAAACAAACCAAAGATTATAAAACAGTACAAAAAAGGAGACTTAAATATAATAACCAAATGCAGTGACCTCGTTTAAGTCTTGATTTGCACAAACCAACTGTAAAAAGACACTTTTTAGTCAATTGGAGCAACCTGGATACAGACTGGAAATCGGATGACATTGGGGACGTACTGCTTGTCAGGTGTGATCATGGCCTGGTGACTATGTTACAACAGATGTCCTCATCAGTCAGATGCAAATGGAAGTATTCATGAGTGAAATGACGATGATTTAAAATGCTCTGGTAAACAAAACACACTCCAACAGGTAGAGGAGCAGATGAAAAATTAGCATCTTATTAAGTTGTGTGATGGGTACTTGAGGGTTCATTATTCTAGACTCTGTGTGTATATTTGACAGTTTTTATTAACACAAGCTTAAAAAGAAGCAAACTGATGTCATCTTGTCTCACTTTATTATAACAAATAATTGCAGTTACATTAGCAAGTGGTGGTAACCTACTGCAACCAAGACTACTAATAACCAAAAATGTTTAAAATTAAAATTTATCAAAGTAATGTATCGCATTAAAAAAGGTTAAAGAGAACATAAAGCCTTATGAGGAAAAGCAACAGAATTCCTTCTCTGAGCCCCGCTCCCTGGAAACCACTTTAAACTGTTTTTAGACAACAGAGTTATGCCACTGTTTAACTTATCACCTTTAGCCAATACTGACTTTCTCTTGTTCCACGATGGGTATGACCCCGCATCTGCCCTCTCCCTCCTCCCGTGCCCTTTATAGCCATTCTACTTCCTCCACTGGCCACTTCACACTTCAAATGGCTCATTTCTCCTTCCACCAGGCACAGGCATAAAACTTACATCCAATATGTGTTTTGTGTGTAAAATAATTTTGATTTAGTTGCCAATTAGTTTTATATCAAAATCTCAATTTCCAGCCTCTCCTGTAATCTCAGGAGATCTGGAACCACCGGGGCTGCATTCCCACAGGCACAACCCACTGCATGTGGCTGCCTCCCGGGGACAGAGTCTGTACCAGTCACTATTGAAGCCTGACCCAACCTCAGGTCTAATCTGCAGATTTCCAAGGGCATTTGAGTCTGTGACCCCTCTAGGGTACAGGTTGATCTTTTTAATGTTCCTTTTAAGTCTCTATTTAAAAACTTAAGGAATTTCAAATATATTTTACAAAGTATCTAGAATAGTATAATGAACTCCAGGGACTATTTCATTCTCAACAACTGTCAACTCATGGACAATCCTGCCCTATCCATTTCCCCATCCACATATTAATCTCAGACATCTTATAATTTAATCCATACATATTTCAGAAGGTATCTATAAAGGATAAGGACTCTTGGAAGCTCCACAGACCCTCTCCCCAGGGAAACAACCATAATTGAAGATAATTATTAAAAAGCACCATTTAAATTTCCAAAGGGAAGCTGTCCTAGGGCAGACAGCAAATGAGAAATATTTACTCAAGAAAATCTACTAAATCTCAGTATGAACAGTGACAGACTTTATGGCTGTAAACACATACATTAAAAAGAAGATCGATCTCAAATCAGTAACCTAACCTTTCATCTTAAAATCCTGCAAAAAAGGAAGAGCAAACTAAACCTAAAGCAAAAAGAAGGAAGGAAATAATAAAGATGAGAACAGAAATAAGTTAAATAGGGAACAACAATAGAGGAAATAAAAGAAACCACAAGCTGATTCTCTGAAAATAGCAACAAAACTGAAAAACCTTTATCTAGACTATAGACCAAGAAAAAAAGAGAGAAGACTCAAATTACTAAAATCAGGAATGAAAGAGGAGACATCAATACTGACTTTGCAGGGGGAAAAAGAAAGGATTATAAGGCTATATAATACTATGCCAACAAACTAAATAACTTAAATGAAACTGACACAAACTACTGAAACTCACTCAAGAAGAAACAGAAATCGGAATAGACCTGTAACAAGTAAAGAGATTCATAATTTAAAAACTTCCCACAAAGAAAAGCCCAAGTGCAGATGGCTTTACTGTGAATTCTAACAAACATTTAAAGAAAAATTAACACCAATCCCCTACAAAGTCTTCCAAGAAACAGAAGCAAAGGGAACAGGGAACTCATTCTATGAGGCCACCATTATCCTGATATCAAAACTAGATAAAGACATCACAAGAAAAGAAAACCACAGGCCAACAGCCCTTACAGCCCCACACCCATGCTTGACATCTGGAGGGCTGGACACTGAGGCCAGCCACATGGGTGGTCAGCTGTCTGTGTGGCCAGTCCCCAATAAACACTTTGGCAATGGAGGCTCAGGTGACCTGCCCTGGATGGCAACACCCCATATATACCATCACACATGCCTGCTGTCCACACAACTCCACTGGGAGAGGACAACTGGAAGCTCACGCCTGGTGACTCTGAGACCTGCCCCATGTACCTCTTTCCTGAGCTAATTTTCATCTGTGCTCTTTAGCTACAATAAACCACAACTGGAAGTACAGTAGTCTCCCCAGTCTGTGGTTTCACTTTCCACAGTTTCAGTTACCTGAGATACAGTATAATAAGATATCAAGAGAGACCACATTCATATAACTTTTATTATAGTATATTATTATAATTGCTCTATTTTATTGTTACTGTTATCAATCTCTTACTCTGCCTAATTTATAAATAAAATGTTATCATAGGTATGTATCTATAGGAACAAACATAGTATATATAGGGTTTAGTACTATCCTCAGCTTTGGGGGTTTTGAAGCATACCCACTTTGGCTAAGGGCAGACTACTGTACAAAACCTTTTCTGAGTCCTATAATCCTTTTAGTGAACTACTGAGTGGTCTGGGGGACCCCCAAACTAGTAGTTGGTGTCAGAAGTGAAGGTGGTCTTTAGGACTCCTGAAATTTGCAACTAGAAACCATTCAATTAGATGAGTTACATGGATGAGTTGTATGGTATGTGCATTATATCTCAATAAAGCTGTTACAGAAAGATAAGGACCCTTCCATATAACCATAATCCCACTGTCACACCTAAAATTACATCTATCGGTTGACTCTAAAACTGGAAATCTAATAAGCCACATATTGCACTGGGCTCATTGAGAGTTCAGTCATTACCCTGAGTCATTCCAAGGAGAACGATTTCAGCTTGGTAGACAAATTGCACGTTTCCACCATCCCAATTGCTGCTCTGAATTATACCTCATTTTAGTTTGTTCATTTCTGGACCCCATCTTTCCATATGTTTTCTCCTTGGAATCCCCCCTCCCTGCCACTCTCTCCCTCCCTTCTCTGCTTCATCACAGAGGTGAGCTCTGACATCTTGAGACTTCCCTTTACCGTTCCTCGTGGCTTAGAATCACTGTTCTGGATTCCAAGGTGTCCTCTCTTCACTCACTCCACTGAGAGACAACCTTGTGCGACATCCTGAGCAAGGATGCACAGGGGAACCTTTTTGAGACTGCTCATGTTTAATGCTTCTTTTGTCTCGCCTGTGATTGATAGCTTGGCTTGGCAAATAAGTCTATGCTGAAAATCATTTTCCCTCAAAACTGTGAAAGTCCCCCTTCCATTGTCACCCAACGTGTGGCGCTGGCTATGAAACTGCTAATGCCAGTTTTAGTTTTGTTCTTTTACAGGTTATCTGATTTTCCTTCTGAAAACATTTAAGATCTTCTCTTTGTATTTCTGAAACTGCCCAATATTGGGTGTAGGTGTGGGTCTTTTTTATTCATTGTGCTAGACATTCAAATGGTCTTTTGAATTTATGTCAAATACTATATGGGAGGGGATGAGGAGCTATTGTGTAAAGGGTACAGAGTTTTTGTTTGTGGTGGTGAGAAGTGTTTGAAAATAGACAGTGGTCATGGTTGCACAACACTGTGAGTATACTTAATGCCACTGAAATGTTCACTGACACGTATACTTAAAAGGGTTAAAATGGCAAACTTTATGGTATATATGTTTCACCACAATAAAAAATATTTTAAGCCAGGCACAGTGGCTCACACCTGTAATCATAGCTCTTTGGGAGGCTGAGGCAGGAGGATCACTTTTGGTCAGGAGTTCAAGACCGGCCTGAGCAACATAATGAGATCCCATCTCTACAAAAAATAGAAAAATTAGCCAGGCATGGTGGCTACTCAAGAGGCTGAGGCAGGAGGACTGCTGGAGCCCGTGAGCTGGAGGTTGCAGTGAGCTATGATGCTGCCACTGCACTCTATCCCGGCAAGAGTGAGACTCTGTCTCCAAAAAACAAAAAAAACCTTAAAATGATATTTTCAATTAACCTGACTTCAAGTTTAACAACCTGGACTCTTTCATATCCTGTTTCAATTTTATAGATACAACTTCTCTAATTACTGGATACTAACTTTTAAAAGTTCCTGTTTCCAGGATCAGTTTCATTTCAGGACCTATAGTTTTGTTTTTCCAATCATATTTAAGAAGGAGGGAAGGCAAGGCTGACCAGGGATGGAGGCCTCACTGAGTGTAAGATGCGGGTTGCAGTTACACTGGGCAGACAGAAACGCCACAGTGAGGAGGCCCTTATTCTCAGGGGCAGACACCCCTGTGAGCTATTCCAGGTGTCTCCAGATTGTTTACTTTCTTTCTTTATTAACCTTTCCACAAAGGTTGGATATTTCTTTAAACAGAGGCTCAGTTTTCACCCGGGGATAGGTGCTCAGCCATGGGCCTGTCTGTCAAGGATGGGGCAAGCGGTGGCTGACTGGTTTCATACAGCACTTCACTCACTCCCTGTCTTTCCAAGCACACTGCCACTCCTGACTCCTCAGGCAACTCCTCAACTTAACAACATAATCTTACAAGATAATATCCCAAAAGAAACTAAACACCATCTTATAGAATTAGCAAGTCCACAGCTTTAAAATCAGAGCAAAAGCAGAATTCACTGACATGCAGTCACGGCCCACATCCAGGAGGCATTTCACAGGCAGCATCGACCTCTGACAGCCTTTGATTTGTGAGCATGCAGGACTTCAAATGTGTGTGAATCACAGCCTTAGACAGCTATCCTTTCACTAATAGCAAAATTGTATAAAAGGAGAGGAAAATACACTCACTACTCCAGAAGAGCACCCATTTTGAGTTTTACAATAATTAGAATTTCCAACATCTTTTCTAAGAAACATTTAAGAGGTTTGCATACGTACTCATGTACACATGCAAGAAAGATCTACTTCAGTATTAATCTGTAACACTGGAGGGAAAAACAGTTGTTACCTTATAAACAATTAAATGGAGCTCTTCATAAGTGTCATCTGTATTTACAAAAATTTTGGGGAATCTGCATTTTGCTTCTGGATCATTAAGGTTCAAAGGTCCAGTAAGAAATCTTAAAAGTAAGCACAGACATGACTCGATTCAATTAGGTAAATTATAAACAGGAATTTATAAACAGAATACATTCCTAGTTAATATATATGAATTTTTTTGATGCTTTAGATGCTATTTGGAAAACACCAAAGCAGAATATGATAAAGTAAGTTTTAATTCACTGGAAACAACAGAATTTCCTCTGTGAATTACTACCAATAAAACAGCACAAAGGTAATTCAATGTTCACAATATAATACTATCTTTACCAAAAACGATAATAAAGCCCAACATCTTAAATCAAACAACAAAAGTCCTACCTTCCATAGTGCTGAAGATTTCCTGGCATTTCTGCCCTTATCGGAGAATCCCTTCCTGCCAACTGCAAATAAATTTAATGTTGAGAACAACGTAATAGACTGTTTACTTTCAAAGCTTTGACAAGCAATATTCATATCTACTGGCTGCTGCCATACCATTTTTCTGGATCAATTTCCCATATTCCTTCCCGCCAAAAAAGAGAGAGTGGATTAGAGAAGTACATAAAGAACTTACTGATTTTATCCATAACTGTCATAACATAACTCCATCCTACCCTACATTTCATAGACCGATTTAGTTTTTTTATAACAAAATTTCCCATGTGGTTCATACATGCTAGATAATGGCATAAATTACTTATTTCATCTCATATCACCCTTGTGAGGAATGTACTCTTTCCATTTTCTAGATGCAGAAAGTGAAGTTCACCAGGGCATACAGCTCCTATGCAGCAGGCCAGTCTGTCAGGTCCCTGCCTTCCGGCATGACACCACACCTCCTCAAAGATTTATATTTGTAATACGTTCCTACTTTATTTTGCTGAAAATATACTATTTCAACAAGCATAGGAAATGAAAAAAATCCAAATCCAATAGCCATGTTAGCTAAAACTTGTTATTCTTCTAAAATTGTTTGATACTGTTCTGGTCTATATAAAGTTTTAGCATGAAACCTCAAAAGATTCAAAAAATATAGCAAATCCAGTGGTAAAAATGTATAGCCCAACTCTAAGATATGCAGTCTACATTGTAAGAGACTTCGTGCACCCCTGTTTACATTGCCATGCTGTATATGTGGCTTCCTATTTTATTAACCTAGCTCTTTGCACATAATAAAGTATCAAATAAGAGTTTTCATTTGTGGCACCAGCACAGGTTGAAAAGCCTCCTGAAGTGACCCTTAAAGGCACGTACACATAAGCAGGTGCTTCAGGGTCAAGCAGACCCTGAGATCAAATCCAGGCTCTGCCACTTCCTAGCTGGGTGACCCTGGGGAAGGCACTGAAGTGCCCCAAGCCTTCATCTGTAGAAGGTGAAAGAGGACCCAACTCTTAGGGCTGCTGTCAGATGTCATGAGATAACGTGTGTACGCTGGGCACTGGGTACGGTGTCTGGTATGCGGCGAGCACTCCAGAAACGTCAGCCACTGTATTCAAACTGTTCAGAAAAGAACTAAGTACAGGACTAGGTCCTTCACAAAACCTCCTTTCAGTTTCTTATCAGAGATTGTTCCTGTTGTTTTAAATCATGGCCGTTAAAAACAGAGAGGAAGAGGGAGGAAAGAGAGGAGGGAGGGAGCGAGAACAGGTGAAGAGATCGAGCGCACATGTGCACCTGAGCCAAGATGATTTTTATGGACTATGAGCACTTTTCACTCCCAACCTAACTAAAGCTACAAAAGGACACTTTGGGGGGAACACTGCAGCATTATTTAAAGTTCTCTGCAGAAAATTGGGAAGTATGAATGGAAAATCTGGTCAGGCAATATTAAGAACATCTACCCAAAATTAGATCTCATGTTTGTAGATGAAAAGATTATATAGGATTAACCATTATTTTGTCAAAGACTCTGGCACTTTTGAAGTTCTCAGAACCCTACCTAAAAACCAGTTTTTCTTCTACCCAACGAATCACTCCTCTAAAAAGCATATCTTTGCTACCACATTTGAACACAACTGGGAGAGCTGACGTGTGGTTTTCCGCACTACTAAATGTACGCAAGTGAACAAATATTAAACTACTAAGGAAAATATAGATCAGAAATGCCCCACGTACCACCATCTTATTCCCCCCTCTTCCCTGTGCCCCCAAATGTGTGTGTACATCTAGTACCCAATCATACCTCAGGTTCGATGTGCCTTGGAAAAAGAGAGGTGGTGAGGTATTTGTACAAAATTCTCATGTCATCTTGTTCTAATCCACTCCTGAAACATCAGAAAAGCACTATGTCAAAAGTTTAGAATTGGTCTCCTGTCTTTCCATTGCTCTGTGATGGAGCTCATCTGTTTTTCTTTTACATTGTATCACGACCACTCTTTGGGAAATTCAAGTAGTGAGTGAGTTAAATTTGAGTTTGGGTATCATGACTTGTAAAAGGCTACTACCATGCAATCTTGTGTTTTATATGCCATTTTAAATAAAAAGTGGATCTGATTTTCTGGTTGAATTCCATGTAGGATTATTTGGGGGCCTTAATATAATAACCACATTGCTCCACTTCGGGAACAGATATCTATTCTCTTTCTGGCTTATACAGCAATGATGCATTCTCTCCCCAGCCCTCTGGAAAAATACTGGTATGCTGCAGACAGGGAACGCGATCCTAGGTCTCAGAAATGTTATGTGGATTTTAATTCTCTGGATCTCAGTGTAGGCAAAAAAGAGGAAGAGAAAGCAGCTTTCTCTTCTAACCATCTAACCTGAAATGAGGCAGGAATATGGAACATGTGGAAACGGCACTGAGAAATTAGCAGGCATCAGACTCTGAAATCAGTTTTCTAGGAAAGTAAATAAACAGTGAGGCTACATCTTTGGTTTTTCTATTCAAAATAAATTGAAACATCCTGGAAGAAAATCTAACTTTATATAAACCAGGCAGGCCTTTATATCATATTCCAGAGTCTCTTCTCTTCCTTTCCCAGTAAGGTCGTATGTCAGAACAACTTATAAATTGCTGCCCACTTCCCCAGGCTCTTACACTTTCATGTTTTACCTTTTCCTCTTCCAACACTCACTCTCTTCTTTCAAGGTTTTTCATGAGTCCTGTCCACAACTAAAACTATATATGGGAGCCCTATACTCTTCTAAAGCAGGAAAGCAAGTCTTTTTGGTGTGTGTTTTGTTTTCTGCTAAGTAGACAGAGAAGTCCCAGGTGCAAAGGTAAGGTAAGGTCAAATGAGAAGAAGTGGCTCAAAACCTTTAATACTTGTCTTACGCCAACAGCAACTCCGGAAGTATCATGCAGCCAACTAGGCAGACTGAATTTCTGAATCACAAATATGGAAAGTGACCAACTTTTTTCTTTCATACAAATAATTGAGATCAAGGAAAAGAAAGCCGAAAACAAAACCAAAACTGGTTCTAAATGTTGTTTTCCTTTTAAGACATAACAAGAAGTCCTGCGGAGGGGGGAGTGGTGGAAGGTGGAGGGGGAGACAACAGGAAGAGGACAGCATATGAAGAATTGATGTGCTGGGCGACTCCTCTTCCCAAGCTGCACTTCTAATACCAGCAGCTACTAGGCACATGTGGCTATTGAGTACGTGAAATGTGACTGGTCAAAATGAATGTAAAATACACACTGGATTTTAAAGACTTAGCACAAAAGGAACAGCTCATTAATTTTTAAATATTGTTTATATGTTCACATAATATTTTAGATATACTGGGTTAAATAATACATATTAAAATTAATCTCACTAGTCTCTTTAAAGTGGCTACTACAAAATTTAAAATGATACACATGACTTGCATTATGTTCAGGGCTGTTCTAGATCAGAGGAAATGAACAGGAAACAACCTTCAGAAAAAATGGAAGACAACATTTACGAACTGCTTGCTGTGTGCACTGTGCTTATTAGGGCTTTCTATTATTTCACTTAAGATCGCTAGACATTAATACTCTGGTGCTGGTTTCAGGAAATTAAAAGAGAAAAAAAAACTGAGTGAATTTGCAGCTGGCTGTTCAGAGCACAGAACACCAAAGTTGGTTCCCACTGTGCATGTGGGAACGTCTCGTTGCAACGTCTCCATTAGTTTTGACCATGGCAGGTCTCTCTCCAGTATGTCGCCCCCATTCCTGGGCCCTCTCATTACAAACATAAAGAAAGCAGTATCATATTATAGTTATGCAACATGTTGCCACTGAAGAAAATTTCTTATTACTCCATGTGAATTGTCAATGATCTCAAAATAAAAAGTTAAAAAAAAAAAAGAGCTTTTTCCATATCACAGATAAATACACAAAGCAAACAAAGCCTTGCACAGATAGGCCCAGATAATTCACGACTCCATCAATGGCTCATATCAAACAGGAAATAGCTCACTCATGCTCAGAAGTACAGATTGTTCTCCAAGTCTCTCAAATACAGTTATTTGATATGACTTTTTTCTCTTAAAAAAACCCCAAAACTTTTCTTCAGCTTAAATTTCAACCAATCCTTTCGTACGCATAACACGGTACTACTCTGTCAATCTGATTTTCCTTTTTGCTTTGTATATAACTTTGTGCCCTGTTTTTACCTCAATGTTAAATGGACTTTCACCTATTACCCCAACTCTGTCTCTGGTAGAGACACCAAGTTATTTGAGAACTTCTTTTAGCAGAAGCACCACCAAGAATAAGGTGGCTATTATTCGTTGCAGAATCCTTCATGTTAGGATTAGTTTAGTCTAAAATAAAGACTATGTTACCATCAAGGTACTGAATGTGAAATAATTTAACAAAAGCAGGGCCGGGCACAGTGGCTCATGCCTGTAATCTTAGCACTCTGGGAGGCCAAGGCAGGCAGATCGCTCAAGGTCAG
>VBSM01002153.1:23722013-23739914 GCA_008086735.1 Cheirogaleus medius
CCGGGCAACAGAGTGAGACTCTGTCTCAAAAAAAAAATAAATAAATAAAAGAAAAATTTCTTTTAAATATGCCAAAAACTCCAGACAAGAAAGCCAACTGACACCCCACCACCACCAAAAGTAGTAAATATCTAACCCTAGCATAGGCCAACACAAAATCCAAATCTATCCATTAAATGCTTAGTCCAAATAGAACTATACAATATTTTCTACCAATCATTTGCCTTGAGCCAACCATCAACATTTACTGAACACTTACCATGTGCTAGGTCCCAGTGACATGTTGGCACAGATGTTTCTACTCTCAATCAGATAATTTCAAAACAGTGTAGTAGGCAATAAATACATGCTCTGCTCGTAAGATTCTTTTTTGTTAAACAAAAAATTTGGAAAAAGCAATTGTCAAAATGTGCCATTTTCCTTGAAGATCCTTCTTTTTGCTACTTCCTGGGACCAACTTTTCCCCAACAGTAGAGTAGATGGGACCACAGAGCAGCTCTGTGCAGCCACCAGGGCTGTGCACTGCTCAACTCGAGGATGCCATCCCCAAAGACGATGATGGCAACAGGATCCCCCAGAGCTGGGCAACAGGGAGTCCTGTGAGTCCAGGCGTTCAGGTCCCAACCCTGCTGGTCACTGGCTCCAGCATCTCCCAGCACAAGCTGATCTCCAAGGGGACTTTCTTGCTCTGGGCCTTTACCCTTCCTCACTGAGGAGGAAGAGTTCACACCGTGTCAGGGATTGTGCTGTGTCCCAGAGATCAGAGTCTAAGCTACCCTTCTCTGACACTGGGGATGAGGCCACAGGCCACTGCTGCTGGATTCTGGCCCATTAAACGTTCACTCCCTGTGGCTGTGGATGGGCATAACCTTGCAAGCACCTCCTATAATTTTCATCTCTGGAAGGGACTGCTCCCTCCACAGACCTAAGGCTTGTAGAGCATAACCGTCTTTCCACCTCCCCACTTTCACATCAGCATTTCACTTTTTAGTTTCATTTTGTTAACAGTGTGAATATCACACAAAACAACTACAGCAGGGTCAGTTAATACAGCATAAAGTTGCTTAATAATTTGTTAAATTAAAAAGTAGATGGGCTCTCATCTGAAATTTGTTATGCTGTCTTTCTAGGAGATAAAGAAGTTCATGGAAACCCACCAAGCTGTTTACTAAATGGATTCAAATTTCTTTAGATGACAGTATTCTGTTTCTGTTCCTAAAATGGACCTACGAGATTTTGGCAGGGGAGGGAATGGGTTTCAGTAGAAATAGTTTTGCCTTTTCTATTAGCTGACCTCAGTTTTTAGCCCTAAAATATGGCCACACCCCTAATTTAGGAAAGTGAGCTACAGTCAACACAACCACAAAACTTGAGGGCCCTGGAGTTGCTGGAGGGCATCCAGCCGGCTGCTCCCTGCCACCAGCCACTCCTCAGCGCCTCATCTCAGCCCACTCCGGGCCACAAGTGAACCCCGGGTTGCCACAGAACTCTGAGCTCACGTCCACTCAACAGTCTTGTGCTCACTCACATGGTTTCCCCAGAGTTTAGTTTTAGTAGCTGACAGCAGTCAGTAATAGTGTCATTCCTTCTAAAGCAACATTTTCTTCAAAGAAATAATTTTTTTCCTACTACCGGACACAAACATACTTTGATGACAGTGGGTAATTTCCTGATTCATGTAACACTTTGGACTTCTCAGATATTTTTAAAAATCTAGCTTCTTTTTTAAAAAGTGTAAAATATTACGCTTTCCACATTTACTTTATCATTTCTTTGAAGATGTTTTAGGAAAAACACCAAAATAAAAATAGGATTCCTAAACTTTACCTGATGGGAAGATTTTCTCCACCTTTCATGGATCCAATTTTAAACTCCCCTGCTTGGTAATTTTAAATGAAATTACCCTAGTTTTGGTTTAAATAATCTGTCTTATTTTGACAATATCTACAAAGATGCTTCCTACCCATCTTCCCTGCTATTAGTTCCTGTTTGACAACCTCCTATCAATCCAGTCACTGTTGTTTATATTATCTTAAGATTTTCTTCTTTTACATGCCACACCTCAGAGTATACCTACCAGATGAGTTGATCATTATAGAGAAATGCAGTGTATTTGACTATATTCAGGCTTTCCTCCATTCTATTAATAAAAGACTGGATTTTCAAATAAGTCATTTTATCCAATGGGAAGAAGCTGATTCCACCAAAAATGTCAAGTAGGTCGCATGATTGCAAATGCAACGTTTGCAAATACTGTAGGAAAAAAATAAGGCACAGAATTTACTAATAGTACATTGAATATGGTACTCTTTGACAAATGAAAATAATTACTCTTATGTCAGGTCAGACTAATACTCATGGTAGAAGTACACAATGGCAAACAGCACAATGAGAAGACTATGGGTGAACCGTGGGTAACTGGGTTTGAAATTAGTACCCACTTCAAGATATAAAGTTCAAACATATCTAGTTAATGTTTATTCAGTATTATGCTTTATCTCTTTAAAGTATTTAGTTCCTTATATTAATGCTCCTCACATTAGATTAACCCCATGAGGGATCCAGGCAATAATACCCTAGACCAACAGTGCTATCTTATACTAAAATCATGTCTAAAGGATATGTAGGACAGGACAACAGTTGTAGCCACTGGTGATGGGTAGAAGAATAACGAGGACAAGAGGAGAAATCGGGAGACAGTATGATAGTGAATAATTATGGTCATTAAAGTGAAGAAATCAACAAGAAAGAAAAGAAATTCATTTAAAAAAATTCAAAAATAGCTATTCAAAGGTGTTTTAGAAAGAAAAGTTGAATTCATAAATGGAATCTGACAGAGGCACAGTGAGTATGCAAAATTCAATTACAATAAAAGACAACAAACAACTATTTAGGGACATTATCACTTGGGACAAATCACACTAATAACCACTAATATGATAAAGTCTGTGTCACAATCAAAAACTTTTGAGTCAATATAGATTATGGCTGTTCAATGAACAGAACCAATCCATAAGACTTTGCAACTCCAATAACAGTGGAAATTTTGCTAATCAACTAATCTACCACACAAAGATTACTTTTGAGTAAGCACATACTGACAGATGCAGGTAGAACAATGACAGAGACAAAAGATATCTCTGAGATGCGTTAAGGAGCCCCCGGCAAATGCAGGATGCTCTGCTCCTACACAGAAGGTTGAAAGAGCTTCAAGTGTGCAAATGTAATGAGTTTCCTCACTGCTCTGGCTTTGCCACAGTCCATCTCAGGTCTTTTACCCCTTTCAAGTTCTGGGTTTTTTGTGCATAAAAGACAAACTTGTCTGCATCTGTATTTCTCTGAATATCTGTTTGAAATCTACTAAAGTCATAAATAAAATTCAAAATACTTACCCGATGGAAGAATTTCTCTAATCTTTCTTTTAGAAGCTTGACACCTCCATCTTCCATGGCTTTCAAAAATGTACCATTAAAAAGCTAATGGTGTTAAAGATTGTAGGAAAAAAATCAATTTCTTGGCATAACAAATTCTTGTTTTTCCTTTTAATTAAATCAGTTCATTAAATCCCCCCATTCCTTTTAAATGTAGAAAATATTTACATAAGAAAGCTTGAGTTATAAGTCACAAAGAAATTAATACACTATTAAGTGATGCTGTCATTTTATGAAACCAAATTGTTTTAGACATTTTCTAAAAAATTTCAACACACACTTAAGTTTACTTTTACATAAACAATATCACCAAACTTTTTTTATTTAAAACATTTTGTCAATACGCATCACCAAATTTTTTAAATCATAAAAAATATCTGCAGTCTGTATGTTTCTTAAAAATGTGGACTCACTTACTCACCAATGGGGATACAAGGCTGAGAGCAGAGAAGGGGGTTCAATTGAATAAATGTATGCATAAGGCCGGATACTCTGGGAGGCCAAGGCAAGAGGATTGCTTGAGCTCAGGAGTTCAAGACCAGCCTGAGCAAGAGCGAGATCCCATCTCTACTAAGAATAGAAAAAATTAGCCAGGCATGGTGGTGCACACCTGTAGTCCCAGCTACTTAGGAGGCTGAGGCAGGAGGATCACTTGAGTCCAGGAGTTTGAGGTTGCTGTGACCTAAGCTGATGTCACTGTACTCTAGCCAAAGAGTGAGACTCTGTCTCAGAAAAAAAAAAAAAATGTATAAACAAACCTCACTACCTATTTCAAAGGCCCCATTATTTTCTCTCCTAAAACAGATATAGTCAACTTTGCAGTCTTTTCAAAGAATTATTTTTAAACAACCCCTTAGCTTATAAATAGGAGTAACTGGTTAGACTCTCAGTCCAAAAATAATGTCATGCTTACCTTGTACATGCTGTAGCACTGTTGTAGTACTGAACTATAAACCTTGTCCTGCAAACAACATGAAAACATATTATAGATCTCAACTCATGGGGAAAAGAATGTCAATTGCATATACCAAAGGTACATTCATAGCAAAGTAATATAATGCTTATAAACTTGGTCCCACAATAGTGTGTGCCAAAAATAAGATGTATTTAAATTCAAATTTATGAACAATTATACCAAATTTTAGAAGGGGGCTTTAAACATAGATCATCATCGAGTTTGAGACAGGGTGCAAACACATTTTTAAAAGACTATGCTTATATAAATGATAAATATAAAACTCTGTAACATACCCTAAAAAACTTCTACAAAGCCACCTAGTTTAAATCTAAGTCACTCAACATATTCAGTAATACATTCTCTTTCTAAAAATATGAAGTAAAAAAATGACACATTACCAACAACTCCTCCTCTTGGTATTCAACGATTGGTTTTCCATCTTTACTTTGCTTTTCGATTATAGGATTCCGAACAACCTACAAAGTTTGATAAACTGAAATTATATAATGAATTCATTATGATATGTTTTTAATTCTGCCTTAATTTTAAAAATCTCAACATGCTACAACACCAGAAACACTTCTTAAAATGCCCCAAGAACAAATACGCAACTAAATAGGAATTTGATTTTAAAATTGCAACCAACTTTATTGTAATTTTTACTTTGATGCAACAGCCAGAGGACTTTCCTAAATTCCTAACAGTAAAGATCACCCAAAACTTTATCACACAACTTCGAAAAGATATATTCTGTATGTAAATACCATGACCATCCAGAAATTTTCTTCTGGTTCATTGAAGAACTGTCTATTCTTCTGTGTATGTAAAGATTTTGCAGGTTTTGATGGGCTAAAGGTCCTAAAAAGGTTAAAAAAATATGTTTATGACAACTCTCTAGTGTAAGTTTTAAGAATTCACGGAGCTCTACAAAGGCATATTTAAAGGCGTTACCTGGTAAACTGTACAATAGCTTCACATAATCCGACATTTCTAATTTTTTCATTCTTTTCTACTTCATTTGGATGATAAAACAAAATTTTATTTTCCTCCTAAAGTATGAAGAAACAGAAGCACAACATTAACGTAAACAGGCTGGGCGTGGTGGCTCACACCTGTAATCCTAGCACTCTGGGAGGCCGAGGCGGGGAGATCGCTCAAGGTCAGGAGTTTGAAACCAGCCTGAGCAAGAGTGAGACCCGTCTCTACTAAAAATAGAAAGAAATTAATTGGCCAACTAAAAATATATAGAAAAAATTAGCTGGGCATAGTGGCACATGCCTGTAGTCCCAGCTACTCGGGAGGCTGAGCCAGGAGGATCACCTGAGCCCAGGAGTTTGAGGTTGCTGTGAGCTAGGCTGACGCCATGGCACTCTAGCCAGGGCAACAGAGTGAGACTTTGTCTCAGACAAAAAAAAAAAAAAGTAAACATTTCTTCATCTTAGCTGTTGAAAACGCTAAGTTGAATGTCGACCTCTTGTGTCAAACACACTGATGACAAAACAAAACCAAAACCGTTTTTAGAAAAACAGGAATTATCTCATCATTGTGTGAATGCCACCTACCAGTCTGAAAGGCAATTTCACATAATTTCACATAAGGCAAAGTCACATTTCATCTGAGGCAACACCCGATAATTTTTACGAAACTCGATCTCTTGATTTCTTTCCTTCTGCTCATTTGTAATACACCAAATGCTCGTAAGAAATAAGGCTATGCGCACGTGCAGAGACCCACAGCTGCCCGCAAATTAAATCCAGCTGGTTCACAGACATTTGGACTGACAAGTCTTTAAAGCGAATTGTGATTTGCCGGCAACAAAACATAGCTCCGGACGTCCTTTGAGAAAGTCACCGTCCCCACCTTACAAAAACAAAACAAAACCTCTTGGAATTTATTTATTCCTTAATCCGGAAAAAAACTTTCCGACGGTCCTCCAAACTTGCATTATTTTACAATGCTACAGTCCACCGCTCGGGTGCCACGCTTCCAGTGGGGAACTTCCAATAACAAAGCCAAGTTGAATTTTAATTCCCCAGAACTGACGCAAAGCGCACAGAGACTTGACCTGTGTACAGTGATTAACCTGACAAAGCTTTATTCAATACACAGGCATCGATCCAGGACCTGAAACTGACTCTGCCTGCCTTGTCAGGTCTCGCCGCAGCCCCTGGTGCGGAAGCACACCTGGCACAAAACACCCTCGGTAAAAGCCACTCCAGGTGGGCTGAATGACAGGGCCGCTCCCCCTGCCGGCGCACCCGGCGGCTCCGGGGACAGACGCCGGCCGGCCGCGCCCCTGCCCCCGCCCCCGGGCCCTCGGCCCCCTCCGCGTACCTCTCCCTCCCGCGGCCCGAAGCGCGGGTTGTAGATGAAGAAGCTCAGTAACGCCGGCGGGAACTGCTTCTCCTGGGCCGCCCAAGCCCCAGCCCCTGTCCCGGCCGCCGCTGCAGCCATCCCGGCCCGGCCCCCCCCCCCCACCTCGGGAGCCTCCCTCGGCCCGCCCAGAGACAGCAGCCGCGAGTAGACCGCACTTCCGCCTCGCTCACCGCTGCCCCGGAAGCGCTCGCCGCCGGCCCGGAAGAAATACCGGCAGCGCGGTGTACCGTTCTGGGACGCCCGGGTGGAATCCTTGCCGTCTGTGTCTTGGGGTGTGGCGTTTCTTATATAGGGGAGTTCAGGTGACGGTGTAATGGTTTTGCTCTCGGATTTCTGACCTGGCTGCGAGTTTCTAGAAAAACGGAACGGGCATAATTCTTTTGTAGAAGGGAGTATTTGAAGGCGCAAACGTAAGCCTGGAAAGAAACACGTTTAGGGCGGACGTGCATTCATCCGGGCTATTGGCCCATTTACCTCACCTACAGAGTCCTGTTCGAGAGGTGTCTGCTGGATCAACCACAGCGACGGAGATTGCATTTGATCCCATTCCCCCGGCGCAGTGCTGGAGGCGTGTGCTGCGGAGGGATGGGGGACCATACCTGGCCTTCTCCCAACAGTGCCCACTCCTGGACTGGGATTCCCTTGCCTTGGAGTCGTGTTGCAGCAGACCGCTTGGCCAAACTCAAGATGGCCATGGTTTAGGTTGTCTTGTCTGTCACAGATTAAGTTTAGAAACAGAACCAGCTCTCTTATCCAACCTGTCCAAATAGACCTTCACATTTAGGGAGGTGGTGGGTTGGAATTTGGACGTGAGATCAGGGTACATATCCTAAGCTCTGCCACCCACGAAGTGTGGGATGTTGGACCAATCACCTAGCCTCTCTTCAGTCTCTTCTTTGTAAAAATACCAATTATAAATTCCTGCTTAGTGGTAATTTCACTTTGAAAATTATATGAGACTGTGAATGTACATCCAGTGCTGGCACTTAATCATTATTCAACAAGTGATTGCTACCATTCCTTGCTCCTGACATTCCTAACTAGCTCGCACTACTGCGTGAAATTCTTCCATTAGAAATACATGTTATGGCATTAAAGCAATAATTTTCAAAAGTTGGCCGGGCGTGGTGGCTCACGCCTGTAATCCTAGCACTCTGGGAGGCCGAGGCGGGTGGATAGCTCAAGGTCAGGAGTTCGAAACCAGCCTGACCAAGAGCGAGACCCCGTCTCTAAAAAAAAAAAAAGTTAAGTTAGCAGAACTCCCTCCACTCCAACACATATCTTTTGTTCCCCCCAAAGTTTTATAGGGACTTACAAAAAACAAACACAGAGCTACCATAGTCAAATGAGGGCCTTGGTGGTAGACTGAGGCTTAAGAGTACCTTTCTCTAGATTTTTCCAGAAGCTACCCACCATCCCCATGTCTTTTGGGAACCCTAAATCACAGACAGAACTGTGGGACTCCAGGGAACATGGTTTGAAAACTTCAAGTCAAACAATTCTTTTCTTTGTCTCAGAGCAAATGCTTTTGGAAGAGTATAGAGCCCAGGACTTAGGTCAGAAAACCTGAATTTGAGTTGTGGTTTTGCTATTTACCAGTTGTATGGCCTTTGGCCAATCACTTAACCTTATTTAACTTCAATTTCCTCCTCTATAAAATGAGATTAATATGGGCCTCACAAGGTTGTTACATTTACTACAGTAGATGATACAAACGAGAGTCCTTTGTAAAGTACAAAGTACTAGATAAATATGTGAGATTAACATTTTATAGTATTAGTCACAGTTTCTCCCAGGACACCTCTATGTCCTTGTACACTTTGCCTTCCCCCAATACAATTAGTTGCATTAGTCGTTAGAGAGATGATACAAAAACAAAACAAAACATCCAGAAACCGAAGAAAATGCTTTTAAGTTTCCAAAGCCAAGGAAGCTCCTACTTGGTGCAGGAAGCAGTGCAATGATTTACTTGTGCACAGTAGTCATTCAGAGAAAGCCAGAACTGAGAGACTTCAAGGTCAGGACGAGGAGGAGGTAGCTGTGGCCCTCAAGACCAGGAGACTAGAGGAATGATGATGACTCAGTGGTCACTTTATGGATTGAGCATACTCCTTTCCCATCCAGAACCTTGGCATGCTAGCTTTCTCTCCCCTACCTAGGGAATGAAAGCAGAAGAGGAAGGCTGAATTGCAGGGTGTAATTATGCTTCCAACACCCTGCATAATGGGAATTCAAATAAAGTTCAGTTATGGAAATGAAAGTTAGATTTTTTTTTTTTTGCACAAAGAGTTTGTGAACTCAAAATTCCAAGGGATTGAGTAGTGGGAAAGGCATGTTTTTGTGGGGGAAAGGGAGCACAGTTCCAAGTAGAAAGTCACAATTCTAGGGTGGGTGGTTCTGTACAAGTTGTCACATACATCTCTCCTCCCTAACAAGAAAAGCGAGCTTCTTAATGGTAGGACTCTGTTTTAGTCATCGTCTCATTCCTGTTGTCTAATACAACGCCTGCCTCGAAGGACACAATGAGTGTGTAGAATGAATGAATGAAGAAGGCAGGAAATGGAGGGTGGAGAAACAGACATCAGAGATGGACTTTTCTCCTTCAGACTTCTGGCTACTCTGTGTAGTACAGACAGAGCTCAGGCCACAGGCTGATCCAACATTCTAGTGAGTTCTCTACTCAGTTCAGTACTGAGCTCCAAGAAGAAAGTGCTAGGTAGAGGTTTGGGTTTGATAATACATCTCTAAGACCATCTATCCAAGGGTCTACTTCATTCTATTCTATTGGCAGAAATACCAGATCAGTGAGTCAAGTAACTGATCTTTTCTCTGTTGATTTAGAGCCCAGACACTGTCTGATTTAGAGGTGACTTTCCTCGTGAGGGTACATCTTTCTCCTGAAGTTAAAATTGTTCTTAATCTCTATCTCCTCCTGTAATCACCTGCAAAGGATCTTAAAAAACATATGATTCTTTTTTTCAAAAATAAAAAAAACAGAAACAAATAATATGTGTCAGGGTTTTAATTGGAGAGGCAGGACCACTAGATAAAATATATTTTTATATGTATATTATATGTAATAATATAAGTTTAGATGTTCATTGCAGGTATGCAATTATGTAGTCATGTAATACATATAAAGAATTGCAGGTGTGATGCACTTGTGAGAGCCGGGTAAACAGCCTTGGGAAGGCTGTTGCCTTCATATCTGATGCTGAAAGATGCCTGCAGAGCAGGAAATCAGCAAGAGGTGGATGTACAGTCGGGCAGAGTGGGGACAAACTGGACCTGTTGAGGACAGACAAGAACCCATGTTCGTCACTCACTATCTCCAACTATGGTAATGAGGGGGTCCCCGAGGAAAAGCTGGAGTCCTTTGTCACAAAGAAAAACACATACCTGGATTTGGGAGGATCCCACAGCAAGGAGGTAACCTAGCGGGTAGTGGCCACCCCAATGGACCTCCCAACAGTAAAATACTGCGACTGCTGCTTCATACCACCCTCCAAATCTCAGGCAAAATGTCTTGTGGCCCACCCTACCCGGATACACTATGAAACCACCACGCAAGTAATGCCAAGATTTGTTAAAGCCAGGCAGCGAGTACACAGGTGTTTGTTATATTGCTCTGTAGTCCCATCATCTGTATGTTTGAAATACTTCATGATTTAAAAATAATTTAAGGTATGAATCCATTTACAGTCATTGTAGAACCCCTCGCAAAATGTTGTCAAAACCTATCCCCCTTCTACTGAAAAAAAAGTTGACTTTTGAAACCAGTGAAGACATTATGTAAATGTAGTCCTTCTGGTGAATAAATTTACAGGCCAGGTGGAAGCTAACCTGGTGATTCCAATTTCATCTGTCTTCTTAAGTGTTTGCAAAGTAATACCATACCTTAACGCTAGCAGAAGAGATATAAGATAGGTTTTTGCTTGAAATTGGATTCCTGAGTACTCATTACACAAAATTAAACTGCGGTCATTACAGAGAATTAGCTACGTAGCTTGTAAACCTGGACAAATAGGCAACTTTTTCCCATTTTTACTGTTTTGCTACATACACTTTGCTTATGAACTGGAAATAACTACTTCAAAAACCTATATATTTAAAAAATCTTATAAATACTAAATGTGCTGAAGCAGAATACTATATAATGTTTGAAGTATTTTAATGATTCTTATTAGTCTCAACAATTAAGCACATTCACAAAGCTGGCTTTAAGATCGCATCCCACTAAATTATGAACTACTCTACCAAACTGTAAGCCAACATTGGAATTAAGTATAAATAGTCAAAATGAAAGCCACTGTTGCAGCCCTATTTTATAAGCAATGAGGAAAAATAACAGGACACCAGTGTTTCAGCTCTTTAACCCATGTTGCAATCTAGGTCTTCATTTCAAAGTCAAAAATATATCATTCCAGCACTGAGGACAAGCTCTCTTGAGGTAGGTAAAAATAAAGAAGGCAAACATTAAATTAAAATTGTTGGACATGCTTGCCAATCCCTTTTCTGGATTGTTATCATTTTCTTTCGAGTTTTTCCAGTGTTGATTTGATTCTGGGTATGTTATATTTAAAGTTTTTCTTCAGTCTGTAAACATACATACAAACGAGTCAAAAAATGAGTAGAAATTTTAGGAAAAGAATAGTAGGCAGGGCTTTCATTAGAGTGTGGGACACATTCTTGGCATGAAAGTTTTTTAAAGTCAGAATTTGTTGCTACTTTGGTTTAGTGACAATAATTGGGTAAATGCTACATCTCTGTTCTTCATTTTCCCTAGTTACCATGCTTCACTTTTTTTTTTCTTCACTTTAAGAGACAGGGTCTTGCTGTGCTGCCCAGGCTGGCCTCAAACTCCTGGGCTCAAGGGATCCTGCCTCGGCCTCCCGGGTAGCTGGGACTACAGGTGCGTGCCACCACACCTGGCTAATTTTTTGTAGAGACAGGGTCTCACTCTTGAACTCCCGGCCTCAAGCAATCTTCCTGCCTCAGCCTCTCAGAATGCTAGGATTACAGGCGTGAGCCACTGTACCAGGCCTATGCTTTACTTTTTAAAAAGACTCTAATCTTCTCTCACTGTTCTGTAATCCTCCCACCTAGAGACAACTGTTAAAATTTTGCTATATATCTTTTCATTCTTTTTTCTGTGAGATACATATTGAATAGGAAATTTGTGACTATCCTCAGGTACTTTTTAAAAACATTTTTGTTTTCAAATCGTACTTACCATCAAAGAATTGGAAATGCCAATATTTTTACAAAATATAAACTGAGAAAAATAACAAATTAGACAGTTTCATTCTTTGACCCTCCCCAAAGAGCTCTTCATTTTAAGACTGTATTTTCCAATTTTGACTCATTTGAAAACTGCCTTTATGGTTTTTGTCAACCCAGATACCATCTCTAATATTATTCGCCTTAATTATTTAATATCTTATTACTTAATATTCTTCCAATTGATATGCTTTCAAAAATCTGATGCCTCCTTTATCCTTGTTCTGAGTAGTGATACTGAAGTATAATAACACATTTGTGCTGTTTTATTTTTTTCTAACGCACATTGAAATAAATACATGACTCTTAAAATAAATACATGACTCTAAAAATGTTGATCCCTGTCCCTGGAAAGTCATCTTGGGGCCTCCTTCTAGTATGTGTCCCGTACTTTGAAAAACTGCTTTTAACAGGACCCTCCAAAAAGTAAAGGTTCAAAAATCACTAAGCTATTTAGCAGATTTGCAGGGAAGCAACAGAGAAGAGCCCCAGGGCATTGCGAGCTTGGATGCTGGATAAAAAGTGTGAGCTTTTAAACAAGCTCTGAGAAAAATGCCCCAATTACTCTCTGGAGTCCTCAACTCTCAAGGGTCAGCCAGAAAGAACAGCTTTAATGTGCCACCTGGAAACCAGCCTAATGAGAATTTCCTGGCTTGAGACTGCCCAACCCTAATGACAGCCCTGTAACAGAACCCCCAGGCCAGCCTCAAATGTTAAGGCAATTCTAGGTGTATTCAGCTCAGGTGGTATCTTGTAAGGGCCAGGAAAACAGCAGCTGAGGAAAAGGGGGAGGCGGTAGGAGGCTAGGTGAGAACAGGTGTGTCTCTCTGATCACTTGTTTTTTCTAAGGGGGGGAAAAAAGGCTTGAAAACGGGTCTGTTGGTGCTAAGAATAGCAAGTCTCCTTAGCTTTGTAGACCACTAGAGCCACACACTTTGTTCTGTCTTGTACTGTTTGCTTTTACTTAAATCTCTCTTGTGGCAATCTAACACATGGCAGAAAACACATCAGTAGGCATAGTTTTATGCAAGCTAAAAATCCCTTCACATTAATTTCAGAGTCAGATGATTTGCTGAGAAAAATCCTAGCACGACAATGCCATTTATTTGTAACTTAAAAGAAACAAAAACCAAAAAACCTGGTTTCCCTGTTTGCTCAACACCAGTGTGGCTTGCTCAGCACTTGATGGGACCAGAAATCTTGCAAAAAACCTTTGGTCCCCAGCTTGCTTTAGTCTGTCTACCTTGCTGAGGAAAAACACCACCACCACCACCAAAAAAACAAAAACACACCCACACATCAGCAAATGATGAGAAACTTGTCTTTATTGGGTAATTTTTAGAGGCATTGTCTGCGGAGGGCTGTACAGAAGTCATCAGGACATACCCACCACCCCCAAAAGTCATGAATGACTGTCTTATTACCTCGCTAAAACAATGAGCAAATTGCAGAAGCTTTTCAGGGGAAATTATAAATAAGATTGGGGTAGGATGTGGGGTTCTCCATTCCCAGGGCTTTGGAGGCCTTCCAACTGATTATCCCTTTCTCTCTTTTCTCCAAAGACTGGGGCCTTTAAGAATGCACCATTTCCTGGAATTCTAGAACAAAAGAGGTGAGAACAGGGTCAGTGAAGGTGGCTCAGTACTTTACAGACCTGCTGTGGCCAATGAGAATTCTGAAGAGGGAGTGAAATATGAAGCAAATTGTCAGATGATGGGCATAGCCCCCTTGGAGGTCACGAAAGGAAGAAAAATGTAGGTGTCAATGACTGGAGGTCAAGGTAGTCTACAGTGTTCCATCCCTCTGCATAATCTTATTTGGCAAACATCTTCAGCTTTGCAACAGAGGCCCTTGTATTAGAACTTGTCAACCCAATCATTTCCCTTGGGCATTGAAAAAAACTCAGTATAATTGCCTATCACAATCTGTGAACAATTAACTTTTTATCTGGTCAGTTTAAGACAGAAATGGGAGGTTTTCTTCTATTCTGTAGCTGGGTATTATATTTTTAGAAAACATTTAATAGGGTGGGACTTTGAACTAGCTTTCCTCTGTTGAACTCTAACCCCACCCCCAAAGGTTTCTATTACTAAGAGAAGGATAATAATAATAATAATGTGTTAATGCTACAGATTAAAATTGAGAACTGGGAATTTACTTTATATTTATTAGAGAGCTCTGCCTGTTGAGAAGTCTTTCATGGTTATGTTTAAATAAGCCAATCCTCCCTTACCTAATCTATTTTTCTGAGCTATCTATAGAAGCTGTATTAACTGCAGTGTAGTAAGTGATAGTGGTATCATTTTGAATAGATTTTAAAAATAAGGACCTAATGTAGCAGTTTTTAATTTCAAATTAGCTCTACCAGAAGGACTACCATACGTTCTCCTGAGTTGGCAGGCACAAAGTAGCTAAAAAGCATGCTAGCAACATGACAAAAATCAAGTGAAAATAGTCCTACAGCTGTGCTAGTAAGCTAACATTTGAATCTAGGGCTCTGCACACACAAGATTCCATAAATGATGATGGAGTTATTTGTTGTGTTTAGCCCACTTGGTGGGCTAATGTCCAATAAATCGTATTTGTTTAAACCTTTGAAAGCTAGGAGGTCTTCTACATGGGCCAGTAGACTCTTTGGTCTGAGCCACACTTGAGAATGTCATTCCTTCCCTTAGAGGGGCTCAGATCAACTGGTGGAAATTTCTTGCATTATGTTCAAGGTGCATTAGGACATCTTGCAAATAATTGGCCAGGTGGCTAGCCAGTCTTCTATCCAAGTGAAGGATATTTTCCAGTTATTGACAATGACCAGTGGGACCAGCTTTTATGGCATATCTCAGGAATCATGCCAGAGTTTTTATACACATTTGCATGCTCACTTTAATCCCATTTTACCCTAATTAGATTGAAGCTCAGCAAGGTTAAGAAAGGAGAATATTAACACACATCTGTCTGATCCCATGGCCCAACCCCCACAGATGCTCCCTGGTCTAAAGTGTGTTATGCCAAGTACAGGTGTGGACATACCCTCAGCCCCAATCTTTCCATCGCCATCATTATCCGCAGCTGCCATCAAGGACTTGGTTTCTGACTCGGTCAGTTCTCTAGCACCACTCTCAAACTTCTGGAGGAAAAACCTACAGGATAATAAAGATGGTTGAAAGACTATGCATCTCTGTGTTTACACTTTCTTTCTTGTGTCTTTAAGTAAATCATCTTTTTCCACCAGGTGCAATCATCAGTCAAAGTCTTAGCAAGCAAAGGTTTCCTTAAGCTACAGAAACCAATGGTGAGTGTTTTATTTTTTTTGGTAAGAGTTTGTAGAAGTTTTGTTAAGTCTATTTTCCAAATGAAATCCCTTAAGCTAAAGAATCTTTGCACCTACGGGCTTAAGTGCCCGTGTTTAGTACTTTGCGTGAATAGATGTATGGTCAACTGACTCACGTTCTTGCTTTAATGAGGCTTGGCCGAATGACAAACACCAAGGCTGGCCATTGAAGAAATGCTGAGCAAACTGGCCCCCACAGCACCCCAGCCCCATCCAACAATGTCAGGGGGTGCCGGACAGTCTTAGGACAAAGCTTACTTAAGCTCTTCTTCATCCAGATATCCACTCTGGTCATTGTCTATGAACCGGAAAACGTCCTTCACCTGACTGGCCGACATCTTGGAGAGGCCCGACGTCTGGAAGAATTTTTGGGGTTCAAAAGTATCTGGGTCTGAAGAACAGAGAATGGGTTATTCTGACACTCATTGCATTGCATTCCGTATTTGGGCCAAGGTGCTGAAAACACAGATCATTTAAAAAACTTCCATAATCTCCCTGAGCTGCAGAAATGCTCAATTGATCCAAGATCTTGAGTTGGCCAAGACTAGATGTCCCTGTGATAGCATCCCCCGGGCCCTTCTTCCCAGGCTGTCCTGCTCCACTTGATTTTGTCCATCTTCCCTTTTCTCTCCTCCTCTGCCCCCCACCCAGTTTACAGACTATGTATCCAAGTCCCCAACATCGCTGGTCTAATTGGCAGGAGCAGATGCCATCACTGGATTCAAATAGGCTAAATGGCACTTGCTGATTTCCTTTTTTCCACTTGTAGTAAAGTTCTTTCGTCTTATAGAAATGCAATCACATGCTCAGATCCCAAATCTCTATAATTTTAGTTATCTAAATAATAGCAGTTTAATTCCCCGATTCCATGAATTTTCCAGCCACATTCACATTTTGATTTGTGTTGCTTCGCCAGAGGTATGACGATGTGAGGAAAACCCACACCTGCTCCCGCCTCCTTTACCTTGGCATTCCTGCAGGGCTGCTGCAATGTCATCAGCACTAAGCACGTCGGTGATGCTCATTTTCCACCTGGTCACACAAAATAAATGAAGTGTGGTAAACAACAAGCAGGAGGTATTATATCTTCCTAGGCTCAATGAAACTGTATGTGTGTCTGGAATTTTTTTAAATGTGATAAACACAGTGTTGTTCTAAGTGATGGAATCGAATATCCAAATACAAACCAGGTACTGAAAAGGTCCCAGCACCCTTCATCTCAGTGTCTTCTCCTGAATCTACTTGAAAGATGAAATAAATACCAAATACAGAAGTATTCAATTTGGTTTTCTTATGAAAAAATTATATTTACATAATCGATCACTTAGCTACAAACCATTCAGAAGTAAACCATATTACAAATGCAATAGCATTTTCATACAGCAGCCAGAGAAATATAATGTTGCAAATTCCACATGAGAAAGGATACAGCTTGGGCCTGCTTGCAGACCTTCTGTGGAAGACATGCTATCTATCCTGAAGAGTGGGAATCAGATGAGTGAAAAGACCATCTCCCAGAGATCAAAATCCTACTGGGTGTCAAAGCCATGGGGAAAAGAGAAATCTGAGCATATCATGCACAAGCCAATATGAATGTACATAAGGAAGAAGAGCCTGGGGTCTGGTAGGTCCACCAGTTACTTACCGTTTTAGATTTTCCCCTAAAGAAGAATCAGGAAAAAGAGTTGAAGGAGCAAAAAAACAGATGTGCTTTTGCTACCTTACTGACCTGCCTTATATAGAATTGAAAAAGTGATAGTTACAACCTCTTAGATTTCCTTTTCAAGGATCAAGTGAATGTAGCTCAAATGTCTTGCCTTACTAATTAAACCTTTTCTTTTTCTATTTATATCTCAGGGGAATGTGGGTGGGAACAGCCAATTTTAAAAAACAAACCTCAACAACCCTTAACTAAGGTTTCAATTCTGCAAACGAACCCCTTTGGCGAAGAGTGGAGAAGGTACTAGAAGCCGGGTGAGGAGGAGGCAGTGGCTGAAATAGGATCAACACATATGGGGGTGCTCTGTAAACTCAAAAGGCTCCCCAAATGTGAGTGGCCACCATTTGGGGAAGGTCTGTTTTCAGCTTCTGAAACTGTGGGTGTTCAAGGCTGACCTCCAGCCAGAGTTGACACACTCAAAGTCAGCATCACTAAGTGGACACACAGGAATTGTCTAGAGAAGGAGATGGGACTGATTAGGTGATTTTCCCACAAAAGTCTTGACTTTGACATTTCTCAGCTCTAACTGAAATTGTGCATATTCAAAAGGCAAAAAGGTGGAAAGAAAACAACCACTCCCAACCCCAAAACTAATATTTGTGGGGGGAAGAATGTTATGAGGCCAATAGTTGAGATAAACGTTTATTTATTTTTTATTTTTGGCTTTTGTTTTTGTTTTTTTGTTTGTTTGTTTTCAGCAAACATTTATTGAGCCCCTATGTGGCCAGTACTGAGCTAGACATTTTTTTCTATGGTGGTAAAAAACACATAAAATGTACCATCTTAAACTTTTTTTTTTTTTTTTTTT
>VBSM01002153.1:23740014-23757198 GCA_008086735.1 Cheirogaleus medius
CCTCCCAGAGTGCTAGGATTACAGGCGTGAGCCACCGCGCCCGGCCCATCTTAAACATTTTTAAGTATGCATATAGTATAATAGTGTTAATGATGTGCACATTATAACTGCTAAGATCTGTATAACTTAATCATTTGGAAAAACTGAAACTCTACATCCACTGAACCACAGTTCCCCTTTTCTCTCTCCCCCAGCACCTGGCACCCACCATTCTACTTTCTGTTTCTGAGCGTTTGACAACTCTAGCTAGCTCCCGTAAGTGGAATCAGGGCAATATTTTATCTTTTGGTGACTGGCTTATTTCACTTAGCAGCATGTCCTCAAGGTTCATCCATGGTGTAGCCTATGACAAGATTTCCTTCTTTACTAAGCTGGATTTAAGTGTTTTTAAAAGTGCAAAAATAGACCCCATGTTGCAATCAGAAACATACAGTGGCTGAGAAGTAGACAATACAGAAACTCTAGACTGGGGCCCAAAACTCTGGGTAATGCAGCCCGGAGGGTCATCTCCAGTTTGCCCCAAAATATATTCCCCTACCTCCACCTCAGCATTGGACATGTCTTAGTGTCATCAATGAAAAGTTTCTCTCAGGGATACATATGGCATTTCTTAAATGACCAATCCTTCATCAGGCACCATATCTGTCTTGCTTACATTTTATACACCAATGCCTAGCACAGGACTGATCTAGAGTTAGGGACTCAGCAGTTGTTATCTGATGAACGAATAAATAAAAACAGCAAAAAGAACTTGTAAACACTCTTCCCAACCAGCATCAACGTACCCAGCCCTTTAAAAAGTTCCTAAAAATAAGTCTCAAGAGTTTTGAATTCGGTTTCTGACATTTAGTTGCTATAGAAACCAGCTGAGCCCTTTCTTTCTGTGGAAGTGTTTATGATCGCCCAGAGAGATGAAAACATTTTTTAAAAATCTGCCCATTTAAATGAAAATAGCATATGGGTTAAACCAAGATACTTTAGACATTCGTGCTGTTTTTCTGATGAAAAGTAAAGAAAACCAGAGACCCAATAAACACGTTGTCTGAATCAAAGAGACACCCAAGAGCATGATTTGAATTCCATCTTGCACAATCTGGGGTCCAAAATGTTGATTCACACCAAAGGACAAATACTGTGTGATTCCCCTAAGGATCAAGTGCAGATCTGCAAACATTCAGAGAGGTATCAGAGCCCCTGTTGAGTTAAGATGGCTAAAAAGGTTAAGATGATTTTTTTTTTTTTTTTGAGACAGAGTCTCGCTCTGTCACCCTGGGTAGAGTGCAGTGACATCAACATAGCTCACTGCAACCTCAAACTCCTGGGCTCACGTGATCCTCTTGCCTTAGCCTCCCAAGTAGCTGGAACTACAGGCACACAACACCTGGATAATTTTGCTATTTTTAGTAGAGACGGGGTCTTGCTCTTGCTCAGACTGGTCTTGAACTCCTGAGCTCAAACCTCCCGCTTCGGCCTCGCAGAATGCTAGGACTACAGGCATGAGCCACCATTCCTGGCCCAAGATGACAAATTTTATGCTGTGTGTATATATGTGTATTTTATGTTGCATATTATATTTGTGTTATGTAATGTACATGTATATTATGCATATATCAACAATTTAAAAGTATTGATTCAGTAATCTTCATTATTTTGGCCACCCAGGAAAGAGCAGGAGGAAGATTTGGAAGTAGGAGACCAGCTCTGTCCATTTGTAGCTATGTGGCGCTGGGCCTCAATTCCTCTTGTAGGAAGTAAGAATAATGTAAGTACCTGCTCTGTCACCTTCCCAGGAGGGTTCTTTTGAAGATCATAGGATCAAGTGCAGATATGCAAACATTTGGAGAGGTCTCAGAGCCCATGTTGAGCTCCACCCCTGTCCAGGGATTGCAAGAGGATTTCATCTGGTGTATCCATTCCACTTGATTGGTAGGGGCTTCCTGGAGTAGGAGGAATAGATGTTGGGATCAACTAGCAATGTCTGTAGGGAGGACTTGTGGCAGCCTGGAAGCCGGGGAACTTGGCTATCTCGTTCTGACCAGGGTGGGCTGTGCATTTGGACTTTGCTACTGCCGATGGCCCTGGTCTCTTAGACCACCGGGCTGTTGCAGATGTTTGATGCTGTCCCAATTAATCAGCTATTCCAAATCCCCACTGTGCCTCTGAATTCATCAGACTCCCTCTACTTGGAGCTCACACACTGATCACCTGCTAATTGTGTGGTTCTGTGACATCTCTCCAGCCACACTGCCTGGCCCAGGTGTCGTCACTGCCTCTGCCCAACCCTGGCTGCCTTACTGGGGACAAAACTCTTGAATGCATCTCAGCCCCTCTTTCCAACGTGTATCACATGCTAGTGAACAGCACAGCTGATCCACTTCCATATTCTTTCAATAGATGTCACTTCCTAAATATCTCTCAACTCCACCTTTTCTTCACGCTCCACTGTCACTACCCTAGCCCAAGCCAATGGCGTCTCTTTTGGCAATAACTAATTGGCCAACCCTCATCCACTTGGGCTTACATCCAATCTAGCCAGGTGGATCTTTTAAAAACCCACATGTGTTCATTTCCTTGGGGCTATCATAACAAAGTCCCACAAACTGGATGGCTTAACACAATAGAAATTTATTATCTCACAGTTCTGGAGACTAGAAGTCCAAAATCAAGGTGTCGGCAGGGCCACGCTCTCTCCGGAGGCTCTAGGTGAGGCTGCTTCTTTGCCTCTTGTAGCTGTGGTGTTTGCCGGCCATCCTGGGCGCTCCTTGGCTTGCAGCTGTATCACTCCAATCTCTGTCTTTGTTGTCACATGGCCGTCTGCTCCCTTTGTGTCCCCTTCTTACAAGGACATCAGTTATATTGGATTAGGGACCCACCCCACTCCAGTATAACTTCATCTTAACTAATTACATCTACAATGACCCTATTTCCAAATAGGTGCTAGGGGTTAGGACTTCAACCTGTCTTTTGGGGGGACATAGCTCCATTTGTGACACCAAACATGTGGCTCCCCTCCCTTCCCATTCCCAACCCCCGAGTCTGTTATTGGCTTCCACTTTTCTTAAAATAAAGACAAATGTCCTTCCTGTGGCCTTGAAGGCCCTGCATATATTCTCTCAATAGATGTCACTTCCTAAATATCTCTCAACTTCATCTTTTCTTCACGCTCTGCTGTGAGTACCCTAGCCCAAGCCAACAGCATCTCTTTTGTTGTTCTCCTTTGACTTCTCTGGGCTTATTTCACACCATCCTTCTACCTGGGAGTCCCTCTAGTCCCTTGAATTTGTCACCCTCTCTCTGGCCATGGCTATGGAATGTACTGTTTTCTTTACCTGGAACAGTCTTCTTTCTCCCTGCACAGGCGTCTCATACACATCCTTTATCTCTGTTCAGGTGCCACTTCCTCCAGGGAGCCTTCCCTGACCCCCAGACTGCCCCGAACCATGGTGCTTTTTCCCTTACAGCAAAATCACAGTGGCATGTGTCTACTTGTGGTGGCTGTCTGAATAGTGTCTCTGCCTACTGGACAGGAAGACTCAGGAGGGCAGGTTCAAACTCTGTTCCTGTTCCTCCTGACATCCCCATCACTAGAAGTGGGGTGTCTTATGTGATTGGTTGCAGGGGGAGATTTGGCCTTCTCTGGTTGGGAGAGGGGATAAAAATCAGGGAAGCTGTTGGTGTTACCGTACAGCTGGGTTCTTCGCCTGCTGCACAGAAGGGAGCCAATGCATTGAGCCAATAGGTCTTGTAGCAGAGAAGAGTTTTATATCACAGAGCACCTGGCTTGGTGATATCATCAGTTATTAATTGCATCCTGGCCATCTGGGGCAGATTGTTACAGAAGTTATTGTTTGGTTTCCTGGACTACTTGCTGGAGGTGGTGGTCTGACTTCCTACAGGTCCGACTTAGAGACAGCAGGCTCGCTTCCTGGGCTGGTTGCCATAGATGATGGGTTGGTCTCCCAGCTGGTTGCTGCAGGTCGTGGGTCAGAGCTCTATTTTCATAGATGGTCTCGCCATTTATTGTCCATTTTTATACTCAGCCTCTCCTTAGCTCCTTCCTTGTCACGTTGTAGATATTCAGTAAACACGTTTGTGGAAGGAATAAGCTGGTGTTCTGTGCAAACTTAAGCAAGTCTTGCACCCTGAGCCTCAACTTCCCCTTTTTACAGGGGAGATGAGAACACAACCTACTTCTCTAGGGATATTGACAATCAATCGTGTGGAGCGCCTGGCGCTGTGTCAGGCCCTCAGAGAGGGGACAGCAAGGAATGGTGGCCTTTGTTTTGGCCTCACAACCCTTTAAAAACAAAGAGATTCCAGGTAAAACTCATCTATACTGCTAGAAGTGGTTAGCAGTTCCCCTTGAGGGGAGGGAGGGCAGTGCCAGGGGCTGGGGAGGCCTTGGGGTGCTGATAATGTTTTATCTCTTGATCTGGGTGCTGGTTACATAGATGTGTTCACTTTATGGAGATTTATCAGGGGTTATATGTGTTTTACTTCAATAGAAAGTTTTTGTGTTTTTTTTTAAAAAAAGGTTGTTATACCCAAAGGTTGAGCAGAGAAGGATGGAGGGTCCTCCTCAGTGACCATGTTCTTAGGGTGTCAGGCAGTGGCTGGCTGTAGCCTCTCTCTGTCCTCTGGGTTGAATCTTCATGGGGCTTTGAGGGCTTGAACCAGGCGAACCCCAGCCACTCAGCTGTAGTATTTCCTGAGTTCATAGCAAGGCTGGGAACAGAGATGGTTGACTGGGACCATTAGGCGGCTATGCCTTGTGACAGAGGGAGGTTCCCTTGCAGCTCAGAAAGAGACATCCTTCTGGCCCTACCATGGGGAGGCCTCCCTGTCTGCCCCAACAATCTTAATACTCTCTGTTTTTTCTCCAAATCACTTACCATGATCTGAAATGATTGGGTTTACTTCCTTGTTTGCTATTTCTTGTCCATCTCCTCCCCAACGTGGAAGCTTCTGGAAGATAGGGACTGAGTGTGTGCTATTCATCCTCAATGCCCAGCACCTGGCATTTAATAGCACTGGAGGCTCCAGACACAGGGATGGGAGAAACTGGCCCCACCAGGGAGATGGTGACTAGTGGTCAGGTGGACCCAGTGGGCGTTTGGAGTCTCATTTAAATAAAGGCCAGTATGGTTAAAACAGCCCCAGCACTTTCGGTTCCCTGTGCATTCTAAGAGTCCATGCTTTGCATGAGATTTCTGAATCAGGCAACTTCCTGACACTGATCAAAAGTAGGGGACATTGTGTTACAAGAAGAAGAGAGGCTGCCACAGAAGACAAATTCCAAACTCCAAAGGAAAGTCTCTGGCGCCTTACAGGGCCACAGCACATCACTTGACAACACTAAAAGCCGATATTATTAAAGTTGGGGATGAACTAGCAAGGCCCACAGGAGAACAAATGCTGACTGACAAGTTGGAAAAGTTCAAAAAATCTGAATTTCAGTATCTGGCTGATGTGTCTGAATGGTGACACGGAGGGGAGGCGAGATCTAGAGTTACAGGAGTGTGTTTATTTATAAATGAAATACTTCTCTAAAAGCAGATTTCCTTTCCCTCTCAAAGAGACTCAGCAAGAGTTTGTTAAATAAGTTTACACGTGGGGGCTTAGGACAAGCTCCTTAGTGAGACAAAGTCACTGTTGTTTGTGAAAAAAGACTGCAAAATGTCTTAGGGCCGAATAAAGAAGACAGCTGTGCGTTTCTTAACTTGATGAATGAGCAACAAAGGGATAAAGGATCCTCGAAGCACACAGCCCACATCTACAGGGGCCGACCTGCCCTGGGCGTACAGATTTTATCACCCTTGGGACAGGAGGCATCGCTCGTGACATACTCTGGGTACAGCAATGACACGAGGCTCACAATTGCCACTGGCTACATAATCTGTGGAGCCCAGAGCAAAACGAGAATGCAAGTCTCTTTGTTCAAAGGTTATTACGAATTTCAATATGAGGGCTGCAGAACATTTAATCAGGTAAGGGGACTTTCTAAGTGCAGGGCCCCAAAGACTGTACGAGTTGTGCACCCCCAAAGCCAGCCCTGCTCACAACTTATGTCTGTTCAACATTGCCCAGCTTACCAATATGATGTCACTGTGTAATTTAATTGCTACAACAACTCTGTGAAATATTGTTATTGCCACAAGGAAAAGGGAGGTTAAGAGATCCCCCTGTCAAACAGCTATTGAAGTAGTAGAGCCTGTGCTCATTCTTGGAATTTTCCTTGATGCCAACTTAAAAATTCCCAAGGCTTTCAGGGTTCTTGATTTCCACAGCCCCTTCTTCACCTTAGAAAGCTAAAAGAGGTACACGTTTGCCTTAAAGCCACTCGACAAAGAATATCAGACTCTCCAAGCTAGGTGAGTCATTGCCATAATCCACTTTCTCCCTGCCTGTGACTTGGGAGGGAGTCATGAAATGTGGTCCTGAATCATCATTTCAAGCTGTGATACTGGCAGTTGTTTGGGAAGTTGAGGGGAGTGAAGCAGGTGCCCACCTGTTCTCTTTGATAATTCACTCTAGATCCAGGATCATGTGTGTGCTGGGCCTGTTTTCTTGGGGAGGATTTCTAAGGGCAAGACGGGATATCACAGTTTAACATAAGGTATAATGTAACATTAGGATAGCTTGATACAAGCATAACGTTTATCTGGAGTACCATGCACATGCACTAAGATAATACCTAACCTCAGCTGCAGAACACACAGCAAATGAATAAACAAGCCACAAGCCTGACTTTTACACAGTATTTCTCTTTCTCTCTCTTTCTTTTTTTTTAGAAATGGGGTCTCACTGTGTTGTCCAGCCTAGTATCGAACTCCTGACTTCTGCCTCAAGTGATCCTCCCACCTCAGCCTCTCAAGTAGTTGGGATTACAGATGTGAGTCACCATGCCTGTCTCCCTGTTCTTTTTCTGTGTGTGTGTGTGTGTGTGTATGAAGGTTTTGTTTTTTAAAGCATACTACCTGCTCATTGTAGGAAATACAAATAAGCAAAAAAAGCAAAAGAAAAAGAAGAAGAAGAAAGAGAAGGGAGAAGACAGGAGACAGAAGACGGAAGGGGAGAAATATAAGTGTAACCGTCCACTAGAGATGACAGATGCTAATATTTTGGTTTCTATCCTTTGAGATATATTTATTTTAAAAACTATTTTAAGCACTGAAATGGGGTCATAATCTTAGTAATTTGCTTTTCATTTTCTCCCCTCAATAAGTATAAATCCATATACCATGATTTTTAATGACTATGTATAATTCTGTTGTATGAAGCAGACCATGATTCATGTCATCCCAATTCCCTATTATTGGATATCTAGGTTATTTTCACATTTTTACCATCACAAAGAGCACTAGGATGAACTAAGCTAAATCTTTGGGCCTGTCTTTAGTTATTATTCCTTAGGGTACATTCCCAGAAGGGTCTTGTCATATTTGTCCATTCAACTGATATTTACTGAGTGCCAGACATTGTGCTAGTTGCTGGGTTTAGAACAAAGAGCGATTGAGCAATTGTGTGGTTAGTTTCATCTGATATCACATTCTGTGGTTTGTGTGGTTGGCAGAATGTCTAGGAATGCCTCTCAATATCCCACACCCTAATGTCCAGGCCTGTGATTGTATATTAAAAATATATATATAATCACACTCATCACTAATGAATGCATACTTACAAAATGAGAAATTATCTGTTGGCTACAAGAAGGATTTGAGTGTTAATCATAAGAGCAAAAGTGATCCATTGAAAGGGTCTAAGGCGGGGAGTGACTCAATTAGATTTGCATTTTCAAACCTAATCTCAGCTGGAGGATGTGCAGCTTCATGGAGAAAGATTGGCGAGGGCAAGAGCAGGCGCTGGGAGACCAGTGAGACAGCGACCACTGTTGTCCTAAGACGGGGAGAGATGAAAGGTCGGCCGGGAGTTAGCAGCAGAGATGAAGAGGAGTGGGTGGATTTGAGGCAGTTCAGGAGGTTAAATGGACTGAATGTGGTCACACCTCACAGCAGCGAGGGATGGAAGTGTCAGGGACTGGAGGAGGGCTGGTGATGCCTTTCACAGGGACTGGGCGCACGGGAGGGCAGCCCAGTGTGCAGGTTGGCCCAATTTGGTTAGGAGTAAGCTGGGTTTGAAGTGAAACCTCCACTGCAGCTGTCTGGCAGGGCAGCTGGGTATTGGCGTCTGGAACTGAGAGAGGACGTAGAGGCAGCACATGCACAATTGGAGCCATCCTTGAAGAGCTGGCAACTGAAGCCACAGGTACAGCTCAGCCTGCCTGGGGACAGGGAACAGAGTGAACAGGGCAGAGGGCCCTGAATCTTGAGGTCCTTTGCGCAAGGGAGGTTGAGCCTCAACAAAAGCTGAAGAAGTGCCATCAGAGAGGAGGGAGGAAAGTAGGAGAATGATTTATCCAAGGAGCCCAGGGGTACGGGCTGAACTGTGTCCTCCCAAATTCCTATGTTGGTGTCCTAACCCCCTCAGAATGTGACTGCACTTGAGACAAGGCCTTTAAAAGATAATTAAATTAAAACAAGGGCATTAGGGTGTGCCCTAATCCAATCTGACTGGTGTCTTCATAAGAGGAGATTAGGGCACAGGAAGGGCCCCCAGGGACGAGTGTGCACAGAGGAAAGGCCGTGTGAGGACACAGCCAGAAGGCGGCCGTCTGCAAGCCCAGGAGAGAGGCCTCAGGAGAAACCAACCCTGTCAACACCTTGATCTTGAACTTCTGACCTCCAGAATTGCGAGAAAATGAATTTCTGTTGTATAAGCCGCCCAGTGTGTGCTATTTTGTTATGGCCACCCCAGAAAACTAACACACCCGGAGAGCAGCTCGCCCTTAGAACAGGCAGGGAGGTTTGCCCAGCACCACGTGCTAGAGGTGCCCACGTACCACACGCACAAACAGAAAGGTGTCAAAGAACATGTGGGCCCTCTGTCACCTGAGACCCAGTGCACCCTGTGACGCACTCTGCTCAGACCCTGGGGAAAGGCTTCTTCACATCTCTCACTCTGTGTCCTGAAAACAAAAGAGGACCCTGTCTCAATGCTGGCGGGATTTGTAGGTGGCACCATTCCCGATCTCAGAGGCAGCCACGGAATGTGGGGGAGGACTGGAGTGGTAGAAACCTTAAGAGAAAAAAGACAGATGAATTAAGTTGTCAGATCCTTTCTCTCAGATATTACGTGGAATGTGATGGATTCTTCTAGAAGGCAGTGGTGTTTTCCAGTAGTGCTGAGTGTTCATTTTTTTTCTTCTCTTGGCATTTAAATCTGTGGTTCCAGAGGTACTCACGCATTAGCATGTTATTAATATTTATAAGAATCGCATGTGGTGGCTGTGATGGTTAATGTTATGTGTCGACTTGAGTGGGCCAGGGGGTGCCCAGATTAAACACGGTTAAACCTCCATACTTACGTTAACACACGTTAAGCCCCTACTTATAACATGTTGTTAAGTGCTTGTGTGCTCAGCATAGCAGCAAGCACTTTACATGCGATATCTCACTGCTCAGAACATTCCTGAAGGCAGGTATTGATGCTCCCATTTCACAGATGTGGATAAACTAAAAATTTCAGAGATTAGACAGCCAGAATGTACCAACCCTGAGATTCACACTGAAATCTCTCTGGCTCCCTGCTCTTCCTACACTGCCTGGACCAATTGCTTATTTTGTAGGACACAGGGCACAGAGTCCTGGTGAGAAGAAATCGTCATTCCTAAGGGCTTGTCCTGGCCCTAGTCCGTGGAGAGGCTGCTATGAGAATGCACAAGGAATTCTGCAAATGTCAGTTCACGCCTCTGCCTGAAATATGAATAACAGAAAACAAAGCAAAGATGTCATAGCTATGGTTTTGTTGCTATGAGAATAGTCTTGTCAAGGTTGGAGGATGACACAAATGCGTCGTATTTAACAGCTTGTCAGCTTCACTTATCATTCACACATATGGCGCGTGGGCCTCCGTGCTGTCGCCCTGGGACCGCCGACGTCAGGGCCGGGAGCGAGGGCAACAGTGCTTTGAGAAGGAAGGATGGGTGAGCAGTGGCGGATGCTCCCGAGAGGTTAGAATGAGGCCTGAGAATGTCCATCAGGCAGAGCGTTGGGGATGCGTAGGGTGGGGGAGCTGTTTCTGGGTGGCGCGGAAGCAGCTGTTTTGGGGTAACGCAGGTGGGAGGAGGTGAGTGGGGGGATGCAGGTGAGGAGGAGATTATAGTGGGTAGCATGAGGGGACGCGGAGCTGCAGGAAGTCTTTTTAGATGCCAGCTGCCAATGGCTTTGCAGAAAGTGTAGGTTCACAGGCAGGTCCGGAAAGACCTGGCAGCCCACTCGTGGAGGATATTAATGCTTCCTGGGTTTTTAGCTTCTCTTCTGTAGCATAAGCTGCATCATTTCTAATGCAGATATTTCAGGAGAGAACAATTCTTTCTCTTCACCTTTCCTCCTAATGCCTTAAAATCATTCGAGAGACTATGGGATTTATATGTCTTTTACTTATTTTTTTTCTCTTAGAGACTTGCTCTAAATTGCCCAGTGGCATTGATGACACAAGCCCTGTAGTTCGTAAGTACATGAACCCTTGGCTGGCTGTGCTTTCATGGGCTTTGCAGGGCATTGTAGGGGGAAGAAAAAGCTGAAAGGAAGATGAGAGTGAAGCTAGAAATGAAAAATACACCAGAAGAGATTAGCAGATTAGGCACTGATGAAATGGTCAACTGATGGGCCACGAAGAATAAAAGCATAATCTACAACTATATTTAATGATCTGGAATAATATCCACCATATATTATAAAGTGAAAAAAGCGCTATGCAAAATGTATTTTGTACATTAGAAAACATATATTTATATACATAGTATGGCAGGTATAGGGATTTGACCGTACACAATTGTGGAAGCTAGTATCATGGTAACTACATGCCAATCTGCACCCTCCACAAAAGTCCATTGTTGCCCAAAATAAATTGGAACCATGCAGGGAAGAGGATTCTGGGAGACAGCAATGCCACTTAGTTAAATACAAATCCACCACATGTAGGTAAAAGGCTACAAGGAAATTCCCCTAAATTGTTTTAGTGATTGCCACTGGGAGTTGAGTAAGTTTAACATCTCAGTACACAAATGCAGATGTGCAAGAAACAACATATTTAGTTTGGGTTTTTTTGTTTTGTTTTGTTTTGTTTTAGAGACAGGGTCTCACTCTGTCACCCAGGCTAGAATACAGTGGTGCAATCATAGCTCACTGCAACCTCAAACTCCTGGGCTCAAGAGATCCTCCCACTTCAGTCTCCCCAAGTAGCTGGGACTACAGGCGTGTACCACCACATTGGCTATTTTTTAAATTTTTTATTTTTATTTTGTAGAGACAGGATCTCAATGTGTTGTCAAGGCTGGTCTTAAACTCCTGGCCTCAGCCTGGTTTGGTGGCTCATGCCTGTAATCCTAGAACTCTGAGAAGCTGAAGTGGGAGGATCACTTGAGGTCAGGAGTTTGAGACCAGCCCAAGCAAAAATGAAATCCCGTCTCTACTAAAAATAGAAAAAATTAGCTGGGCATAGTGGCACTTTCCTGTAGTCCCAGCTACTCAGGAGGCTGAGGCAGGAGGATTGTTTGAGCCCAGGAGTTTGAGGTTGCTGTGAGCTAGGATGATACCACGGCACTCTAGTCTGAGCATCAGAGCGAGACTCTGTCTCAAAAAATAAAAAATACCAAAAAACCTCATGGCCTCAAGTGATCATCCTGCCTTAGCCTCCCAAAGTGCTAGGATTACAGGGGTGAGCCACTGCGCTCCACCCCTGAACATATGCATATTCTATGACCCTATAATTCCATTCCTTTGCATATACCTAACAGAAATGTGAACATATATGCAAAAAAAGATACGTATAAGATATTCACAGAAGCATTATTTGTTATAGTCCCAACTAGAAACAACCTAAATAACCATCAACAATTGGATGAATAAAAGTATTGTGGAATACCAAAACAGTGATGAAAATAAATGAACTGTGGCTACATGTAACAACATGGGTAAATCTCACATGCAGAATGTGAGGAACCACAGACAAAAATGTATTCACACACAAAACACATCCTAGAGATTCCATTTATATAAAGTTCAAGAAGTACCTAGGATGTTAGATTTCAGGATAGAGACTATCTTTGGAAGGAGGGAGGAAGTAACTAGGACAGGAGTTGGGAACTTTTGGTTTGCTGGTAATGTTACAAAGATGTAACATTATATGTGATATTATCACAATAACACTTTGTGATTGTTTCATTAAGTTGTACACATGATCTGTGTACTTCAGGTATATCTGGATGTTATATTTGAATTTGAAATTGTACATAAAAATAAAGATAGTGCTGGGTATAAAAATAACTTTAAAGGCATAAAAATTCTTTAAAGTCTTATGAGGTAGATTGAAGGCCACAAATTCTTTGGAGCTATTACATCAATGGTGGAGTCTGGATTAGCCTCCTGGCTTGCTGTCCCCCTTAAATGCAATGGACATAATGCTGCATGAGTTCCAAGTCCAGGCCTCAAGAGGTCTTATATTAATCATTTCTTTCTCATCTTCTTGGAATTCTGAAACCACCAGGATGTAAACAATTCCAGCTTAGCCTCCTTAAGAATGAGAGACTATTTGGGGAGAAAGGTCCAGCCATTCTAGCTGTCTTAGTTCTGGCTCAGTGTCCCCCCCTCAATACATGAGTGCGTTTAGCTGACACCACTTGTAGAATTGATGAGCCATCCCAGCTGAGCCCAGCCCAAATTGTAGACCCATGGAATTGTTAGCAAATAAAATAGTTGTTGTGGAAGCCACTAAGTTCTGAAGCCACTAAGTTTAAAATAGCATTAGAAAACTGACCCAACCTCCCATCGCGCTTAGGATAAGGTACACTTCGGGGTCTTCACACATCTTGTTCCTTCTGTCTGGACCACTCCCCTAATGTCTACAATATCCCAACACTCTGCCACTCAGAGTTAACACCTGTGCCTGGCTAATTCCTCACACATCTTTCAGATCTCAGGTTAAATGTCACCTTTTCAATGAAGCCATTTCTAAACATCAACTGTTATTTCTATCATATCAACATCCTCTTTTCCTTCATACCACTTGTTATATTTATTCATATATTTAGGGGTTAAATGTTTGTTTCCCCAATCAGCCATTAAGCTCCATGAAGGCAGGTCTCTGTCTGTTTTGTTTCCCATTGTATTCCTGCCAGTGGGAAAAAAGTGCTTAGCACTTAGTTGGTGCTCAACAATTACTTTTGGTCTTTTTCTTTTCTTTTTCTATTTTTTTACACACAAAGCCCCTCAGTAAAAACAATTACTTTTGAATGAATGAATGTTAAGTATCTTGAGGAAGAGTCTATATTGTGAAAATGTTCGGGGTTGCCATTAGTCCTGTTAATTAAGTAGGATAACTTGATTTTGTCTTGACTTTGGTTTTGGTTTGTCAGAAACTACTAAAACACAGGGTCAGAGAACCAGGAAATTTATAAAAATTTAATTTTAGTTCAGAAAGTATAACTTGCTTATTTCTAAGTTCAGTTTATATGAGGATCTTATGTGTTTTTGAAGTTTATTTCATAAGTTTCCAAACATACACAAATGTAGAGAGAATAATATAACTAATTGCTGTGCATTCGTCTCGTCAGCCATAATGATGTTTTTTAAGCAATGTTTCATCTGTTCCCATCCCCCTTTTTCTTGCTGGATAGTAAAGCAAATCCTAGACAGAATGTCATTTCACTTGTAAATGCTTCAGCATGCAGACAATGTGTTCTTTTAATAATACCCGACAGCCTTAGAAATTCTTGAATGCAAATTAGGAAAGCCTAACATTGCAAGAAAATCCTGGAATTTTGTGCAAATACCTACGCTATGCATGAATAGTCTTTAAATTGCCCTGCAATTATAAGACGGAAATAATTAAAATCTTTATCCAAATGGAGAACAAGAAATAGACAACTATATCATTATTAAGAGAGTGGCATATTTACCTCACATCTAGATGTGTATATGAATCTTGTTTTTAAAAATTGAATAAAAGAACAAGCAATTTCAGTATTATCATCATCTTAAATGTACAGTTAAACTCACTTTTAAAAAAATGCACAAGGTATGTGTTGCCCAAGTGCAGAGCAGTTCTTTTGGGCTTGTAGGTCACAGTTGAGCATGTTTCATTCCCTGAATTTAATTTGCTTCCATGGCTAGAGGTGATTTATGTTACTTAGAAAAATCACCTGAGTCTGACAACCTAAGGCAGGGGTCCCTAACCTTTGGTGAGTTTTGTAATTATTTCGTTATATATTACAATGTAATAATAATAGAAATAAAGTGCACAATAAATGTAATACACTTGAATCATTCCCAAACCATGCCCTAGGCCCATCCCAATCCCGGTCCGTGGAAAATTTGTCTTCTATGCAAATGGTCCCTGGTGCCAAAAAGGTTGGGGACCGCTGAGCTAAGAGAATGGCATGGCCAATGTAAACTACCTTCACAATGCTGTTCTCCCTTTGCCTAAATGGTCAGAGTTCTCTCTTCTCTTCCATAGTCTATGACATTAATGCCACTTGGCATCATTTTGGGGCACAATTGTGAATCATTAGTAAAAGCTCAACTTCTTTAAGAAGCAAAACCAGCAAGAAAATTCACCCTGTCCCGGTTTTCTAAACAGCATCCTCCAAGATCACACCTAGGTGCTTAATTATTTAGCCTTTTGGGCAAAGTTCTCATTAGAATAGATCAAAAACATGAATAATTCAGGCATTTGCGAATCATACTACTCAGTTGTGCTGACACTGGCCAAAAAACACCCTGAGCACTTACAAAGAGGCTCAGGGTGACTAGATCGGGTGACTGGGTCATGATGACACCAAATTTGGTTAATGGGAATCCCAGGTCATATCTGACAGTATCAAACTACGGCCCCCGCCTCGTATATTTTGCAGGTCTTTTAAGTCAAATGTCTCATGCATGTCAAGATTCCTGCCAGGAAATCAGACTCTACATCCCTATTCTTTCTCTCTCTGGTTTCCCAGATCACTCTTTCATTCCTGTCCTCCTCAAACCCCAACACTTCTGTATTCTTAGCAGGTGACCTTGCTTCCTCCTTAACTGAGAAGACAGGAACAAGCAGAGGGGCGCTTCCCCCAGCTCCCCAGCCTACATCTGCCCAACACCAGCATCTACACTTGCTTACTCTGCCTTCCTGCCTTTTCTGTAAGATGAACTATTCCCACCCTATCTAAAGCCAGCTCCTCCGTGTCTACACTGCATCCCATCCCCTCTCCCTCTCTCAAGCACATCACACCACTTACTCTCTATTCCCTATCCCACATCATCAATTTTTTATTCCCTAATAGATCTTTCTCATCAGCATACAAACACACTGGAATTGATCCTATCTTTAAAACTAATTCTCAATATAGATGGCAAATGAGCACATGAAAAGATGCTTAACATCATTAGTCATTAGGGAAATACAGGGTAAAAGCACAATTAGGGTGGAATGGCACACACCTATAGTCCTAGCTACTCCGGAGGCTGAGGTGGGAGGATCTCTTGGGCCCAGGAGCTCAATGCTGTAATGTGCTGTGATCATGCCTGTGAATACCCACTGCCCACTGTGTTCTAGCCTGGGCAACAAAGAAAGACCCTGTCTCTAAAAAAAATTTTTTTTAAAGTTAGAAAAAAACCCACAATGAGATGCCACTACACACCAATGAAAATGTCCAAGATGAGAAAGACTGACCTGTGGCAGGTGTTGGTGAGGATATGGAGGGACTGGAACTCTCTTTCACTGCTAAACTCACTTTCCTCTGAGTGGACGAGTGATAAGCAACTCTTTTGGTTCTCCTTGTACTCTGCAACATATTTTCCTTCCTGAGTTTAAATTTCCTTCGTAATGCAGGTTGGAAGTGTCTTAAAATGTTGAAGATACAACTATCACATGACCGAGCCATTCCTTTCCTCCCTAAGGACTGGGATTCCTAAGTCACATCTTTCTCTCATCCAGGTAAAAACAGCCACAACAACTACAACCACCACCACCTGTTGCACTACATTTGCTGCCAGCATGTGAGCTACCTCCAGGTGAGCCGCCTCTAGGCTCCCACATTCAAGGACTTCCTACCAAGAAGTTCTTGAGTAGTTTTTACTAGAAAAACCTGTCCCTGGAGTTTTTGCCATATGAGCAACTCTGTTGGTCTCTGATCAATTTATCCATATTTGAACAAGGGCAAAAAATATTGGGAGAGCCCAAAACTGCTCAGGCACGTATGAAATGCTATAGTATAAAAGAAACAAAATGCTGTAGGAGGCTGATTTTTTCATGAACGAGAAATGTGAGCGGCTCTGTCTCAACTTACAGATGGGCTGGAGGCAGCATTTTAAGTGAGTTAATTAAGGAGAAATCGCAACTAAACCCAACATGATGAGAGGGGCCGCATCTCCTCCTCCAGGGCCCTATGTCTTTATCTGTCTGCTCTTGTCCCTGATGTAGGTGCTCCAGGGGGCTCCTTGTATTGGGCAGACAAGCCCCTGAGGTCCAATAAGACCAACTTCAAGGAAATGGCGTTGTCATCCAAAAGTTCTGGGGACCTGGGACAGACGTCAGGGCCGAGTCCATTGTTCTTAAGCCTCAGAGATTCTTGAGTTCTTATCTAGACATGGCCTTGAATGGATGGAAGGCCGGGAGACATGGGGTCCCATCCTGGCTCTGTCTTTTCCAGGTGTCTGACCTTGGGAAATTCACTTCGTCTCTTAGAACCTCCGTTTTCTTATTCATTTAACCATAAATTTGTATGGAGTGCATATTATATACCTGACACTAGAAAGAAAAGTTATTCATTAATTGGCTAATTAAGTCACTAAACAAATATTACTGGCATAGAAATAATAAATCTAAATACAAAAAGAGTGTGTAGAGGACTGTGTTGAGGAAGAAGGTGCAGCCCCAGGAAAAGTGCAATTAGGTTTTGTGTATATCTTTCATGCTTCCTCTTAACATGCTAATATTTTCGTCTACCTTCTTGGAGGGACCAAATATAGTCGTAGTAACTGTTTTAATATTTTCGTCTATTAACTCTGTGTCATTTCACTTGATGAACCCTAGCTTCTTTGCATGCCTGGTAATATTTGTTTTCTGGGTTTTTTTTTTTTT
>VBSM01002153.1:23763631-23773676 GCA_008086735.1 Cheirogaleus medius
ACGCTGAATCATACAGTGTTTGCCTTTTTGTGATGGGCTTATTTCACCGAGCGTGATGTCCTCAAGATTCATCCATGTTGCAGCAGGTGTCAGGATGTCCTTCCTTTTTAAGGCTGAATAACAGTCCCTCGCATGGATGAACCACATTTGTTTATCCATTCATTGGTGGGTGGACATTGGGTTGCTTCCACCTCTAAACTGTTGTGGATAATGCTGCTATGAACGCGAGTGTGCAAGTATCTGTTCTAATGCCTGAGTTCAATTGTTTTCTGTGTGTACGCAGAGGTGGGATTGCTGGACCTGCTTTTGTCTTTGACGAGGGTCGAGGCTGGTGCAGCTCACCCCCTGCATAGCCCTGGGATGTGATGACATCACTTTGGTTCTCAGAACCTGGATCTCCTCTACTGTGACAAGGGATAATAATAATAGTAGTAGCAATTACAGGGCTGCTGTGAGGGGTACTTAAAACTTTGTAAAAAAATACTCACTCATTGTGTACATTGGATGGTGCCCGGTACCCACCCAGCTTTTGCTGTGAAATCCCCGAGGCACGGAGCGCGGCCTTCCTTGTGTCCACCAGGGGGCGCCCCCGCTGCGGCTCTGCGCCGTGGCGGGCCGGGCTGCGGGCCTCTCCCCACCGCCCATCACTTCCACCATCCCGCCCCTCTAACTCCTGGGTGGGTCTCCAGCTCCATCCTCTCACCCCCTCACTCCATTCCTCCTCTGCCACTGCTTTCACCCAGGAACAAAAATTCCCCAAATTTTTCAGGCCTGATCACCTTGTCCGATGACCTGTGCCCCCATCCCTTCCGCAGGAATGTCAGCGCATGGTGTTGACACATTTATCAGGCCCAAACCATCTCCTGCTGTAGGTGATGACCATGTCCCGTGTCCCTCTGGAGGGCTTTTCCGAGGGTCAGGCGAGGTCATGTGTGGGAACGTCCCCCATAAACACAACCCGGTGTTGGGACAGCCATGGGAGTCTCAGGCTGGGCCCCAGGAGTCCCTCCTGGTCAGAACACGCTTGGGGAACCGCCCTTCACCAGCAAGGGTGGCACATTTAAGTGTCCACAGGGCCTGAGCTGATGTGGCCCTGGGAGAAGAGCCGTGGTTGGGCGCCGCGGCCAGCTCCAAGGGGCAAGCGTTCCTGCAGCTCAGCTCGCGGGCACTTGCCGGGCCTCAATGTGGGAGCTGTGTGGCCAGATATTCTGGTTTTGCAAGAGAATCTGAAAGTGCAGATTTTTTCACAGGAAACCTCCAAATGTTTCAGCATTGACAGTTAGTTACAGTTTTTTCAGACTCTGGTGGGCCAATCAGAACAGTCTACAGGCTTGTCTTGGGCCGGGGGCGCCACTGCGTGGCTTCTGATGAAGTCTTGCTGAGGACACTGGTCAGTGGCTGAAGGGAAATACCATGTGACACGGACCATGGGGCTGACCTGAATCCTGAGCTGCCAGGAGCTCTTTGGTCCTTACCCCCTAAAGGATGAGCCGGGACCCCTGGTCTCCGATGGGAAGGAGGGAGGCAGGGAATCCTTTGGTTGGCTCCCCCAGGACCCGAGCTGAACCAGCCACCTGGAGATGGGAAAAGCCTGTTCATATGTTATTTCCATGAGCTGTCAGCTTCACTCCTTCTGGGGGACTTTCTGCCCGAACATTGAGAGACACTCGATAACCCCAATTGCAGTATCGGCGCCCGGCTCCCCTCTGTCGCCAGGGTGGCATTTCTGGATGCACATAAGAAATGTCAACTGTTAATTATGCACTGATGGTTCAACCATCCCAGGAAAGGTCATCGACCTCACACTACACAGGGATGGTGCGACAGTCCTTCTGAATGAGGGGAGGGGGGCTTGTCCTCAAAGCACCATGGACGAGAGACTGGGGCTGGGAAGAAAGACCCCAGGGGGTTGGGTTGGAAAGTCCTGAACACTTGGCTCTTCACACCCACACGGTGAGTATGATCACAGCTGCAGGACCTAAAATAGATGTGCTTGGCAGGTGGCCCCTGAAGGTGTGGAAGTGGCACTTCACATGCCCCGCTGACGTCTGTGTGCAGTAAGAAGCCAGACATGTGTATGCAGGGGACGGGACTCCTTGGGGAGGTCCCAGTTCGTCTTTGCTTCTGACCCCAACCAGGCAGCTGGCTTAGCGGCAGTCCTGAGCAGGGGACCCATTTCCCTAATTTGGGAGTGTGAAACGCCGAGTGTCACCATCCCAGACACATGACTCCATACACAACCCCCGTCCCCAAGCCTAAGTCCCGTGGAATGAACTAAGTCAGATTCTAACAAGGGTGAAAGTAGGGCAAAATAATTCTGGTTCCCTCTCGTTGTAGCCCCCTAAAGAGCTGACTCTACACACATACACACACACACTTCTCATTTTTCATGATTTGGCAACTTAATATCCAATCAAGAGAAAACTACTCCCTTTGCCAATTCCAGAAAATAAAAGTAAGCACAGCTTGGTGGCCCACTGCATATCCACGGCCTGGTCTCTTTGTGGGAAGCGGCCTCTGTCTCCTGAGCAGGGAGAGCACACAGGGCTTTTCGCTGAAGTCTCTATTTACTGTTCTGCAGGGGAGCCGGGCTAGCCATACCTCTGTTCTCGTCTCCTCACCAGCAAAAATGCCACTATTCTTTCATCTCTTCTTTTTTCTAAGTTCTCACCGGAGGCCCTCTTCTCCTTTCCCTCACCCCTGCAGGGGGCCTAGATTTGGGACTTCACTGAATATCATCATTATAATCCCAGCTGGCCTCACTGCGTCCTAACCAACGACCGGGCCCTGTACCTGCCTCACACCAGCGCCGTCTGGTAGAGCCGTCTACCCACCGTGGAGAAGTCCTCTTCTGCCCTGTCCAACACAGGAGTCTGTCACCAGCCACCTGTGGCTATGTGGCCAGTGCCACTGAAGAACCGCAGTTTTCATTTAAATACATTTACATTTAAATAGCCACAGGGAGCTAGTGGCCTCGGTACTGGCCAACACAGACTTAGACCCTCATAACAAGTCTGTGACCATTCCTCCCATCTTACAGATAAAGAAACCAAGTCGGAGGGAAAAGGTTACCTGCCCAGGGCCACAGAACTAGCTCAACCACGGTCCCAAGGCTCTGTGTTTGGGGGGAACATTGCTTTGGAGACCCTCATTCCTCCTCCTATTTTCCCCTCATAAAAAGAAAAATAATTATCCATAATTCCTTCAACTAGATAAAACCTGCTACGAATACTTCCCTATTCCCTTACAGTGTTTTTCTGTACATATACTCAAAGACTAAAAATATACATATTTGAAAAAATTTTAGACATGTATTACATTTGCCCAGTAGTTTTTTGGAAAGCTTATACTGATTTATACTCTAACAGAGTATAAATGAATATTTTCTTCCAGCGCCTTCATCAAATACCCTATTTTCTTTTGTTAAATTAAAAGAAATGTATGTTTCTTTGTATGTTCTTGTATGTTTCTCTAGTGCAATGTCCCTTTCCTAGCATTAAGTAGCCGTTCCCTGATACTTTGTTTTTAAAGAAATGGGGGTGTTGCCATGTTGCCCGAGCTGTCCTCAAACTCCTGGGCTCAAGTGATCCTCCCACCTCAGCCTCCTAAGTAGCTGGGACGACAGGTGTGCACCACCTCGCCCGGCTCCCTGATACTTTTTGCTGCCTTCTTGTCCCAGCGTTCCAATCCGGCAGGATCAAAATCCCCACTGGATCCCGTGGACAAAGACACCGTCGTCGTGGGAAGCTGGAAAGTCATGAGGGTCAGCACAGGGGGGAAAAAAAGAAAGAAACACATCTCCTTGCAGTCTGCTTTTTACTTTATTTTATTTTTCTGCCAAAAATCCTACATTGTGAGTTGCCACAGTCACTTGCCTTTAGCTGTCCCTGTGACACCCAAAATGCCTACTTGGCAAACAGTCCAGATTGTGTGGTTGGTTGGCAGCAACTAATCTACGTAGTTAATCACGTGGCCGATGCCACGCAACAACAGAAAAGGGTGCACAGATGAGTCCAGAAGAGTGAAGAGGCCTTCGTGTCAAACGCTGAGGTCTGTCCTTATGAGAACTCGGATCCGAGCTGCCTCATCCTTCCCCGGGGACTGGGGTTCTGGCGAGAGAAGAGGAAGGAGCCGTGTGTTAAAGCTGCTGCAGGGAGGAAAATCCACCAGAACAAGTCACGACTGTGCAGCACGACCGGACCCCAGAGTAGATTTGGGGGATACGATTGCCAGGATCCTAGAGAACACAGTCCCGAGCTTGCTGTGCCGGGAGGGCTTCGCTCGGATTAGGACCTGGAGACATAGGTTCCAGCTGAGCTGAGCTGCCACGCTGTCACTGTTCCCAGCCTCCCGAGGCCTGTGGGCACCTTCCTGCCTTCATAAGCAGGTTGTCCTCTCTGAGAACTGCTACGTGGGTAGCTGGGGTGTCTTTGTGTGGCATAAACATCACAGAGCCTCGGTATGGGGCTTCATTCCAGAAGGCTCTCCCCAGTAACCGAGGCCACAGAGATGGGGACGAGATCCAGTCTATTTTGTCTTTGGGTTCTGAGTGGCCTCTCCCGTGCCTGTGACTCCAGCAGGTGATACGAGGGGGAGGAGGACAGAGCTGTCGACAGTCTACAGAATTTGATGTCTGATTTGGGTCCCTGGGTTAGAGACTTAGAGCTGCCACCTGAGCACCTCCCCAGACTGCCTGTCCCTGTTCATGAAAACTCCTGCTAAGACAAGAATGTGCACCAGCCCCCAACACCTGCCTGGTCAGGTGGCGCCAGCCCAGGGCTCACAGCTTGTCCTATACACATGCATGGGGACTTCTGCCAAGCAAACCATGGCTAACCTCTGAGTCTTCTCTGTCCCAGGATGAGGTGGGGGCAGAGGGATCATCTGTGGGACCCCCACTTCTCAATGTCTCCACTTCTCTACCTGCCCACTCAAACCCCTGGGTTCTGTTTTATGAGGACATGATGTTCAATTTCTAGAGAAAAACAAAAACAGCTGCAGAAACGTAAATATAATCTTCTCCAGGGAGTGAGGCCACGGGTGGAAAATAAATGATCATGGTCGCTCTAGCCAGGATACAGTCCGTGGCTAGTTCCAGTCCAGGAGAATAAATTAATGTCCAGGTCACTGGAGAGAGGAAAGCACCACAGACCTCATCCATCGGAGTGTCTGGCGGCCCTGAATCTCACGCAGAGCTGCACGTGAAAGCTTTCTTATAAAAACTTGCCGTACATTACATCACAGGACCTCAAAACAACCTTTTGAGAGGCACTACCATTATGCCCACTTTACAGATAGGTACACTGAGTCAGGCTCAGACACTGAAGGACCCGTGCAAAGTGATAACAGTTGTAAAAGGCAGGATCAGCATGGGAACCCAGCATGTCAGACTCCAAGTCCCAAACTCTGTTCTGCAAGTGCATCGGTATCTGCGCTATATCAATATATCTCTACATATCGAACTGGAATCTGTGGTGCTTGGTCCAAGGGTACATCTGGGCGCCTTGGCCTCCAACACTCAGACATGGACAGTCTCATAGGAATGAGACTGAGACTTCTCTCTCACTTTGCAGAAGAGGCCTTGATATGTCCGAGTGGAGCAGGTCACTCGGAGGGGAAAGAGATGAGAGGAGAGAAGCACCCAGAACGCACTCCCACCCCTGAGTGTGGCCAGGTGAGTCGCAGGTGCTAACTCACCTCCTGCCCCACCCGCAGTTTCTCCAACTACAGCCTGATAGCTCTAGGGGGATTTTTAAAATTTTGTGTTTTAATTTTTGTAACCTTTCTTTTTTGCTGATATAAAATGTCACGTTTTAATTTTGGAATCATCCATTGATGCTGTACTGGAAAAGGTGAGACTGTCTCCTTTGCATCTTCCCACCTCCCACTCCCTTCCCCGGGATTTTTACTTGATAAAGTTCCTTCCATTTACATCCCATTCTGCTACCACAATTTCTCCAGTTGTTTGCTTGTTTCTAATTGGGGTCCATACGTTTTGATGAATTTTTTTTTCCTACAGATATTACCCAGATCAAGATATAGAACATTTCCATCACCCATGAAAGTTCCCTTGGGCCCCTTGGCAATCTCTGAAACAATTCTTTCAGCAGTTTAAACGCCCAGCCTTTATTCCAATGATACTTTGCGGTCAACAGATTTTCACGGAGTAAGAGTTTGGATTCTGAAGTTACTGCTTCTCAAAGAGGGGTCTGCCGAGCCTTAAGAGTCTGCAAGTATATTCTCAGGGGCCCCAGCCAAGACTATTTCTTTAAAAAGGTCCAAATGTTACTCAAGATTGGGGAACTGGGGCCGGGGTTTTCTCTTCCAGCACACTTAAGCCACGGCCCTCGTGCAGGGCTTCCCAGCCTCAGTGCTGTTGACATTTTGGGCAGGACTCTTCTTGGTTGTGGAGGGCTGTCCTGGGCATCGCAGGACAGTTAACAGTATCCCTGGCCTCGACCTGGAAGGTGACGAGAGCACTCCTTCCCTCCAGTTGTGACAGCTAAAAATGTCTTCAGATGGGGGGAAATCGCCCCTGGTTGAGAACCCCGGCTCTAGTTAGACAGGCTTAGGTCTGGGGAAATCAAAGATCCCTCAAATAAATCAGACTGTGACTTCTATAAAGATGAAAAATAATAATAACTAAGGAGGTGCTGGATTTGGCAGGGGTAGGTGTGTACTGCCGCAGGGAGCCAGGAGAGCCAGCTGGGACAGGTGGGTGGGAGGTACCTGAAGGCAGGTGAGCCCCAGGGGGTGGGGGGTGGGCTCCCCAGCTACTCACGCCCACTCCTGCCTGCCATCTCCATCAGTCTCCTGCCTCCAGGAAGGTCTCGGTCCCCTTGTCAGTGAGTCTCCTGTTCTGCAGGACTAGCAGGAAGGAACAGGGCAGTTAGGAGGCCTGGCCAGGGCTGCCAGGAGCCCCAGAGTTGCTGTTGCTCAGATCACTGGTGGCCTCTACGGTTTCCTGTAGGGCAGGGACAGTGCAAGGGTGGCTGGGAAAAGCAAGTGTCCTGATTGAGAGGCTAGGACTCAAAGAGCTGTCCTCAGATCCCTGCAGGGGCCACAACTCCCAGGGACCGTTAACTCTGGGTTTATCCACTTTTATTTTTTGCCTCAATTGGAGAAGCCTTACTTAAGCTCTTCTGTGTCAGTGAAGCTGCTCTTATCCTGTTCCTGATGGAGTCACTGTTCTTGTTGCATAAACCTACCTGGGAGAAGAAGGCTTTGTGGCTGAAGCTGCCAAGATCTGAGAGATAGAAAGCCCTTAAGGGTAATTTTTTTCATTTGTTTTTTAACTTGAGATGTGGCGCAACCTAAATCAGTGCTTTGAGGGCTGACCTGTCATCTCCATGAAAATTCCTTGAACAGTAGATGGGTTAGGGGTGTGTGTGTCTTGGAATGGATTGGAATTGCTGGGTCATATGGTCATTCTATTTTTTACTTTTTTGAGAAATTGCCAAACTGTTTTCCGTAGCAGCAGTACTATTTTATATTCCCACCAGCAACTCACAAGAGTTCCAATTTCTCCACATCCTCTACACTTGTTATTTTCCAATTAAAAAAAATGTATAGCCACCCTAGTGGGTGTGAAGGGACTTGGGGTTTTTATAGGATGTTTGTCATATATTCATTAAGGGGGAAATCATATCAAATATCCTCTTCCAGAGAAGTCAAAGTATCTGCTTCCAGAAGTAGTTGTCACAAATAGGCTTTTTCATTAATATTTACACACTATCTCTGGGCATAATTGGATGCTGCTAATGGCAGACCGAAGCAACCCTTCAGATTTGCAGACCTGGACACAGATAGCAAAGGAATTCTCTCATTTTCTTCCTCAGCGTATAAGCTTGCTGTAATTCACAAAGAGACCTCAATGAAAGATGTCAAAGTTAATAACAATAATATCTAGAATTTATTGAGTGCTTAAGCACATGTCAGATACTGGGCATCTATTGTATGAAACAGCTTCTATTTTTAATCTCTGTTTTACAAATGGACTCCCCGAAGCTAAATAGCTATGAAATGGGAGTTAAATGGCTGTTGGGTGTCCCAGGGTTGGTAAGTGGCTGAGCAGAGACTGACCCTGGGCAGTCTGATCCTAGAGCCTGCGCACTTGGCCACACCCCATGCTGTCTCTCAATGGCTCCCTCACATCCTGTGGTCTCTGGCCCAGTGCCAGGATCTGGGGTTCCAGAGGTTTGCCCACTGTGGCCCTGGGTAAACCCACCCCCTCTGAGCCTCACCACCCTCATCTGAAAGCAAGAGGGTTAAACAGAGTGACCTGAGGGCACATCCACCCTGACACCTCTGAACCTTCCACATTTTGGGAAGAGAGCAGACCCCTCACCTTTGCAGCCGGCCAGAGCAGCCTCAATGTCCTTTGGGGAGACAATATCGGTTATCACCATGGCTGGGCTAGGAATTAATAAGCAAGAGTGGGTCTCTTTGCCCTGGAACCCCCAGTCTGCCTCTGCTGACACTTAAAACCCAAGCCAAGCTCAAGAGTGTGGGGTCTGGCGATGAGGGAGGCATCCTCAGAAACAGGCGAGGGCAGGATAGGAGGAAAGCCCTGTGCTGGCCGGGTGTCCCCACACACACGATCTGGGGACAGGAAATGCAGTCTTGGCCACCATCCCAGGTACTGACTTGCACGGATCCAGGGGTCCCCCCCACAGCCTGAATCCAGCCCAAAGAGTCTGGAATGGTAACTTCTGGAGGGCAAATGCATTCTCTGTTTAATTAAGAAAAGTGGCTCCCTGGACCTGGCCACCACCTCCCTGAGGGAATGCTTTAGAAATAGGGGCTTGGACAGCTGGCCGTGGAGGAGAGTGAGGAAAACCTTTTCTGCCTTGTCACTGTGACTCTTTGCAAATGAAGCCGGAGACATCCACCCTGTGAAGGAACCTGCCTGGGAGTAGGAGGGTCCCCACTCACCCTACACTGAGAGTTGGTCTCAGAGTGAATGGGGCCCTTCTGCAGAATTCAAAAGGATGTATCTAATGAGCAGGGCAGAGAATGTACAACTCTCTTTGTGTCTGGCCAGGGCGACTCCTCTTCTCTGCGGTGAACCAGCACACGTCCCTGGGGCGCAGGCAGGGCTGGACAGAGGGTGGGGTCCTGGCTCCAAGTCCAAGGGCCTGCCTGTTCCTTGGGGAGCCTCATTCCCTTCCTGGAACTGCTTCAGAGAACCCTGATCTGTGATGTTTCACATTTTCCTATGGAAAAGGTATTATGAGTAACACATGTATTACTTGCATAACTAAGATTTAATTTTTAAAAGGCTGCTTACTTGGAAACCACGACGATGTCGCTCCTCCAGTTCAGAGATCTCCTGATCTGCATGTTATTGTGTTCTCAAGTTAATTAAGATCTTCCTTGTCTATTTTGTTCTCTTCACAGGAGTTGTGAAATTATTTTAGGTATTGGTTTCCTTTGGGGGTGTCTGTCTCCACTCATTAGAATGGAACAGTAACAACATGTATTAATAGAACTTACTCCATACCAGGCACCAGTCTAAGGGCTTTGTCTATAAATTAATTCATTTATTAATTAATATGCCCATTAATACATCCATCTTATATATGAGGACACTGATGCCGGAGAGATAAAGTGATCTGCCCAAGGTCACGGGGCCAGGAATTAAACTCCGTCGTGGACTCTGGAATCTGGGTCCTAACCAACCACCAGCCATGCTGTCGCTGGCAACCACTGGCCCATCCTAAGGCAGTGCCTGGTGCTTAGCGATGTTTCAAGGCACGTTTGTGGCCCGCCGTGACGCACGTGGTACCAGGGAGAGGAGGGGAGCAGTCGCATCTCCTTCCTGCATGGGTGCCATTCCCATCAGCTCAGCACTAGGCTCTGGCCTGAAAAAGGGTCCTGAGCCCACCAAGAAAGGGTACCCGAAGGTGCTGGGGCCCACTCCTGGCCACAGTGCTCCCGCTGGTCCCCATGATCTCAGGACTTCACATCAGAAAGCATTGCCCCTCCCCCACCCCCATGCATCCAGCAGCACATACTGGGGCTCTAGGCTCCCCCTTGGGATACT
>VBSM01002153.1:23776846-23815334 GCA_008086735.1 Cheirogaleus medius
CCCTCTTCCTGCACCAGGCTGGGTGCTGCCCCCTCCCCCATCTCTACCCCCACCCCCACCCCACCCCACTCCATCCCACCCCATCTCCACCACCATGACTCCATTCGTCTTCTCTGATCTCTGACATACTCATCAGTTTCAGTTGCTTCCCTTTTCACCGTCAGTAGTTCTATAAACTCAGCACAAACACCAAATTATCGAATACTGAACCATGGCTCCTGGGGAAACATGGGGTTAGGTACCCTCGAACCTCTCTGGTCACAACATTTTCATCCACTGATCGATATGTAACCTTGTTTTATGTGTGTTTCTGCATAAAAACACATTATTGAATATATATTGCTGATTCATTAACAATGAACTTGCATCCAACAGCACTATTACTCATGCCTGAATGACATCTAACACACGTATTTTCTTTTTAATACTCTAGATAAACGATTATTCTGTATGCAAATAATCATAACTATAAACACTTATTTACTTGCCTTAGTTAATACTTCCTGAGCAAGATGAAATAATTTGAGGCAAGTGGACATTCTCGTCTTTATTCCTGCTTTTAAAATAATAATGTTGTGGGGCGTGGTGGCTCACTCATGCCTGTAATCCTAGCACTCTGGGAGGCAGAGGCAGGAGGATTGCTTGAACTCAGGAGTTCGAGAGCAGACTGAGCAAGAGCGAGAACCTGTCTCTACTAAAAAAAAAGAAAGAAAAAAGTAGCCAGTCTTGGTGGCATGCACCTGTAGTCCCTGCTACTCAGGAGGCTGAGGCAGGAGGATCACTTGGGCCTGGGAGTTTGAGGTTGCTGTGAGCTAGGCTGACGCCATGGCACTCTAGCCTAGGCAACAAAGCAAGAGTCTGTCTCAGAATAATAATAATAATAACAATAATAATAATGTTTTCCCTTTAAACGTGATACTACACACACATGTACACAGTCACGTTAGGGAAGAATCCATCTCATTCTGGTTTGCTAGGAGTTTTTATTAAGAATAGAGGTTGAACTTTGACATCTGTTCAGATGATTAATAGGTCTCTTTTTGATCTTTTGAACTGATGCACTATCTTAATGCTTTTTCAGACACTGAGCCAACCTTGTGTTCTGGGAATGCACCTTTTTAATGGAATGCAAGTTCTTAAAAAGTTTATTTTAAAATTTTGCATTGGGATTTAAAAGCGAGATTGCTCTATAGACCTCTATCTTGGAAGCTGTTTTCATTGCGTTTTAGTATCGGCATTAGGCTGTCATTATAAAAAGAATTTGGCAAATTTTCCGTCTTTTTAATTTTGTAATTTGTGATGGAATCAGTTGGAGTGGAACTTGTTTTGAGGGCGGTTTCTGTGATTCCATTCTCATTGTCATCCCCCGTTGCTAGACAGACAGCAGCTCTCACGCAGGCAGAGAGGAGGGGCTGCGAATCAATGAATAAGCTCAGCCCGGCTTGAATGTCTTTGGGAGACAAAATTGGACTGAAGCAGTCTACACACCTGCAGATGCTGCCCACAAGGAGCATCAGCCCTCAGAAGCCCCATTTCCCCATCTCCACGTGCCAGTGAAGCTCTGAGCCCTCTGAGGAGGGGTGCTGTCATTGAGGGTGTATTCGTGTTCTGGGGCTGCTGTGATAAGTGACCACAAACTGGGTGGCTTAAAACAACAGAAATCCATTCTCTCGCAATTCTGCAGGCTGGAAGTTTGAAACCAAGGTGTCATCAGGGCCACACTCCTTCTGAAGGCTCTAGGGAAGAATGTTTCTCACCTCTTCCTCACTCTGGTGGCTCCCAGCAAGGCTTGGCTTGTAGCCGCATCACTCCAACCTCCGCTTTCATTTTTACAAGGTCATCTTCTCTCTGTGTGTGTCTGTGTCTCTTTTCTTTTTATAACGACATCAGTCATTGGATTGGTGGCCCAACCTAATCCAGTATGACTTCATTTTAACTTAATTATATCTATGAAGACCCTACTTCCAAATAAGGTCACCCTCACAGGTACCAGGGGTCAGGACTTCAGCATCTGTCTTTGGGAGATACAATTTAACCCACAGCAGATAGGAAACATCCATCTGCCATAAGACATTCTTCACTGGTTCAAACCTGTCCCTAGGAGTGATGCCAAACCATCCTACAACCACACCCCTGTCATCATCTCTACAGGTCAGGGATGTGCCCCTGAGCACAGTCAGAACAACAGCCCATTCACGAGGACCTATTGAGTACCAGGCCTGGCTCCAGGTATAGCGATCTGTCCAAACACGAGCCTTTGTCAGTATTGGATGGTTGAGGAAACCGAGCGAGTCACCAGTGAAGGGAGGTGCATTGCCCAAGGCTACCTAGCCACTGAGAGGCAGCGCTGCGGCTGCAGAGCCATCCTTCCCCTGTCTGGTGGGTCTGCTTGTTGGGCAGCAGGGGGGCAGAGACTGAGGGCAAGTGGGATGGAGTGTGGCGCTGTGCAGGGGACTCCTTGCCCGGCCAAAGGCAGACCCAGGCTGGGTGGCTTCTGCTGCCCAGTTCCTTGAGTTTATCCCCAGACTCAAACTCCAGGTGCCCCCCAAGGAAAGGAGGAAGGTGGGAAGAAGCAAGACTGTCTGACCGATGGTGTCCCAGGAGGACTCATCCGTTCCCAGATCAACCACACTCCCAAGGAGGGCTGCCTAATCCCCACCACAGGAACAGCATGAGGGCCCCCCAGGCCCCTTCAGGAGTGAAGGACCGACTCCCCCTCACTGCTGGGCGTGCTGGCGTGAAGACCCAGCCCCCTGCTTCAACTCAAGCCAGCTGTGAGGGGCCCTGGCAGCTCCGGCATCCCTGTGGAGTCGGCTGAGTCCTTCAAGGAGACTGCAGGGCATCTCGGCTTCCCCGCTGTCAATCCTGTCCCCTTCCCAGCCTGCCTTCCTCGGGGGATGACCCCAGGGGGACCCCCCATCAGTGTTCTGCCAGCTCATCTCCATCTGCCACACAACCTGGACTGGAATGATCCCGCAGACCACCTTCTCCTAGGGGTTGAAGTCAACATCTTCCAGGTGCGCACCTGGAAGGGGTATACATTTCCACTCTGCACCCCTCGCTTTGGATGCTGTTAACATGCCAACCCCACGTAAAGCGATGGCTTTTAATTAATATTTGTTCTCACTTACCCTTTTGTGCTTCTGCAGAGTGTCCTCTAGGGCAGCAGCCTAAATGGGGGGCGGGGTTGATATCTGGTTAGTAAGACCCTGCTTACCACTTCTCCATTCTTTCGACCAGCCCCCATGGACTTTGAGCCAGATCCACCTGGTGGAGGAGGTCTCCCCCTTTCACTCCACCCTTTAAGGCACCCCCAAGACATCCTCCCTGATTCTGAGGAGTGCCCAGCCTCAGCTAATCAAAGCGCCAAAGTACCAAGCCACCCTCGGCAAGGATCTATTTTTAAATTTATTTGTACTGAAATATGTGCAGAGCCCAGTTTAGCATGGCCTAGATGCCAGTATAAGGGCTTTAAAAATGTTAACTTATTTAATCTGCACATCAACCCTGTGAAGTAGGCACTAATCTTATCTACATATTATTATAGACAAGGAAACTGAGGAAGAGAGAAACTGAGGAATTTGCCCACGGCCACACAGCTAGTGAAGACAGAGCTGGACTTGAACCCGGCCAGGATGGCTCCAGACTCTGTGTCATCCTGGACGATAGCAGTAACTTCCTAACCGGATGGTCTCCATCTCAATAGGCTCTGGCATGTGGCAGCCAGATGTCCTTTTACAAGTGGAAGCCTCGGAATAAAGTTCTGATTCATGCTGCACGTGGATGAAAACGTTATGCTCAGTGAAACAAGCCAGGCACAGAAGGACAAATATCGTGTGATTTCCAATTATATGAAATATCTGGAACATGTGAATTCACAGAAACAGAGAGTAGATTAGAGGTTATTAGGGGCTGGGGCAGAGACAGGTTATTGCTTAATGGGTGCAGAACTTCTGTTTGGGGTGATGAAAAAATTTTGGAAATAAATAGTGATGATGGTTGTACAATGTTGTGAAGGCGATGGATGCCACTGAATTGTGCACTTAAAAATGCCTAAAGTGGCAAATGTTATGTTTTGTATAGTTTGCCACAATTAAAAAAAAAATTACTAAAATGTAATATACCAGAAACCATTGAATTGTATACTTTAAATGGGTAGATTACATGGTATGTGAATTATATCTCAATAAAATTGTTTTGGTTTTTTTTTTTTTTTTAAATGGAAGGCTTACATCAAGTCGATGTTCTCCGGTGGTGAGATGCTAACCTGACTCTGCCCTTGGGGGTCTTCCACCCCCAATCCCTCTCTGACCACCTCCCTCTCCTCCTCACTCACTTCTCAAACCACTTGGACCACTTTGCTTTTCCTCCAATACACCAAGGACACCCCCATCTGAGAGCCTTCACACATGCTGTTCCCCTGCCTGGAACTCCTCCCAGATCCCAGAGCTGGGATTACAGGCATGAGCCACCTTGCCTGGCCCCAGACCCCTGCATGGCTCACTTCCTCGCTCCCCTAGGCTCTACCCCTAGATGTCATCTGAGACACCTTCCTTGACCCATAGAATAGCACACACATATCCCCAATGCTTTCTCTCCCCTACTCATTTGATTTTTTTCTTCTTAGTACATTTTTGTCTTTTCCAGCTAGAGTCTTAGCACTGTGAGAGAAGGAACTTTAAGTCTCCAGCCCTTAAAACAATGCCTGGTGACAGTACATGCTTAAGTAATATTTGTTGAGAGAGTGAAGAGCTGCATAGAACTCCAGTTTATGGGCGCCACAGAATGTATTTAACCAGCCTTCACCACTATTAACAACGTTGCAGTATATTTAGGTCTTTGAGTCCACGTTAGAGTGTGCTTAGGGCATAAATTCTCAGAAATGGAACTGACGTGTCAAAGGTCATGTGCATTTTTGGGGTGGAAAGATGTTCCCAAATTGTCCTCCAAACAGGGCATCAACCCTGTTGTGGCTGACTGTCCTATCAAGGATGTAGGTTTTCCCTACACCCTAAGTGACAATGTGCTACCTTTTATCTTTACCATCTGAAAAGTGAAAAATACTCTTTCCTTCTAGTTTTAATTTATAGTTTTCATTTTGAGTAAGTTTGATCATGTCTTAAGGCCATTTGTTTGATCTGTAGCTTCAACACAATCCTGATCAATGATTTATACAACAAACTCTTATTAATGAACATGTCTGTTTCCATGACTTCAATATTTTAAATAAAACTTCAGTGCATAGATCATATGGCTTTGCATACTTGTCTGGTGATCACCTTCATGAAAAGTATAATAGAAACGCTGTTTCAAAGGATACACCCCTTTATATTTGGGGTGGTTAAGTCAATCTTCCAAATAGTCTTCCAAAGTCTGTTCCAGTTAATTCCACCAATAAAGTATGAGAACATCAATCTGCCTCCTGGAAAGATCTGTAATCACTTACACTCCCCAAACAGAGCATGAGAAGACCTGTTTCCTTGTACCCTCATTACTCTGGGTTTTGTTATTTATTGTGACATAAAGAATTTTATATTCTCCAAAGAGAGGTCTGGCCTTTGGCCAGGGCTCCTCCCTTGGAATGTCCTCCTGAAAAAGGTGTCTTCATTTGTTTGGAAACCTTAGGCCAGGCCAGATAGTCTAACGATGTGATTTAGGGTAGAAGCTTTGAATCATGTGCCATCAGCTCGACCTCTGGAGGGGCAGAAGTCTAAAGTCTGCCACGTGGGTGGTCAACCATATCTATGTGGCTGAGCCCCACTGAAAGAACCTAGACATGCAGGCTGGGGTGAGTGTCCCTGGTTGACAATACATCACGTGTGTGCGTTGTCATATATCCCTGCGGGGAGATTTTAGTGCTGCTCAGGAATCCACAGGGAAGGGAAAAATAGAACCCTCTTGGACTCTGCCCCATGCTGAATCCCTTGGCTGAGTTTAATCCATGTCCTGTCCCTGTAATAAACCATAACTGTGAGTTTAATGGCTTTGCTGAATTCTCTGGGTCCTTCTGGCAAGTTATTGAACTTGAGGCTGGTCTTACGGCCACTCAAACTTGCACTTATCCATGCAAAAAATCTGGCAGCATCCTGTGTGGCCCATGTATGCACCTCTATGGAAGGAACAGAAGCATCTACTGCCTTCTGCCTGCCTTTTGGGGAGCACTGATGGTTCCAGTCTTCCCCCAACCTTAGCTATTTGAGCTCCTGCTTTAGCTCATGGGGTTCTCAGAGATCTCTTGGGATGTGGCCAGGGTGCACCCTCCCATGCTGGTTTGAGACTTGAAGGCAAAACCTTGATGAATCAAGCACTCCGCTGGCCAGGCCACTACTTGTGAAAAATGTGGAAGACTAAAAATAGGCCACACGTCCCCAAGTGGGAGAATGGCAAAATAAATCATGGTACATCTCCCAGGTGGAATGTTACACAGCTGTTCAAAATAACAACCACATACACACAAAACAATAACTATGAAGACTGTAGCAATACATAAAAAGTGTCCATGATTTAGTTTTAAGTAAAACAAGCAGAAACCAAAATTGTATCTGTGCTGACTCGAACTGTGTAAAAATACATTTGCAAATGAACAGAGACAGGACGGGACATAGAAAAGTGTAGAGATTGGTATGGACAATTTTTCTTTGTTTTGTCCTTTGTTGTTGATGAAGCAATCGATATGGATTGAGAGAGGAGGCAGACAGGGAGTGTATCTCATGCCTCGGCGTTGAAGCGTCGTCCGGGAAAATGTATCGGTCCTTTCTGCAGTGCTTTGTACAAGGGGGCCGCTGGGCTCTTTGCATGGGGGTCACAGGTCCACAGACACTGAGGGTGGCCATGTGGACCTGCATTTCCCAGAGTGAAACATACCACCGGATTTCAAGACGAGTGGGTTTTTGTTCTTGTTGTTTATTGATTTCTGACTTCTAGCTTCCAGAACTGTGAGACAATAGATTTCTGTTGTTTTAAGCCACCCGGGCTTAAAACATGGTACTTTGTTACAGCAACTGCAGTGTTATGGACTGAACTTTGTACCCCCCCCACCTCCCCAAACTCATATTCTTGAAGCCTTAACCCCCAATACCTCAGAATGGGACTTTTAAAAGGATAATTAAGTTAAAATGAGGTCATTAGGGTGGGCCATAATCCAATCTGACTGGTGTGCTCAAAAGAAGAGGAGATTAGGGCACAGGAAGGGACACCAGGAATGTGTGTGCACAGAAGAAAGGCCGTGTGAGGACACACGGAGGAGGCGGCTGTCTGCAAGCCAAAGAGAAAGTCCTCAGGAGAAACCAACCCTGTCAACACCTTGATCTAGGACTTCCAGCCTCCAGAACTGTGAGAAAATAAATTTCTGTTGTGTGAGCCACCCAGTCTATGGTATTTTGTTATGGCAGCCCTAGCAGACTAACATGCCCAGGAAACGAATACAGGAGGAATCTTTTGTTACGAGTGACAGAAAATATCGTCTGATTTCCACAGAAAGGAAATGTACTGCAGGAAGGAAATTTAGAGTAACTCGCTTTTCAAACTTAAATATATTAATTTTAAAAATAAACCGTCTACCACTCCCATAAATAGAAAACAGCAATCCCATCCATGAAATCCTGAGAACACACAGGAGTCATTTTGGCGTCAGGTGGGGCTTGCTAAAGCATCCACACAGCTTCACCAGGATCCACGCCTCGGCTCTGCATCCCGCGGTTGGTGCCAGAAAGGCTTCCCCTTTGCGATCACAAGGCAAATACAGCAGCTCCTGAAAATACCAGTTCCCGAAGCTACGCTCAGTTCTGGGCTTACCGCCAGCAGGAAGGAGAGCGCCCTTACCCAACAGCCTAGACCTGGGCTTTTATCTGATTGGACCATCCAAGGGCACATCTCTGAACCAATCGCTGTCGCCAGGGAATGTGATCTACCAATGAGCTTGGGCCTCAGTCACGTGCTCCTCCCCGGTATGAGGAGTTGAAGGTGCGAAGTGGGAGGTTGCTTTCCTGAAACACTTTGGGCTGGTACCTTTGGGTGGATATCTTAAGGGAGGTTGGGTGCTGTTAAGAGGAAGGGTGAAAAGATATGAAGTGGTCAAAAACAGCAAGTGCTATAGCAACTGCCCCAAATCCTCATAGTGATGCAGGGAGGCAGGAGCTATCACTGTCCGTGTGTCTATATGAGAAAGTCGAGCCTTTGGGAGAGGAAGGGAGTTTCCAGAACTGGCAAGTGGGAGAGTTTGGATGCAAACCTTAGTCTCTCAGTCTGTCCCCAAAGGCTGTCTCTTTCCCTCACATGCACATTCTTCCCCTCTAACTTCCAACACAGAATCTCTGCCCAATTCCTATCTTACGTGTTATCTACTTGAAATCAGCCATGGTGGGAGTAATTTACACCATGGAAATTGGCCACTGCTACATATTCAGGGCTTTTCCTACAAAGAGCCAGTGGACCTTGATAAATACCCACTATCATTTTTCTTCCTACTGGTGTCCACTGTTTGGAGCCTCCATTTCTGATCTCACAAGTGGATCCCTAATGTTTTAATTTGGTCTGAAGAAATGTAAGTGTAGGGTGAGATAGAGAGGCTTATGCAAGGGTGAGAAAAGCCCCTGGCTGCAGTAGAGTAAGTGTGAAAACAGTGGCCTCTTTGTATCAGCAAGAAAGAGTGATTTGGGTGCCTTTCAGCAGCTGAGGCTTCTGGCAACCTGCATTCCTGCACAGTTACTTACCAGGCAGGCACTGACAGGGCTTGCCCCTCCTAGCTGCGCTGGGGCTGTCCTAGCCGGCCCATTCCTGTCCTTGGCAGATCACCTGTTTCTGGGTTTCCCTGGGATTCCTCCATCAGCATCCTGCACTCACAAGGCTGGGGGATCAGGCAGGAGGGAGGGGCGCTGAGATGCACCCTAGATTTGGGCAGCAGCTGAGGATCCAATCTATTCCTCGATACATATTCTAGGCTTAGGGTCCAGTAACACTGTCCCCACCATGATGGAAGTGTTCTGTATTGACTTTGTCCAATTTGTTGGCACTGGCTGTATATGGCTATTGAGCACTTGAAATGTGGTTAGTGAGACCAAGGAACTGAATTTTTAATCTTATTTAAATGTATTTGATTTAAATAGCCACATGTGGCTAAATGGCTACCATATTGGACAATGAAGGTCAAGAGAAATACTCCTTCCTGGACACATATACATGTTCGTTGTTCTACTGTTTAAAAGTGAAGAAGACTGGAAACTACATGAATGTCTGTCAGTAGAATGGATTGATTAAGGCTAATGCCCCAGAGCTACACAGCATGGCTGGGTAGCACTGTCACGGTGCTCGGGGACACAGAGCATGGACTTAAGTGCAGCCCCCAGAAATCTCACTTGCTCTTGCAGAAGCTGGCTGACTTGTTGACAAGGACTCCAAACCCAAGAGGCCCCTGGGCACACTGGCAGTGCCCTGTGCAATGTTCCTTCTTGGGGTTCATTCCCCTGGCATTTCTTGAGTGAAGCTCCTCAAAATTGGGTCCAGGCCCCTGAGTCCCATCGTGTGATTTTGTACTCAAGTCCTTTCCCTGTCAAACACCTTTTGCCACTTTTATCCACTCTCCCAACCAATGCCCAATTCTCCTTTGATAGTAGACCTCGATGGCCCATCCCCACCCCAGTAGATTGGATCAATAATAAAACCAAAACTGGCGGAGAGACAAACCAGTTACATTTCCACAGTAAAACGGCTTGCGTGCGCACTTGTATCCTGATCCCTGAGTCCTTTTGTAAGAAACTGCCAGACTGTCTTCCAAAGTGACTGTACCATTTTGTGTTCCCACCAGCAATGAATGAGAGTTCCTGGAGCTCCACATCCTCACCAACATCCGACATTGTCAGTGTTGTGGATTTTGGCCATTCTGATATGCATGTAGTGGTGTCTCACTGTTGTTTTCATTTGCAGTTCCCCAATGACAGGTGATGTTGAGCATCTTTTCATAGCTTCTTTGCCATCTGTATGTCTTCTTTGGTGACATGTCTGTTCAGGTCTTTCGCTCATTTTTAAATTGGGCTGTGTTTGTCTTACTATTGAGTTTTAAGAGTTCTTTGTGGATTTGGGATACAAATCCTTTATCTGGTATGTGTTTTACAAATATTTTCTCCAGGTCTGTGGCTTGTGTTTTCATTCTGTTAACCCTGAGTCATTTTGAAAACTCAGAATAAAGATGGTTGGGGCAAATCAGGGTGAAGGGAGGATAAACCAGGGGCCAGGGGAACAGTCCAGAGTGGGGCGGACTGGCCAAGGAAACTGGCCTCCCGACATGCCTTGCCCTTTACCGCATTTGGAAGTATTGGGGATTCTTTCCAGTTTCCAAAAGTCTGCTGGGTCTTTAGGGGTGAGAACTCTGCTACAGGGCCAGCTACAGAATTTGTGGAGCCAACTGCAAAATGGAAATATGGACCCCTTGTTCAAAAGACAGGGGAAAAAGTGTGTTAAAGATACTAAAATATCAAGTTTTTTGCTTTCTTCTGCAGTCTGTCTCCTGACTTGTCACGGTGTTTTAGAAAAAATTTTTTTAAGTTTTATTTATTTATTTAGAGACAGAGTCTTGCTCTGAGCGCAATGGTATCATCATAGCTTACTGCATCCTCAAACTCCTAGGCTCAAGCAATCCTCCTGCCTCAGCCTCCTGAGTAGCTGGGACTATAGGCATGTGCCACTCCTCCCCCATCCACATCTGGCTAATTTTTCTACTTTTAGTAGAGACGGAGTCTCACACTTGCTCAGGCTGGTCTCAAATTCCTCAAGTGATCCTCCCACCCTGGCCTCCCAGAGTGCTAGGATTACAGGCATGAGCCATCGCGCCTGGCCCGCAATACCAGTTTTAAATACCAATATAGAAGCATTTAACTTGTCTGAGGAATCACCAAAATGACACAATTCATATTTTGTAGCTCGTATGTGCATACGTATTTTCTTCTTACCACAACAGTGGGAATACTGCACCAAAATAACTCAACTGCTTTTATTTAGCTTCCTGACATGGACACATTCTGCTAACACTCTCTACTTTCGGTGTACTGATGAACAAGGAAGAGCTGATGGGAAAGGAACTCTCACACTTTCCTTCCATGTCATCATTTCCAGTGTGAGTGGTTGGCTCATACAGGGAAGAAACACAGTAAGAAAGGACAGGCTGGGGTTCTTTAGTGGTTCATGTTTCTTAGGATGCCATTACATTCTGTTTGCATTTGAAGCAAGTTCTGGTTCCAATGGAAAACCTGGCCTCTCCAGGCTGTCAGCACCCTGCTCACCTCATACTAGCTTTGAACCTCATTGAACTCCCACGCATGGCAAGTCCACAGGCATCAGGAATGTTATGTGGAAACGGGGTGGCAAGCAACTGCAACACACAACACCTATCACCACTGCTCATGCTCATGCCTCGTCCCATCAGACTACTCAGGAAACACAAGCTCAAAGATAAAAAGTATTAAGAATTTCAAGAAGGCAACAGCAGAGGCTTAAACCAGATAGGTGATTCTTCTGAATGCCAGGCCCTGTCTGACCACGCAACTGCTCATCCATGAAGCCTGCCCTGCTCTGTTGCTGCTTCTGGGAGTGAGCAGATGAAGGAACACAGTGAGGAAAGAGACTGGGGTTGGGAGCGAGGAGACAAGGCAGAGGTGACAAAGGAGTATGGTTGGGGCATGCATTCTGATGACCAGCACTGTGAGCACTTAGAGAAAACCCATGGCCCTGGGGACAGGAGCCTGGCCTGTTCCCCACAGGCCTGTGCAAGAGGAGAAGTTGGAAAACATGGTTGTAAATGTCCACTGGGGATTCAATGCAAAGATCAGCCACCATTAGTAATGATCTCTTACTTTCCTGAAGAGCAGGCCAGAAAACATCATGCTGAAAAATAAAAAGGATGACAACACTAAGTGCTGGTGAAAACATGAGGAGATGAGACGTGCACCCTGCTGGTGGGAGCGTAAATTGCCTCATCCACTTACAGAGCAATTGGCAATCCCTAGTGAATGGAGGATGCTCAGACCTCACAGCCCAGAAATTGTGTTTCTAGACATATTCCAGAGAGAACCTCTTGCATGAAACACCAGCAGCAAGGTTGGAAGATGTTCATCAAAACATGGTTTGCAATAGCAAACAATTGGAAACAATGACCATATTTTAAAAAATAAAATAAATATATTAAAACAAAGGACTTCTATAAGGCAGTTGAAGTGCACATCTATCAAGAATAAATCTCAACCTCACAATATTAAGGGGAAAAGTAACTTTAAGACTGTGTACAGAGTGAAAATGCACGTGTAAAAACACAAAAACCAATTCTCTCCATCGTGTGTGGATACCTGCCTAGGTAGTAAAGTGTAGAAGCATAAATGGGAAGGATGCAGCCAACTTCAGGATGGGGGTTGTCTCCAGGGAGAGGAGAGTAGGATGCAGGAAGGATGGAAAGGAGATTTCTGAAGGTAAAAATCAGAAACGTGCAAAGCAAAAATGTTACCATATGTTAATTCTGCATGGAGGGTACATGAATATTTATTTTATTTCCTAGAGTTTTCTGTATGTGCAAACAATTTTATTTATCCATTTATTTTATTTTTTTATTTTTAGAGACAAAGGGTCACTCTGTTGCCCAGGCTAGAGTGTAGTGGCAAGATCACAGCTCACTGTAGCCTCAAACTCCTGGGCTCAGGTGATCCTCCGGCCTCAGCCTCCCAAGCAGCTGGGACCACAGGCGTGTGCCACCATGCCTGACTAATGTTTTAATTTTTTGCAGAGACAGGATCTCACTATGTTGCCCAGGCTGGTCTCAAACTCCTGGCCTCAAGCAATAATTTCTGTCTCAGCTTCCCAAAGTGCTGGGATTACAGGCCACAATTTTTTTAAAAAACAAGTGCTGAAAAGTTTCTCTTTTTGTTTTCCAACCCACTCCTCCCATTTCCACCTTTTAAAGACAGGGAACTGAAGCCTGCAGCGGGTGGGGATGGTTGTAGCAGGATTGCAGACAATAGATGAGACCAGGCAGGTGGCAGAGAGCTGAGACCAGCTACCCACTTCCGGGATCCGGTTTGGCTCCGCCCCGCCCAGCCGTATCCATGGCAACCAGGGTCATTTGCGTGGCTGGACCAGCAGCCAAGCCAGGCCCTCAGGTGCTCCAGGCGGGAGTCAGAGGCGCTGTCTAGAGGGGCATTTCTTAAATATAAAGAAAGGCGTTGTCTCGTCCCGCCGGGTCCCTCACAGCTGCATCTCCTACCCTTAGGGCAACGACGAGTCACTTCTGAAACTGCTTTTGTTAAACTTCAGCGGCCGTCATTGACCACCAAGGGTGTGCGGGGCGCCGCCTGGTGTCACGCACTGCTCTGCACATTTGTCATGGGTGTGTGTCCTCGTGGGGGCCCCCAGAGCTCGCGGTGACAAATCACTTGGAGACACCAAGAGAGGAGAGGGCTTCAGAACCTGCCAGTATGCACTTCTATATACCAATATGCCCATCCTTAAAAAAAAAAAAGTTTTTATAAGTTTGTTTTACTATAAAAGTAACATAAATCTGTAGAAAATGTGGAAAATCACCTCACCACCCACGCATAGCCAGCACTAACATTGGCATCTTTATCTTCCGGTATCCCCCTCCCCCATTCATTTTTGAGGAGGTAGTTTTTCACCAAATGAGAAATGTAGAGCCTCAGAGTGATTTTCAGCCACATCTCTGGAGATGGGTAGACGTGGATTATGATACAGCTCCTTCGCTTAACTGCCACCTTGGGCAAATGAATGAATTTCTCGACACCTCGGTCCTCTGACCTGTAATATGGGAATGGTAACAGCCTCTCCCTCATAGGTTCACTGGGAAATTTTCAATGATAAAATGCAAATAAAATGCTTAGCTGGTTTTGAACACATAGTAAGCAGGAAGTAAAACTGCAGCCACTGTTATAATTATGGCAGCAAAATATAGCATGGGATAATTATAATATTCTACAATCCACTTTAAAAAATTTAATACAGCATGATTGTTTTTTCTATATCCTTAAATATTATCTTAGAGCATGATTCTTACTGATCACATGACAATTTAACATAGGGATGGATCCGATAACTTATTTAACCAATTCTCCGTCACTGAATTCTGGGAAGGGGATGGTTCCTGATTTTTTCCTTTTCTAAACAATATCAGAGAGGATGTCCTTTATTCATTGTTTACTTATTGTTGATTCATTAGCTTTTATGTGCAGGAAAACCTTCCCCTCCCCAGGATCACATAAACATTCACCTAAATATGTTTAGTTCCTTTATGGCTTCATGTTTTTAATTGACTTCTTTAATCCCTCTGGAATTTATTTTGACACCATAAAGTGACAGCTAAGAAGTTCAATTTTATTCTTATTCATAATAAGCTAATCAATTGTCCCAGCATCATTTATGGAAGCAGCCAACCTTTCCTCCTTGATTTGCTAGCCCATGTTTATTGGATTCTAAACTTGTCTGTGTACTGCTCTCTGTTGGCTCCTGGCTCTGGCTGGATTTGCATGTGGCTCTGTTGGTCACAAGGCAGCACTTTGTTGATGCTCATGGAAACTCAACCGTACAGCACTGGCTCCAGGGTCAGAAAGGAGTTTCCAAGCCTTGAACTCTCCTCCAACCAGTCTTTTTTTTTTTTTTTTTTTTTGAGACAGAGTCTTGCTCTGTTGCCTGGGCTAGAATGCTGTGGCATTAGCCTAGCTCACAGCGACCTCAAACTCCTGGGCTCAAGTAATCCTTCTGCCTCAGCCTCTGGAGTAGCTGGGACTACAGGCATGCGCCACCATGCTCGGCTAATTTTTTCTATATATTTTTAGTTGGCCAATTAATTTCTTCCTATTTTTAATAGAGACGGGGTCTCGCTCTTACTCAGGCTGGTCTCGAACTCCTGACCTTGAGCAATCCTCCTGCCTTGGCCTCCCAGAGTGCTAGGATTACAGGCGTGAGCCACCATGCCCGACCAACCAGTCTTAATTATACGTTTTCTTTTCCTCACCATGCACAATCTTGTATCCTTGTCAAGCCTCAGTTCACGTTCTTCATGCTTGGCCACATCTATCCATGGTCATTGTCATGACTTGGAGATCTCTCAGCACTGATGTATTCAGCTTCCTCATGTGTGGCAGATATTATTTTCCAAAGATGTTCTCGCTGGTATGTTTATCCATCCTATGTGCTCTTTTTACAAACTGACTGACAAGCCTCCCCTGAAAAGCTGATCTCTGTGCCCTCTGAACCCTTAATAAGGACAGAGTTTCTGCTTGGGACGATGAAAGAGTTCTGAAAATGGATAGCGGTGATCGTTGCACAAATTGTGAATGTACTTAATGTCACTGAACTGTACACTTAAAATGATTAAAATTATAAATTTTATGTTATATATATTTTCCCACAATAAAAAATACTGAAAAAAAAAGCAAAAACAAATCATCTCTGCTTTCCCCTCTCTAAATTCCTGAGCCACAGAAATCACCCACCCCTCCAAGTTCGGAGTAATTTGTTATGCAGCAGGAGCTAACTTATATGACATATTCTCCTGCCTTGCAGGAAACCCAGCCTAGGGAATCATATGTGTATTTTCCAGAAATACATTATAAATTTTCAGTTCAGAGCCTCTCCTCAAAGCACCTAAAACACCTCCAAGAACACCAGTAGCTGCTCAATACATGTTTGTAGATTTAAATTGAAGATGCTCTAAGCTACAGATGTGATCTTTAATTCTTTAATAGTGAGTAAAGTTACATCCTCTATCAGAGATTTTATGTAGCTCAGCATATTGGAAAGAAGAATAGAACTATTTCTAGACTCTCCCAGATACCAGGCACATCATATACCTTGTGGTTAAATACCCGGTTTTTGGAGTCAGGAAAATCTGGGTTCAAATTGTAGCACCATGTTTAGGCTGATCTTGGTGTAATCTTGAGCAAGTTACTTGATCTTTATGGGCCTTAGTTTCCTTAACTGTAAAATGGGTATAACAGAACCTCTTACAAAGGGCTGTTGTGAGGATTGAACAAGAGAGATGCATACCAAAGCATGAGCAAAATCTTAGGGCGTATTTAGTGCTTAAGAAACCTTGGCTCTATCTCATCTGCTCCTCACAATGGTTCTATAAAGTAGGAGCAGTCTTATCTCCATGTTACAAGAACGTGGCTCTATATTAGTTTTCCAGGGCTGCCGTAACAAAGTACCACAGTCTGAGTGGCTTCGAGCACAGAAATTTATTGTATCTCAATTCTGGAGGCTGGAAGTCCAAGATCAAGGTGTTGGCAGGGTTGGTTTCTTCTGAGGCCCCTCCTTGGCTTGCCCACAGCCGTCTTCCCCCTGTGTCTTCACGTAGTTGTCCTTCTGTGAGTGTTGTGTCCTAGTCTCTTCTTGGAAGTATACTGGTCCTATTGGATTAGAGCCCACCCTAACCCTAATGGCCTCATTTTAACTCAGTCACCTCTTTAAAGGCCCTGTCTCCAAAGACAGTCACATTCTGAGGTATGGGGGTTAAGGCTTCGATGTATGAATTCTGGAATGACACGATCAGCTCGTCACAGCTCCCCTTCCCTGTTATCTTGGGATTCTAATTCTAAAACAGGTGGAAGTGTAGATTGCCTGAGACCTCAGCCCCAGCATCTCCTGGTTTCCGGGCTGTGTCTAGACCAGGAGGAAGCGCCCGGTCAGTGCAGAATGGCCTGGCTGTCCTAGCCTCAGCAGCTCGTTCCACGTGGAGCCAGGCTGGCCGCCCCTACCGCCGCCGGCGCAGCCTTGGCAGGACTAGAAAGAGCCAGCAAACCCTTGTGGAGAGACTCCTGTTTAGACAGGTCCAGGCCGGCAGTCGGCAGCGCTCACCTCCAGGAGAGGGGAAAAATTATCTGTTGGCTAAATAGAAAAGAACAAACCTTCAATCAATGACTCCCTGGGGGTGGGGGGAGGGTGAGGATTGGTGGGGGCATCGCTAGACGGTAAAAATTTCCATCCGTGGTGGCTGAGAAAATCCACTGGGATATACCGGGGATGGGGGTGGGGGATAGGGGACAGACAAAAACATGGAAAACTAGATAAGCAGGGTGGTTTTAAATGATGATGCAAGTGAAGCCAGGTGATTTGACAAGGGGATGCTGGGGGCTGTCTGTTTTACAAAGGAAGATCAGAGAGAGTCTCTTGGAGGAGGTAGCATTTGAGTCAAGGCCTGAAAAGTTATGGAAAAATCTAGAATTTGGTTTCTCCAACCTAGGCACTATGGATGTTTTGAGCAGGGTAATTCTTTGGTGGGGGAGCGGGGGTCATGTGCACTGTAAGATGATGAGCAGATCCTGGGAACACACTCCCCATCCCTGGCCCCCAAGTTGTGACAACCAAAATGTCTCCAGGCGTTGCCATATGGCCCACAGGAGGCAGCCTAAACCACTGCTCTGGGCTGGGCGCGGTGGCTCACGCCTGTAATCCTAGCACTCTGGGAGGCCGAAGTGGATGGATTGCTCAAGGTCAGGAGTTCCAGGCCAGCCTGAGCAAGAGCAAGACCCCGTCTCTACTAAAAATGAAACAAATTAATTGGCCAACTAAAAATATATAGAAAAAAATAATTAGCCGGGCATGGTGGTGCATGCCTGTAGTCCCAGCTACTCAGGAGGCTGAGGCAGTAGGATCGCTTGAGCCCAGGAGTTTGAGGTTGCTGTGAGCTAGGCTGATGCCACGTCACTCTAACCCTGGGCAACAGAGTGAGACTCTGTCACAAAAAAATAAAAAATAAAAAAATAAAATAAAATAAACCACTGCTCTGGAGAGGGGCTTCCAAGGAGAGGGAACAATAACCATGGAGGTACCCAGGTGGGAACGAGCTTGGCGGATTTTCTTGGAACAGAAGTTTCTAGAAACAAAAGCTTTCAAGGAGATAACAGTTGATGAGTGGTATCCAGCATGGGAGGACAGGGGCGGAATAGGGGAGGCTGGTGGAGAGGTGTGCAGGGGCCAGGTTCCACAGAGCCTGGTGCTGGGGAAGAGGGTGGGTCTCATTCGACATGTCGGACATGTCGGGGCGGCATGGGGTAGGGGGAGGGGGGATGGGACAGGACTGAGAAGCTCCCTCCAGCTGCTGGGGTTGGGGTGGGGGACAGACTGAGGATGACAAGAGGATCAGTTTTCCTGTGGCTGCTGTAACAAATTACCCAAGGGTAGGGCTCACTACACCAGAAACATATTCTCTCATTCTGGAGTCCAAAGTCAAGGTGTCAGCAGGGGACTCTTCCTTGCCTCCTCCAGCTTCTAGTGGATCTGGGCATTCCTTGGCTATGGCAGCATCATTCCAATGTCTGCCTCTGTCTTCACGTGACCTTCTCCCCATGTCTCTCTGTGTCCTCTCCTTTTCTTATAAAGACACCAGTCACTGGACGTAGGGCCCTTACTAAATATAGAGAGATGACTATTGCCGTCGCCAGGCAAGAAATGGTGGGGCCTGGGCCACGGGGCACCACGGAGATGGACCCCGTGGAGAGGCCATGCAGTCCACACAGCAGATAGCCCCACATTCTGACAAGGCTGCCCCCAAGTTTGGCACACAAGCCCAGGCCTTGCCCCGAAATGTCCCCTCCCCTGCAGGAGGGAGTAAGCCCCTTCCAGGGCCGGGATCCAGGCTGCCCGGCACCATGGCCACCCTTCTCCCCACTTCTGGTGCGTGGCGCTTTGAGGGTGCTGGGAAATCTCTGAGAAATCTCAGTTCAGTCTCTGGCCCCTGCCCCCTACCTAAGGGTCTCACATGAACATTCTTCCTCGAGAACTGAGATTACTTTATCGCTGGGCCAAGGGTAAAATAGAAGAATGTCCCTGGCGTTCCTGTGCATGTCACCCTCCTAGGTGTAGGGCTGGGCTTGTTTTTCAGGTTTTTTTCCATGACGGATTTTTGTCCTCTGCAGAAACTAAACCAAGGGCCCTGGGTCCCCTGTCGTACTGGGGGACAGTGGGCATTGCTGGCCCATCAGAAACAGGATCACTCCCATCTTCCAGCCACCTCTGAGGGGGCCCAGGTATTCTTGGTATCCCCCTCTGCCCTCCCACCACACCCAGAGCCTCAGTGGCCCTTGGAATGGAGAAGTCACCTGGTTTCTGAGGTGACTGCTGTAGGAAGGAATGTTCCTGCAGCAGGAAGCCAGCTCCTGCTCCAGGCCACTGTAGAGGTGATAATTAGAGCCTTCAAGGCGTGGTGGCCACAAGGACTTTGCTGTAGGCAGGTGAAGACATTGAGAGGTAAGGGGAGGGGTGAGGAAGGGAGGGGAAGGGACAGCAGAGGGCGCAGATCCCTGATGCCACTTTAGAGTGCAGTGTCTGTGCCACAGTTATATGTGTCCTGCCGTGACCTGCCAGAGCTACGCCCAGGACTGTGGAGCTGATGCTCAGAGTCCGCGTTCTTGGATGCAGATGCAGACACGCTCATGCAAGTGACTCGGCTGCTCCCTGTGCACCGTGCGTGTCGTGGGGCTCACTGTACTGTGTGAGGACAGATGGCGTTTACTGCCCGCATCTCCCCCTGAGAGATCTGAGTGCATGGATGGGGCCAGCTCAGAGAAGACAACAGAACTCTGGGCCACCCCCTCGCAGCCACCAGTCTAGGAAGCCCAAACGCAACCTCTGCAGCCATCGATCCCTAATTTCATCCCTGCTTCCACTTGGGACCAAGTGGAGAAAGCCAGTTATGCGCCCCCAACCAATTGTACAGGAGGCCCCGCTTCCCCAGGCCACATACCTGCAGCTCACCTGGGCCACGTGACTCAGGGCAGACCCGGAGTCTTCCCTTTTTTGCTCTAGTGCTTTCCTCTTCCCCTGCCTGCCTCTAAGTCTCTGCCAAATGCAAATGATGGTGTCTGACCCCCTCGCTACAGCAAACTCTGAGTGAATAGCCTCTGTTTGTTCTCCTTTGGGTGGACTTTGGACATTTCCACCAACTCCCATTATTTTAGCTGATTTGAGTGTGTTACTTGCATCCTAACCAAAACACCTCTTTTGCATCTCTCCACCACGAACTGGGGATAACTGTCCACTTCACGTGCTGGTCCCCAGAAGGCCTTGGCACCCGACATGCCAGGGTGTTTTCCAATGGAAGGAAAAGAAAACCTGAACCCAAGTTGGGTTAAACCATAAGGATATTTGTTGTCCCACCTGGCAAAGTGTCTGCTGGGGGTGGCAGCTTCAGGGTGGGTACATCCAGCTGTCCAGCAGGGCCACCCTCCTGTGTTGGCTGTACCCCAGGTGATGTCAGGTGATGTCAGGATGGCTCCCTAAGGGGTTTCATGATGGTGGACACTCTTCAGGGTCACATTCAGACATACAAGATCCATGGATGCCATCTATTTCTTCTTCCAAATGTCCCGTAGAAGCAAGATGTCTCATTGGCCAAAACTGTGCCACGTGCCAATTGCTAACATTGGCTCTGGAATTATTATGATTGGCTGAGCTCAATCAATCACAAGCCACCTCCTGGAGCTGGGCCTGGTGTTGGGACTCCTGTCCCTTCCCCACTGGGCTACTGGAATTGGGCAAATACTGGAATAAAAAGCAAGGCCTGCCAGGAAGAAGTAGGATGGAATGGGAGTTGGGGAGTAGCTGTTGCACCTGGGCAGTGCTTGATTTTGGTCCTCAATGGAGAGAAGGAACTATGCCCTGGGAATCCCTTGGGCTCCCACTGGGTGTGGACAGGTATGTACCCCAGGGCATGCTCCCCTCCTCAGGTCATTTATTCACAGGTCCTCAGCTAACTCCCTCACTGGGTCTGTATTCACTTTGAGAACAAGAGTCCCTGGGAAGGCAGGAGGCAAAGCCTCAGAGCCCCAAGACCGTTTTCACTCCTAGCACCAACTGCAAAGTGCAGAGGTCCCCAAGATCACCCTCATCCTGACCCCAGGTCACCATATCTACAAGTTTAGAGGACTTCCAAGACCACTCTCAGGTTTGATAAATCACCAGAAGGACTCAGAGAACCCACAGAAGGCTATTACACTCATGGTTACCATTTGTTACAGGGACAAGTAACAGATTAAAACCAGTTAAGGGAAGGAGTGCATGGAGCAGTGTCTAGGGGGGGCACCACACATGGAGCATCCATCGCCCTCTCCCCGAGGAGTCATGGGCAGCGCTAACATCTCCCAGTAGTGAGGTGTGAAACTATGGGTGGAGTATCGCTAACCCAGGAAGCTCCCTGAGCCTTGGTGTGCAGAGTTTTTATTGGAGCTCAGTCACAGACATAGTCTATGGCCCATGTGACTGACCTCAGTTTCCAGCCCTTTCAGAGCTTGAGCTGATACTGCATGGCCCAAAGCCCCCACCATAAATCCCATGGTTAGACTGCCCAGCATGGCCAAAAGCCCCCAGGGAAACAGATACTCCTATCAAGTAGGACATTCCAAGTGCTTAGAGGTTATCTCCCAGAGGCTGAGCCCGAGGGCAAAGGCCAGACCTCTATCTGGGTAAGGTTAATTCTTCTTCTTCTTTTTTTTTTTTTTTTTTTTGAGATAGAGTCACTCTGTCGCCCAGGCTAGAGTGCAGTGGCATCATCATAGCTCACTGCAACCTCCAACTGCTGAGCTCAAGTGATCCTCCTGCCTCAGCCTCCCCAGGAGCTGGGATTATAGATGTACACCACCACACCTGGCTAATTTTTCTATTTTTAGTAGAGACAAAGTCTCACTCTTGCTCAGGCTGGTCTCAAACTCCTGAGCTCAAGCAATCCTTCTGTCTTGGCCTCCCAGAGTGCTGGGATTACAGGTGTGAGCCTCCACGCCTGGCGGTAAAGTTCATTCGTTACTACTCATTGGATATTTAGCAATAAATATCTGTCTTTGGAAGCTTTAATGTCACTAATGACTTTCAGGGAAGCCAAAACAAGGAGGGATGAGGGAAGGTCTGAAAAGCCTGCATGGATTTTCCCAGAAACATCTGGTGGGAGCCACATGCCTCAGTGACTCCCTGGGCATCTTCATTAGAGGACCTTCCCAGACAAGAGTGTGTGGTGGTTAAAAAACAAAAGGAAGAAATTTGGTGGGAGGGGTATCTCATCTTCAGCCCCAAGCATTTTACAGAATGGCTATTCAGAACTGAATGCTGACACCCTCTCTGGTTAATTGTGGTTTTTGTTTCCAAGGGGTGGAAGCTCATTTTTACTGTAATTATGTGAAAATTCTGTTGCAATCATGTCAGTAATTGCTGTGCTCACACCACAAGGCAGGCCTGAGTGGCCAGCCCTCGGGAACAGAAGCCCATGGCTCTTCGAGCTTCCCCTTGGACGGAGGCCACAGACTTCTCTCATTCCAGGTGCCTGGGACTTGGGGTTCATGGCTCTGAGGATCTAACCACCCTCTGCAGCAAGAGCTCCTGCAATTGTGATTTTCACCATTTATTGAACACCAGCTGTGTGAACACATTTCCTACGTTATTGCATTCAGTCCTCACAATAATCCAAACAGATAGTTTCCAATAGACCCTGTTTACAGATGAGGAAAGTGAGGCTCAGAAAAGTAAAGTCACACAGCTTGAGGGGGCAGAGCAGGGATTTGCACTGAATGAAGTGCGGGGTAGTTGAAATTCCCTAAAACCTAGGTCTTAATCACAAGTCTCTCTCTCATTATACATGCAGAATGGTACCTTCCCTCACACTTTAAAGTAGAAAACTGTGTGTCTAAGTAGAGGGCTCTGCAGGTCGGCCAAAGCATTTTCCTAAAATGTGAGCCATCCGCACATTACATATACACTACAGCTCAAAACTGAGTGCTTTAAAATATAGTGTATTAATTGAAAATGCAGGGAATAGTTAGGCCAGCAGAGCAGATGACTACCTTTGAAAAGATAGTTTTTTACTCACAGTTCCCAAGGGGGAGGGCCCTGCCACACCATGCTGGGCCACATAGGAAAGGACCAGCATCTGCCAGGAGGCAGAGAGTGAGGGAGGAAAACGTAGGCAAGAGCCTTTATTATGGTTTCTGGAAGGAATGGGAGAGGCAGGTTAGGCAGGGTTTATACTGACCAGTTTGAATCATATCAGTGGGCTCTGGGGCATAGGGGCTGTCCCTAATTGTCTGGTACCCAGCCCTGGGGTGATTAGGGCAGGAGATAGTGGCCAGGAGTGTGAGAGCCTGGAGGAGGTGGCTGGGGTGTGGGCTCTGGAGTGGTCGGTTTGCATATGAAAGGCACACTGGATTGGCTGAGTTGCTTGCTACCTTAAAGGATTTGGTTAGTCCTGGGAGGGGAAGTCCCTCTCCAGGGTCAGCAGGACTCCAAGATGTCAATGCATCGGGATACAGAAAATTAAAGACACAGTTAAGGGATTTTCACCATCCTTCAATCATAATTACAGTCTGAACTATGTGAGAAGAGGAGGAGGATTTCACCAGGCTGGGAAGGAGAAGGGGAAGGAGAGGGAGAAGGAGAGGGAGAAGGAGAGGGGGAAGGCATGTACAAGCAAAGGCAACTGTGTGAGTGAGTAAAGGTGAGGAGGCAGAAGGTGCAGGTGTGTGTCATTGCAGTCCAGAAAGGCCTGGAAGGTCAGATAATCCAGGTGCCACCTGGATGCTCCCCTTCCTTTCTGTGCCAACCCCGCTGCCATCCCATCGGTTTCCCACAATGCCTCTCATGCCTGCGCCTGTCCACTATCTCCACTGCTCAGCTGAGTCCAGCCCCCATCAGTGCCCCCTGTAGGAACACCCAGGCTCCCAACCAGTTTCCCCACCTGCTCCGAACCTTCCTCCCGGCTGCCCTCTTCATAGGAAAGACGTTAATCTGATTGTGTTATTTCTCTGTTCAAAACCTCCAGTGGACCTGGATATTTAGAGATATTAGGAAATTGTTGATTATTTTTGGTGATGACAGTATTGTGGGGGTTTTTTTGGGGGGAATTTATTTTTTAATATTTCCTATTTTTAAAATTTTCTATTATTTTGGCTATTATTTTTTTCTGGAATTTGCATCATAATAACATGGGTGGGCAAAGGAGCACGTGGAGGTGAGACCAGACTGGCCTTGAGTTGAAGGTCTGCTAAAGCTGGAGGCAGGTAGAGGGGAGCTCTTCTTATAGTCCTCCAGATGTTGTTATATTTGACATGTCCCCGGCAAAAATTAAATGAAAAAAAAATCCTTCAGGAGTTCCTACCAACAACTGGACAGAGCCCAAATGCCCAGAGCTGGCATTCCATAGCCTCATGTCCCAGCCTCTTCTCTCTTCTCTGCCAGGTCTCCCCACCTCCCCTGGGCACTGACATCCTAGAATGCACCCCACACCAGCCTCTGCTGCTTCCTCTTTAAAGGGACCGACCTTATGTGCTCAAGACACATCCCAAGCCCAGCAGGGTGGCTCAGGCTTGTAATCCCAGCACTTTGGGAGGCCAAGAAAGGAGGATCACTTGAGCCCACTGTTCAAGTCCAACCTAGGAAATATAGTGAGATCTGGTCTATTTTTAAAAAGATACATGTCTTTTTAAAAGGAATTAAACTCATCTCCTTTGCCCAATACCCCCAGTCTGGCTTGCTGCCTTCACAGCTCTGTGTATTTACCTGCTTTATGGCCCAAATCACATTGTGTTTCTAATATCTGCTTCCTTATCTCTCATTGAATCAATCAATCAATCACCCAGTATTTATTGAGCATTTGCAGTGGGCATTTATTCTAGCCTTCAGAGATATAGCGGGGATTGCGTATTTAACCCCACCCAGGGTCTGCCATATTATAGCCCGGATGATGGAACAACAGGCCAGAGATGAGGGTACCAGCTTGGTACCCTCTTGGTGGCACATGAAAATCTGAGCAGCAAGAACTAAAAGGAAAATGATGGGCATTGCTTCCCTGTGAGTGAACAAGTTCAGAGGCATATGCTCAAAGTGTCTAAACATCCTTTCCAACAAATCAATGGCCCTACCTTGGGTTGCACTGTGAACCGAGGGAAAGACGTCTCTTTAAGGTCATTTGCTCCCTCTGTGGAGTCCTGGCCCACCGCGGGGAATCAAAACTCCCGATCGGCAGCCAATCTTAAAGAAATAAAGGAGAATCCTGCAGAAGCCACTTCAAACCCATGTAATGTGGGACATAAAACTTCTAAATACTGCTTGTCTCAGCTGCTTTACAATCCCAGGTCTATTTTTTAAAATTTATTAGCACTTATTTATTTTTAAACTGACAACTAAGATTGTACATATTTATCGAGCACAACATGATGTTCTGAAACATATACCATTGGCTGTGGTATGGCCAAACCAAGCCGACCAACATGTGCATTATTACCTCACATAGTTGTCATTTTTTGTGATGGGAGCCCTTAAAAATCAACGCCCTTAGCATTTTTGAAGAATACATGTATTGTTATTACCCATAGTCACCATGATGTACAGTAGACCTCTTGAACTGATTCCTCCTATCTAACTGAAACTAGGTAACGTTTGACTAACATCTCCCCGGTTCCCTTTCTCCCATTGCCCCAGCCCCAGGTCACCACCATTCTACTCTCTACTTCATGAGATCAACTTTTTTAGGTTCCACATTTGAGTAAGATCATATGGTATTTGTCTTTTTGTAACTGGCTTATTTCACTTAACATAACATCCTCCAGGCTCATCCATGTTGATGCAAATGACAGTATTTCCTTCTTTGTTATGGCTGAATAGAATTCCATTGTGTGTATATATACATATCACATTTTCTTTATCCATTCACCTGTTGTTGATCACTTAGGTTGATTCCATGTCTTGGCTATTGTCAATAGTGCTGCAACAAACATGGGTGTGCAGATGACTCTTTGAGACATTCTGATTTCAATTCCTTTGGATAGATACCCCAGTAGTGGGATTGCTGGATTATATGGTAATTCTACTTTTAATTTTTTGAGGAACTTCCATATTCTTTTCCACATTTTCCATAATGGCTGGACTAATTTACATTCCCACCAACCATGCACAAGGGTTCCCTTTTCTCCACATCCTCGCCACAATGATATCCTTCATCTGTTTGATAACAGTCATTCTGACAGGTTTGAGTGATAAATATCTCATTGTGGTTTTAGTTTGCATTTCCCTAATTATTAATGATGTTGAGCATTTTTTCATATACATGTTGGCCATGTGTATGTCTTCTTTTGGGAAATGTCTATTCAGACCTTTGGCCCATTTTTAAATGGGATTATTTGGGTTTTTGCTGTTGAACTGAGTTCCTTGTATATTCTGGATATTAGTCCCCTGTTGGATGAATAGTTTGCAAACATTTTCTCCCATTCTGCAGGTTGTCTCTTCACTCTGTTGATTGTTTCCTTTGCTGTGCAGAAGCCTTTTAGTTTGATGTGATCCCATTTGTCTATTTTTGCTTTTGTTGCCTGTGCTTTTGGAGTCACATCCAAAAAAAATCATTGCTTGGACTAATGTCATAGAGCTTTCCCCCTATGTTTTATCCTACAGTTGTGGTTTTACAGTTTCAGTTATTACATTTAAGTCTTTAATAAATTTTGAATTGATTTTTGTATATGGTGTGAGATAGGGGTCTAATCTTATTCTCCTGAAAGTGTATATCCAGTTTTCCCAACACCATTTATTGAAGAGACTGCCAGAGTAATTTTTTTAAAACTATGAACTCAAGTGAATTTCAGGGGGAGAAAACACAAAAAATTTATGCAACATTAAACCCCAAAATGTCTTCAAATGATCTTTTGATCTTCCTTGAAGGCTGTGGGTTTGTATTAATACATAGTTGTAATTAGTATGAACAAATATTTTGGGTTTAACCTGATGTTTACTGCACAGTACCAGTGTAGTGTGGTGGGTTAGCTTAAAGACTGTGGAGCCACACTGCCTGGGTACAACTCTTAGCTCCTTGATTGCTGTGTGTCCCCGGGCAAGTTACTTAATATATCTGTGCCTCCATTTCCTCATCTGTAAGACCCAGTCAATAATAGTATTGAATTGATATGACGATGAAATGAGTTAATCCACATGCAACACACAGAATAGGGTCTGGGCGATGGCCGAAGCAGCTCTGTAGTTGCACAAGCCAGAGACTCAGAGGCCACTGCTAGCATCTCCTCCTTGCTCTCCTTGCATGTAAAATTGATGATTGCATTCTGTGGATTATACCTAGGGAGGCTCTCTCCAGTCCTCTCGTTTCTCTTCATCTCTACCCTCACCACCTCTCTGTCATTGGTCTACCGTTTCCCACTTGAATGACCACATGCTCTGCTAATGGGTCTCTCCTCTTCACTCTGCCCTCCTGATCCAGAGGTCCACAAATTTTTTTCTTAAAGGGCCAGATTGTAAATATGTTAGACCTTCCAAGTCATGCTCTCGAAACTGCTACTCAGCTGTGCAGAAGACAGTCATAGACTATGCATAAACAAATGGGCGTGGCTGTATCCCCACACAACTTTATTATTGGATCACAAAATTTGAATTTTATATAATTTTCATGTGTTATGAAATGTTATTCTTCATTAGATTTTTTTCAACCATTAAAAAAAATACAAAAACCATTCTTACTTGTGGACCATACCAAAAATGGACCAGGGACCAGATCTGGCCAATGGCTATAGTTTGCCAACCCTTGGCTCTAGGCTCATCCATAAAGTTTTATTGTCCTGGGAAGGTTAGGTTAGAAATTGGACAAAGAAGTCATTGTCTCAAAACAACCAATCAATATTTTTAAAATTCAAGCTTTGTCATGAAGGAAGGGGATTTTGTAACTTCTTTTTGTTTCTATTAACATGTGTAGAGCCAGAACTGACTGACTTTATCAGTTTAGCTAAGGGTTAGACAAGAAGCCCTTGTCTAGCTACCTTCCCAGGTGGTGGAGGCTGGTAGACAGGAGAGAGCAGGTCACGACACTTCTGTGTCCTGATCTAATTTTTCCAGATCCAAGCGCCTGAAGGGGACAGGTAAGAGCTGAGGGCCTGGCTAATGTGTAAAGAAAAAGTGGGCTGCCCTTGGCATGTGGGCAGGGAGAGAGAGCAGGACACACTCCAGCTACATACCACAACATGGGTGGCCAACAACAGGCCTGCACAGTGGTGTGTTGAAGCAGGCTCAGACCTGCCAGTGATGTCACCAATCAGTGGGAGTATTTGCCCTGTGAATATCAGCAAATGCTACAAATCAGGCCTTTATATTTTCTGGAGGGTCTACTGTTAAACATTTACCAGAAAATCCCTGAACAACTCTCAACAGATGATATGTTGAGTGAAAGAAGCTACTTACAATTTTACATGTATGATTCCATTTATCTGAAGTTCAAGAACAAGCAAATTCACCTCTAGTGACAGAAGTCAGAGTAGTGGTTATCTGGGGGAGGGGACGACTGGGAGGGACCACAAAGGAGCCCAGCCATATGCAGGAAATAATCTGTATGGTGCTGTCCCCTAGGTAGCCACATGTGGCTATTTAAATTTAAATGTAAAATTCAGTTCCTTGGTATGACGATTCCTCAAAAAATTAACCATAGAATTACCATATGATTCAGCAACTCCACTTCTGGGGGTATATCCCCAAAAAGTGAAAGCCGGGTCTGGAACAGGCATTTGCACAACCGAGTTCACAACAACCTTATTCACAATAGCCAAGAGATGGGAGCAAACCAGTGTCCATCAATGGATGGATGGATAAACAAACTGCGGTCTATCCATACAATGAAATGTTACTCAGCCTTACAAAGGAAGGACCTTCTGACACATGCTGCAACATAGATGAGTCCTGATGATCATTATGCTGAATGCGATAAGTTAGTCACAAAAGGACCAACACTGTATGATTCCACTTACATGAGGCACTTCCAGTATCAAATTCATAGGAACAGAAAGGAGAATGGATGCCGCCAGGGGTTGGGGGAGGGGGAATGGGGAGTAAGTATTTAATGGGTAGAGTTTCGGTTTGGGAAGATGAAAAGTGTTCTGGAAACAGATAGTGGTGATCATTGCACACAATGGGAGTGCACTTAATGCCACTGAACTGTACACTTAAAAGTGGTTACAATGGCAAATTTTATGTTATGTATATTTTATTTATTTCCTTACTCATACCAGCCACATCTCAAGTGCCCAACATGTGGCCAGTGGCTACCATATTGGATGGCATGCAGATATAGCACATTTCCATCATCTCAGAAAGTTCCACTGGCCAGCCCTGTGGCCATGCTGCGGTGGACAAGGAGCTAGTGTCATGACTCCTAGTGGTTGCTTCTCATTGATCTCATAAAAGAGCCACAAACTGTCTTCTTATGGACTTTGTGCTCAGGGAGTGGTGCTTGCCTGAGTTTTCCTACTGTCTTCCTGGATGGTGTGAACATGAACTGGACTTGATCACACACACAAGCAAAGCTCCATGTCCTGTGCTCACCTTCAGCAGACAAAAGAGATGTGTGTCCTCACCCACCTCTAGAGAAACTGTAGTGAGTCCATCTTCCTCCATGTGGCTTCAGCCTTATTTTCCCTCATCACGGCGTCTTCACATCCTTGCACTGTGCCTCACCACACACACTGGGGTCTCGTTGAGGACAGAGACTGCATCTCACCTATTTTTCTACATCCTGTAGCGCCTAATATGGTGTTTCGCACAGAGTAGTCATTTGATAAGATTTATATTTTAAACAGTTGTACATGTGCCAGGTCTCCTGCCACAAAGGTTGAGATGACTTGTCAAAGGAAAACATGCAATAAAATAATCATAACTTGGCGGCTGCCATCGAAGATTCAGCCATGGCTTTGCGCTACTCCATGGCTGTGGGCCTCAACAAGGGCCACAAGGTGACCAAGAACGTGAGCAAGCCGAGGTACAGCCACTGCCGCGGGCACCAAACACACCGAGTTCGTGCGGGACATGATCTGGGAGGTGTGTGGCTTCGCCCCCTATGAGAGGCGTGCCATGGAGTTGCTCAAGGTCTCCAAGGACAAACCAGCCCTCAAGTTCATCAAGAAGAGGGTGGGGACACACATCCGCACTGAGAGGAAGTGGGAGGAGCTGAGCAACGTCCTGGCGCCATGGAGGAAAGCAGCTGCCAAGAAGGACTGAGCTCCTGCTCCCCCCACCCCCACGCACAATAAACCTTTCTACACACACACACACACACACACACACAAAATAATCATAACTCAGATACAAAGAAGGAATCAGGGCTGGTTAAGGGGAAAATAAGTGACAACAAAGGACAAAAGCATTTGAAAGGCAAGTCAAAGGCTGACACAGTGGTTCTAGGCAAGCCTCTTATTTGGCGCAGAGCTTCCTGGCAGGCAAAGTGAAAAGGGAGACATAACCAACCAATTACATCCTTTTTATTGTCAGGGAAAGAAACAGGTCTTTGTCACTTCAGGTCTACTCTCAACTCTCTTCCAGGCTGTTCTGTATCCTAGGAGGCTGAGCTGTCCAGAATATATCACCAGGTTCCCGTACCCTTCTGCTCCTAGCTGGGATAAGCACTGGCATGAGATCAGAGGGAGAGAGACCACTGAAGTGCGACTATTTATCTGCTCCCTACCCTCAGCTTTTTATCCCTTCAAGGTCAAGTTGCCTTGGGCTAGCTATATTCTGCAATTGAAGGTCATCTTCTGTACCCAGCTCTCTTCCCTCCTGGGTTCTGGTAACCCCTCCTTCCTCACTCCTTCCTCCCATGGGTGATAACAACTTGGCTGCCATCATCCACACCTTTGTTAATAGCTCCTTTGTAAATAACCCCTCTTGAGATGCTCCTATTTTCAGTGCACCATCTGGATTCTGATGGGACCCCCAACTGATACAATATCCATTTCTTTAGGGAAGCAAGCTCTTCCTAGCCCTACGTTCTAAAATAAGTTTCTCATGCAGAAGGTGACATGCGGGATAGTGAATAGGAGAGGGGGTGATGAACAAACATGTCCCCACAGCAAGGGAGGGGATGATGAGCAATGTCCCCACAGCAAAGTCGAAATTGGCAATGATTTTCAATGGACTGCTTCCTTCAATGAGAGCTGGGAACATCTCATTCACTCATTCAACAAATCATTATTGAGCACCTACTATGTGCCTGGCACTGTCCGAGTTGCTGGGAATTACAGTAGTGAACAAAACACTACTGAGAAGGCAGCTCTGGGAGAGGCACAACTCCTGTGGCCCTGATATGTAGACTTGTGAGCAGTGGTTCTCAAACTGCAGCACCAGAATCCTATGGAAGGCTCGTGTAGGCACAGACCCTGCCTCTAGTTTCTGATTCAGGGTCCAGGCTGGGGCCTGAGAATGTACATTTCTAACAAGTTCTCAGGTGATGTGGATACTGCTACTGGGGATCACTCTGACTTCTGAGGCTCAGATCCTGAGGGTGGTACATAGAAGGCCTCTGGGGCTAAACATGACCTTCAAGCCCTCTAACCAGTAATATGTCTTCACCTTGACTTTTGTAGGCCCTCTGGGGCTGGGTACTGCAGCCAGGGCCCAGGATGCTAAAATCCCTGCTCTTCGCCATGGTCATTAGAAACTAGGAGGACATCCCTTTATGAAAACGAAGGCACCAATTCTGGGACCTGGCTGGCAGGGGAGAGCTGAAGGGTAAGATCTAAGCCTGCAAGTGACTGAGCACCCGCCTCTGTGTTCCCTCACTGTGGCAGAGGCTGCTAACTGTCCCCCGTATCTGTTGTTCCTTTCTTCCCTAGCAAATGAAAGCCACAATTCTTAGCTGGCCATGTAGCCACCTAGAATAAGGCCTATGTTTTCCAGCCTCCCTTGCAGCTAGGTATGGCCATGTGTCTAAGTTCTGACCAATGAGTGGGGTGTTTTTTTTGTTTGTTTGTTTCTTAGGGCTTTTTTGAGACAGAATCTTGCTGTACTGCCCTGGGTAGAGTGCAGTGGCATCACTGTAGCTCACTACAACCTCAAGCTCCTGGGCTCAAGCAATCCTCCTGCCTCAGCCTCCCAAGTAGCTGGGACTATAGGCATGTACCACCAAGCCTGGCTAATTTTTCTATTTTTTGTAGAGATGGGGTCTTGCTCTTGCTCAAGCTAGTCTCAAACTCCTGACCTCAAGTGATTCTCCTGCATCAGCCTCTGAGAGTGCTAGGATTACAGCCATGAGACCTGTACCCGGCCCAATGAGTGATTTTTTTTTGAATTGAGATATCATTCACATACCATAAAATTCACCCTTTTAAAGTATACAATTCAGTCCAGGTGCTCTGGGTGCTCCTAGCACTCTGGAAGGCCGAGGCGGGAGGATCTCTTGAGCTCAGGAGTTCACGACCAGCCTGAGTAAGAGCGAGACCTATGTCTCTACTAATAAAAATAGAAAAAATTAGCTGGGTGACTAAAAATAGAAAAAAAATTAGCTGGCATGGTGGTGCACACCTGTAGTCTGAGCTCCTTGGGAGGCTGAGGCAGCAGGATCACTTGAGCCCAGGAGTTTGAGGTTGCTGTGAGCTAGGCAGACAGCATTCTAGCCCAGGCAACAGAGTGAGACTCTGTCTCAAAAAATAAAAATTAAAAAAATTAAAAATTAAAAAATAAAGTATACAATTCACAAAATTATACAGTCATCACTGCTATGAGAAATGGCCGATGTATTTTAAGCTTTCGGGACCCTTCCTTAAAAGATGGCTGTTACAAACTCTCTGCCCCTTCTTCTTTGTCCATTCTTCTAGTTTCTTAAACCTGGAATACAAATGCAATGGCTCGAGTTTCAGCTGCCATTTTGGACCACGAGGATGGGGCCACAGCTGAGGGATGGCAGAATGAGAAGCTGGAAGGAACCAGGACACCTGAGGCCTTTGTGCTGCCAAGACTGTCCACCCAGGCTTTTATGTGAAAAAGGAATTAAATTTTGTCTCATTTAAGGCACTCTTTTTGGTGGGGATGGGCCACCAATAGTTACAGCTGAATTTAATGCTGACTGATAGCAAGTAGCCTGATGAATCAGTCTGGGTTCTTAGTTGTAACCACAGAGACTGATTCTAACAGGTTCGAGCAGAAAAGGAATGCATGTGAGGATTCTGAGCAGCTCAGAATTTCCAGAAAAGGCTGAAGAACTTGGCTTGGAGTCTACATAGTCAGGAACAAGCCTCAGGTCACACAACAGAACAGGTTCAACACAGCCACCGCTGCTAAGGCTGTTAGAAGCAAATCGCAACCTAGCTGATTCCCTCTCGCTAGACTTGAGATGCAGCTGCGGCCACCTTCCTTGAAAGTGGATATGCCTGGTACCTGTGTCTCTTTCTCCCCAGCCTCTTCTTGGTGGGGTGCAGGTCACGTGGTGGGACCTTAGCTTCATGGGAAGCTGGGAAAATACCCACCAGGCTCCTACAGCCAGTGCAGGGCAGTCAGAAAGAATGATAAATGGCCAGTGCACCCACACTTGGCCTCCTCCACAGCTGTTGCCAAACCAAAAGCTCTGATGGCTGTTTGCTGGACGGAGCCTCCAGTCTTTGCCTATGTGGAGGAAATCCCTGATTTCCTCAGTGACTCACCTCTATGACTTAATCAGTGTCACCATTTCATTCTTTCTGTTGCCAGTCACTGGATTTAACCAGTCTGTGTGGTGCCTTTCGAAATGCTCTGGCCCATCCCAAGGACAAACACGCAGGTGCAGCAGAAAATTTCCCCCACAGCTCCTTCTCCAGATTAGCTCTTTCCTTTTTCTTTATCCCTGAGAGGATAAGTTGAGCAGCTGTTCCCTGAGCCCAGCCTTCATGACCAGGACAGAGGAACTGTTTCGCTGCATGACTGGGACTCCACACAGATTCTTCACAAAGTGAGGGCTTTGGACTCAAAAGGCTTCTGAAGACCCCTCCAGCTCAGACTGACTTTCCAGAGTTCGATGCTGCTGTGTTTGCTACATTTCTTGGGGGCAGGGTCCCTTCTGGATGCAGGTGTTGATACCAAGGATCTGGAGCCAGAGAACTTTCTAAATGGCCTAGTTTCTATTAAAATGTCTGCTTGTTCAGCAATTTACTTCTGGGCATATACACGAAAAAAGTGAAAGCAGGGACATGAACAGGTATGTGTCCACCCGTGTTCATAGCAGCATCACCCACAATAGCCAAAAGTGGAAATAACCCAAGTGTCCACCAACGAATGAATGGGTAAACAAAATGCACATACATATGGTCGCAAAAAGACAAATACCTTATGATTCCACCTGTATGAAGTGCCTAGAGCAGTCAAATTTATAAAGACAGAAAGTAGAATGGTGGGTGCCAGGTGCTGGGGGAGGGGAACGGGGAGTTAGTGTTTAATGGGGACAGAGTTTCAGTCTGGAGTGATGAAAAAGTTCTAGAGAAGGATGATGGTGATGGTTGCACAACATTGAGAATGTGCTTAATGCCATTGAACAGTACACTTAAATATTGTTAAAGTGGTAAATTGTATGTATATTTTACCATAATAATAAAAAAGTCTGCTTGCTCAGAGCCCAGTGTCTTCAAAGACTCTCAGCTGGGTCTTATTAGCAAGACTGATATCAGCTGGTAACATAGTGCCAAAACAGCTCATCAGTTCAGTTGGTTCATCGATAATTGTAAGCAATACAGAGGAAAACCAACCCTTTTCCCTCACCTGTGCTTGACTGATTCACTAACCTGCATGTGCCCTGAACCATCAAACCTGACTTGTAGAAAGTTGAAGCTCCACTTGGATATTACAAAATCACATGGGATTTTTTGCTTTCCAATGACTCCAGCTTCCTTCTGAACACAATCATGCACACCCAGATTGGAATTCAGAGGTGACAAACAGAATGTTATCTCCGTGCATCTACACCTTGCTCAGAAACAACACACAACAGCAAAATCAAAAAGCTCTAAGCCACCACCAGACAGCAATAATCCTTCAAGTAAAATTTTAAAAAGAATACATGGAACGTAGCCAACCATCCCCACCAAAAATAAAACACTCCACTTCCCTCAGCCGATTCAATTATCTCTCTAAAAAAGGGCTTTTTTTTAACACCTCCCAGCAGGCAGCAGATTCAGCAAGTTGGTGAGGATAACAGTGAATAATCATGCACCCAGAGCCCAAGGTGTAAAATAAAACACGGACTGGCTCGGCTGGGAGCAGCGGCGCCTTAGCTCCATGAATATAAATGTTTAGAAATGAATATTATCGCTTGGTGCCATCTGGAATATTTTTCACTATGGGAAGCACGGTTTTAGCAAATTCTTAATGATTTTCTAATGGTAAAGTTATCCTGGTGACGAAGTCTCTGTCCTTGACATGATATTGCTCTGAGTTGGAAATCTTGTCTGGAAAATCCACCCACTTGAAAACAAACATACAAACAAAAAAACCTCCCTTTGGCCTATAAAATAAGCCAGGCTCATTACAGAAAAATGAAAACATTTGAGAAAAGAAAAGAAAAAGAAAAGCAGAAACATCCATAGTCCTACCACTCAAAGACAACCACTGTTAGTATGCTAATCTGTCGGTGATTTCCCTCCAGTCCTCATGAATATGCACGAACAGAAATATGCATATGAGTATGAGGTCATGCTTCCTCTTTTTACTAATGCGATAACATGGGCATTTGCACTTGTTAACATGGTTGTTCCTGGTCTGGTTCTATTTGCACGATCCCCTTTTTCTTGCTATTTAAGGCCTTTGCTATCCGTCCTCTGGCTGGAAAGCTCTCTCTTGCCTTACTTGTCCCTTCATCCTCCAGCTGCATGAGGATGTGATCCTCTGCTATTTATACCTCCCCGAAATGTGCATTTTACAGCCTTGACCTCCTGGCCACACTGGAGTCTCTGTGCTTGGGGCCTGTGCAGGGCGATCAGGCCCTTCTGGGGACCCAGCAGTTGGCTCTGCCCAACCCCAGCTCTTCAGCGAGGTCTCTCGCCCACCTGGATGGCTCTGCAGACAGTCACTACTCACCACCAGCTTTATGACAATAGGGAGACGTAGGATGAAGGATCCCAAGTCGTAGATGTGTATTAGGATGCACAAGGCTAGAGCTCTAATGTACAACATAAGGACTATAGTTAATAATATCGTATTTGGGATTTCCGCTAAAAGAGATTTTAAGGCGCTCTTGCCACACACACAGAAGGGAAACTATGTGAGATGATGGATGTGTTTATTCACTTGATTATTGTAACCACTATGTATATGTACATCAAAACATCATATTGTAACCTTAAATATACACAATAAAAATAAAATTGAAAAAAAATGGCTTATGAGGCCCCGTGTCTTTTCTTTGAAACACTTTTTTTGTAGCGTCAAGGAGTTTGCATTTGGTTTTGTGCATAAAGATTATTAGCTTACAAGTTTTCCATTCCTTAGCCTGTTACCTCAGTAAGAAGAAAGTCACAGATGGTTGTTCTCAAAGGAATCTGGGGGGAGGTCGAACAAGACAAATATAAATGCCACAAGCAAAGGAGAACAGAGGCAGTTTTTAGGGATGCCTAGAGATGTGCCACACATTTGACACCTCACAGGGGGCAAACTGTTTGCCAACTGAAGAACTTGTTGAAGTTTTTGTCTGCTGGTGTTGGCCCCGCTATCCTGTCCTTCCCCAGGGTCCTGCCCTCTGCCTGGTCTAGACTGAGCCTCAGTCCTCCACCAGGAGAGGTGAGCAGGTGGGGCTGGGCCAATCACCTCCAAGAGGAAACAGGTGCAGGACAGAGACTGCTGGCCCCAAGACCCAAGTGAAGTCAGTGGTGAAGGTCAGCCTCCCCATCAGCTCCCTTCCTGCTGCCCTGTAATTCGGCCCTATGTCGAGTCCTGCATCATCCTCAGGAAGACAAAGGCGCTCCGATTCCTGAATCTGTAAAATGGGCCCAGCTCCACCCTCAGAGGGTTTACTCTGGGATGCGATGACATAACACACAAGAGATGCCTGCATGTCACCTGGGACATGCAGCTGTCTGAGCATCCCGAGCAGAGTCTGAAATCGTGTGTGGTTCATTCCTGGGGAATCTGAGAGATTCCCACACCCCCTCCTGGCAGAGGAGCTGTGGGTTGTGGTTACAACCTGGGTATACAGGGAGCAGTGAAAAGGCCCGTTTCTAATAAAATCTGGCAATTAAAAAAAATAGCCACAACTCCTTCTGCTATTAAATAATAAATCCATTGAACCCTGCAGAAAGAACCACACATTCCGGCTGAGCCTGTTGGCAGATGCTGGAACCACCCTAATAAACAGTTTCAGGCTCAAACAGGTGGGGCAAAGGGAGGGGCAGGAAGTTACCTGGACTCTCTCTGACTTGGGCCCCAGCAGCCGGGGTTGGGGGGGGTGGGCGAGGCACAGCTTCCTGCTGGGCTCTGAGCCCAAAAAGGGGCTACAGGCAGACTCAGAGAGCAACTGCAAGCAGCAGCCTGTGGCTTATCGGGGTGATTTTGACCCCAGATTCTGGGCAGTTGTGTTACAGGGGAGTCACTTCCTCACTTCTTCTCTTAGGGGGTCACATGAAGGGTTTGTTCCCCTGGCAGTTTGGGGCAGACAAACCTGCTCTCTTTTGGGAGAAATCCTGGTAAACTTTGAAGTAGGAGCTTAAGGTCAGGCAGACACTCACAGAAAAAGCCCCCTGTTCCCCTTTCCTGCTGCCCTTGTTGAACACTGGGATGGGATAGGGTGGCATCGTGGGGGGGGGGGATGCGGAGTCCCAGGCAGACCTCGCTGGAGGAGCCTCCCCAAGGACTCTCTTTGCGTGAAGGTTCAGGCTGTGTTTCCCGAACCCCTTCTGGCTCAGTGGGGAGGAAGAGCCACAGGATGATGTCACAGGAGCTGGGTGGCCCGGGGGAGCCCCACCTACCCACGTGCCAGCCTGGAACCAGCCCGCCCAGCCTGCCCCAGCTGGCCTGGCTGGAACTGATGCAGCAGGTGATTCCCGTACCGCCAGCCTTGGTTTTATGGGCTTGGGGCAAGGGTCCCGTGACTGGCAGAGAAGCGGAGGCAGGTGGGGTTTTCCATGGCGGTCTGGGCTCTCCCCGTCCTAGCAGTAACCTCCCTAAGCATGGACATCTTATCTTCTTGTTCACCCTGGTGCCTGGAATGCGGCCTGACATGCCACAGGCACTTTGCATGTTTGTTGAAATAATTATCTAATTATTGTTCCTTGAGAAGGAACAGATGTGACTAGAACATGTGCCCTGCGCAAGAGTGGTCAACAGAAACCAACAATTCAAATATGGAGCAAGGAGCCCTACAACCGCTCATGGCTGCCACATGGATCTGTGGGAAGGGCAGGAGAGCTTTTGTCATCAAAACTTACATGCCCTGCCTTGGCCCCGGTGGCCACCTCTCCCCCCAGCTCCAGCTGCAAGTCAGATCTGGGCGAGCTGGACCATGTGGTGGAGATCCTGGTGGAGACCTGAGGCCGGGCCACAGCCACCCCGGGTGCTTGCTGGTCTGTGCCACCTGAACACACAGTGCCCTCAGTCCCGAGAAGAGTGTTCTCTGCAGCCTGCAGTCGGTGGGTCAGCGGGGCCCGCCACCCCAGCTGGTCACAGTGAAACGAGGCCACGCAGGCTTCCTGCCCCGGGCCACCCTTGACGTGTCCACAGCCTGGCCCCTCGTCCCTTTTGTGTTCTAGCTGCAGCC
>VBSM01002153.1:23822653-23842650 GCA_008086735.1 Cheirogaleus medius
CGGCTAATTTTTTCTATATATTTTTAGTTGTCTAGCTAATTTCTTTCTATTGTTTTAGTAGAGATGGGGTCTCAGTCTTGCTCAGGCTGGTCTCGAAATCCTGAGCTCAAACGATCTACCCGCCTCAGCCTCCCAGAGTGCTAAGATTACAGGCGTTAGCCACCGTGCCCAGCCTATTTCTTCTTTTACTTTAAACCTATTTATGCCTTTGAATCTAAAGTATGTCTCTAGTAGACAGCATAGATTTGAATTATGTTTTCCTATCCATTCTGCCAATCTCTGACTTTTGATTGGAGTGATAAGTCCATTTACATTTAATGTAATTATCAATAAGATAGAATTATGTCTGTCATTTTGCTATGTATTTTCCATGTCTTAAATGCTTTTTAATCCTCTTTTCTTCCATTATTTTCTACTTTTGTGTAAAATCGATATTTTCTAGTATACAATTTTAATTCATTTTTATTTGTTGTTTTTAAATATATTATTTGAGTTTTCTTAGTGGTTACCCTGGAGATTACAATTATCATAATAGCCTAAAACAATCTACATACAATTAATACCAACTTAATTTTAATAGTATACAAAACCTTTGCTCCAAAATAGCTCTCTTCCCACCTCTGTCTTTTGTGTTGTTATTGTCATACAAATCACATCTTTATATATTATAAGCCCCTCTACATAGTTTTATAATTATTTCTTTAAGTAATTGTCTTTTAAATCAGATAGGAGAGAAAAAGAGTTACGAAGAATAATACAGTTATATTCTTACATTTAGCTACATAGTTTGCTTTACCTGGTGATTTTTATTTCTTTACGTAAATTTAAGTTTCCAAATAGTGACTTTTTATTTCAGTCTAAAGGACTCCCTTTATTACCTCTTGTAGGAATATTCTGCTAGCAACAAATTCACTCAGGTTTTGTTTATCTGGAAATATCTTAATTTCTTATTTATTTTTTAAGCTTTGCTGGACATATAATTCTTATTTGACAGTCTTTATCTTTCAGCTCTTTGACATGTCAGCATTTTGAATTTGTTATCTCACTGCCTTCTGTCCTCCATACTTTCTGATGACAGTCAGTTGTTAACCTTATTGTGGCTCTCACAATGAATTTCTTTTTCATGTTGCTTTCTAGATTCTCTCTTTGTCTTTGTCTTTTGACAGTTTGACTACGATGTGTCCAGGTGTTTATCCTAGCTGGAGTTATTTGAGCTTCTTGGATATGTAGCTTAATGTTTATCATCAAATTTGGGGTATTTTCAGGCATTTCTTCTTCAGATATTCTTTATTACCCTTTCTCTCTCTCCTCCCTTTCTGGGACTCACATTTTGTGTATGTTGGTATGTTTAATGGTATCCCACAGGTCTCTGAGGCTTTGTTCCTTTTTTTAAACTTTTAAAATAGGCTTTTTGTCTTAGAATAGTTTTAGATTTATAGAAAAGTTGTGAAGATAGTACAGAGAATTTCCATATACACCACATCCAATTTTCCCTATTATCAATATCTTACATTACTATGGTATGTTTGTTACAACTAATGAATCACTATTGATATGCTATTATAACTAAAGTTCATACCTTATTCAGATTTCCTTAGTTTTCACCTAGTGTCCTTCTTCTGTTCCAGGATCCTACCTAGGATACAATATTATATTTAGTCATCATGTTTCCTTAGACCCCTCTTGGCCATGACAATTTCTCAGACATTCTTTGTTTTTCATGACCTTAACATTTTTTACAATTACTAGTCAAGTATTGTGTATAATGTCCCTCAATTGGGATTTATCTGATTAAACTAATGTTATATGTTTTGGGGATGAAGATCACAATTCATCACATCACATAAAGAGCACATAATACCAACATGACTTAACAGTGTTGATGCAGACCTTGATCATCTGGCCGAGGTAGTGCCTGTCAGATTTCTCTATGCTTTGATTAAGCTATTCTTCCTGCCTTCCCACCACATTTTGCTTATTTTTAAACATTCTGTTTTCTTTCTGCTCCTCAGACTAGATGATCTTCATTGGCCTACTTTTAAGTTCATTGATGCTTTCTTCTGTCAGCTCATACCTGCTGTTGAGTCCCTCTAGTGAATTTTTAATTTCAGTTATTATGTTTTTCAAGTTCAGAATTTCTATTTGGTTATTTTTAAAAATAATTGCTATCTTTTTGTCAATAGTCTGTATTTGTTTTTAGTGATTTGTTTGCTCAGGTAATGAACTCACTTTTTTTTAAGTGTACAATTCAATAGTTTTTAGTATATTCACATATATTCATAATGATCATTACAATTATTTTGACAATTTTAGAACATTTTTGTCATCCCCAAAAGAAACCTTGTACCCATTAGCAGTCACTCCTTATTTGTTCTCATCACCCCCTTGGCCCTAGGCAACCACTAACCTATTTTCTTTCCCCCCCTCAGCCTCTGGCAACCATTAACCTACTTTCTATCTCTATGGATTTGCCTACTCTAGACATTTCATAAAAATAGAATCTTATAATATATGGTCTTTTGTGACTGGCTTCTTTCATTTAGCATTATGTTTTCAAGGTTCATCCATGTTGTAGCATGTATCAATACTTTATCCTTTTTATTACTGAATAATATTTCATTATAAAGATATACCATATTTTGCTAATCCATTCATCAGCTGATGGACATTTGGGCTATATCCACCTTTTAGCTATTATGAATAATTCTGCTATGAACATTTGTGAATAAGGTTTTATATGGACATATGTCTTCAGTCTTATTAGGTATATCCTTAGAAGTGGAACTGCTGGGTAATATAGTAACTCTATGTTTAACATCTTAAGGAACTGCCAGACTATTTTCCAAGGCAGCTGTACCATTTCTGTTTTCATCAGCAATGCATGAGAGTTCCAATTTCTCCACATTCTCACCAACATTTGTCTTACCTTTTTTTTTTGAGACAGTCTTGCTCTGTCGCACTGGGTAGAGTGCAGTGGTGTCATCATAACTGACTGCAACCTCAAACTCCTGGGCTCAAGTGATCCTCTTGCCTCAGCCTCCTGAGTAGCTGGGACTACAGGTGTGCACCACCACACCCGGCTAATTTTTCTATTTTTTTTTTTGGTAGAGACTGGGTCTTGATCTTGCTTAGGCTAGTCTTGAACTCCTGAGCTCAAGCAATCCTCCAACCTCAGCTTCTCAGAGTGCTAGGATTACAGGCGTGAACCACTGTGCCCAGCCTATGTCTTGCCATTTTTTTATTGGATCTGTCTTTTTTATTAAAGACATTCAATTGAGTATGAAGTGGTATTGACTTGCATTACCCTGATGTCTAATGACACTGAACATCTTTTCATTTGTTTATTATCCATTTGTATATGTCCTTTGAAGAAATGTGTATTTATATCCTTTGCCAAGTTTTTAATTGGGTTATTTGTCTTTTTGTCATTGAGTTGCAAGAGTTCTTTATATAGTCTTATCATATATATGATTTGCAAATATTTTCTCCTATTTTGTGGTTTATCTTTTTACTTTCTTGGTGGTGCTCTCTGAAGCCAAATTTATCTATTTTTCTTTGTTCACTTGTGCTTATAGTGTGCTATCTCTGAAACCATCATCTAATCCAAGGTCATGAAGATTTATGTCTATATTTTGTTGCAAGAGTTTCATAGTTTTAGCTTTTACGTTAGGTTCTTGATCTGTCTTGAGTAAAGTTTTGTATATGGTATTAGGTAGGGATCCACCACTATCCTTTTGCACATGGATATCCACTGTTCCCAAACCATTTATTGAAAAACTATTCTCTTTTATTGAATTGTCTTAGCACCCTTGTCAAAAATCAATTTACTGTAGACTTTAAGGTTTATTTCTAGACTCTCAATTCTATTGTTTGAGCTATATATGCCAGTGACACACTGTTTTGATTACTATAGTTTTGTAGTTCATTTTGAAATGAGGAAATGTGAGTATTCTAACTTTGGGTTTATTCTCCCTGGAAGAGTGTTTTGACTATTTCGGGTCCCTTGAATTTCCATATTAATCTTAGAATCAGCTTCTACATTTCTGGAAAAAACTACATGGAATTCTGATGAGGACTGCATTAGATCTGTAGATCAATGTGGGGAGTATTGCCTTAACAATATTAAGTCTTTTGATCCATGAACATGGGATGTCTTTCCATTTATTGAGGTCTTCTTTGTTGTCTTTCAATCAACCTTTAATTCTTTAGACATCTTTATAATAATGATTTAAAGTCATTGTTTATTAAGTCTAACTTTTCAGCTTCCTTAGGGTAAATTTTTATCGAATGCTTTTTCATCCTGTGTATGGAGCATATTTGTTTCTTTGTGTGTCTTCTGTTTTTTGAAAACTGGACATTTTAAATCATGTATTATGGCAACTCTGGAAATCAGTTTTCTCTGATATCCCCCTTCCCCACGGTTTCTATTTTTGTTGCTGCTACCACCTTTCATATTTCAGTGCTTTTCTTGGACTAATTCTGTACAATCTTTACATATTTTTAAATTGCGTATGGCCACCAAAGTCTCTGTTTAGTTAGCTTAGTGGTCAGCTAACGATTGCACAGAGATTTCCTTAAATGCCTTGAACCAATATGTCTCCCTGGTTTTGTTAAGGGTCTCTGTATGTGTGTTGGGGTGCGCATTTGATGCTCCTCCAGCAGTTGAAAATTCTGCCTCAGGCTTCAGTTCCTGCTTGCACAGTCTCATGATCAGCCAGGGATGAGAAATGAGGGCCTACTCATGTCTTTCCTGCACATGTTTATAGCCTTGCACATGCACATGGCTTTCGAGATTTCCAGGAATATGGTGGAGCTTTTCAAAGCCTCCAATTGACATATCATTCCCTAGATTTTTCTTTTAAGTTTTTGATCAGCCAACTAGTAATGCTGGCTCAGGTAGGCAACTACAATGTTAAACAATCACCACTGACTATTTTCAACAAACCAGGGATAGGACTGTTTACCATGAGGGTTCTCTGTGTCATATCAAATAAAGACCCTGAAAATAGTGCCTTTCTAGGGAGCTGCCATACAGGTCACATAGTGAAAATTCTCCAAGGATATAGCTTTTGGGGAAGCTCCAAACCTATTCTGTCTCTTCCAGTAGCTGCTAGGCTACTTGTTTTCACAGTTGCTATGGTAGTGAAGCTGCTGATTTTCAAGGCTATCATGGAGGTAGGGAGAGAAGAATGGAAATAGGGCAAGTGAAAATGTCACAAAGCTCATTGTTCTTACCGAGATTCAGCCATTTTTCTTTAACAAATTGACTCATGTTGTCGCAAACCTTTGGCTAATTCCTAGAGTTCTGAAGAAGTTCATTTTGACAAGTTTTGCCAGTATTCTTGTTGCTTTCCATTCTGGAAGTTCTTCTCCTCATTACCTTTGTTTTTAATATAATTTAATTATAAATTTATATAATTTATTTTTTAACAAAGGCTGTGTTTAACAACCAGCATGCAAAATTCCTGAAGGTTTAACAATTGGCTTTCACTAGGGCAGCTCTAGTACTGCACCAACAGGACTCTCCTAGGTGGCCTGTTTGATCCAGCTCAGCTCTGTGAACCTTTAATATCTCTGGGTGCCAGTCCTCTAGAGGTATAGCTCGTCCACTCCTAAACTTACTCCACAACCTTCAGCATCCAGCCCTCAGCAAGAGCTTACTGGTGGGACAGACACTGACAGGAGGGTCTTCTAAGTGCTGGCTTGGCAGGGAGGATAACTTGGAAAAGGCTGAGTATGCATGAGAACAGCTGTAGAAACTCTGAAAGATATTGCTTCTAATCTTAGGCATCTAACCCCAAATTGTGCTAAAGGCTGTTTTCTAACTCCTAGGTAAAACTAAACAAAGCCAAGAGGTTTTCATTTGTTTACTAGAATCTTTAACTGGAAGTCTTCAAGAGAAGTATTGGGCAAAGATATAAATGGTGAGGTGGGTGGTGGAGTAAACGTTTCCTTTAGACACCCTCTGAGGACTGTATACTTTAACCCCTGTTCTGGTGTTTTCTTTAAACTTTTGGGCTTGCTCAAATAATAACAAAACCTACTTTGGGATTGTGGTCTGATGTGTTGTTGGGATGTACCTTAATTATGATAAACTACCATGTGGATTATGAGACAGGGCCTTCGTTAGACTAGCGCTACTGCAAGCAGTCAGTCTCCTCCCAGTACACAGCGTGAGTGTTCCCTGGCTTCCTTGAACTCAAAGTCCGAAGCTTCCTGATAGAAGTAGAAACACAACAGGGTGATTGTGTCTCTTTTCTAGACCTTTGCCTTCCTTCCACATCCCACATAGAGACCAAGAGAAGCCCGGGATGTTTTAACTCAGCATTTCACGTACCAGCTGTATGTTTCCTTAGGTGTTTATTGGCTTGCCTCAATCATTCAATAAATGTTTCCTAGGTATTATCTGTGTATACACCACTGGGTTAGCATCATGTACAGCTGGCATTTTGGATGGACATTTGGGGAGTTTGGACAACTGGGGAGGCTCTACTGTTGCCAGTGGGTCAAGTCTCATTTGATAAGATTCAAATCAGTTCCTCTAATGCACAAACTGGACCATAGGTGCTTCTCCAGAAAGGCCTGGCATTTTCTCAACCCCCAGGCCCCTGACCACTATGTTACTTGTGCTTGGAAAGTGCTTTCTCTAGCTTCTCTGCAGGACTGGGGTCTCACCTCACCTTTTGGTGGGGAGATGCACCAAGGAGCTGCTCCTTCCTGATACCCAGGACAAGCAGTAGGTACCATTTCTTTACAGAACACCTTCTCAAACCCAGGCCCTGCACCAGCCCCTGGGGATACCCCAGCTGAATCAGACTTAGTTGCTGTCCTTAGAAAGCATACAGTCACAGAGACAATAGAACACGCAGCTGGGATAGCAATCTGTACAGGGCCGAGGCACTAGGAGATGCTAGTCATTTCTTCCGGGATTTCATCGATGAAGTCATACTTCAGGTGAGTCTTGACAGATGAAAGGAAGAGTGTCTGCCAGATGGACAAGAGGGGACAAGAAGGGCACTCTTGGCAGAGGGAACAACTTGAGTTCAGGAGCTGAGTCAGTGGGTGACGCGGGGAGATGTATTCTCTTGTGGAAATGAAAAGCCTAAAGTTCCTTGACGGCTGATAGGATGTGTAGGTCAACCTAAGGAGGAGAGCCTAAAACAGCGCTGACAGGGAAAAAAAAGCAGAAGACAAAACAGACCTATTTTTTGCATGTTATAAAATTCTGACCAAAAGAAACAGGATGATTTTCATGGTCTTCTTTACATTTTCCTGTATTTTTAAATTTTAACATAATTGTCGGTATTACCTGATGCCCACGCACTCCTCCGTCTGCAGGGGGCGCACCGGCTGCCACCTCTCCCTCCCTCAGGATGATGGGGCGGGGCCTCCTGGGCCAGTGTGGACTGACGAGTGGCTAGCTGGGCTGTCTATCACGGCGTCCCGCCCCCGCGCTACGTCACATGACGCAGCCCATCATGGCGGCGGGAGCGCGGCTGCCGGGGCCCGCGGCTCCGCAGGGCTGCTGCCGTTGCCGCTGTTAAAAGGCAGCGGCGGCGGCGGCGCAGGCGGGCAGGAAGGATGGTGTTTGTGCGGCCAGAGCGGCAGGTGCGGACCAGAAGCCGGACTGAGGTTTGGCCAAAGCAACGTGTGCTCAGAAGCAGCCGGCGCGGGTGCCGTTGAGGCAGCGGAGGGAGGCAGGACCGACTGACGGACTGACGGACTGAAGGAAGGCGACCGGAGAGCGGGTCCCGGAGCCGCGCGGTGGGCGAGATGCCGGGGCCGCCGGCGCTGCGGCTGCTGCTGCTGCTGCTCCTGGCCGCCGGCAGTGTCGGGGCCGCGCCACTTCCGCAAACAGGTGCAGGTGAGCGGGCCCGTGGCGGGGACTGGGCTGCGGGTCCCCTGCGACGGGGGCGGCGGGGGAGGGGGTGGCAGGCCCAGTCAGGCCTTGGCGCCAAGGTATCGGAGGGCCTGCCCGGGGCAGGAGGCCCTGAGAAGCAAGTGATTAGGAAGATTTCTGCCGCAGGGGCGTGGGATGGGGGGGCGGGGGTGAGGCGATGCCTTTGGAGCTACAGAGGGCGGCAAGCGAGGTGGCTGCGACCGACCCCTCCCAGGGTAGGCTGCGGTACCAGCTCTGGACCTGTTGCCTAAAGATCCTTATTTTCTGTCCCTTCCTGGCAATTCTGCTTCTCTTTCCAGATGTCACCTGCGTCTTGTGCGTTTCTCACATCTTATAATAAGAACCGTTTCTTAGCCCTAATCATACTTAAATGCAAATGACTTGGCGAGCTGTGCGGAGTTTCCTTCGCTGCCTGTAACTTATTCTGAAGTTGCAAATTGATTTTAGATACTGTGCTTTTTATTCGGAATGAATCTCTGGGGATGAGAAGGAAACAACTATAAATATTTCTATTTTAGGAAGCCTGTGATTAGAGTAGCAGCCTTTGAATAACTATTGACAAACTGGCTGAAGGGTGATTGAAGTTTCTATTTTAGCTACGTCAATGTATGCTTTTTTTTCTCTCACCATTTTCTCAACATTGTTTTCATTTGAGGTTTATGTTCCTAAATAAAACTTCAACCCAAGAAAGCATCCCAAGTTAGGTCTTTTTTTTTTTAAAGGAAAAAAAAATCTAGGCTAACTTGCTACTATTATCTCCTGCTTATTTTTGAAGTGGGGAGAGATTGACATTTCATAGATTCATGGAATTTTAGAGTTGGAAGAGGCTTTAAAGCGAATTTAGTCCAATTTCTTCATTTTGCAGTTAAAGATATTGGGACACTTGGGGTCAAATGACCTACTACCCAAGGTGACACAGCTAAATTATAGGTGGAGCCACAAACCCAGGTCTGAGATTCCCCTATTTGTATGATTTTTTTCCCACTTCATTTCAAGTCTTGTAACTGTTTTGGAATACTCTTGAGGTCAAGAGTTATTTCAGAATAATGTTAATTGGGTACAGAATATGAATTACTGTCTCCAGTAAAGAGAGATTTTTCAAACAAATCTACAGTGGAAGCTACAAATAATTGCTTCCAGAGCTACACGAGGTTATGTCATTGAGTGCCCTTTAGTTGAGTGTTAAATGTTATCATTGTACCATATAATGTAAATTTCTGCGACTGCCTTAGATCAAATATTTGTAAGATGAATTCTGTTTTCTGATCTGATAGATAAGAAGAGTGAATGTTATTAGAAGTGTGTAGGCAACCCAGGTAAGGGTCACAGAAAATACCTGAGAAGTTATGGAAGATGATATGGAAAGATAGTGATGTTGATATTTAAAGACATTGAAATTGAAAATTAGTACTAGAGTAAGAAAGTTGGTATAAAGAGTATTTATGTGAAGGGGATTCAAGAAGTTTCTGGATGACTTTGCACTTAATCAGATTTTTATGTATTTTGAAAAATCAATTGTTTATAGGAACCTATGAAAATGTGTCTGCCTATACACCTCTTACATGGTTTTTATTCATTCTTTTACTCTTTTATGGAGGCATGAATTATAAAAAAACTGAGTTTTTCTGTAGATCAAAGCAATCAGAAAAATTAATCCATACCTAGAAATAGCAATCTTGACATAAATAAAGCATAAAGAAATATTTGATAATTTGTAGCGGCTTTTGCAGATTTTTGTTTCATATTCTGGTCCTTGGAGAATAGGTATGTGTTTAGAGGTGTGGCATATGAATAACAGGTACCTCAGATTAAATTCTGTGAGAAAGATGCATAATCAAACATAGATTCAGGGGTTTGTTTTTTCATCCAAAAGAGATTGTTGATCCTAGTTAACTGAGATGGATTTTTGATAAAGATAGACCAAGAAGAATAAAGACACATTTGAGCTAATCCTGACTATCCAGCTCACTGATTAAGAAAGAGGAACCCCTTCTAAACATATATACCAGCTAAAAGAGCAGTTACATGTTGAAAACGTAATTCTCAAGCTTTTGATGATCCAGTAGCCTGTATTCCATATGAAGATGGTGCTAGCCGTTTTCAAATAAGGATAGACCCACTGCGTGTAGAGTCTTTTACCTTCTTGGTCTTATTCTTTCTTAAAGTTCAAACTATTTAATTTGATGGTGGCTTGTGAGAAAGTTTGTCAAAAATTTGTTGAAAAAAAATACTTGAGTTTTATCCTTTGCCAGCCTATTTGCATGGGGAAAGAAATAAGGCAGTTCACTTAAATTCAGCTTTTAAACTGAATTTCATTTATCCAAGGTGTCTTCATAATCTGGAGTCATTTCTAGGTTTGGAAGTTGAAAAAGGTGTTTACTTGTTTAATCATAATAAAGCTAAGTAAATATACAGATTGCCCTTACACATCAGGCAAGAAGGCATTGTTTGGTTGAACTTTATTTTGCACTTTATTTTGAACTTTTATATACTTTATTTTGAACTTTATTTCTCTTCATTGCCGTGGGATGCTCCCCTTCATATGCCCCCCTGTCTAGGAGCCTCTTTTCCTCAGAATCTATATTTCTGCAAGGGCCTTTGTTGCTACATAGACTGAGACCTTGTTGGTCCTCGATGAGAAGCTTTTGTGTAAAGGGAGAAAGTCTGCTGTTTTCACACTTAGTTAAATTATCAAACTGTGATTACAGTTCAATTCCTTTTTCCAGATCATAGTCATCAGATCATTCTTCTCTTTAGAAAACATTTATGTGCCTTTTATTAGATTCTTAGGATTTACATCATAAATTGGGATGCAAAACAAAGATCTTGTATATGTGAAAGTACTCCTCTAAGCTCACACTTTCCTATTAATATTAGGATAGTGGTTAGACAAGGAAACCCACTTCTATTGTTCTGCAGCATATTAGGTCACAGAGTACAGAGGAAGCTTTTAGCAGTTCCAGATAAAGGACCTCACGGAAGTGTATGAAACCAGTGGGACTCAGCTACTGATTAAACGACAGCCTGTGAAACCAGGGCTCTCATTTTAGGTTAAACAAACAGACTTGTATCTTGAAAAAGATTTCTAAAGTAAAGGAAATGCTTTCTAGAGTATGAATTTTTGTGTTTATTGTAACAGCTTCTGAGAAATCAAAGTTATTTTCAACAGGCTTTTCATGTGCATTATTTCAGGATTTATACCTATAAGGCTTGAAATTTTATTTCGGTTGGGATTGCTGTAACTGCTTTTACATGGTGATATTTTGGGGTTAACTAAATATACTCATTCGTATAGTAATAGGAAGCCTGTCCAGTAGTTTTGTAGCTGATCAGCATTGAAGTTATCAAATCCCTATGGTTTTGCTGATACCAATGTGCTGAGTGTTCATGCAGTTCTTTGAAATTTAGAAAGTCCTTGGGCCCTCTCTGCCCTCTGTGTGCTATGTCATTTAGATAACAGCTGTACATATAATAAAAAAGACATTGTCATTTAAAGAACGGATGTCCAGGGTTCTGAAACAGTTAAACAAACCAGTCGTTGAAACAGTCCTACAAGGACTTTTAAACGGACATATAAAAAGAATCCAACTTTTTAGTCCAGTTGAGAGTAAAATACATGAACCAATCCTGGGAGGAGCACAGCATCTTAGAAAGAACTTGGGATTTGGAGTTAGACTTGGGTGTGAGGCCTTCCGCTGCCACTGGAGTAGCCTGAAGACCTTGGATCAGTTAGGTGACCTTTGGGCTTCTTAAAACTCAACCATTAAAAAGGATGATGATGATGATGATGATGATGATGTTGTCTTCTCCCTGAAGTGATGTGGGGGAGGGGAGTGTCACAGTGGTGTGCCCTGTCACATTAGATTTCTTCATTTTTCTTTGTAAATTTGGTGGGTTATCATAGAATTGACTAATGGTAGGTGGTATGGCTTCAAAGGAGGAGCTCAAAATGGTAGCTGCTTAACATGGCATGTCTGAAATTTACCTGATTTAAAAGCCTTTGTTACTCACAATAACTTGTTATATAGTGGATGGAGATTCTTTAGAGAGAAGTCTGGTTTATTTAAGTATGATATATAAGCTAGTGTTGTCACTACTTGAAATTCATAATGTTGAGGAACTATGCTAGAAATTTTTAGGATGTCAGGATGTGCATGGCTGAGAAAAAAAGAAGAATTTTTAGGATGATCTGGATTAGTCTGCTTTTATGTAATAAACCTGTTTTTAAATTTCAAGATGACTAAAGCTCTTGCATGTGAACATTTGCTGGTTTTAATTTTCTTAAAGGAAGTTTCCTTGATCCCAAACACAATTGTATATTTGAATGAAGCGTCCCTGAAGGCAGCATGATTAACCCAGGCTGTGGTAGAGCAAGCCCAGGGCTGATGCTTCCCCACTAGAAACTGAGGAGATTAATGTTACTGACTTTTTGTGTGTGTGTGTGTGTGTGTGTGTGTTTGTGTGTGTGTCTCTCTCTCTCTCTCAAAATCATATACTTTTATAGTCTATTAGCTGTGCTTCATTACTCTTTTTAAAGTTTTTATTTACTAAGACATGAAGAAAATATTATGGAAAGTAGAAGCTGCACAGACATTCCTGTTTAGAACAGACTGCTATATCTATGGTTGTTTTTAGATTCGATTCTCTACTTTTCTTTGAGTCCTCACATGAAAATACTGTTGTAGAAAACTAGGGAAATATGGTAAAATCAGTGTGTCAGCAAAGCACAATAATGGAGTGATGTATTTTAAAATTGTAGCAAGTGACTAATTTGGAACTATGCTGTGGCATTACAATTATTTGAAACAAAGCAGGCATATCAGAAAAATAACCTCAGTGTTTTTAAAAAGTTTTTTTGCAAAAGTTAGCAGTGATTCCAAATCTCATTTGATTTTGTGATTCAAGTGGGAAAAGTGAGAACTATTGACGCCAAATGTCTCAAGTGCCTGAAACCACAATGTGGTAAGTTCATTCTCCCTGCCCGATTTTGATCTTGGCCGATTTCTCCTCCCTGAACCACAAAAAAGTGATTTTGTGGTTTTGTGGCCCTCTGCTCCCTGGGCCTTCAGGGGAATGATGGTGGTAAACCTTACATTTTATTTCTGACAGGTTGGCAGATTTTGCATTTTACTATATAGAATGTGTTTGTTTTACTATTTTTAAAGGCTTGAGTTACCCTCAAATCAAATAGATGTGGCAGGACCATACGCTGTGGCTAAAGTAACCCCTGGCTCCCTGCGTCTGACCCCAGTTTGGTAAAAGGAGGTTATTGCATCTAGGTGTCTGCTGTCAGGTGTCTATTGTTCCTGTTGCCACCTCCCGTGGCACTTTCCTAAGAGCTAAATTGATCTGTTTAGAGTTTGTAAAACTATATTCTGTGCTAATTCCCATCTTCTAGCTCTCCATATATTTTCCTTTTGCAGTTGCCTGTCTCTTTTCTTCTCTAAGTACTCTTGTCTTTGTTTTTTAACCTCTTTGCAGAACCAGCTTCCCTACTGAGCTCTTTGTCCTGGCCTCCCCCCCCTTAGAGATCCCTGCCCCTGTGAACTCTGGAAGTGTGGGCCTGTGGAAAGATGTTCCAGGGGTACCTGATGAAAACATTGGAACTTATGTTTTTATTTATTTTCATTTTATCTTTTTAAAATTTCAACTTAATATGACTTTTTAAGGTATAGACTATATTGGTACATGAACACTTTTTATGATTTATAAATAAATAAATTTACATGGAATAGAAGGAACATATAGACAATTTATTGATAGGCTGTGTGATCAAAAAAGGTTTAGATTCATTGTACCAGTTTACCACTTGTACTTAACAAATACCACTTGGTATCATTGTGTAAGTCCTGTCTCTTCACCTAGTGTGCAAGGACTATGTCTTATGTCTTTGGTATAGGTATAGTACATCCTTGGTATTAGTGTTTGCATGATATGTTGCAGGTTGTAGACACTCAGTCGAAGTCTGTAACTGAGGATGATGAAAATGATACTGGAGAACCAAGTTCACCAAACCAGAACCCCAGCATGAGTGTACGAGTGTGTTCAAAGGAGAGTGTGTGAGCTTAAGCCTCCCCTTCTACTACAGACTTGACTTTGCATGCAGCCAGAGTCCTTCACCTGGAATGAAGCCAGTTATAGTTTTGTATTGTTTTTAAATAATAAGTGTTTTCTTTTAGAACAATTTCAGATTTACAGAAAAGTTGCAAAAATAGTACAGAGTGTTCCTGTATATCTCTTACCCAGTTTTCCCTATTGTTAACATCTTACATTAGTGTAGTACATTTGTCACAACTAAGGAACCAGTATTAATACATTATTAACTGAAGTCCATACTTTATTTAGATTTCTTTAGTATTAAATATTTCCCTAATGACTCTCAGGATACCACCTTGTATTTTATTGTCCTGTCTCCTTAGACTCCTCCAATCTGTTCCCTGTTTTTAATGACTTTTGACGGTTTTGAGGAGGACAGGTCAGGTCTTTTGTAGAATGTCCCTCAACTGGGGTTTGTGTGATGTTTTTCTCATGATTAGACTGGGGGACTGGGTTTTTGGGAGGAAGACCATAGAGTTAGAGAGCCATTCTCATCCCATCACATTAAGGGCAGATGCTTGCAGCATAACTTTGCACTTGATCACCTGGCTGAATGGTGTTTGCCAGCTTTCTCCACTGCAAAGTGACTCTTTCCTCCCCTCTCCATAGTGTATGGGTGCACCTTAACCCTTCAGGGGTAGCCAGTTATGCTCCACCTCCTCAAGGGAAAGTATCTATGGACATTATGGCAAGTCCTTGTGTATGGGAGAGTTAGCTATTCTCCCCATTTATTTATTTATTTATTCAAGCATTTACTTATATGAGTATGTATGAGTATGGATGTTTATTTTATACTTTGGGTTAATCCAATACCATGTGATTTAATTTTTTGGTCACATTGAACCAGCTTTGGCCATTGGGAGACCTTTCAGTTGCCTCCTGTGTGTCCCATTGACATAGCTCCATTTTTTTTTTCTTCTTTTTTTAGTAGCAATTCTTTACTTTCTGGCGTTACAAGAAGCTACAGGCTCATCTTGTATATTCCCTGCCCTAGCCCTGGAATCAGTCATTTCTCCAAGGAGCCCTGGTTCCTTTTATTGGAGAATATTAGAAACCAAGATCTGGGTGCTGGATTTGCTCATTGCTTCTGGGACATTTATAATAGGGTTTTGATTCTCTCCTTCCTATATGTTATCCTTGGAGTTGGGGGAGGGGTGGAGAGGACAGTTTTGGAGGGACAAAGGACCTCTTAGAGACAGATGAGTTGGAAGGACTCTGCCTATGTTTTTTCCCTGTCACTTAAACTGTTAAACACTATCCTAAATATTCTAAATGTCATGTTTGTGATACCAATGTGTTGTAATAATATTGGCAGGATATTTTATTTTTCTTTTTAGAGCGATAGATACATGAAAAGTAGATTTGATTTACTTTCTCCAAGAACAACCTAATCTTTATAAGACTATGAGAGAAACCTCTTTGGCTTAAGAATTTAGTTAGAGAAGGTTATTTTGGGGTGGGGTCAGCATTAAAAATTGTAGAAAGGAGTTGTAGGCAATTCCTTGAATTGGTAAAAGTTCAGATAAAATTTTCCCTGGCAAATCTCTTGAATAGCTGTTTTGTTTACAGGGCTTTGTTTTTCTTTTAATTTTTTATTATGGAAAATTTCAAACATACACAAAGGTAGAGTAAATAGTATAGTGAATGCACATGTTCCCATCACCTGGCAATTTTTAATTTATGGTTCATCTTGTTTCCCCTCTGCTCTTCCCACTGCCCTGGCCCCTGTTGTTTTGATGTAAATCCCAGCCTCTGATCAGCTGAAAAGACTTCAGGAAACAGTAAGGATGCTTTTATAAAAACAGGATTGCTTGCATCAGGATCTCCTAGGTGTTTGTAGAAATGCAGATTTTTGGGCTCCTAACTAACCTACTGAACCAGAGTTCTGGAGATTGGTCCGGAAATCTGCATTTGTAATACTTTACTGGAAAGTTGTCTTCCATAAAACTTAGGAATGGTGGGAGAGGGTTATGGGGGGCACAGCAGGAGATGAGTGGTGGGTGGGCCAGCAAAGCTTCATCTTTAATTACAGTGGGGAGAGGGGGGCACCCCCTGCCACCCCCCATAGAAAAATTGTCTTTCATGAAACCAGTTCCTGGTGCCAAAACGGTTGGGGACTGCTGTCTAGATACAAAACAGTATCAGTTATTTACTAGAAATTTACTAGAAACTGTTGATTTACGTAACTGGTGAGAGCCAAGGAAGAAAGGACAATTTTAGATATAATTACAAACTTTAAATTTTAAAATTCATGCCAACACCTGAAATCTGAAGAGATCACTAATCCTGACCACCATGCATGAATACTGTTCTGAAGAGTCTCGGTTATGACCACAAAGGAATTTAAACACTCCAGGGTAGAACACACTTATGGCTCTAAATATCTTTCTTTCTTTTTTTTTTTTTTTTTTAAACTTCAACTCCTTCTCTGGAAGTCAGTATAAATAATAACCTCTTTACATCTTATGAATATCCTGTATAAATAATCAGTAAAAACTGTGAGCTGGTAGGCTGACAGTCAGTTAGCTGCCAGCATAGTGAGCTAAGAACCTTGTGGCATAGATGTGCCAGCCTTGGGCTGCCAGGCTTGGCCTGCTGCAGCTTGAGTCAAGGTGGCAGTTAACTAGCAAGGAAATTGCTAGAGCAGGTACTCTATAGTGACATTTTTAATTCCCAAGGTGATAGATATGAGATCCCCCGATTCTTGGTCTATATAATAACTTGCAGAGTTTTTTTCTTCCCCCAATATAATATGTTGTTAACACCATGCTTTAAAAAAGTTTATTTTTCTAAGCTTAATATATTTTAGTGTGGCCTGTTTAATATTTTTCAATATGTACTTTTTTCTTAGCTGGTTCCATTTTGATATATTTGCTGTGGATGTATTGATATGTACAAAATATTCTTATGATGAGCTAAAGAAAGAAAACTTATCTCTGAAGCTGCTACATTATAATGATTGTATGTATAATCAGTTGGGTTTGATTAAGAACATCATAAGCTCATAAACTGTAGTACAGACTAGTTTTTTGGCGACACATTTGCCTTGGGTGGGAGAAAAGAATACAAGCATCTAGGAAAATAATTTTTGAGAGTGAAGTTGCTCTTATTTAAAGGTGAAACCACTATACTTTTTTTTTTGGTAGTGATGAGGTCTTATTTATTGCCTAGGCTGGTCTTGAACCCCTGACCTCCAAGTGATCTTCCCCATTTGAATTTAATTTTAAAAGGCTTGTTTGTGTCTTTTTTTCTCCTCTTTAGGTTCATGTTCAAAGTCCATCCCAAAACTTTTTTCTATTTTTGCTATACTGACAGGAGACTTGAGTTTGACGTGGTGTAATTGCAACCTTTAATTATAGGAAGTGAATCTCTAAGACATCTTGAACTTAGAAGATAAAGGATGACTTTGCAATCATTTTGCACGTTTAAAATATCTATTTTAACCAACTAGTAATTGCAAAATTTTGTAGTTTCAGTTTTTTATTGCAAAACCAAAGTGTTGTGATCTATTGGTTGCCTCCCAGATTAGCTGCTAAATTTCAGCTTAAAGTATTTTTCTCATTGCAGATTCTTCCTCAGAACCCTCAATAAATTAAAAGCTGTGTTCCTTTCAAAGGGAAAAAAATCCTCTCCCGATTCCTCCCTGGCAATTTGCCTTTGTAGAATGATTCTCTACATAGGCAGCAACTGTTACTTTCCAAGGATACAGCCTGTCCCTGACTGTGCAGAGTCCCACTTGACTCTTACCTCAGACTATTATTAAAATGCAACACCCGGACACTGATTGCTAGTAAGGCACTGAAAAATAACAAACTTACCAAAATAGTCCTCTGGGAACACTTTACCAGAGGACTACTGCAGCAGTGCAATCCAGAAATCTGTAATTTAACTTAGTTTTCCTTCAGGAAAATGAAATTAACTTTAATAAAAGATCTGATCACTAGTATTAGCCACATAGACACTTGGTAGACTCAGAAAATTTTGGAATCATAAATCTTGTCTATAGAATTTTAGAGCTGAAATGCCAATTTACAGATGAAGGAACTGAGGGCCAGAGAAATTACGCAGTGTAGTCACTCCCCTAGCGCCAGTTAGTGGCAAATCTAATTCTGGAATGAGGGATTCTAACACCTGGTCTACCCTGTTCACCAAGGTGAACTGCCTCATGCTTTAAAGAACCCACTTGTTAGTGTGATGCACACATGCACACACGTAGACTACCTCTAATCACGTCCCTTCTAGACGTTTATTTCTGTTTACTCTCTGAAAGTACTAAGGTGAAATTTTAAACTATATATCATAAAATTGATTCTCGAAGTACTAAAGAAAATTCCATATTGAACATTAGGAAACTAAAGTGCTGACTTCCTTGATTAGCCTCAAAAAACCATATTACATACTGTTTTTAAAATTGTAAGAGCAACCATTTAGTTTCCACCTCTGAGATAAAGTTATATCATTTAATTAAAGGTAATAAAAATATTTCTGACCTTTAAGAAATGTAATCATAACCTTGCAAACATGGAAAATCCTTTAAACACCATTGATTTATATGCTTTTGTGGGGATCTGGACCCTTTTAAGCATCTGCTGACTGCTGTGGAGCCCAAGAATGCTGCTTGTTAGCAGATATTTTATATATCCTTTAAGGATTCACAGACAGGTATTTTAAAAAGCATGTGGAGTAGTAGACAAATGTCATTTTTGTCCTCTCTTCTTTCTCCCAGTCCTTTAAGACTAGCTTCCTAATCTGTGCCCTGGTCCTATCCTTTCCTGGCTCAGCTCCCTTGCAAGGCCTGGGGGGCAACAGCCTCTCTCACTCTCACCCTCTCTGTTTTCCGTAGGCTTTCTCTCAGCTTATATGGTAAATAACAACTCTATGTATGTATACTTTCCATATAGCTTCATTCTATAATATTTGTCAAATAATGTGTGTAAATAGTTTAAAAAATTAAATAGTTTTCCAGGGCTTATAATTAAAATAGCAAGCCCCTGTGCTGTCGCATCCCTCCCCATCCTTACTGCCTGTTCCCCGTGGTACCATCCTGCAGCTGTGTTAGTGGTACTGCCAAATAACGTGCTTGTACCACTGTTTGTTGGTTTAATTAGATATTGAATTTCTACTATGCAAGAAGAGGATTTATATATTCACACACATACATGCATACCCTCTTCTCCTCAATAGATATTTTAAACTTTTTGGTTAAATCACTATTCATTATTTATATTTTTATGACTACAGACATTATTCACAGTTGACCCTATAGTGTTTATGATGATTAAATTTCTTTTACATCTTTTGTTTTGCCTGGACTTGCCCTTTGTTAACCATTTTTCAGTTTTTTATGTGCACATCCTTAATTCACCCATGTTCCTCAGCAGGAATTTAAATCTCCTCTCAGTGTGTTTGGCTGGTCTGTCCTGGAGCCCTCTGTCCCCTGTTCCAGTCTTGGAGTGGTGGCTCTGGCTGCCTTCCAGTGTTCTATTGCGAGATCTGAGGACATCTGATTTCCTTTCCTATGTAGCCTCTCTTTTTTCCCCTCCTTGGAAGCGTTTGACATTTTCTCTGTCTAGATTCTGAAAAGTTGTAAAGCTGTGCCTTGGTATGAGTCTTTTTTTCATTCATTCCATTCATTAACGTGGATACTCAGTGGGCCCTTTGAATCTTGAAAGTTGTGTGCTTTAGTTCTGGAGAATTTTCATATATATGTATACATATGTACACACATACATACACACCCTTTTTTGAGAGAATTCTCTTCCTTTTCTTTGTTCTTTTAAAACTTTTATCAGTCGAATGTTGAATTTTTTGGAATGAGCTTCCACTTCTGTTGATCTTTTTGTCTCTTTGTTCTTCCATGTGAGTGTGTTTTTCTATTACATTTGATTTCCAGGAGGTCCCCCTTTCTCACTTTTTAAATAGTATCTTTCTTCTCATGAGCGTATTAACCTCCTCTTATTTCTGAAAATATTAATTATAGTTGTTTTAGTTTTTTTTTTTT
>VBSM01002153.1:23842750-23874960 GCA_008086735.1 Cheirogaleus medius
ATCCCCTGTTTTTTTTTTTCCATATTGCTTCTCACCACAGGAGGTATCATATTTATTTATTTGCTTATTGTCTGTTGAGAATGGAAACTGTGTGTGTAGAGCCTTTGGCTTTTTTCATTTCTGTATTCCCAGAACCTATAGCCTGTCCTATAAAAGAGGCTTAGTAAATGTTGGATGAATGAATGTGTTGGATGTGGCTTGCCAACTGGTGGGCTTCATAGTAGGGTGATTGAGCAGCCGTTTCTGTGGGAAACACCACTCTTCGATGGCCCTCTGAACATCTGGAAGTCTTTTATCTTGGGCTGGACACCAGAGTATCTGGAAGCACCTGATTTATTTGATTAAATTGTCTTTAGGTTTATTTTTCTGTATGATGTAAAGATACATCAGTTGGAGCATCATCAAATAGGAAACCCTAGATAATCCTGCCTTTGTGTGCTATAGAACCTTGTCTAGGTCAGCATCATAAGCAGTTTCTGGATAGTTTTGAAGGTAGTACTTAAAACATAAAACTTTATATTATAGAGAATTTTGAACATACACAGAAGTAGACAGAAGACTATGATGAATTCTCTGTACTCATCCCCCAGTCCCAGCCATCATGGCCAGTCCTGCTGCATCCATACCACCATCTACTTCCTCTCTCTGAAGAGAAACTTTGAAGGACTCATTGTCTAAGATTGCATTTCAATTATATTAGCAAGAATTTAATTTAGACCTTAGGAAGCTAGAAGGATTCTGAGAACATAGCCTCTATCAAGTTGTAGCAGGATATTTAAAGAAAAAGGTAGACACGTTTTTCTAGGCTATTTACGGTCTGCTCTATCTGGAAGGTAAGAAGCTTACATTTATGGCATCCCTTCTATGCTTTAGCTGTATTGTGCAGAAATTGTATTGGCTAAGTGTTGTAAATCTAGTCCCACCATTGATTTACCTACACATTTCTACAGATTTCAGTGGGGAATAATTGTATGGAAAAACAGAATATCCTTCCCCTCTACATTGTTGGTCCTTTGAACTGAGTAGTGGTGCGAGGAAGAAGTGCTGGGAACCTGGTTCTGAGTTTCTACTTCTGGGACTAGATGCTTCCTGTTTCTGAGCTGGCTTTATGGGCTGTAGCATGATCCAGGTTCAAAGCTGTTACATTTAAGTACTGTGAATGACTCCACAACGAGACTGTGCTATCAACTTAGTTAAGATTACAGTTCGCAGCCTGGTATAGTGGCTCACGCCTGAAATCCTAGCACTTAGGGAGGCTGAGGCAGGAGGATTGCTTGAGGCCAGGAGTTCAAGGCTGCAGTGAACTCTGATCTGGCCACTGTACTCAAGCTCTGGCAACAGAGTAAGACCCTGTCTCTAAAAAAAAGAAAAAAGAGAGAAAAAAAATTCTAGTTCACAAAATATTCATCCCATCATTTTCTTGGGGTGTGGGGGTCCAGCAGCAGACAAAAGTCATTCAAGCTTGACTTTTTTTTGCCAAACTGTGCTGCCTTAGATGAGCTCTTCTGTGGTTATTTCCAGTTATTGTTTTTTAAAACTAGAATTAAGTGACTCTTTGATAACAGATTTTAATGGAATAAGTTGAGAGAAACCAGCATCTTTGTATAAAATGATCTCATTCACAGGTATTTAATCAGCACTCAAATTATATAACCTTTCTGTAAGTGTGAGGCAGCAGTTGGGTTGGCTGACCTTGAAAATCACTTTTGAACAAGAGGAACACTTCATGTGATTAGCACACAGTGCGATTTGTTTTTCTAGGCCGTTGATATTCTGGCTTAGGGGGGTCTTTGTGGAATCTCTGAATCATCCACTAGATCGGCTAGATCTGTGTGTTCTCTGTAGTTGAGTATATTTAGTGCTGTGTTTCATTTCCCCTTTCCTTTCCAATATTAGAATACATTAGGGAGATTGTGGATTTTTTAAAATGTTATTATAAATAGATATATTGTTACATTAAGAGGCAAGGAAAGCATTTTGTGACTTAAGTTCTGTGTACAGGAAACCTATATAATATATGGGTTTGTGATTTTGAGATGTTAAATAAAAATGTGTGATTGCCCAAATTTTTATTCCCAAGTAGTGTGATGATGATTTGTTTCACTAAGTCTCTGGGATGCACAGCTACTTGTTCAGGGTATTGGAAGAGGAAGGTGGACTTACTGCTTATTTAAAAAAAAGAAAGAAAAGAGGCCAAACTCTATGTTTTAGAGGTGGACTTTATGTCAGGGCCAGTTTGGAAGATTGCTAGTCCTTAGCTTCCCTCAGTTCTACTGACTTTCCTTTGTCTAGCCCGCCCAGTATCTGCCAGTTTTATTAATAATTCTCAGGTAGGTACATATTTCTCTCCTGCAAATTCCCTGAGGTGACAGTTTTGGAAAGACAGACAAGTTGTACACGTACCTGACTCTCGCTTTACACTTGCTTTGCCAGACACAGTTCTTTCCCAAGCCACCTTTCCCAAGGCAGGATATACCTATTCCTGTGCTGTCAAGGATGGACCCTTTACCAGTGGGTATGGTGTTCTTTTTTTTTTTTTGAGACAGAGTCTCACTCTTTGCCCGGAGTAGAGTGCCATGGCGTCAGCCTAGCTCACAGCAACCTCAAACTCCTGGGCTCAGGCAATCCTGCCTTAGCCTCCTGAGTAGCTGGGACTACAGGCATGCACCACCATGCCCGGCTAATTTTTTGTATATATTTTTAGTTGGCCAATTAATTTCTTTCTATTTATAGTAGAGATGGGGTCTCACTCTTGCTCAGGCTGGTCTTGAACTCCTGACCTTGAGCAATCCACCCACCTAGTAGGCTTCCCAGAGTGCTAGGATTACAGGCGTGAGCCACCACGCCCGGCGGGGATGGTGTTCTTAAATTATTAAATTTACACAGTGTTATGGGCTGAATTGTGCTTCTCTGCCCCGTCAGTCTGCGACTGTGTTTGGAGACAGGGCCTTCAAAGAGGTGAATAAGTTAAATTGAAGTCACAAGGGTGGCCCCTAATCCATTTTTACTGATGTCCTCATAAGATAGGGACATTTGGACAACAAAGAGACACCAGAGATGCATGTGCACACAGAGAAAAGCCCACAGGAGGACACAGTGAGAAGGTGGCCATCTGCAAGCCAAGGAGAGAGGCCTTAGGAGAAACTAAACCTGCTGACACCTTAATCTTGGACTTCTAGTTTCCAAAACTGTGAGAAAATAAATTTCTGTTGTGTAAGCCACCCAGTTTTTGGTATTTTGTTTTGACAGCCCCAGCTAACTAATACACATGATGTTCAGACTAAAACTTAAAGCTAAAATTTAACACTTAAATTAAGACTAAAATTTAGTGTCACATCTTAGCATCGATTGAGATTCCTTTTTTTTTTTTTTTCTTAAACAAATGTCAGAGTCTAGGTCCAAAGGCCTTGGCTAACCAGCCAAGGAGCCCTGCTCATGCAATTTCTTCTCAGTCCAGCATGTACTGGGGCTCTGGTGGAGAAGAGGGTGCCTTTGGAGTCTTCCTCTGCTAGCACAGAGTAGAACTGCTCTCACGGTTTCCAGTGCAGTGAGATGATGTGGAGAACGTGGTGCGTGTCGATAAATGTGTTAAATATGTTATCATGGGAGAACATAAGTTGGGGAATATGTACTTTTTAAGAAAGCCTAATTTTTAAAGAAAATAACCCAGTAGTTATACTGCTAAACAGGAATTGCAAAATGGGTAAATGTTTGTGGGAGTTCTTGGAAACCTGGGGAATAAGTGATTAACTGCCCCAATACAGTGTATGTTAGTAGTGGCAAATCCTCAACAAGTAAGCATAAAATCACTGGAGGAATGCTTCTTTTATAATCTTATTTGTTTGGCCCTGAAAATATAAATAACAGAATAAATAACAGAATAAACATAAGTTTATTCTGTTACCCAGTAGGCGAGGGATGGGTTTCTTTCTCTCTGTTCTTTTCTGCATCTTGCTTGCTCTAATCCCTGCTCATGCCCCTTCATTGCTGTCTCTCTCCCTTTTTTTCTCTTTCCTTCCCTCCCTCCCCCCACCCCCAACTTCTAACTGAATGCCAGGCACTGGGGAGTCCCTGGGGGATTATGCAAGCCTGGGCCATGACCCTATTTAGCTTGCAGTCTGGTGGGGAAGCATTTGGGCATTTAAGATATAGAGTGACCGGCTGGGTGTGGTAGCTCATGCCTATAATATCAGCACTTTGGGAGGCTGAGGTGAGATGATTGCTTGAGGCTAGGAGTTCAAGACCAGCCTGAGCAAGAGTGAGACCCCATCTCTACAAAAATTAGAAAAATTAGCTGGATGTGGTGGCACGCCTGTAGTTCCAGCTACTCGGGAGGCTAAGAAAGGAGGATCACTTGAGCCCAGGAGTTTGAGGCTGCAGTGAGCTATGATGATGCCACTGCGCTTTAGCCTGGGTGACAGAGCAAGACCCTGTCCCCCCCCCCCCCGCCAAAAAAAGAGTGATAGATTCCATGGGAAATTCAGGGTAACTGTGGGTCCAAAGACAGGGACTCTAACTATGGGACCTCAAGGACAGTTTCAAAGCTGAGATTTGATTGGCGAGAATGAATGGGAGGTGTAGAGTTTCTTGGAAAGGGAGAATACAAGACTGAGTGACTGAAGATCCATCTGGAAGGACTGAGAGAGGGTCATTGTAGCTCGTGGTAGAGTTAGGGCAGAGCAGTGGGAGTCAGAGTTGGAGAGGTAAATGGTAGCCAGATGATGATGGATGCTGCGAGCCTTGTTATGGAGTTTGGACATCAGGCTAAGGATGGTGAGAAGCCCGTGGCATAAAAGTCAAAAAAACATCAATGGATAGAGTACCTCCTGCCTTTGTTCTAGCCACCCTCCCTGTAGATAATTGTTCCTGCCAAATAGTTACCTATAGGAAGATAACCTGCTATTCTCTACCTTGTCTGTTTTTGGTCTTTTCTTGTTTTCACTTAAACATATATCCTAGAGATGGATTGAATTCTGTTCTTTCATAATCCATTTGTTAAAGCCCTGACCCCTAGTACTTCAGAATGTGACCTTATTTGGAGAGAGGATCATTACAGGGGTGATCAAGGTAAAATGAGGTCATTAGGGTGGGCCCTAATCCAGTATGACTGCTGTCCTTATAAAAATGGGAAATCTAGATACAGATGAACATGGAGGGAGGACAATGAACAGACATAGAGAAAAGGCAGCATCCACTAGAAGCAAGGAGAGAGGCCTAGAACGAATCCTTCTGTCATGGCCCTCGAGAAGAACCAGCCCTGCTGACACCTTGATCTTGGACTTGTAGCCAAAACTGTGAGATAATGAATTTTGGATCTGTAAGCCACCCTGCTTGTGGAACTTTGTTACAGCAGCCCTGGCAAACTAATGCATGTATCAAGAGTAGGCAGGAATATAGGTTGTAAATTATTACATCTGCTTTTTTTTCTATTTAAACTTTTTCTTTAATGGGTGGGAAAAATTATTTAATAAATGGAAGCCTTCAAGCCTTTGCAGGACTAGACATATACTACTGTGAATTCCCATGCCCCTTTCACCCAGCCTGAACTATCATCAGCTTATGGCCCGTCTTTTTTCATTACTGCTCCGGCCCACTCCCTCCACCCCTCATACTATTTTGAAGCAGATTCCAGACATCACTTAAAAGTAGGTCACTCTCTCTAAAAGATAAGGACTACTTTAAAAACCATAACCACATTACCATTCTCTCTCTTAGGAGAAATGAATCATACTTCTTAATATGGTTAGTTATTCAATGTTCAGATTTCCATTTGTTTCAAACGTTATAATCTAATAGTTTGAATCATGATTCAAATAACATCCATACATTGCAATGATTGGTATGTCTTTTAAGTCTGTTTTAGTGTTTTTTGCCCCCTCCCCCATTTCTCTCAATCTCTGTCTTTCTTTTTACAGTTTATCAGGTCTTTTTCCCCAAGTGTTTTTCATAGCCTGTATTTTGCTGATTACATTCTTGTGGTGGTATTTCACATGTTCCGCTATTTTCAGTGTTTCTGTACCTTGGTATTTGGTTGTGAGGCTTGGTTAGTTTCAGATTTTATATTTTGTGTTTGTTTTGGGCAGTATTATTTCATAGGTAGTGATGTGTTTTTCTGTTGGGACACATAATGTTGTCTTTCGCATTATTAGCTATAGCTATAAATTTCATGTGTCATGAAACATTGTTCTTTTGAGATTTTTTAAAACAGCTGTTTAAAAATGTAAATTCTTAGCTTTCAGGTCATACAAAAACAAACCATGGGCAGGATTTCACCCACAGGCCATGGTTTCCTGATTCCTATGCTAGAGTATCTACCTAGGGAGGAAACTGCTTAGACCACAGCAATACCAAAGTGTTACAAAATGGTGCCAGATTGTTTTCTAAAGTGGTTGTAACACCAGCAGTGAATAAGCGGCTCTACTCCCTGAAACTGGCATCTTTAAATGAGCAGTTCACTTTAAAAAAAAACAAGAGTCTTGGGGAAATGATTGACATGAGGTCTGAAGCAGGAAAAAAAAAATGTGTGGAACCACATCAGGAAATAAGAAAGAAATCCAAGACATCTGGGCCCTGTTGCAGGGCTGGGGTAGCAAACCTCTTCGAAGGTCCTGCTGGCCAAAGGTGGGATGATATGAGCATCAGTAAGAATAGCCACAACGGATAGAAACACTCCAGGTAGTCTAAATCCATTAGTTCATAATGATACCACAGAAGAACAGCAGCTGTCCTAACTGGTGACTGCCAAAGAATGCTAGTGAACAAACCAACCCATTTTAAAAAATCTGAAAGAGAAAGATTTAAGTATCTAGCCTACCTTTCCTTTATGACTTGAACCCCACTGGGTTATCAGGTAGTTTATATCAGGAAATTTCTCTTTATAAAAGTCTATTAGCTAGTAAGTGAAGAAGGAATGACACAATTAGAATGTCAGCATTTTGTAATCCCTAATGGATCTAGACATTGATCATCATTTCTTATCTGTGGGCCTTTACAAATTTTTATTTAATCAAAAAATGGATTCATAGGTACCTCTTTAGTTAATTACATATGGTCCAAGTTCCACTTGAGGTTCTAGAGATCATGAATCAGATAATTGGGCTGGAGTTATAATGGTTGAATTAATAGTCAGGTAGTACTCCTGACTTACTCTGAGTCATTGCTGAGAAATTGTATTCTCCAAATTACCTGTCTCTAAAACAGATAATATGTACCTACCTCTTAGCGTTTCTCAACCTTTCTGCTTATTAAATCAAGTGCTACATAGCTATTAAAATGCTTTGAAAACTATAAAATGAAAATTCACAGAATGTGCTGTAGAGATACCAAGTAGTTTTTAGTCAGTGTCTTGGGAAGGCATTCCAAGTACCCCAAGCCCTTAATTGCCCTTGTTCTTGGTTTCTAATTGGTAAAGCTGCCTAAATGTGGCCACACTCCTGTTGTTTTTGATGTTTTTCTTTGGCAGATGATTGGTTTGACTTATTCCTTTCTCAGTGCTGTAGATTGAGAATGTATAAAGGAAAACTGCCTTTCTTCATCGTGTTCTGACAGTTGAACAATTACAAGCAGGAACCTTCTTGGGGCTTGGTTTCTAGTTTGACCACTGGGGTATGGGGATTTTAGTTGTGGTTCCTCATGTCTAGAATTTACTTCCTCTCTGTGGTTTGTGCAAACCCATCTCACCTTCCAGCCTATGGTTTGATTTCCTCATTTTATGGGAGTTTTTCCTTCATTCGTATATTTAAAGCATAGTGCTTTGGACTGATGAAAAGAAAATTACAGTAAATAAAGTTTTTAAAAGTGGTAACTATAAAAATGCCTACTTGAGGCTACCTAGTAAATTTCTCAGGCAGTAATTTGTGAAGTCCTTTTAATGGGTCTGTTAAACATTGAGAAAATCTGTGTAGAAACAGTAGGTGCCCACTACAGTCTTGTAATAGAAATAAGCATGGTATAAAGGTAAGACACAGCTTGACACAACTTGTTGTTCTAACATGGGTGTTGCTTTTCACGCCCACCTAATGACTCCAGGGACAGTGTCATGAATCAGATAATGGGGCTGGCCTTCAGGCAGTCCTGATCTAATTTGACAACAAATGGGTAGTGTGTGATGATAAAAACTATGGGTGAAGGAGAGGAAAAAGTAATTTTATGTCAGCCTTGTGGAGTTTGGAGAGTCCCAGAAGTATGAACTTCCTTAATTAACAGGAATAGACTTGGGTTCAAAGTACACTAGGCTGTTTTTAAGTGTTAAAAGTTAACTATGTTGAGGCAGAACATTGTGGTTTCAAGGAAGGAGGGGGGTCTTGCACTCAGAACACCTGAACTCCTAGTCTGGCGTTGCCACTTTCCCACTGTGGGTTCAAGGGCATATCTTCTTCATCTATGACATGGAGCAGACATGACAATCAAGTGAATTAACACCGTATTTTATCAAATCTCAGATAAGATTAATTATAAGTCACACCCTAATATTTGAACCATTAAAAAGGAGAAATGCTGCCAATTAAACTAACTTGGTTTCAAGTGTGAGATGTACCTGACATTCAGAGTTGTTATGGACAAACTGCGTCTTAAAAATCAATATAATACAGTGTGTGTGAAAGTGCTTTGCTATATGATTCTCAAGAGTCATATTTAATTTTTATTGTGTGAGTCAGGGGAGTGAGGCAAAGTTATTAAGAATAAATAAATACCAGTGGGGAAGCGCAGGCCAAACTGGGTGAAAGAATGGCTAGCTGCAAGGAGGAAGAAAAGAAGATGATCTCTCTTGGTCTTCATTCACAGAAAATTGGCTCTCAGTGCCTCAGGCTCCTCAGTTTAGTTTTCCAAATGTATGCCTGTGCCACATATATGCTAGGGAATATCTTGTTAGGGAATATCTTGTTCCCAGAGAAGGTTGACTTCCTCCAGATTGGTTTTGAGAAGAATCACCAAGTTACCACCTGTGTTAAATGCCTGGAGGTCTGCTTTGGACTTTGATGATTTAGACCTTGCAGATTCTTGACAACAACTATTTTGTTCTGTAGCACAGACTTAAGGAAGGCTTTGACCAGAGCAACCCCACTTGTAACAATGGTGTTTCAGCATTGCCTTCACAAAGGGACCGTTTGTTATTGAAAAAGAACTTAGTCCTGTTTGCAGTTCATTTTAGACATCTCTGATCTTCAGTGAAGTTTATTTTAGAATAAACTTCAAGAATGTGTTTTGCTCACATAGGAGCTTGGGTGAGTTTTTCTTTTCTTCAAGTACTATAGCTTCACTTAAAAAACAAGATGGCATTGTTAACTTGTGTCTCTGCCTTCCCTTTGGTGAATTTGAACACTGAGCCATAGGTGAGGATTTTAAGGAAAAGTTTATTTCTTAGTAAAACACCAGTAGCTGAGACTTAACAGTTTGCTCTAACAAAGAAAATATCCAAAATAAGATGTTTTCTGTATAATTAAGTCCATGCTAAAAACTGGATGTAAAAATCTTTATGCTCTAGATAGGGATGGGAAAAGCAAAGCATTCTTAGCTGGGAGGGGGGTCCCTCTATGCAACAACAGGCCACACAGGCTATGGTTTGCAGACACTCCCTCCCCCTGTTAGAAAAGCTCCTTTCATGACCAGGGTTCCTTGGAGAAATGGATGATTCTAGAGTCAGAGTAGGGAAAATATAAGAGGAACTTGGAGCTTCCTGTAGTGCCAGAAGTAAGGAAGTGTTGGAGAACAAGGAAATGGATGGGGTATGTCAAAAGGATCCAGTAGTCAACTTGAAAGAGCTCCCAGTGGACAAAGCTGGAACTATATGAGCCACAAAATAAATTATGATGGTATTGGATTATAACCCAGGTAAATATCCAAGAGTCCCTAACTATATAAATGACACAGTAAAACAAGTGAAGGAGGAAGGACAAATCTTTCTTATGGAAGAATTCTAAATAATGAATATAGCTAAAAAGAGAAACAGAAAATCACCATTAAAACATCACAATATTAATTGCTGTAGGCAAGATGCACTGCCAAATGCAAAAATGAGTGTGCAAAACTTTAAGGAGAAACAGGGCATCTGTGTAGCCTCAGAGTATCTCCCCCCAAATATGTATTAATTGTTGTAGTGTTTTGTTTTTTTTGAGACAGAGTCTTGCTCTGCTGCCTGGGCTAGAGTGCTGTGGCATCAGCCTAGCTCATGGCAACCTCAAACTCCTGGTCTCAAGCGATCCTCCTGCCTCAGCCTCCTGAGTATCTAGGACTACAGGCATGCGCCACCACGCCTGGCTAATTTTTTCTATATATTTTTAGTTGTCCAGCTAATTTCTTTCTGTTTACGGTAGAGACAGGGTCTCACTCTTGCTCAGGCCGGTCTCGAACTCCTGACCTTGAGCAATCCTCCTGCCTCGGCCTCCCGGAGTGCTAGGATTACATGTGTGAGCCACCGTGCCCGGCCTGTTGTAGTGTTTTTAACATGTCTCTACAAACTCTTTCGTACTCCTTCCCCCAGGAAGTACAACTTTCTTCCCTTCCCTGTGGCTATGCACGGACTTTGTGCCTTGCTCTTGAGGAATGCAACATGTGACAGAAAGGTGGCAACTTTGCAATGGTGAGGCCTGACCAGAGCCACCTGGACTGTGTGATCAGAGGTCACCAGGAATAAGTCACATTCCAAGGAGGAGGGCAATCTACCCTGGCCGTATTATAGGTTCTTCCCAAATGCCTGTAACCTCGGTCTAATCCTGAGAAGACCTCAGGCAACCCAGATTGAGGGATATTCCACAGAATAACTGTCAAAGTTGTGAAACACAAGGAAAGACAGAAACGGACAGAGATGGGAGGAGACATGGTGATTAAATGCAGCATTGGTAGTCTGGGTTGAATCCTGGAAAAGGAAAAGGACTTCAGTGGAGAAAATAGTAAAATCCAAACAAGTCTGACGTTCAGTTAATAGTATTGTGCCCATGTTATTGTTCTAGTTTTGATAAATGTACTGTGGTATTGTAAGCTGTTAACATTAGTGGAGACTGGGTGAAGGGTATATGGGAACTCTCTGTATTGGCTTTGCAACTCTTCTGTAAATCTTAGATTATTTTAAAATACAAAGTTAAAAAAAACCCTCAACAACTTACCCTGGATTGGTCATCAGCTTTATCTGGAGTGTTATTTTAGTAACCCTTGGTCCCATTTGTATCCAGAGGAAAATATATTGGTTCACTAATTAAAGTTGATTTTGGGGCGTATACATGTTTTTAATATTATTATCTCTCTTTCCAGGGGAGGCACCTGCTGCAGAAGTTTCCTCATCTTTTGTGATCCTATCTGTGTGCAGTTTCATGATATTAATTGTGTTAATTGCAAACTGTGTATCCTGCTGTAAGGACCCAGAAATAGACTTTAAGGTAAGCAGAGATGGTAGGAACATTTAAAATCATCTTCTAATGTGTGTATCAATAGAATGGCTGCATATTACAGTCCTGGGAGCAGGGTCAGCAAACTTTTTTATTAAGGGCCAGATAGTAAATAGTTTCTGCCACAATGAATAGTACATACTGTGGGCCAGTCTCTGTCACAGTAGCTCAACTCTCAACTCTGCCATTGTAGGAGACTACATCAGTGATAGACACTGTGCTAGCAAATGGCCATGGTTTTGTGCCAATAAAACTTTATTTACAAAAGTAGGCAGTTTGGTTTTGGCCCATGGCTATAGTTTGCTGACCCTGCCTTAGGACATCATTAACGATAACTACTTGTGAGTTTAAGTTTTTACTAAGCGTGGACCTGTGAGAAAGGGCAGGCTGGTTTTGTGTTGTTGTTTTCTTTTTTTCCCAAACTTTTGTAGGCTGGCGAATTTATGGTCGTTAATATTACTGAGACAAAAGGATGCCCCAGTGTGTTTTGTGTATGAGGAAGAGCATGGAAACCTCCACTTCCCTAAAGGAGAGAAGAATGCTGCCTATTGTAAAATCCTGGCCTGGGGATAGGAGAGAAGGGCTGGCGGTGTAGCAGCTGTGAGTGGAATCTACCAGTAAACCAGCCGGGAAATCCTGTGCTAGAACTTGCTGCTTGCCTGCTGGCATTTATTAGGACTCAATAATTACTTGTAAAGAAGGAATACATGGAAAAAAAAAAAAAAGGAATGCATGCATGCAGAGAAAATGGTCCTGTAACTAGAGTTGGCCCAGAAGTCCTGAGGGCCACTGGTTCAAATTAGGAAAAAAAGAAAGTTGTCTCCTAGCTAAAACCTTCTCCTCACTGGACATGGGGACCTGATTTCTAGAGCCTCATACTTGTTTTTATAGTGTGTTCTCTTTACCTTGAGTGTGGTGACAGCTCTGAGGAGACAGGAGATGGGCTGTTCTTGCAGCTCAGCACACAGAAGGCTGAGGACAGAGGAAGGCAGTAGGAAAAGCCTCACTAGCATATGCCATTTCTTTAGAAGATTTTGCCTGAAACCTATAGGGCTTTATTCACAGCATCTGCCCCTAGGCCTTAGAATCCATACAGGTACTTCTGCTAGAACTTAATGACTGCACCACGGGATCACAGATGTAAGTAGACTGGCTGTGTCCCCTGACTATTGGTCTTTCCGAGGGACTTTGCACAGAAACCTGGCCATTTCGGGACAAAGATAAAGTCTGATCAGTGTTGTTGATACTGAAATGCAGTCTCCATCTCACATTTCATGATACCTCATTCTTGCCTTAGATTGTTCTAACGCTTTTGAATCTCAGTATCAAATGAGGAGTTTATTATGATGCAGATTCAAGGCAGGACGCAGGAATTTGTATTGTTGTCAGGCTTCCCCAGGTGATTCTGATGCAGGGGACACGGTGTGTTACAGGACCCTCTCTAGCTCTAGAATCTATGTGACTAAATAAGAGTATTACCATCTGTGATTTGTTGGTTTCCTTTTAGACTTAGAGCTATGTAATTTCAGAGTTGATGGTCCTGTGGATGTCATTTTATAGACCAGGAAGCTACAGTCTGGTAAAGAAAGAGACTTGCCCAAGTTCATCCAGATAGCTGCTGGCATAACTTTAAAAGTGACCCAGTCTTATCTTATTTTTCTTATTATTATACTTTATTACCTGTCTGAATCTTTAAAATCATCTGCCGGTATATCTAATGGCATGTCATGCTGCTGCCAAGTTTTGAGTACATTATTTTTAAGGTAGGAGTGATAGACAAAGTCTTTTTAATGAGAAACCTTATAGGAATGTCCAAAAAGGAAAATCAAAGAATTTTTTCAGCTCAGAAGTAAAGTTACAGTACTTATTTTTCCTGCTTCCTGCCGCCTTGATACAAATAGCCATAATGTCCATTAATGCATTCGAGAACATATATGAGAATAATGTCTTCTCACATGCATGTGTAAATATAAATGTTAGAGAAATCTACTTTCATAACTTTCAGTTTCTTCCTTGTATTGGGTGGGGGCTAAGGGAAGGTAGTAGAAAAGAAAAATGAAAGGAAGGATATTCATAGAGGAATGGAAATTGGTCTTGTTCACTGATCTGTTCTCAGCTTCTGTTATGGTGCCTGGAGGGGGTAATACTTGTTAATTATCCGAATGAATGACTTGATAATTGGCTGTATCTATGGTAAATTAACATGGACATCAAGGTACACCCAACTCACTAGAGCGATGAAAGGAAGAGTTGGAATAGTTTTCTGCTGCATAGTCATTTAAAAGGTTTCCACAGCCTTATCCTCACTTTTAAAGTTGTCATCTTTAGAAAACCAGACATTCTTATATGTTAATTCCACTTATGTGCTGCACAGTTTTACCACTGACCTCTGTGGTTCAGACCCCGATGATTTTTCTACCCAGTTTGATAATGTTTTCATTGTTACTCTTTCCAGAGAAATGGGCTGTCTTAAAAATATCTTTTGAGTCTTTTAACTGTCTTTATTTTGGTAGAAATCACATTGCAATTGGAAATATACACATAATTTAAAAACAAAATAAATTTGTTTTGATTGAATATGCAAAGAGATTTGTGAAACTGAATAATTTTAAGAATTGCTTAAACTGTAGTAATTTAAAGTAAACTTTTCAGCTTAGAAGAGTATTTCCATATTAAGTTCCATGGTCATTTTAGAAAATTTTGCACTTCAAGCCATCAGTTTTAAAAGTTACATAAAATGTATGTAATTTATTTTCAACTCTTATTTATTGTGCTGTTTGGAGTTGGAGAACATAATTATATATCCTTTTTTCTTGAAGTATGTACAAATTGGAATAAAAAAGCTATGGCAAATTCCAAATGAGTGAATAAATGTGTCCCTGTCTTAAGTGTTAGCCAGTGGTTTTTAATACTTACTCTCTTTTAATTTAGGAATTTGAAGATAATTTTGATGATGAGATAGATTTCACACCACCAGCAGAAGATACTCCCTCTGTCCAATCTCCAGCAGAGGTCTTCACACTTTCAGTACCAAATATTTCACTACCAGCTCCATCACAGTTCCAGCCTTCTGTAGGTAAGACCTTCCATGCTAATGTCATATTTCCATGATTGTTCTGAGAAGTGAGAATGGGAGCCTTGCTCTCATAGAACATTGGCCTGTCTATCCCCTCCTTTGCTTGTTTCTCTTCCTTCTGCTCCTGGTGAAGCTGGATTCTAGTGGTCAGGCCCATTGTATTCCTGCAAAAGCTGAGTCTTTTCCTTTCTGGACCATGGGTCTGGTATAAGAATAAAACTGATTGTCTTTATTCATTGAAATTGAGTACTTGGACACAGAGCTCCCGGGCTCTGTTTTGGTAGCTGGTTTCTTTACTAGTTCTGGATACTGCATGTCTTGCTGAGTAGCACAGTGCTATCTTCTACTGGGATGTCCTGCATTTGGGGAGGGAGGGATACATTTGGATATGTTAATCAGATTTACTTTTCATAAGCTTCTTAAGATAGGTTTGATTAGGTATTGATTTTTGTTCAAAATAAAATATTACTCGTGGTTCAAGAAATAAGATTTTCTAAGACTGCTACAAGAAAGCTGTTTAAGTCTATAGGTGCTAGGACTGCCTTTTGTGGTCCTACATGCACTGCGGGCTATGTTTAGGGCAGAATAAACCCAAGACTTGATTATACCACTGTAGGTATGCATGACTACAAGAAAAAGTCAGATGAAACATGACACAGCTGGTGCATTTCATTTAAATATTTGTAATTAGGGTGTATTTTACTTAATCTCTGGGACAGCTTCTCTCCTCAGTAGGAGGATGGCTGCTAGCAATTCCAGGTCCATATCCTTGTAGTTTTACAACCAGAGAGGAAAAGAGGCTTCTCTCTCCTTGGACCAGAAAGAAAAGTCTTGGAAAGGCACTCTGATTGGCCTCACCTGAGTCACATGATGGGGAGCCATCATGGTAGGCAGGAAGGTAGGAACAAATAAGAGATTGGCAGCTTCTCTTTAGGATCTACTGGGGATGGATGGACAGGAACACAGACAGATGTGGCAGGAGAGAAATTCTAGGGATCTGGGCAGCCATCCTAATTTTGTTTGTACACACCTCCCCTTTCTGTTTTACTGAAGCCTTCTGTTTTAAAATCCCTCTTAATAGGAAGAAATCATTTTAAATTTCTCGGCATAGAATACTTACAGAATATTTTTTATCATCTTGGGATATAAGAGGCCTTTCCAAGCAAGGCACTGGGTTAGAAGCCATAAAAGAAAATACTGCCACATCTGATTTATAAAATGAAATATTTTATATGGAAAAAGACACTATACACAAATTTGTATATAGTAGCAAAAAATATTTATAAACTACAAACAGGATTTAAAATGGTTACGTATTAAGAGTATAAACAATTATGTAAGAAAAAGAATAACAAGCCACTAGAAAACAAAGCTGAGGACACGAAAGAAGAAACTCATGGAGAGAAATGGCCAATAAACAGAACAAAAAGAAATGTGGGCAGGGCCGGTGGCTCAGTACCTAGCACTTTGGGAGACTGAGGTAGGAGGATTGCTTGAGGCTAGGAGTTTAGAGACCAGCCTGGTCAATATAACTAGACCCGGTCTCTATTTAAAAAAATGTTAATTAAAGAAATGCAAACAAAGTAAGCTGATTACAGATAGATAAAGGTGAAGAAAAACAGCACTAGGTAATGATTGGTGGGTATATGTATGGGGAACCTGCACTGGCTCTTAGTATAGCTATGAGCTGATGAAGACATTCTTTCTGGAGGGGCAGCCTGACAGTATGTGTCAGAATGTGAAATCTGTTTACTCTTGATCTAGCAATTCCACTTTTAGTCATTTACCTTCAGGAACTAATTGGATAAATATACAAATATATATGTAAAAGGAACTTACTGCAGCATTGTTGGGCAGTGTAAAATGGAACCAGATTAAATGTCTGTCAATGTGTGATTTGTTAAATTACAGTAAATCCATGCAGTGGAGTATTATGTGTTCCTATGAAAAGATGAATGTGAATTGTATTTGACTATGAAAGATATTTGTGATATGTTACATGAAAAGGTATGCTTCATACTCAGGAGCCTAGAAAGAAATTTCTACCAGTTTTTTTTCTCTTTTTAAAAGGTATTTTATTTTTTTGAATAAATGACATAGTCACTTGGTTCAAAAACCAAAACATAAAGTGTGTATAATGAAAAGTCTCCCTCTAATATTTGAATCTTACCTCATTTTCCACCTCTACCTTGCTTAGGTAGCAACCCCTCTTCTTGGTTCTTGTTTCTTATACATCTTTCTAGAGTTTGTTAATACAAATATCCCCACCGTTTTAAAATTTAATTTTTTAATTTTTAAAAGTTTTATTTTTGTAGAGCAGTTTTAGGTTCATAGCAAAATTGAGAAGAAGGTTACAGAGATAGCCACATACTGCTTGCCCACATATATGCATAGGCCCTCCCCCTTTTTGACTCAGAGGTGTCATGGTAAATATATTAGTCTGCATCCTGCTTTTTTCACTTATCAATATACCTCAGAGATCTTTCCATATCAATAAGAAGAACTTATTTATTCTTGCTTATAGGTTCATACTATGTAAACTGTATGGGTTTAGCACAATTTATTTAAGCAGTCTGCTGTTGATCGATATTTGGGTTGTTTTAATCTTATGCTAGTACAAATAAAGCTTGTGTCTATGTTGTTTTGCACATTGTTGTTGTGCTTATATATTTGTAGAATAAATTTTTAAAACTGGGTCAAAGAGTATATGTGTTTATAATTTTGATGGTTATTGCCAGCTTACCCTCCACAGAAGTTGTGCCAATTTATATTCCTGCCAGTTGGGTATTAAATGGTATATGCTATTGCTTTTGAAGCTAAATTGGTATCAATTCAAACTAGATGGTTATAAGTTTAGGACATTAGCTGTAATCCCCATGGTAACCACTAAAAGCTATACAGAAAAAGAAATAAAGAGGGAGTCAAAATGATACACTAAAAAAAAAATCACACATACACAAAAAAGGATGTTTTTGATGTACAAAGTGCCTAATTTTAATATAGCCAACTTAACAGTCTAAGAGTTTGAAATTTAAGTCTTTTTTTAGTGTTAAAACATTTTCTCTTAAGAAATCCTTCCTCATTCTATGATCAAAATAACCTTTTTTTTTTAATGTTTTACTTTGACATTTAAATCTATAACTCACTTTGAGTTGATTTTTGAGTATGGTGTTAGGAGGAAATTCAAGTTGTTTTCCTTTGTAAATTGTTATATTTTTTTCAGCTTCATCTGTTCACTGGTCTTTGCTTTCCTTTCTGCTTCCATGTGTCCGGGGCTGTTTTTGGCTTTCTATTCTCTTTCATTAGTTGATTTGTCTATTTCTTGCCCTAGCACCACTCTCTTGATTATAATAGCCTTATAATAACATATGATTTACAAATTTTTTTTGCATTCTGTATGCTCTCTTTCACTCTCTTAATAGTGTTCTTTGAAGCATAACTTTTTAATTTTGATGAAGTTCAATTTATCTGTTGTTTTGTTGCTTGTGCTTTTGGTGTCATATTTAAGAAACTATTGCCAAATCCAAAATCATAAAGATTTACCTCTATGTTTTCTTGTATGAGTTTTATAATTTTAAGTTTTAAATTTAGCTCTTTGACCCATTGCGAGTTAATTTTTAAATATGATTTAAGTTAAGGGCCCACCTTAATTCTTTTACATGTGCTTATCCAGTTGTCTCAGTAACAATGTTTGAAGAGATTGTTCTTTCCCCATTGAATTGTCTTGGCACCCTTTTTGAAAATCAGTTCACCATATTTGTTTGAGTTTTTTTCTGGACCCTCAGTTGTAATCCGTTGATCTATATGTCTATCCTTATGCTAGTACCACACCGTTTTGATTACTGTAGGTTCTGTTTTGTATTAAGTTTTGAAATCAAGATGTGTGAGTCTTCCGAATTTTTCTTTTTCAAGATTCTTTTGGCTATTTGGGATCCCTTACAATTCCATGTGAATTTGAGGATCAGTTTTTCTATTTCTGCAAAATAGGCCATTGGGATTGTGATAGGATTTTTTTTTTTTACATACTATTTTGATTCTTTCTTATTCTCTTTTGATTATATTCTTAAGGTATTTTCTTAATGATTACCGTTAAGATTATAATTAACATCCTAAATTGATAACAATTGAGTTTGAATTGATATCAGTTTGATTGATATAAATCAAACTGTAGAAAACCAAAGATAGAGAATCTTGAAAGCAGCATGAGAAAAGCAACTCATCACATACAAGTGATCCTCAATAAGATTAAAAGCCAATCACTCATCAGAAATCATGGAGGCCAGAAGGCAGTAAGATATATGTAAAGCACTGAAAGAAAATTTCTATGAACCAGGAATTCTATATCAATTGATAACAATTGAGTTTAAATTGATATTAACTTTAATGGCATGTAAAACCTCTGCTCCTATATAGCTCAGTCCCTTCCCTTTAAGTTGTTGTCATAAATTACATCTTTATTTTGTGCCCATTAATGTAGATTTATAATTTTTTATGTGTTTATCTTTTAAATCATGTAGGAAATAAAAAGAAGAGCTATATACCAATAATACAACAATATTGGTTTTTACATTTACCTAGGTAGTTACCTTTGCTGGAAATCTTCATTTCTTCAAATGGCTTCAAGTTACTGTTTAGTGTCCTTTTATTTCTGTGCCTTTTATTTCTCCCTTTAACATTTGTTGTAGGACAGCATACTCCCTAAACATTTGTTTATCTCAGAATATCTTGATTTCTCCTTCATTTTTGAAAGATAGTTTTGCCAGATATAGAATTCCTGGTTCACAGAAATTTTCTTTCAGTGCTTTACATATATCTCACTGCCTTCTGGCCTCTATGATTTCTGATGAGTGATTGGCTTTTAATCTTATTGAGGATCACTTGTATGTGATGAGTTGCTTTTCTCATGCTGCTTTCAAGATTCTCTATCTTTGGTTTTCTACAGTTTGATTATAATGTGTCTGACTGTGGATGGATCTCTTTGGGCTTATCTTACTTAGAGATTTTTGAGCTTTCTGGATGTGTAGATTCATGTCCTTTAACAGATTTGGAGCATTTTCTACCTTTATGTCTTCAAATATTTTTTCTGTCTCTTTTTCTCTCTTTTCTCCTTCTGGAGCTCCTCGTATGTGTATGTTGGTTCATTTGATGGCATCCCACAACTTCCTTAGGCTCTCTTCGTTTTTCTTCATTCTTTTTCCTTTGTACTTCTCAGACTGGATAATTTCATTTGACTTATCTTCAAGTTTACTGATTGTTCTGTCTGCTTAAGTTTGTTTTTGATCCTCTCTAGTGACTTTTTCATTTCACTTACTGTACTTTTCAGCTCCAGAATTCTATTTGGTTTCTTTTTATAATTTCTACATCTTTATTAATTTTCTCTATTTGGTAGGACATAATTCTCCTGGTTTCCTTTAATTCTTTGTCCATGCTTTCCTTTAGCTCTTAGAACATATTTAAGAGAGTTGACTTAAGGTCTTGTCTAATAAGCCTAATGTCTGTTTTCTCAGAAATGGTTTCTGTTCATTCCTTTTTTACCTGTGAATGGGCTATACTTTCTTGTTTCTTTGCATGCTTCATAATTTTTTTGTTGAAAACTGGACATTTTGAATAATATAATGTACAAAAAAGAAGTTGTAGAAAAGAAAGAAAAATACTCTCTAGGCCTTTACAGATTGGCTCTGTGTGTTAGGACACTCCTTTATCACTTAGCCAGGCTGTGTACAACTCTGCCTTAACCTTCACTTCCTTCGTGTGCTGAGCCTGAAGACTAGCCAGAGGTGAAAGCTTATGTTCTTCTCAAGTCTTTCTTAGGACATATCCTTCCCTGAGCATGTGCATGGCTATCCAGGTTCCCCATACACAGAGTCCCTTTCTCCCCCCAAAATCTCCCTCCCCAGCTTTTCTGCCAAAGCTTTTAGCATGTGTGTTGTTTGCCTCAACTGTTACTTTTTGCCCCAGGCAGCAGTGGCTTTTTCATTTGACTTTTGTTGTTTTCAAGGAACATGTGACCACTCTGTCCTGACAGAGTTCTGAGTTAGGTGAAACAAAGAAGCCACTGTGGCCGTCCTTCAGTGCTGCAGTCCCCAACCTCCAGGCTATGGACTTGTACCAGTCTGTGGCCTGTTAGGAACCAGGCCACACAGCAGGAGGTGAGCGGTGGGCGAGCTAGTGAAGCTTTATCTGTATTTACAGCCACTCCCCATTGCTCGCATCACCACCTGAGCTCTGCCTCCTGTCAGATCGATCAGCAGCAGCATTAGATTCTCGTAGGAGCGTGAACTCTCCTGTAAACTGTGCACGAGAGGGATCTAGGTTGCATGCTCCTTATGAGAATTTTTCCGAAACCATCTCCCCCACCCCACACCCAATGTCTGGAAATACTGTCTTCCATGAAACCTGTCCCTGGTGCCTGTCCCTGCTTCAGGGAAACCCTAGTCGGGTCAAAACAAACACGGTTATTTGGGAATAAGGTCCACTTTGCTCCCCTTCAAACTGGTACTCACACTAGGAACACAAGCCATCTTAGACTGCTGCTGCACTGAGGTGAGGGGAGTGGGCTTAGGGTAAGTGAAAGCCACAACTTCAACCCTGTTCCAGTGAACTTTCTCCTGGTTCACTTTGGTTACTGTAAACCTTTAACTATCTTCCAGAGTTCTGATAAGGTTGATATTGATAGTTTTTGAAATGATTTTTAGTGTTTCTAGGAAGGGACAGCCTCCAAAGGTCCTTACTTCACCATTTCTACTGATGTCACCTCCTCTATGGTCAATTCATTTGATAGAGGTGCAATTACATGGTGCTGGCACAAATGGATATTCACAGGCAAACAAATGAACCTTGATCCATACCTTGTACTATATGTAAAAATTAACTCAAAAGGCATCATAAGCCTAAATGTAAAGCATAAAATTATAAAACTTATAGACGAAAATCTTTGTGATCTTCAGTTAGGCAAAGATTTATTAGATATGACACCAAAAGTATCATTAACAAAAGGAAATATTGGTAAGTTGGACTTTATCAAAATTAAAAACTTCTGCATTTTGAAAGACTGTATTAAGAGAATGAAAAGTCAAGCCGTGGACTGGGAGAAAATATTTGGAGTTTTCAAAACTCAACAGTAAGAAAACAACCCAATAAAAATGAGGCAAAGGGCTGAGCATGGTGGCTCATGCCTATAATCCTAGCACTCTAGGAGGCCAAGGCAGACGGATCATTTAAGCTCAGGAGTTCAAGGCCAGCCTGAGCAAGAGCGAGACCTCTTCTCTATTAAAAATAGAAACAAATTAGCTGGACAACTAAAAAAATTAGCTGGACAACTAAAAAAATTAGCTGGACAACTAAAAAAATTAGCTGGGCATGGTGGCACATGCCTGTAGTCCCAGCTACTCAGGAGTCTGAGACAGGAGGATTGCTTGACCCCAGGAGTTTGAGGTTGTTGTGAGCTAGGCTGACGCCTCAGCACTCTAGCCCAGGCAACAAAGTGAGACTCTGTCTCAAAAAAAAAAAAAAAATGAGGCAAAGATTTGCACAGATACTTCACCTCAGAAGATATATAGATGGCAAACAAGCAAGTGAAAAAGTACTCAACATCATGAGTCAATAGGGAACTGCAAATTATAACTAAAATAAGGTTGTATACCTTTTATAATGCTAAAATGGAAAAGATTGACTATACCAAGTGATGGCAAAGATTTGGAGCAACTGAAACTCTCATGTTTTAAGAAGCAGTTGGTAGCTTCTTAAAACTTAAATACACACCTACCATATGATCTAGCCATTTCACCCCTTGGTATTTATCCAAGAGAAATGAAAGCATATGTCCATACAAAGATATGGACATATAAATATATGTTTATAGCAACTTGATTGGTGATAGCCCCAACCTGTTAACAACATAAATACCCATCAACTTGTGGATGAATAAGCAAAGTCTGGTATATCCATTCATTGGAAAACTCTTCAGTGATTAAAAAAAAAAAAAAAGGATGGACTCTTGATATGCACACAAACTTGATTGAATCTTAAAATAATTGATATAAGCCAAATCATTAAAGAATACATGCCGTATAATTCCAGGTGCATAAAATTTTAGAAAATGCAAATTATAGTGTACATGAATGGTTGTTTAGAGGTGGGGACAGGAGGAAGAGATTACTGATGGGTTTGAGAAAACTTTTTGGGGGTGATAGAGATGTTCAATATTTTATTTTGGTGGTGATTTTACAGGTACATAAATATACCAAAATGTATCGAATTATGCATTTTAAATATTTGCATTTTATTATATATCAATTATACTTCCGTAAAGCTGTTCCTAAAACATGAAGGGAGAGTAGTTTAAGAGGGCTAATCCTGTATCTATGTGAGCTGTTAAAGAGAGATCATAAAAATAAGAACTAAATAAAGGCTGTTGGAATGGTGAGTGGTGGTTACGTTAGAGTAGTTGGACCAGAACAAAACAGTACAAGGTATTAAAGGATCATGGTAGGATACGCATTAAAAAAATATGGTCAGTTTTAAAACCTGAAATTGTTTTGGCATTGTTAGTTTGAAAGGGATGTTTTATGTGTCTATTTCTACCTTTATTAGCACAAGCATTAAATTTCTGTTAGTGTTTGTACTTTATAGGTTATGTATTTAATATTTACTTTATTTTAGTTAGAAACTTATATTTAATTTTTAATGTTCTTTTCTCTACAGAAGGTTTGAAGTCTCAAGTTGCCCGCCACAGTCTAAACTACATACAGGAAATTGGAAATGGCTGGTTTGGAAAGGTAAAATGTTCTTCACTTTGATTTTTTTTTTCCCCTCCTAATTATACTGTTTAGAATTTAAAGCTAATTAAGAACTGTACCATGAGACATTACATGTTCTCTGTAGACGCTATAGTACTAATTGAGTTTCCCTATTGTGAGCCTCAACATTCCTGGGTGTGTAACTTTTTCCAAGAAGGTTGTCTTGGTTCATTCGGGCTCCTGTTAACAAAGTACCATAAACCGGTTGGCTTAGAAACAACAGGAATTTGTTTCTCACAGTTCTGGAGTCTGGGAAGCCCCACATCAAGGTGCCAGTAGATTCAGTGTCTGATAAAAGACCTGCTTTCTAGTTCCTAGATGCCGTCTTCTTGCTGTGTCTTCACATGGTGGAATGGGAAAGGCAGCTCTCTGAAACCTCTTCTATAAGTACACTTATCGCATTCCTCTCAAAGGCCCATCTCCTCACCATGACATTGGTTAGGCCCCCACACCATGGGTCCATGCTCTGGCCATACAGTAAGGCTGGGACTCACCAGGACATTGGTGGTTAGGTTTGAACATATGAATTTTGGGGGAACACAAACATTCAGATCATAGCAAAAGTCTTTTTTTTTTTTAATGTATTAGAGACTTTTTCGTTGTTGTTTCTTTAGAGACAGGATCTTGCTCTGTCACTTAAGACAGTCCTCCCGCCTCAGCCTCCTGAGTAGGTGGGACTACAGGTGCATTCCACCATGCCTGGCTAATATTGCCTTTTCTAATTGTTGGCTTAAAAACAGTAAGAAGGGAAAAGAGACCTGGAATTGTAGCAGCTTTTTGTCCTCAAGTTAAATGATTTGTTTTTTCTTCTTCTCCTTTTTCTCTCCTTCCCCCTTCTTTCTTTTGCCCTTCTGTTTATGGTACTGAAACCACTTTAGAACTGTAAACATACAGTCTTAATATAATGAAGACCATGGTGAAGAGCTATCTCTGTTTCTGATAGCCTGTCAAGTGGCCTGTAGTAACAGTGTTTTGTTGACCTTTTCCCCATAGATTGTTCAGAAGGAATAATCTTACACACTTCTTCCCACACTGTAGCAGTCATTCTCTATAATAGGTTCCTAATTGAGGGGTGATTGTATCATCAGCAGGGTGCCTAAGGTGGCAGGATATATTTGCTCTGTTGTCATCCATCTGATGCTGCTGCTGCTTCTGTTCAGATCTGTCTGTTGGTTCTGTATCTTTAATGCCTTCCAACCTTTACTTGTTACCAAATGTGAGCTGTTTAGGAAAACCTTTACATCCTAGGCATTGTTCTCAGGGTAGACGTATGGTGTAGAGGACTGTGGGGAGTGCAGCAGCAACCACAGTAGACTCCCCGCTTCACAAGGCTTAAATCCCTAGCTGAGAGAATCGGACAGTAAATGACCTGTTGCAGGAGGTGGGCTCAGAGAGGTATCGGGGAGCCAGATGTGGATATTGTATGCACGAGAGACTTAGACTGTTACTCAGAGTGAAATGGGGAAGTACTCTGTTAGTTGAGAGATGAGTGACATGATTGTGTTACCTTTAAAAGGATCACTCTGGCAGTTGTAGAGCGAAAGGTGAAATCAGGAAGTTGGTGAGAGGGCTGCTGCAGTCATCCAGGGAGAGATCCAGATGGACTTGAACCTGATTGGTAGCAGCGGAGGTGGTGAGAAGTGGGGGGGACCCAAGATAGACGTTCAAATGAGAGCATGCAGGACTTCGGGTGGATTAGATGTGGACTCTGGAGGAAGGGAACAATCAAGGATGGCTGTTGATGGCCTGGGTAACTGGAAGAATGGGGTTGCTGTCAGCTGAAATGCAAAGAAAACTACAGGAGAAGCAGCCTTGGAGGAGGAAGTCAGGAGTTCACTTTCCACTATGTTAGGTGTGAGGTGGCTTTTAGACATTTAAGTGGGGCTACCAAGTGGGCAACTGGAAACACAAATCCAGAGTTCAAGAGAGAGGTTCCAGGCCACAGAGTATACAGCTGGTGTTTAGAGCCATGAGACTAAATAAAATCAGAGAGAGTTGCAAGGTGGGGAAGACAGGGAGTATAAGGACTCGTCCCAGAGGCTGTGCACAGGGAGAGGTCAGTGCAGTCAGGGAGAGCCAGTGGGCAGGGAGACGTGCAGGAGAGAGGCGTGTTCTGAAAGTCGGGTGAAGAAGGAATTCCAAACAGATTAATTGTAAATGCTGCGGCTTACAAATCGAGTAAGATGAAGACTGGGAGAATTAGGATTCAGCCACGTTGAGTTCCTTGGTGTCCTTGAAAGAAGCTGTATGGGGGGGATGGTGAAGGCACATCCATGTGTAGAACGGGTTCAAGAGAGAAAGAGGAGACAGTGCATTTAGACAACTCTCTTGAGGAGTTTAAAGGGAAGCAGAAGTGACAAAGACAGGAGGATCCCTTGAGGCCAGGAGTTTGAGACCAGCCTGAGCAAAATAGCAAGAACCTCTACGAAATATTAGCTGGATGTAGTGGTGTGCCCCTGTGGTCCTAGCTGCTTAGGAGGCTAAGGCAGGAGGATTGCTTGCGCCCAGGAGTTCAAGGTTACAGTGATCTGTGATCACACTACTCTGTTCCAACCTGGGTGACAGAGTAAGACTCTGTCTCAAAAAAACCCAAAAAACAAACACAAAAGAGAAGCAGAGAAATGGAATAAGAGCTGTTTGGGAACCTCTGCTGGGCCAAGGAACGGTATTTTGATGTGCTTTTTTTTTTTTTTTTTTTTTTTAAATAGAATGGCAAGCTCTTTCAACATGTTCCTGTGTAGAGGAGGAGGCACAATGCAGGAGACAGGGGTAATTGCAGGAGCAAAATCCTTAGTAAGCAAGGGGACGGGTCAATAGCGCAGTTGGAGGACTTAGTCTGAGGAGCAAAGGCAGCATCTCTTGAAATGGCAGCGAAAGCAAAGGGTGTGGATAAAGGAGCAGGTGGATTTGGTGGAAGTTCCCTTATTTTTTTTCAGTGAGGAAGAAGCCAGTTCCTCACTTGAAAGGGAGGAGTAAAAAGATGTGTTAGAAGTTTGAACCAGAAAAGGTGTGAGAGAGTCATCTGGGAAAGTTTATCCACTAGGGAAATGGGGAGCGGTGAGCACTGAAGACCCTCACCAATTGAAAGTGAGACTAGTCATTGTGGTTGTGTGGTCTCTTTTGTGTGTGTGCTTCTTTACAGGCTGATAGTTGTAGTGAACCAGCTCTGGGGTTTGGCTGGACTGATGTGCCTCAGAGACAGGAGTGAGGGGTGGTAGGGAGGGAGCAGGGAGTCTAGGGGGATCCAGGAGGGCAGTGAGGACTGGTAGGGGGTAGGTGTGAGAAAGTGGTGCTGTGAGTAGATTGAGAGGGCGGATTGGACACCTGTTGGGCTCCAGTGTTGGAGTAAGTATGCTGGAAATAAAGGGACTGGGTAGAGAAAGAGAAATTAGAATTCAATAATAAGATAATTATTAGCTAGGTGTAGACCCATGACATTGGTTGCTGAAATTGTAGAGAAAATGATTGAAAGGAAATAAAAGAGCTAAGAGGTAAGGGTGTAGAATGAATTGTCCCTGAAGGTATGGAAGACCAAGAATGCTTTCGGTAGTGGTGGAGGGGGACAAGCTGAGCCAGGTGGTGACAGTAGCCTGTGGTTACTCTTCCCCTTTTCAAAAACTGATACCTTGTGATTGCTGTTCCTGTCATGTGTGTAGCTGGTTATTTGAAATAAAGAAAATGATTAATTATCAGAATTTCTTGTTCTCTTCATTTTTCTGTCCTTATATTCCTGATAAACACATTGAATTGTGTTGAAGTTCTTACTCTAATTCCAGGGCATTAAAATTAATCCATTTTATAAAAATATTTAAAACTGTTTTTAAAAGGAAGTCTTTTAGTTTTCATTATTCTCTAAATAAAAACCTTTACTTTATCATCATTTTCTTCTTAAATGTTATATTTTAGAATGCCTTGGCATTGTCCTGTGTTATATTTAATAATTCCCTATAGCTAGTTCATTCTCATTTTGTATTCTATTTCAGTGGAATGTTTTTCCTATTTATTTTTACTGATGTTTTGGTACAAGATAAAGGCCTGGTATTGTTGGAATATCATTGATTTTTAAGTTTCAGTGTAATGATTGTTTTACATTGGCTGTTTGTTGGTTTACTTTCTCATATGTAGCAGACTAACAAAAACTTAGTTGAAGTGTTTTTGAGAAACCTTTGAGTTGTGTTTGAATTGAATTTATAAATTGCACTTCTGTCAAGTCATGTTAATTATCCATGAAGTATAATACTTTTTAAAATAAATCAGTAAATCAAATATAAATAAATAAAAAGTATAATACATTTAAAAAGAAAGAAATAGAAAAGAAGTATATAAAAATATATGAATGTTACAAATATCTGATGAATGGTTTAAAATGATCCTTTTACTGAAGAAAAATATTTGAGTTTTGCAAACTTTTTGTGAGTTAGTATGTAAAATAATAGAAGGCCATCTACTTGTTGTTTTGTTTTCTTGTATTCCATTACTTGGTAAATGAGACGTACTTCTTTACTGTTTCAATGGAAGTAACACAGAAACTGTTCTTTGGTTTTAGGTCCTCCTTGGAGAGATTTACACAGGCACTAGCGTAGCAAGAGTAATAGTGAAGGAGTTAAAAGCAAGTGCAAGCCCAAAAGAACAAGATACTTTTTTGAAAAACGGAGAACCTTACTAGTAAGTAAACCTTAATGTGTGCTCTGAAAATCAGGTGTTTAAAACTACTTTGGGATTTCTGCCTGCAACATACATGATTAAGTGAGACCCAGAGTCTCATGAGGCCCAAAATGTCCAGGTGTCAATTGAAAATCACTTATCACTTAAGAACCAGGAGAACTGAAATAAGAAAAGACAACAGATACCAACACTGAGATGACAGTGACGTTAGAATTATCTGGTAAGATTTTAAAGCAGCCACCATAAAAATGCTTCTGTGAACAGTTGCAGCACACTTGAAACAAGTGAAAAAATACAGAGTGTCAGCAAAGAAATAGAAGACATGAAGAAGTCCTAAGTGGAAATTTTAGAACTGAAAAATACAATAACTGAAATGAAAAACTCAGTGGATGAACTCAACGGCAGAATGGAGAGGACAGAGGAAAGAATCGGTGAAAGTGAAAATGAAACAATAGATATTGCTCATTTTGAACAACAGCGAGAAAATAGACTTGGGAAAAAATGAATAGAGCCTCAGGGACATGGGGGACTATAACAGAAGATGTAATATTCGTGTCATAGATGTCTCAGAATGAAAGAAGATAGAGGATGGGGCTGAAAAAGTATTCAAGGAAGTAATGGCTAAACATTTGGAAAAGAGAAAGCCTACAGATTCAAGAAGTCAAGCAAATCCCAAACAGGGTAAACCCAAAGAAATCCATGCCAAGACATATCATAGTCAAACTTCTGAAAACTCAAGCCAAACAAAAAATCTTGAAAGCAGGGAGAGAGAAACTTTACCCCTGGGGAGGCCGGAAACAATTTGAATGACGGTGTATGTCTCATCAGAAACCAGGAGGCAGAAGGAAATGGCATGTTCTTGAAGTGCTGAAAGAAAAGAACTCTGAAATTCTATTAATATATCCAGGGAAAATATCCTTCAGAAATGAAGGGGATATCAAGACATTTTCAGATGCAGGAAAACTAAAATAATTTATTACCAGCATAATTACCCTAAAAGAATGACAAAGTTTTCAAAACAAAAAAGAGATGGTAAAAGAAGGAATCTTGGAACATTAGGAAGGAAGAAGGAACAACAGAAAGAACAAAAATATGGCTAAACTTTCCTAAAAGGAAAAAACTGATATATCATCAAAATTAAAATCTTTTGCTCTGTGAAAAACCCCAGTTAGAGGGTGAAAAGATAAGCTACAGACTGGGAGAAAATACTTGCAAACCACATAGCTGACATAGCATTCATATCTAGGATTTATAAAGAACTCTCAAAACTCAACAAAAAAAATTCAATTAGAAAATTGTCAGAAGACATTAAGGGACATTTTACTGAAGAGCATATATGTATGGATAGCAAATAACCACATGAAAAGATATTCCACATCACTAGCCACTAAGGTAATTAATTAAGATCACAATGAGATACCACTTCACACTTATTAGAAAAGCTGTAATGAGGCCATGAACAGGGGCTTATGCCTGTATTCCTAGCACTTTGGAAGGCTGAGGTGGGAGGATCCTTTGGGGCCAGGAATTCAAGACCACCTTGAGCAGTATAGTGAGACCCCATCTCTATAAAAAATACAAAAATTATCTGAGTGTGGTGGTACATGCCTATAGGCACAGCTACTCGGGAGGTTGAGGCAGGAGGATCACTTGAGCCCAGGGGTTTGAGGTGGCAGTGACCTGTGATGACACCACTGCCCTCCAACCTGGGCAACAGAGTGAGTGAGACCCTGTCTCCAAAAAGAAAAAAGTTATAATGAAAAAATTGTGTCAGTAATACCAAATGATAAGGATGTGGAGAAGCTAGATCTCTCACACATTGCTGATGGAAATGTAAAATGGTAGAGCCACTCTGGAAAATAGTATCACAGTTTCTCAAAAAACTAAAATATATTAATATGTATTATAAACACTAGCATTCTCCAGAGAAACAGAATCAATAGGATGTATATGTATGTATACATGTATATATATATATATATATAGAGAGAGAGAAAGATTTATTTTAAGGAATTGGCTTATGGCAGTTATGGATGCTGGCAAGTCCATGGTCCACAGGGTGGGCCAGCAGGCTGGAGACCTGGAGGAGAGCCAATGTTACGGTTCAATGCTGGAGTCAGTCTGCTGGCAGAATTCCTCCTTCCATGGGGGAGGTTAGTCTTTGTTCTCTTTAAGGCCTTCAACTGATGGATAAGGCTAACCCACATTATGGAGGGATCTGCTTCACTGAAAGTCCACCGATTTTAAATGATAATCTCACCCCACGCACCCTTGGACATAATAAGAACAACATTTGACCAAATAACTAGGCACTGTGGCCCATCCAGAGTGACACATAAAATTAACCATCACATCATATAATCTAGCAGTTGCACTCATGGGCATTTATTCCAGAAAAATGAAAGCTTATTTCTGTACAAAAACCCATACGTGATTGTTCATAGCAGCTTTATTTGTAATAGCCAAAACCTGGGAAAACTAAACTGTCCTCCAGTAGGTGAATGATTAAACAAATTGTGGTACATTCATACCATAGAATACTGCTCAGCAGTAAAAAGGAATGAACTATTGATGCACGCAACAGCTTGGATGACCTTAGGGGATTGTGTTGAGTAAAAAAATCAATCTCAAAAGGCTACATACTATGTGATTCCGATTATATCATACTCTCAAAAGAGAACATGATACAAATGGAAACAGATTAGTGGTTGCCAGGGGTATAAATGGGGTGCATGGGAGAGAGCTTCGTAGTGATGGAATAGTTCTGCATCTCTGTCGAGGTGGTGGGTACACGAATGTGCTAACATGACCCAGAACACTACACATGCTTCATCGCAGTTTCAGTTCCCTGGTTTTGGTGTTGTATAGTATGTAACTGTGTCAGGTGTAACCAGTGGGGAAACTGGGAGAAGGGTATACCAGACCTGTCTTTACTGTCTTTGTAACTTCCTGTAAATTCATACTTGTTCAAAATAAGAAGTTTTTTAAAAAACTATTTTGGCTATCTTCTATTTAACTTTATTTTCTTTTTGACAAAATATCTTCCAAAAAGATTTTGCATATACTGTGAGAATTTATGAAAATAGTATATATAAGCTAGCTAGCCTGAAGGAGAAACTGAGTTACTTAATATTTGGCTTGAAATGCTTATTGAATTTGTATATGCAGTTGGCCGTCTGTGTCCATGGATTCAACAAATGGTGGATTGAAAATATTTGGGGAAAAAAAAACACCAATGAAAAGTAACAATACAATAATAAAAATAATACAAATAAGACATAACTACATAGAATTTACATTGTATTAAGTATTATAAGTAATCTAGAGATGATTTAAAGTATATGGGAGGAAGTGTATAGATTATATACAAATATGACCCCATTTTATATCAGAGACTTGGGCATCTTTGGATTGGATTTTGGAATATGCAGGGGTTCCTGGAACCAATCCCCCACAGATACCAAGGGGTAACTGTATAGTTTGCCTTCTTTTAAGTGCTGCCTTAAAATATTATCTCTAAATTTAAATTACTAAGGGTTAAGATTTTTATGTTACAATTTCTTTTTTGTGAAAATGTTCACCTGATTGGCTTTGAATTATTCAATCACTAGATAAGCTAGTTAATATCTGTTAAGTATAATCTTGATGTGATCTTTTTCGTTTGTCATATTTAAATCATGAATGTTAAAATTTAGATTACTATTTAGACAATGTGACCGTCATGCTTCATGTTGAATAACACTATGACTTTTATTTTTACCAGTATCCTTCAGCATCCTAATATTCTTCAGTGTGTCGGGCAGTGTGTAGAAGCAATTCCCTATCTTCTGGTGTTTGAGTTCTGTGACTTGGTAAGTTTTTAGCAGAAATTCATTCAGTTCAAGCATTCAGAAGGTCATACCCAAGTGTTTTTGAGAGATAGAAATGTTGGATGAGGGACTGCTTTCATGTGTGTCCCCCATTTGAAGAACTTTATGCTGTATGAATTCATTATGTTTGGTATAGTGTTGATTGACACACGGTGACTTATTATACAACAGTCCCTGTGCTAAGCTATTTACCAGCATTACCACATTTAATTATAACAAACCCCCGAGTCAGGTACTCATATTTATCCATACCTTACATATGATTAAGACTCATGAAGGCCGGCCGTGGTGGCTCATGCCTGTAATCCTGTCACTCTGGGAGGCCGAGGTGGGAGGATCGCTCAAGGTTAGGAGTTCAAAACCAGCGTGAGCAAGAACGAGACCCTGTCTCTACTAAAAATAGAAAGAAATTAATTGGCCA
>VBSM01002153.1:23882617-23903444 GCA_008086735.1 Cheirogaleus medius
GTAGAGACGGGGTCTCGCTATTGCTCAGGCTGGTCTCAAACTCCTGACCTCAAGTGATCCTCCCACCTCGACCTCCCAGAAAATGAGACGTGAGCCACCTCACCAAGCCTGAAAATTTTAAATTATGTATCTGGCTTGCATTATATTTCTGTTGGACAGTGCTGGTCTATAATGTATCTCTAGAGAAATGCCTTCTGAGGTCCAGGTGGTTATACAGTCATGCGCCACCTAACTGTGTTTCGGTCTACCATAGACTACACATACAGTGATGGTCCCATAAGATTATAATAGAGCTGAAAAATTCCTGTTGCGTAGCAACATTGTAGCACAACGTGTTTCATGTTTGTGGTGATGCTGGTGTAAACAAACCTGCACTGCCAGTCATATAAAAGTCTAGATGGCACATATAATTATATAGAGTACATAATAATTGATAATGATAATGAATAAGTTACTTGCTTATGTATTTACCATACTATACTTTTTATTATTACTTTAGCAGCATGTACTCCTTCTACTTATTAAAAAAAAGTTAAATGTAGAATAACCTCAGGCAGGTCCTTCAGGGAGTATTCCAGAAGGAAGGCATTGTTGTTATAGGAGATGACAGCTTCATGCATGTTATTGCCCCCGAAGACTTTCCAGTGGGACAGATGTGGAGCTGGAAGAGAGATATTGATGATCCTGACCCTGTGTAGGCCTGGGCTAACGTGTGTGTTTGTGTCTTAGTTTTTAACAAAAGTATTTAAATAGAAAGTTGAAAAAAATTTAAAACTAGAGAATAGCTTAGAGAATAAAAAGATATAAAGAGATATAAAGAAAAAGCATTTTAATACGGCTGTACAGTGTGTGTTTTAAGCTAAGTGTTATTACAAAAGAGCCAAAAAGTTAAAAATTAAAATGTTTATGAAGTAAAAAGTTACAGTAAGGTAAGGTTAATTTGTTATTGAAGAAAGAAAAGTATTTTTTATAAATTTAGGATAGCCTAAGTATACAGTGTTTGTAATAAAGTTTACAGTAGCTTCAGTCGTTTTCTATCTAGGCCTTCACATTCATTCACCACTCACTGACTCACCAGAGCACTTCCCATGCTCCATTCATGGCAAGTGCCCTAGATAGATACACCTGTGCCATTTTTTATCTTTTGTACTGCATTTTTACTGTCCCTTTTCTGTATTTAGATATGTTTGGATACACAAATACTTGCCACTGTGTTAGGATTGCCCACAGTATTCAGCACAGTAACATGCTATTTAGGTTGTAGCCTGGGAGCCATAGGCTTTACCAGACAGCCCGGGCATATGGTGGGCCAGACCATCTAGGTTTGTGTAAGTGCACTCTAGGGATCTCCACTTGAGCTCTCACCTACCTGGATCTGTAACCCTTACACAGCACCTCCTCTTTGGTTACCCGGATTCTTCACCCTTGTAAGCTCAGTCTCCTCATGAGTCCATCTCTTCATTCTGCTCTAACACTCAGATACCTCCCAGGTAAATCCAACAAGCCTTCCTCAGACTCCACAGCCCTCTCCTGCTACCATCTCATGTCTCTTCCCTTCATGGATAAACTCTTCAGAAGCCTGCTCTGTTCTGGCTGGCTCCATCTCCTGGCCTACCCTCTTACCCCCAGAACCCTCCAAACACACTTTCGCCCACCACTTGGCTGCAGCTGCTCCCACCAGGGCCACCAACCCATGACGAGATGCCTCCCTCCAACCATGGTGGGTTGCATCTCACCAGTGTAACAAGGAGATAGGCCCAAGTGGAGAAGAAATAGACACGGACTGAGAACTTCTGGGGCGGGGGTGGGTGAGTGGCGTGGGGGAGACATAGCCTTGGGTTGGACAGAGGCATGGCACGTTCATCAAGGGGGAGTGTGGCACTCTGTTATTATTAGTTAGCTGTGAAATAGCTTTAATTCTTTCATTAATTTTTGTTGAAAAATCATAAATTTTTCCTAGAATCATCCTATTAAACATATAAATGACTATAATTTTTCAGTTTTAAAGCTACCTGTTGACTTTTTACATTATAATGAAATTAATTCATTGTTCTCAGGGTCCTGCAAAAAACTGGATAAAGCCCACCTGGCCTTTTATGTTAGAAATTAGGAGGGCGCTTATGAGTAACACACAGGTCTTTGAATGACTCATTCTAAGAAGTCATCGCAAGTTGCTCGTTCTGTTGTGGGAGTTCTTAGTGTAGCGCTTTGCTGCCATCTAGTGTCAGAAATTTTTCTTTTGGAGTTTTTTTGGGGGTGGGAAAGAGCAGAGAAATTTTTAAAACTTAATAAAGGAAAGTTTATTTTAATTCAGAAAAAAATTGCTGTTCTTGGTGAGTTGTTTTTTTTTCTTTACATGGTGGACCAAAGTAATAATCCATGTCTATTCATCATTAAACACCATTTAAATACAAATAAAATAAACCAGACCTCTAAATATAGATTTGTCTTTAAGACTAAATATAGATTTGTCTGTTTTTGATAGAGTGAACCAGTTTTGGTACTTGTTTAATGTAAAAATCTTTACTGTGATTAAATATTTTATGCTAATTTTTTCTTTTCAAACTGTGGTACCAGGAGAGCTGTAAGGACCATTCTAGAACATAGAACTAACGTTGGGTCCTACACAGTCCTTCACAAGCCTCATCCATGAGAAACCATGATCAGGATACTCAGTAATCTCTGATGTTGATTCCTTATTCCCAGTTAAAGATATTTTTGCCTGGATTGTGCTGACAATGTCAATTCTTAAGTAAGATCCTCTTCTCTTTATTCTTTCTTGCAGTGAAATTTGGGGAGGGGGCTGTTGCAGAGAGAAGCCATTTGAAGAACAGTGGGTGGTAATGGATATACTTCAGATAACCTTGCAAAATAACCACACCCACTCTGCTACCCCTCTGCCTCCGTGGCCAAAGTCACTTTTGAGAATTAGCCAGATACAGCACAGCATAATTGTGCTTTTGTGTGAGAGTAATTTTTTCCTTAGATGTTGCAGCAGAGGGGTTAGGTGGAAGAATGTGAGTTGCTGTTGCATTGGTGATGTAAGCAGACTCTAGCTATTTTCATGTTTAGTTTCTATATGGGCTACCTTATGAATAAAAATCCCATTAGCCCACAGTTCTGGAGTTTTTTGCTGTAATTTTTCTGGGTTAATTTAACTGTCATCTAAATCATTCATCATTCCCACAGCTCCTATGCTGGATAGAGCCTAGCCTGGACCAATGAGCATGTATTTTTAGAAGCAAAAAAAAAAAAAAAAAAAAAAGATATTTATTCTCCTCTGGAGTAGCTTTAATTCCTCTGGGAACAAAAGAAGACAGTGCCATGTTTGGAAGGAAATCTGTGAAGGACAGTGATGCCAAGTGTGCATGGTGACACCAAGGGGAGGCTACTGTGTCCCTGGCAGAGCAGTCACATGACACTTGGGAGAATTCTGCAAATTGATGACATTGAGATTACGTTATTTTATATTCATTCTTATAAAGCAAATTGATTTCATCTGCATACTAATTTAATTCACTTGCTAAATAGAATTCTCTTGACTAGTTGGTAAACCAAAAAGTAGAAGCACAGCCCTATTCTTTATTAGCTCTGTGGCCTTGGGCAAATCTCTTAACCTCCCTCCCTAAGCCTCAGTTTCATATCTGGAAAATATCTCAAATTGTGACAAGTATTTGCATTAGCAAGTGTAAATGCTTGGCACAGTGCTCAAGAGCTCAAATGGTAGTGAATATTAATATCAACGTTATCATTCAATAAACATCATTAAAACTGGGAATGGAAACAAATCAAGAATCTTGGAGTGGACCTGTAAGTGCTTAGTATTAAATATGGATAGGCCGGGCGTGGTGGCTCACGCCTGTAATCCTAGCACTCTGGGAGGCCGAGGCGGGAGGATCGTTTGAGCTCAAGAGTTTGAGACCAGTCTGAGCAAGAACGAGACCCCTGTCTCTACTGAAAATAGAAAGAAATTAATTGGCCAACTAAACATATATAGAAAAATTAGCCGGGCATGGTGGCGCATGCCTGTAGTCCCAGCTACTCGGGAGGCCGAGGCAGAAGGATCGCTTGAGCCCAGGAGTTTAAGGTGGCTGTGAGCTAGGCTGATGCCACGGCACTCTAGCCGGAGCAACAGATGAGACTCTGTCTCAAAAAAAGAAAAATGTGGACAAATGTTTATAAAAGAATATTGTGTTTTAAAGTTTTATTCTGGGAAGAATTTGATAAATTTGCCATCTTTAGTAAGTTATAATAAATGTATTCTTTAGTTGGTTAAGGAAAATTTCCTTCCTTGGGAGTCTTTTCTTGACTCAGATTTAAAGAACACTGAAAGCTATGGACTTACTTTCTAAATTTTATTAACTGATCGTAGAAAGCTTTAATTTGGAATTAAATCATATCAACAAATATTTAATCATGTGGTAAGGAGAATATGGAAAACTTTATTTCCTCAAAACTGTATTCCGGGCCGGGTGTGGTGGCTCACGCCTGTAATCCTAGCACTCTGGGAGGCCGAGGTGGGCGGATCGCTCAAGGTCAGGAGTTCGAAACCAGCCTGAGCAAGAGCGAGACCCCATCTCTACTAAAAATAGAAAGAAATTAATCGGCCAACTAAAAATATATAGAAAAAATTAGCCGGGCATGGTGGCGCATGCCTGTAGTCCCAGCTACTCGGGAGGCTGAGGCAGAAGGATCACTTGAGCCCAGGAGTTTGAGGTTGCTGTGAGCTAGGCTGACGCCACGGCACTCTAGCCCAGGGAACAGAGTGAGACTCTGTCTCAAAAAAAAAAAAAAACTATTCCGCAAAATGGATATACTGTAACCCTCCTCCCCCAACATACAGTTCCAAATTAGAGTTGCGAAATAAAGACAGGGTGACAAAGGAAGGACTTACAGGGGATCCCAGGAGCCCAGCATTCACATGTCTGTGTAGTGGACACCTGAATGTGAGTTTGTTCATTTTCCTGCTCAGGCTGCTCTCCTTTGAAGAACAGGTATAACTTGGTTCGTTTTTCTGAAGTGACTGGCTTGGTCTTTCCCACCGTGATCTCTGGGCAGCACAGGGCCCTTGGGAAGCTGGGAGAGCCCTACGGCAGTTGTTACTAGCACTGACCGGGCTCTCTCCCCTCCTTCCTCACCCATTTTGCTTTCCTTCTCTCCCCATTCATTGCTCATCTCTGGTGGTAGCCACGTAGCCTTCGTTATGAAGTGCCCACTGCCCAGGTGTCTCCTAGAATCCTTCAAACAGACAGTACGAGTGTCACCATTTCTTTGACTCTCCACGTTATCTTAGTTGCCCAAGAATCTCTACTTCTGCACTGCACTTAGTTAAAATTGTACATCTTTTTTTAATGGTTTTGTTTTATATGTGTTTATATAACAAAAATAAACTAATGTTTAGTTAGAATGGTCCTAAAAGCATAATAGTGCTCCATACTTTTGAAACATTGGGTTGGAATTCCTTTTTGTAATTTGAAACTTGTTCAGTCTGAGGTTCTTTATATTAGGTGCAAACCGAAGTAATTTTTAATAAGTGATCTTAGTAGGTAGTGTCAACTAAGGCATATGTTTAAGCACTCTGTTTCTGCGGTTCATTTTGAAACTCAAGCGGGTTGATCTTTGCAGGGTGATCTGAAAGCATATCTGCGCACGGAGCAGGGGCACATGCGGGGCGATGCGCAGACGATGCTGCTGCAGAGGATGGCGTGTGAGATCGCTGCGGGGCTGGCCGCCATGCACAAGCTGCACTTCCTGCACAGGTGGGTCACAGGCATGCCTCACACATTGTGGGCGTGGTAGTCTGGTGAGGCTGTCCAGATGTGAAAGGATCTATAGAAACCTCAGGGACAAGCCACAGAGTGAGTTCCTGGCTTGTGCAAGGAGAAGCTACCCCTACTCTTCCCAGTGTCTCAATAAGGGTTGAATTGGGCTTCATTAAAACCAATACCAGGGAATAAAATGTCTTAATACAGCCTAAGATCTGGAAATTATTTCCAGAATTTCAAAGAATGTAAAAAATTGCCCTTGCCTCAGAGTTGGGAGTAAACTGTATCAATCTACAGCTCACTTGTTGCATCCTTTTCCTGTCAGCCTCGGGCTTCTGATTCTTCCTGCGGGGTTTCATGGTGTATCCCAGTTCATATTCCTGAGAGAGGAAGAGAGAAAGAATCTGAGAGGCCAATAGCCTCATTTTGTGCAAGGTCATAGCACTGGTGTTTGGCCAGCTAAAGAGGTGGCTTTAAGTTGCCTTCTGTGAAGCAGAGGTGTGTGGGATCCCATCTGAAGAGGCCTGCCCCTGTGTAGGGGTCAGGAATCATGTGTGAGCAGCACAGTGATCCATGTTACACATTTCTGTTGTAATCTTTCAGAGTCCACCTGAATGGCCACAGTTCTATTTTGTTTAGATCATTGATGCTGATTTTCATAATTAAAACAACAAAGGGCTTTGAGTCCTAGCTCAAATAATAGTTTTGTTCCGTGAACCCAACAGGAGATTTCTGCTTCTTTTCCTCTAGGCTTTTGAGCTCTGATTCATGTTTAAGATATGTTTAAAATTATTTCATAGGTCTCTAGGGAAACCAGGCAGTATCTCTTTAATTGACTTTAAATCACATAATTCTTAATAATCCAAAGACCTAAAAAGGAACACCTATATGTCTTGAAAGATGTCTACAAAGTATTATGCTTTTTTTAAAAAAAGCAGGTTGTATAATAATATATTTATAGTATGAGCCCATTTTTTTTAAGTAAGAAAACACCTGGTCATATTTCTAGAGGCGTGTGTATGAATAGGCATGGAAAAGTACTGTACCTATCAAACTCTCAACATTACTTCAAAGTGGGGAAGAAGGAGAATTATTAACCTTTTTTTTTTTTTTTACACATCTATATCTTGTTTGCCTTGCAGTAGTGAACAAATCATTCTGATAAAGTGTTTCTTTAAAAAAAAAAAAAAACACCCAAAAGGTTATGGGTTTCTTAAGACCCAAGGCAGATCCCTTATGTGAAACTTTAAAATATAATGGAGAAATCCTATATATAGTTTCCTGAGTCTTTTATAACAGGTTACTATCTAGCATAGTTTGTATTGTTAATCTTTTGTAAAATACAGGTGATTATTGCCTAATACTTGGTTTAGGAATTTTTAAATTTTGGAGAAGAGAATTTAATTTAAAAGAGCATTTTATCAGAATCAATAGCACAAAGTTAGAAACAGCTAGAAATTGTGTTCAGAGCCCACGTCTGTTTCTTCTAGTGTATTTTAAAAATTGGTGAAGTTCTCAGAGTAAATAGTGTTTTTCCTGTGAATTTCTTCAAGTTACAGTTTTACTTAATTTAGAATCTTGTGAACTTTAGAACAAATAAGAATGATAAATCACATAGTAGTTTAGGTTTTATTCAAGTTCAGAAACACAAGGTAAAGAACATCCTTGAAACCATTGACAGCTATTTCATTTAGCTTTAAAAAGTAGCCATATTTTATATAAAATTTCCATTTGGGGCAAAGTTTTGTGTTTTAAGTTCTTTTTCTGTTGGTAGCATATCATACAGTATATTTTTAGGTGGAAATTTAAAATATCTATTGGTTGACTCACAGAACTTTCTGTGTTTGAAAATAGAACAACCTTGCGTGTCCAAGTGAAAGTTGCTAGCTGCATTCGGAAACTAATCTAGTAAAGCACCCCCAATAAAATTTATTTTTGCTTACTGTTTAAGAAGGGCCTTATTCCAGGCTGGGTCTTAGGCAGCCTGCATCTCTGACGTAGTGCACATGACATTGGTGAAGGCCACATAAACAGCAGGTGCTGCCAGTTTGTTACCGTTCCATGCCACTCTTTGCCTTGCTGGCCTAGAGCCTGGGCCTTCCTGTCCCCTGCCTCTGAGTCTTCCTGAACAGCTCAGCAGTGAGATAGGTGCCACCAGGTCCCTGTGGTGAGCTTAGTGCAAATGGTTCCCATAGGCACGTGTGTCCTTAGAGTGGCTCACATAGCTAGAGACCTGAAACAGTGCCCTCAAGTAATACTTTGGGATGATTATGCATGGAAGAGCCTTTTTAAGATTTGCCCAGTTTTAAAGTTAGAGTTACTTTCTGCTGAGAAACACTGAGGTTACTAAGTTTTCCAGCCCTCAGAGTGTTGGGTAATTAGGTGTTTAAAAAGCATGATAAATAAACCCGTAGTGTTTAGTGTCATTTTACATTATTTTTTTGTTACAAATTGTATGACAGGTGTCCAAATTGGTAAAATTTAGTAAGTCTGGTCACTAATCAGCTTGTGCTTCAACTCTGGCTTGAGTGTTTCTTTGAGTCAGTGAATTATTCTTAGGGGTTTTATTTGTGTTTGTGTGTAAAATCTTTAGATTATACAGTCATGCTGCATAAATGCATTTCAGTCAACAAAGGACCGCATATATGTCAGTGGTCCCATTAAGATTATAATGGAGCTGAAAAATCCTACTGCCAAGTGACATTGTAGGGGTCTTAATATTGTAGTGCAACATATTACTCACCTGTTTGTGGTGATGCTGGTGTAAACAAACCTACTGCACTGCCAGTCAAGTAAAAGTCTGGCACGTATAATTACATAAGTACATAATTCTTGGTAATGATGATGAATGACTATGTTACTGGTTTATGTATTTACGATATTATGCTTTTCATTGTTATTTTAGAGTGCACTCCTATTTATTTAAAAAAAAAATTAACTATGAAACAGCTTCAGGCAGGTCCTTCAGAAGGTATTCCAGAAGGCATTGTTGTCATAGGAGATGACAGCTCCATGCATGTTATTGCCCCTGAAGACCTTGCAGTGGGACAGATAAGGAGGTAGAAGATAGGGATATTGATCCTGACCCTGTGTAGGCCTAGGCTAACATGCATGTTTGTGTCTTAGTTTTTTAACAAAAAAGTTTGAGGATTAAAAAAAGAAAAAAATTTAAAATTAGAAAAATCTTAATAAGGATATTAAAAAAGAAAATATTTTTGTACAGATGTACAGTATGTGTTTTAAACAAAATGTTATTATGAGTCAAAAGGTAAAAAATTGTTTATAAAGTAAAAGAGTTACAGAAAGCTAAGTTTAATTTATTATTAAAGTAAGAAAAACTTTTATAGATTTAGTTTAGCCCCAGGGTGCATACAGTGTTTATAAAGTCTACAGTAGTATACAGTGATACCCTAGGCATACTGTATTTTTACTGTCCTTCATCTGTGTTTAGGTACACAAATACTTATTTTGTTTTAGTCACCTACAGTATTAAGTACAGGAACATGCTGCACAGGTGTGTAGCCTAGGAGCAATAGGCTGCACCATATGGCCTAAGTGTGTAGTAGGCTCTACCATCTAGGTTTGTGTAAGTACGTTCTGGGATGTTCGCACAATGAAATCGCTCAACAGCACGTTTCTCAGAAGGTTGCCCGTTGTTAAGTGATGCATGACTGTACTTTTAAAAATTCCTTCTAAGTTTACTAATTTAAAGATTGTTCTTTAAGGAAAAATGGATATATGGCAATAAATATAATTTTTCTTTGATGCCTTTGATTGTTAATTTTAAATCAAAGCCACAGGTAGTGCCTGGCATATAGTGGTATTACATAGAAAAAGAAACTACACCTCTAACATCATTTTGCTTTCCTGAGGAAAACCTAAGGCTTTCCCTTATACTTTGGAATCGGGCCTCAGGGGAAGAAAGCCTGTAGCACCCAGTGAGTGTGTGAGGAATGAGAGGACACGCAGGCCCGGCCTGGCTCATGCTCTTCACTAGTAAAGTGGTGACTGTAGAGCTGAGTTCTTGAGATTGGTGTGAGGAGCCAGTGACATCCAGAGCTCCCATGAGTGTCTGGACTGCTGACAAGCAGAGGAAGGAGGAGAAGCAAGAGAAATGATGGTAGTGATGAATGGGGATAGGCCTTGCTTTACTTTCAGAGTTTAAGGTTTTCTTGCTTTTTTGGATTTGGTTTGATAGTAAATTAAAGACAATGTAAAATCCATTGATTGAGTAAGTATTCATTGAACTTCCACAGTCTGCAAAATTCAGTGACGGATAAGGTGAGAAATAGAAACATATATTGAAAATCAAAGCAAAATACACGGTTCTTGCTCACCACCTAACTCTCCAGCAGGAGAGTTCAAACATGGATTCACGTTTGGCAGGGTGATCACTGTGTCCTAAGCATTTGTAAAATGTTCTGTGAATAGTTATTTGATCCTAAGGACAGCCCCATGAGCCACAAGGCAGGTACTATCGTTCATTCCATTTTACAGAGGAATATTAAGGCTCAGAGTAGTGATCAGTTTATCTCTGCCACTAATTTGACCAGGACTTTGAAGCCAGGCACAAACACCATGTGTGGTTGTTTGTACAGGAGGAGTAGTTAACTGTTGCCTGGGAAGAATCCAGGCAGGTTTTCTGAAGGAGGTGGCGTTTTAGTGATCTTTGAAGAATGGACATAAGTTGGAGGATTGAGGAGATTAGGAAACTACTGGAGAAGGGAGCAGCAAGCTGATGCATGTGGTGGGAGGAAGAGGAGGAAAGGGAGTTGAGGGACATACCAATAGTCTAGCCTAACTAGAACAGAAGATGTGCAAGAGCAAATAGTGAAAGAACAGAGACACAGCTTAAAGCCAAATTATAGAGGGCCCTAGTGCCAAGGTAAGACCTTCGGACTATTCTGTGTGCAGTAGGATGGCACATCCAGAGTTTCGTGCGTGTGTGTGTTTAATCACTTCTGCAGTACAGTTTAGGATGGTTTGGAAAGAGAAGACGCCTCTGAAGAGAAAACCAAATAGGAATTCCTGTGTGGTGGCTGTGCTTGGATGTTTTTTATTTTCCTTTCTACGTGGAAAATTTGTTGAAGGCAGGGATTGGATCTTCTTACTTTTGTATCTCCCATGATGTATTTCACATAGAAATGAGGAAAGGCATCAGGAAAGGAGACAATTTAATGTAGTCTAGACACAAGAAGAGGTGGAAAGGCTGTAATCAATCAAGTGGCTCACCTGGAAAGGTGACTATAGAGCTTTCATGAAAAAAGCACCAGGTCCAGAGGGTTTCATGGTTGATTTCTGAGACCTTTAGAGAACAGATGAATCCAATATATTTAAGCTATTCAATACCATAAGGAGGACGGAAGTTTCTATAACTAATTTTATGAGTCTGACACAACTTTAATAGCAAAAGAGGGTATAAAAGGCTATTGACAATTCTCATTTATGAATATAGATATGAATACTAGCAAACTGCATCCAGCAATGTGAGAAAAAACAAGTAAGACTTATTCTAGGAACATAAGGGTAGGCTTATATTATTAATATAAAAATATATCTGCATAATTCATTACATTGGACAGAATAAAAGAGGGGAAAATACATCATACTAGTAGATTGCTGAAACCTCATTTGGTATATAGTTCAGCAGCCATGCAATATTGAAATCTCTGATAGGAAAGAAAAGAAATAAGGACTAGTTACCAAAACTCAATAGCAGTATCATTCTAAATGGCAAAATGTATTAATAAGTCCTTTTCAATTAAATGAGAGACCAGACAGATGCTCACTAATTCCATTAGTTTTCAACATTTCATTGGAGTTACTAGTGAATACAAGTTAGAAAATTATCACTTTAAAAATAATAATTAAGCATCGTGGCTTGTGCCTGTAGTCCCAGCTACCTACCCAGGAGGCTGAGGCAGGAGGATCATTTGAGCCCAGGAGTTTGAGGTTGCTGTGAGCTACAGCGATGTCACTGCACTCCAGCCCGGGCAACAGAGTAGACTCTGTCTCCCAAAAAAATAAAAAAATAATATTAATAATAGTTAAGATTTATGAATGATTTTCATATGCCAGCTACTTTCTAAGTGCTGTATTTTATCATTATACCAACTCTGGGAGATAGATGGCTGGTTTTTTCCCTCCATGTTATAGGTAGGGAGACATAGGTACGTACAAGCATACTTAACTTGTTCAGGGTCACACAGCTGTAAGGTGTGGCAGAGCTGGGATTCAAACCCAGACCCTCTGGCTCCAGAGCCCACATTCTTAGCCACTAAGCTACACTACACAATCATTAGAAAAGAAGAGAACATCACCCTTCTTTACTGGTGACATGATATTATATATATATAGAAAAACCAAGAAACTAGTTTCTTTAAAAAATTAGAATTAATAAGAATTTATTGTGGCTTGCCATGAGACAAATGCACAAAAGTCAGTAGTTTTACTCTGTATTAGGAATGAGTATCTAGAAACGGGAAAAAAAAATTTTATTCTCAGTAATGCCAAAATCAATTTGGGAATCAATTATCTGAGAAAGACAGGACTATATGAAGAAAACTGTGAAATCTTATGGAAGGATATGAAATAGCATGTGGACAAATGGAAATATGTATTATGATTTATGGTAGGAAAACAACAGAGAAATGCCAATTAACTTAATTCCAATTAGAATCTTAACAAGGTTTGTATTTGGGGAAGCGGGGAGTTGGATGAAATTATCTTTAGCTTCATATGGAAGAATAAATGTCTAGAAAAGCCATAAAGTATGAAAAAAGTGAACAGTGGGTACAGACAGGGAGACTTGCTTTACCAGATATCAGAATATACAGTAAGCCGTCACAATAAAAATCAATATGGTTTTGGCAGAGAAATAGGTTAATAGACAGTACACAGTACATATAAAAGTGAATATATGAGAAACATTTCACATCAATGCAAAAAGGATGGCTTATTTATTAAATGCTGACACAATTAGTTATCTGGGGGGAAAAATTGAACCACAACATTTTCCCATATATAAAAATAAAGATATAAAAATTGATGGAATTCTAGGAGACTATCTATATAACACAGGGATGAGTAAGACCTTCTTAATTAAGACAGGAAACCCAAGAGTTATGAAGTAAAAGGTGGATGTGGCTGGCTATATAAAAATTAAACATTTTGTATAGAACAGATACTGTAAGCAAAGCCAATAGACAATACAGTTGGAAAAACACATCTACAATGCAGGTAGCAACTAAAGGGCTAATATTTATTAATATAATATACAAAGAGTTCTTACAAATCAGCAAAAAAAACCATGACCCAGTAGAAAACTGGGCAAAGATATAAACAGGCCCACAAACATGGAAATGTTCAAATTCACAAGTTGATAATGGCTACAAGTGAAAGTAACTGTGATTCAAAAAGTAAAGGAGTGGCCACACCTGTTGCCAGGAGGATACGAGGGAGAGTTTTTACCACAAATTGTATATATGTCATGTCACATGTAAATTATTACAGTGTTTTGAAAAGCCATTGGGCAATATCTATATAACTGAAAATATACCTTCCCTTTAATCCCATATAAGCACTAGAATTTAAGATTATGTGTATTAGAAATAACTCTTGTTTGAAGTGGTGGCAAAAAAAAAAAGAGAGAGACAAGTAAATGTTCATGGGGGAATGAGAGTAAATTTAGGTACATCTGCACTGTTGAGTATTACGTGACTATTGTAAAGCAAGATTTAGAACTGCTAGACTAGTTGACTTGGAGTGATTTTCATGTTGTGATATTGTTAAATAAGAATGCAGATAAGTAGGCAGAATATCACAGTTTTGTAAGGCAAATGCTCCTTATTCCCCTCATTTTGTGTATTTGTGTGTGTGCATGTGCTGTGTATGTAAGTATGGAAAGAATGTAGGAAGAGTGTGCCCACCAGTTTGTCAGTACTTAGTACCTGGAAGGAGGAAGATGGTTAAAAGAAAACAAGGGTGCACTTTGGGAAGACACAGAAAAAGCCCAACATTCATGTCACCCAGTGCTATCACTCCATATCTCTGTGCCTTGGTTTAGAAAGTGTCCCTAAGCAGAAAGCTGAGGGAATGTGGAGCTTAACTCTGGTACTTCCCTTCTGTCCAGGATCAGAAGCCTGGGCTGTCCCTGGTTCAGTACTTGAAAACGACTTCCTTTTATATTTTGTCCAGTTTTATAGTTGTGGGATGATAAACCAGAACCAGAAGTTGAGGCCTCAATATGCCCTACTATCCAGCCCAGTGTCACCTCTATCCCTATTTTATCACTGGCCTGATGAAAACCCTGGCTTCAGTGTCGGACCCCATTCCAGCCAGAGACATTTTCCTCAGGCTAAGAACTTCACAGTGAAAGAATTCCCTGTGTACCCAAACCCTAGCAGGTGCCTGGTATACAGGAGGCGCTCAGCGAATGCAGTGTTGCTCAGCCAGCAAGAACTGACCTAATAAGCAGGGCGAAACAAACTATCATAACCCGTTAAAGTTGCCTCTGTGCACCTTCTCAGAATCCTCCTGGCTTAATCTTCTGCCTGTCCTCTCCAGCCCGTCTTAGAGTGATAAGCACAGTGTCTCTTCAGAACCTTAGAGCTTTGTGGCCACCCAGGCAGAGTGGCATGGTCAGCAGAGAGAGCCTTTGGGATTGAAGTTTTAATTCACCTTTCATCAGCTTTACCCATATAAGCCTCAGTACTTAATCCTTTTGAGCTTCCCTTTTCTATAAAATGGGGATCATCTTTAAAACCCCAAAGTGTTGCTGTCAAGATTAAATAGGATAGTGTGTGCCAAGCTCCTAGAAGTGTGTTCGGTAACACTCAGTTATTTTGCTCCCTGCTTGTTACTCTTTTTTTATCAGGAATTCAGGTTACTCAAGAAAGCATAAGTAGTTCACATAAATAGCGGTGTGGATTGTTTTAAAAATGGCTCCCAATGCATCGAGCAGTTTGCATCGGGAAATCGTTCTGAAGATAGGCAGACTATAATCCTACATGAGTTAAAAACAAGTAGCGATGCTTCCTTGTGATTCCAGACATGGCTCCCACTTCCTGTGCCCATCAGCCCTGCTCACGTGGCCTTGAATCCCATGTGGTCACTGTCGCCTGAGTCACAGGGAGTGCTGCCAGACAAAGGTGACCGAGCCAGATCCTTCCCAAAGCCTTGCAGGGCTGGAGTGTTTGGCAGCCTCGTCACTAGACCTGTTTTTCAACTTAAAGGGAGAATATACTGGCTACCTGTTTGTATTTCCTGACAAAAGCAGTCATTGACGTCAAGAGTTACCTCTGTTGTTAAGAAGTTACACCTGTGTGTTTTTCTAGTCTTTGGCCTTGCACATTGTTGGGCTTCAGAGAATGTTATTTTTACCAGTTTTGAACTGAAGTATATCATCATGTTAAATCTGTACGGCACTTTAATGTTTTCAAAACATTTCATATATATTCTTTTATTTTACCCTTTTAACAACCTTGTGAGTGAGCCATTTCAGCTGCATCCCTATTGTTTTGTGAGGAAACTGAGGCTCCAGTATGCACATGACTTTCCTAGTGTCGCATGGGTCTAAAGCAGTGGCTCCAGGCTCCTGACCTCGCCCAGCACCTGTCCCACTGTGCTGGGGTGCCTGGGGTGCTCGGGTGGAGGTGGGAGCAGGCTTATGAGAAATACCCCTGGTCACACCGCTGTTGTCTTCCTCATCACCTCTGGGTTTCAGGTAATGAGAAGCATTCCTCCTCCCCTGGGAATACCAGGTGGATTGCATTGGAGTTTTATGATGAGAGCCAAAGGCCTTCTGCATGCACAGTTGTTCTCCTTTATCAAGCCTTCATGTTTCATAATCTGAAGACCTACACCGAACGCGTGTGAGGAGACAGAAGAGGAGGGAGGGAGTAGGTTAGCCATCCTTTTGCCCAGGAGATGCCTGAATGGACCTGCGCTCTGATGGCTTCAGCCAGCCTCAGGTTGCTGCCCCAGCCCAAAGAGGCCACACACATGCCCCTTTTGGATTGCTCGAGTTCAGCTTTTAGTCGTGGTGTTAGGAGGGAGACATTGGGAAGGTTTGGCAGGATCTGTTTGTATAGATCCTGGAGATGCTCATCAGTGGTTCTCAGTAACTGAACCTCTGTTGACAAAACCCACAGCTATCTAGTTGCAGCTGTTGGCCCAGTGGATAAAGCAGACTTAAAGTATTTTCATGTTCCTGCCCTCAAATGGCATGTTTCTCCTCCTCCTTTCCCTCCTTCCCTCCCTCCCTTCTTTGCTTAATTCCAAAAAATAGGGACCAATTTTCTCCTTAAGATTGGAAGATTCTGGCCTGGTGCAGTGGGCTCACGCCTATAATCCTAACACTTTGGGAGGCCAAGGTGGGAGCATTGCTTGAGGTCAGGGGTTCAAGACCAGCCTGGGCAATAGCAAGCTCCCGTCTTTACAAAAAATAAAGAAATCAGGCAGGGCACGGTGGCTCACGCCTATAATCCTAGCACTCTGGGAGGCCGAGGCAGGAGTTCGAAACCAGCCTGAGCAAGAGCGAGACCCCGTCTCTGCTAAAAATAGAAAGAAATTAAATATATAGAAAATATATAGAAAAAAATAGCCGGGCATGATGGTGCATGCCTGTAGTCCCAGCTATTCGAGAGGCTGAGGCAGAAGGATTGCTTGAGCCCAGGAGTTTGAGGTTGCTGTGAGCTAGGCTGACACCACGGCATCTTAGCCCGGGCAACAGAGTGAGACTGTCTCAAAATAAAATAAAGGAAATCAGTTCGGTGTTGTAGTGGCCTCTGCCTGTAGGCCCAGCTACTCAGGAGGCTGAGGCAGGAGCATTGCTCGAGCTTAGGAGTAGGAGTTTGCAGTGAGCTATGATCACACCATGCACTGTAGCCCAGGCAACCGAGTGAGACCCTGTCTCAAAAAGAGTACTGAGAGTAGCGTAATATAATTCACTGGAATCCACATCGACCGTGTTTATTGAGGACCAGCCATGTGCATGGTATAGGGCTGCAACTGTTACTGTGTTGTCATTCATAGTTACAGACGGTAAAAGTATGATAATTCTACTGAATAATAACTTGCTAGCTTTGTGGCCCTAGTGAAGTTACTTCAACTCTCTGTGCTCCGGTTTCTTTATTTATTAATGAGGAAAATAATAGTCCTCACCTCATAGGTTTGTTGTGAAGATTAAATGCTTAGAGAAAATGCAAAGTGCTTAAAGAAATGCCTTGTGTAAAGTAAGTGCTTTGTGAATATTAGCCATTATTATATAATTGAATCAATGTTATATACCAAGTTGTCACTGAATTTATATCAGTGTTAGCTGTTGCCACTGTCATCTTCATTATTATTATCTTTCAGACGTGAGATTTAGAAATTAAAATATTTGAAGATATGAATTTGATAGTTTGTTTTTGGTCTTTTACAATTATATAAAGACAAACATTTTTAATTTTAGGTGGTAGAAATTCAGTTTCCAATATCTTTATGACTTAAAACTATAAATTAAGTATCCTTTTCTATTTTAATTTAGTGCCTTTTTAATTCACATGCCCGTTGATTATTTAAAAGATTCTAAGGACTAAAGCCAAAATCCAAACAATTTAATCTGTTATCTATATGGGAAGTTCCGTTAGGAAAAGTAGTTTTTACTTGTTAAATCATGTGTTTTTGAAAATTAACTTGTTCTTACATTATAGAAGTAAATTGTTTTAAGTAAGTCTTGAAAATAAGCTCTTGACCTCCCTGTGGAGAGGTGGAGTTTGGAAAACATGTGAGTAATTTGGAAAGGGCTCAATTATAATGCTTGCATATCTTTGAGAAAGGAGGAAAAAAACATTTTTAGCAATGAAGATTATTTTGGGATGCTTGAAATTGTAACTTCCTTAATCTTATATTAAATAGCAAATAGACTATTACTAGACTATTACTAAAGTAATAAAAATTGTTATAAAAAAATTTAGACAGTATAGCTAGTAACATTTTAGAATTCTTTCCTGGTCACTCTTAAAATATTAGGAAATAAGCCATAAATCTGGTTTTAATGCAGAGCATGATAGATATAGTCATTATTTAACCTTAGCATTCATAGTTATTTGCCCAAAAATGTGATCATCTTCATTATTTAAGTAATTGATAATATATTTAATATATAATCCTTTTCCTGTGAAAAAGAATTTTAAAACATTAATTATTAAGCAGAGATCTCAATATACTACACTATGATTCCTAGAGAAAGCCTTTTTATGTAGCAATTTCATGCAACATTATCCTGCTTATTGGTTCTCCGTGTTGTTGTGTTCACTTCGCTCTTTCTGTTTTCAGTGATTTAGCCCTGCGGAATTGTTTTCTTACCTCTGACTTAAATGTGAAAGTGGGAGATTATGGAATAGGATTCAGCAGATACAAGGTAAGCCAAAGGTTTAAATGTTGTCTCTTTAATCCGAGTTAATTTCAATTGTGAAGTTATAATATCACAGAAATGCCTCTCTGCTTTTGGAAGAGAGGAGCAAGAGTCTTGGTCGTGCTGCCTTTCTGGAGAGAGGTTTGTTGCAGTCATTTTAATGGCAAATATCAGCTTCTGTTGAGTGGTTTGTCTACATCAGTGGCTTTGTGCCCAGTGTTTTGTGACGGCTTTCCAAGTGTTTTGTTTAAAATGATTTATTAACAGTGTAAATGATACAGTCTGATGGTTCGTAATAAATTTTAGAATGAACCTGTGAGCAATAATAATTACTTTTACTTGTATAATAAAATATACATGTCATATAAGTGTTTCTCCATTATGTGGTCAGTAAAATTTCAGCTCAGATTCAGTAAGCTTGATTTAGGTTTTTTGACTCTGTCATAAATATATCCCCAAAGAAAATAAGGGAAGAAGTAGATGAGATTTTCATTTGTGTGTGTTTTTGTAGCCCGGCTGAATGAGGTAGCATGATGTGGGGCAGAGAAGGAGATTGTCCCAGCTCCGTGCTGTCAGGAGACCTTGGATAAGCCATTGGCAAAATTATTTGCATTAATTATGCAAATAATTTGCATAATTTGCTGTAGTGTCTTGAGCACTTGCTGTATACAAAACATTTAGAAGTACTTGCTTGTATTATATCATTTAATCCTCATCACAGAGAGTAGGTAGTTTGTATTATCCTCATTTTACAGGTAATGAAAAAGACTTTCATGTAGTTGTTGCTTACCCAGAGTCGCATAACTGGTAAATGGTAGAACAGAAAACTTACAACCCAGTCTGTCAGATTCTAAAGCCTACAGTCTTACTCATTAACCAGCATCTCTATTCAGTGCGTAAGGCCCAGTATATTTTAAAAGATGTTTTGCTCAGTCTGCGTTGCATGCATCAGACACGGCGTACCTTCCTTTTCCAGGAAGGATGACTTAGCAGACATTCATGGCTGAGAGACCGACTCATGAAGCCCAGGAGGCTTCAGAGAAACTCTTTACTCACTTTCTGTCCAGAAAGTCTCTCTTCATGCCCACTTTTTTTTCCTGATATGTTTTTTGGGTATATGTTTTCTGAGAATGCTCTGGAATTAAATCATTGAGCTCACTAAAAGTATCATTCCATTCAAAATTCCATATGCTTTCTAACAAAACAGGAGGATTACATTGAAACAGATGATAAAAAAATTTTCCCTCTGCGATGGACTGCTCCAGAATTAGTAACCAGCTTTCAAGACAAACTACTAACTGCAGATCAAACTAAGTATAGTAATATTTGGTATGTATTGGTTTACCATTTTATTAGGCTTTTGTTTGACAAAGTCTTAACTTCTTTCTCTTTGAGTAATTTCTTAAGGGAAAGTAATTGTATAAGATGTAGGAACAAAAGAGTGCGTGATGGTGTGAAAGAGACCATTTTAAGGCATGATAGCAATTGTCACAATTGCAATGATATAATTAACTTTTTGGAGACTATCTTGCTTACCCATTTTCCTTTGCAAAAGCAGGAACCAAGTCTGTTTTATATTCTATACCTCCCACGGGGCCTGGCATATAATAGATATTTAATACATATTTATTGAAGTGAATGAACTGAAAGGGATTTGTACTGTTACTTAATACTGTGATTTATAGGGGTCAGTTTAATGGAAGCTAAAGAGTTATATCTAAATATTTGACTTAAAATTTCTGTCACAACCTTCTTAATTTATAGCTACTTTTTAAAAAAACAAAAAACACTGAGTCTTGCTCTTTTGCCCAGGCTGGACTGCAGTGGAGCAATCATAGCTCACTGCAGCCTCAAACACCTGGGCTCAGTCCTCTTGTCTCAGCCTCTTGAGTAGCTGGGACTACAAGCACATGCCACCATGCCCTGATCATTTTTAAAAATTTTTTTGTAGAGATGGGATTTTACTGTGTTGCCCAGGCTGGTCTCAAACTCCTGGGCTCAAGTGATCCTTCCACCTTGGCTTCCCAAAGTGCTATGATTACAGATGTGAGCCACCATGCCCCGGCCTACATAGCTATATTTTTTGTGCTCTTGTTCTTTTTCTGTTTTCTTTTTCTCTTCTTGCCTTCTTTTGGATTGATTTCTTTTTGCTTCTGTTGTTATCTTTAATTGACATAATAATTTGGGAATATATTTATGGGATACAATGTTATATTTTGATACATGTATACAATGTGTAATGATCAAATCAAGGTAATTAGTATATCCATCACCTCAAACATTTATCATTTCTTTGTGTTGGAAACATTCCAAATCTCTTGTAGCTATTTGAAAATACACAATAAATTGTTGTTAATTATAGTCGCCCTATAGTGCTATAGAACACTAGATCTTTTTCCTCCTGTGTAGCTGTAATTTTGTATCTGTTAACCAACCCCTTCCTATCTCCTCTCCCCCAACCCTTCCCAGCCTCTAGTAACTACTGTCTACTCTGTACTTCTATGACCTCAACTTTTTTAGCTTCCACATGATTCACACAGTTTGATTCCTTTCTCTTTCTCCTTTGGGTATCTGCTCTCCCAGTGAGTTTTATATTTTTGCATGTTTTCATGATAGTAATTATTGCCCTTCTCTTTCAGATGTAGGACTCCTTGAGCACTTT
>VBSM01002153.1:23914630-23959500 GCA_008086735.1 Cheirogaleus medius
TTTGCTTTTCTTTTGTAGCCTCTTAAAAGCTTAGGATTTGAGACCTTCTTTTCTAATATCAGCATTTAATGATATTAATTTTCCTCTTTCTACTTCTTTAGCTGAATCCTACAATTTTTAATGTGTTTTATTTTCACTTTCAGTCAGCTGAAATTACTTTTTAAATTTTCCTTAAGACTTCCTCTCTCTACCTGTCTCATTCTATTTGACATGAATTTCTTGTAGGTAGAACATACTTGGGTGGGGTTTTTAAAATTTATTCTGAAAATCTTTTAGTGGTATATTTAGACCATTTACAGTTAATAAAATTATTATGTTTGAATTTAGGTACACCATTATATTCTATTCGTTCTTTTGGTTCTTATTTCTCTCCTTTCTCTTTTCTTTCTTCCTTTGGGTAATTTGAACATTTTTAGTATTGCATTTTAATTTATCTATTATGTTTTTTCCTGTATATTTTCTCTTTGTGTAGTTTCTTAGTGGTTATTCTAGAGATTATAATATACATACTTTTCACAATCTACTTAGAATCAATATTTTACCATTTCAAATGGAATGTAGAAACCTTTCTACCATATAGACCTTTGACTCTCCCTCCCTATCATGACACCATCTTGCAGGGGTCCTCAAACTTTTTAAACAGGGGACCAGTTCATTGTCCCTCAGACCCGTTGGAGGGCCGTTGGAGAGTGCGGCGCACATTCCACACATGCACACTGTGGGCCCGGGACGAGTCGGCTGCTAAGCAGGACAGGCAGCGGCGGCAAAAACACCCGGCAGGCCAGATAAATGTCCTCGGCGTGCCGCATGTGGCCCGCGGGCTGTAGTTTGAGGACCCCTGGATGTATTAACATACACATGCAGTGATAACCCATTGGACAATGTAATAAGTTTTACTTTAATCATCAAACATTTTTTTTTAGAGACAGGGTTTCACTCTATTGCCTAGGCTGGAGTGCAGTGACTCAATCATAGCTCCCTGCTTCCTTGAACTCCTAGCCTCAACTGACCCTCCTGCCTCAGGCTCCTGAGTGTAACTAAGCACTTGCCACCATACCCAGCTCAATCATCAAACACATTTTAAGAAACTAAAGAGGAAACAAATAGTATTATACGGTTGGCCCTTAAACAACATGAGTTTGAACTGCACGGGTCCACTTATACACAGTAGCTTTTTTTTTCAGCCAAATGCATATTGAAAATACAGTATTCATAAGTTAGGAAACCCACGTATATATATGGAGGGCCGACTTTTTTATATACTCAGGGTTTGCAGGGCTGACTTCGACTTGAGTATGTGCAGATCTGGTTATACATGGGCAGTCTTGGAATTAATCCCCCAAATATACCAAGAGATGATTGTTTACCCAGATAATTTCTATTGTCATTCCTCAGTATCCAAAGGGAATTGGTTGCAGGACCCCCCTCAGATACCAAAATTTGAGGTTGCCCAAAACCCCTTATGTAAAATGGTGTAGTATTTGTATATAACCTATGCACATTCTCTTGTGTACTTTAAATCATCTCTAGATTACTGATAATACCCATAGAATGTAAATGCTATGTAAAGTTGTTATACTGTATTTTTTCTATTTTTTTATTTTTGTATTATTTTTAATTTAGTTTTTCCAAATATTTTCAGTCATGGTAGGTTGAATCTGCAAATATGGAACTCTTAAATATGGAGAGCTGACTGTATTTCTGTTGTTCTTTGTTCACTATTGATGTTTCAGGTTTTTTTCTAGTATCATTTCCCTTCTAATTGAAGAAGTCTGTTTAGCTTTTGTGTTCTTTTTTTGTGGGGTGGGGGGAATGGGGGCTCACTATGTTGCCCAGGCTGATCTTGAACTCCTGAGCTCAAGCAATCCTCCTGACACAGCCTCCCGACTAGCTGGTAGCTGGGATTATAGGCGTGTGCCACTGCACCTGGCTTCTTTTCTTCTTTTTTTTAAAAAAAACAAATTCTTAAGTTTTTTTTTCATCCGATACTGTCTTTATTTCACACTCATTCCTGAAGGATACGTTCTCTGAATATAGAATTCTGAGCTGACAGTTCTTTCAGCATTATAAAAATGTATAGCTTCCTTCTGGCATTTATGGTTTCTCATGAGAAATTTGCACTCAAATCATTATTCCCCTAGAAGTACAGATTGAATATTCCTTATTTAAAATTCTTGGGACCAAAAGTGTTTTGGATTTTGGATTTTTTCAGATTTTGAAATATTTGCATTATACTTACCGGTTGAGCATCCCAAATCTGAAAATTCAATATCCCAAATGCTCCAATGAACATTTCCTTTGACTATTTGTCAGTGCTCAAAAAGTTTCAGATTCTGGAGCATTTGGGGTTTGGAGTTTTCGGATTCGGGATGCTCAGTTTGTAATACGTGTTTTATCTCTGGCTGCTTCTAAGATTTTTTCTTTGTCCTTTGAGCAGTTTGATTATGATGCATCTGGGCATGGATTTCTTTCTGTTTATCCCATTTCCAGTTTGCTGAACTTCTTGAATCTGTAGTTTAACATCTTTTAGCAAATTTGAGACGTTTTCAGCCATTATTTCTTCCAGTACTTGTTCTGCACCACGTTCTGTCTCGCCCCTCCTGGGGCTCCAGTGTTAGGCCTCATGGTGTCATCCCACGGGGCCTGAGGCTCTGTTCCTATCTTCTCCAATTTTTTTTCTTGCTGTTTGGATTGGATAATTTCTGTTGCTCTGTATTCAGATTCACTAATTCCTCTCTCATCTGCAGTCTTCTGTTTAGCCCATCCTAGTGAGTTTCTGAATTTTAGTTATTGTATTTTTCTACTGTGAAATTTGCATTTTGTTATTCTTTTCCATCTTCTATTCTTTTGCTAAGACTTTCTATATTTCCATTTATTTTAAGAGTGCCTTTACTTGTCAGAGCATTTTTATAATAGTCTTTTTCGGGTAATTCCAGCATCTGTGGCACTTTGACATTGGCATCTGTGGATTGTCTTTTCCCCTGTGAATTGAGGTTTCCTGACTCTTTGTATGCTAAATAATTATAGATTTCGTGGCCTCACATCATGTTACGTGGTTCTGTCTTGTTTAAATTCTACAGAGATGTTATTTTTGTCTTAGCGGGTTTGACTGGCTGGGTTCAGGCCACAAGTTCCAATCAGCCTTCTGTGGGTTGTGGTTTCAGTGTCAGTTCCCCTTTGAGAGCCTTTGTTGTGCTAATTCAAACCCACCAACATGTGTCCCCTCCACTGGCCAGGCTGGAGCTTGGTGGTGGTCTCCAAGTAGTTCACTTTTCAAAGCATTGGTGTGTTGTTGGGGTCAGATCTACCATGCATATCTCAGGGGTAAGCCCAGCAGTTCCTCAACGGCTCCTCCCTCTCTGTGAGGTCTCTGCTACTTCCATTTCTTTGGGCCTCCCCTTTTTGGTCATTCAGCCAGGAAGTTGGGGCTTTAGGTGCCATACTATGCTGCATATTTCCTGCAACTCTGCCCCTGTCTGCAGCCGAGTGGTGGGATGGCCGAGGGCAAAGAAAGCAGTAGCGGTGCCCCTCACTCTTGAGATCATGGTCCTCTGGGGGAGAGGGGGCTTCGCTCCCTCAGGATTGTAGGCACCTGTCGCCCAGATTGCTTGGGGCTGGGAGAGACCTGAGAGAGGAAAACAAAATAACCTGGAGGTTTGTTCTTTTCCTGAGCATCAGAAGGCCCCCTTTCTGCTCCTAGAACCAGAACCAGAACCAAAGGCTTCTCCTGGAACTCCCTGTCCACAACCAGCTCCCACTTTGGATTTAGGGCTTGGTTGAGTCCAGGCCAGCGGATATGGGAGGGAAAAGTGGCAAACTCAGTGCTGGTTTGGTGGTACTTTGAATTCTGGTATTCTTCCCCAGTCTGCCTGCTGCTGTTTACTTCTCCGAGGTCTGAGAGAGCAGCTTCCTGCATGCCCAGGTGTCAGAGCTGCAAGCAGAGGGGGAGACAGGGCTCTGTGTCTGTTCTCCCCCACCTAGCCTTGTTCTAAGATGTACACTTCACAGTTAGCAGTCAGACACACCTGCCGGCCTGGGGTGCGGTTACACTGGCTGGTTCCTGTGAGCAGGATTTTGCTGACAGTTTCTGTTTGGCTTTTCAGGAGACCCCAACCAAAGAGCTGGGGCCCTGCGGAGGAGAGGCGCATGGCCCCGAGCTGAGCAGCCCAGCACCGTCCTCAGGCCCGCCCTACCTGAGCAGGTGCATAAATTCCGAAAGTTCCACCGATGAAGAAGGTATTTCACTTCATTGATTAGTTTTTTTAAAAACTGAAAAATAGAGCTTTGAATAATGTAAACGGTTTTTGAGGATAATGTCACCTGTTGCTTTAAATGATGCCTTCGTGACACCGGGAGCAGCTCTGCCATCTGTCAGCGGAGCACACCTGTGCCTTCGCGCTCCCTCTCTTCTTTATCTCGCAGTGATAAAGGGAGGGTTTTCTGGGTTTTTTTATTTCTAGGTGGAGGCTTTGAATGGGATGATGACTTCTCCCCAGACCCTTTTATGTCAAAGACAGCAAGTAACCTTCTCTGCTCCAAGCCTTCTCTGCAAACGTCAAAGTACTTCTCGCCGCCGCCACCAGCCCGGGGCACGGAGCAGAGCTGGCCCCATGTGGCGCCCTACTCCAGGTTCTCTATCTCCCCCGCCAACATCGCCAGCTTCTCCCTCACGCACCTGACCGACTCGGACATCGAGCAAGGAGGTGAGAAGCGCGAGTGTGCTGGGCTGGGGGGCGGGGGGAGGTGCCCTGATGGCCCGTGGAGCTGATGTGTCCATGGTGTTTGCTGAGTAGATTACAGATTGGTTTTTGTCAAACTGGCACAATCGTGACACTGTGCTCTGAGGGCCACGTCCCCCGCCCTTGGTCACTCTGTGGGCTCATTACTGCTTACTCCTGCAGGCAGGAGCAAGCGGGTGGCACCACAGCTCTGGGTCACTAGGACGTCCCCAGGGTGGAATTCTCCCTCTTCCCTGCATCCCCCTGTTCTCCCCTCCCCAACCTCCTCGCCTCCTTCCCGGAGGGACTGCTCTTCAGAGACATATGCTCCTGCCAGCACGTGACCCGTGAGTTTGGAATTGAGCCCAAGTGCATCTGGCTCTGCCCCTGGGAATGTTGATTTTGCCATTAAGTGTTGGTCTTCGTGCGATAGCAGAGGGCCGGTGGGAGTTACTGGGCGGGGCGCATTTGAAGTGGTGCTGTCTGTACATACGGACCCTCGTTTCCCCATAACTAGATTGAAAGATAAATGGTAATAGGTACATTTTTTAATTTGAAGTTTACACATCGAATAATAAATATGAAATATAAAGAGCTTTTATTTGTGTTTGCACTGTGTTTCACGTGTGCTGATTAGATAATGCGGGTTCCCTCACGCTCTGTCCGAGGGCAGACGTGTGGATCAGGGCGGGTTTGCCCGCACTGAGCGTTGGCATCCAGCTGCCGTGGGAGCCAAGCAGCTGTGTCTGTGGGAGAGTTGCGCAGGTGCAGCTGCTAAAAGGAGAGCCGGGGCAGGTGCTGAGACCCAAGCACTTGCTTCAGTTCCTCTTCCTGTAGTGCGCCTCCGAGATCGCGCAAACTGTTAGTCTCTGATGATCGTTTTTCAAAACCCAGCCTTGTTGTGTTGCTTCCTCTCCCCTAAATAGGAAGCAGTGAAGACGGAGAAAAAGACTAGGCAGCTGCCGACATGCTCTCCGGTCGGAGGCTGCTGCCGCGAGCCGCAGTCCCGTGCCCTCAGCCCAAGCAGCGCCGTCCCCTCCACATTTGCTGCCACGAGATTGAGAGAGCGGGAGACGCACCAGGAGAAGGGAGACGCCCTGTGCTGTGTCCAAGGCGGGGGCTCTGGGGGAGCCCTGGTGGGGAGCGTGGCCATGTCCCTCAGCTCCGCGCACCTGTGGCTGCTCTCACACTTGAAGTGCTCACGCGGTGGTCATTCTGGGGAAGCGCCCACACCACCTCCGTGCGCGGAAGCGTGCACACCGGTGTGTCTGCGTGCAGGTGGGTGTTCTGTGCGTCCACACCTGTGCACCGGTCCCTGCACGGGCGCCACAGAGGACACACTGGGGAAATGGTCACGAGTGAGCCATATTTATTATTTTTAAAGAAATCACTAATTGCTTTCTGTAATTGCACTGTGGATAAATGTTAAGAGTCTCCAATGTTGTACAGAATCTTAAATTATTCAAGGAAAATAAGGCAGGTCAAGCTGGTGCTACCCACTAGTTTGATTTTTTTTCTGTTCTATAGTTTGCTCTGCATGGTACCTGTAAAGCTTAAATATTTTGAGTGTTATGCTGTCCTTGGAATTGTTGGAATTGTACATATGGTACTCTTTCATAAATGATAATGATTCTGAATGTTAGTATTTTATGTTCTTATAGGAAATATTTTCAATGAGTCCAGAAATATCACTCTGTTGTGTTGATGGAAGCAAACACATTTTTGTCTCTTGTCTACAAGGTGGTTTCTCTGCAGCAAATGAGGCTTCTCTCTGAGGAGTTGAACGGTCTTGCGGCCTCTCCGTGCAATTCTCCCACCCCACCTTCCAACTTTTAAAAACCCTTTTGGTAAAAATGGACTGGTGGTGTGCACCCCAGAGCTCGGTGCCCCAGCCCTCGCCCTCCTGCCTGTGTCTAGGAGGCTGACTACTGTATAGCTTCAGTGTCCTCGTGAGTCCGTCCTTCCAGAAGCCGGGACTCGAGGAAGATGCATCTCCACAGAGGGCTCTGCTTGTTGAGGATGGTTTGTTTGTACTCTTCAGATGGTGTTGATTTGAGCTTTTTAAAAATCTCCACAGCTGAATTTTTCCCTCGGAGCCACTCCAAGTCACGTCCAGGTGTGGCCAGTCTCTTTGTAGCCTCGGAGATACACTACAGCCTGCACTTGTGGGGGCAGGGAGCTGAGGGCCAAGGGCAGAGCCTCAGCAGCTGACATGTCCATCTGGTTGGGACCTTGGGTGGCCCTATGCAGCCCTGGGGCTTATCTGCACGGACCCTTCCCTTCTGCATTCGGCACCAAGTTCTCCTCTTACTTTAAAAGAGAGCAATGTTTCTAGTGTAGCTTCGTGGTGTTGGCAGGAACCGGTGTTCACAGCACAAAGCTGTCGTCATCCTGCCCTCAGGGAGCTCTGCCCTGATGTGAGGAAGCCTCTGGTGGCCGGCACAACACGCTGTGCCGAGGGAGTCACTGTTGGTACCAGCTGGGTCCACAGGCCTGTGGCCCCCTCACACTGGCCCTTCACCCCAGATATTCTCCGGTGCTGATGTGTTTTCCAGACCCAGTGTAACCCCAGGGTGGCTCTCCAGGCCCGGGCGGGAGCTGCCCGGTGTAAATCGGAGGAACTCGGGTTCTAGTGCAAAATGCAGATGTGGACATGGCCAGAGTTTATACAGCAAATTATGACCTTTAGCACCAGTTCTGGTTCGCTCCACCAATTTTTTATACTAAGCAATAACTTTCCAAAGCAAGAAAATGTAGAATGAAGAGAGTCCCCTGCCCCCCAGCTTGGTGTGAACACAGTGTGCTACTGGGCTGTGCAGACAGCACTGGCTCTTGTGACGTGCATATGTTTTTTTTAAAAAAATTAACAGGGCATTAGAAGATGATTTTGCCAAAATTGACATAACTCACAGTTTCTTGCTATGGAGACTTCCTGAGTTTTCTGAATTTTTACATCTAACTGCCAGTCTTGGTTGACAGAGAAATGAGAGGTGACTATACTCATTTTTTCAAATTATAGACTTACAGAGTTCAGATTAAATGAGTAAAAATCAAGCAGATACATAGGATATATAGTCTTCATACACAACCTAGGATAAATTTATTGATATTTTGGGATTATACATTTTTCACTATCATTAAGGAGATTTTAACAACATAATTCCCAATTTTATTTTAAGTCTATATCACTCTCACAATTGCCAAAACATTTTATACATTGAGTTAGGGGGGCGGGTAGAGTAGTGGTGTTGCATGGAAGGGAACATTTATATTTGTAATAAACATGAGTAAAACATGTTTTTTTGAAATCTCAAGCAATACACAGGAAATTTAAGTAGATTGAAATTTTCAGCCCATTTTTGAAATGTCAGCATGTGCTTTGTTCGATTCAGTTTTTTTTTTTTAACTAATAAGTTCGTTAACAATAGTGGATTTTCAAAATGTACTTGTTCTAATCAGTTGTGCAATGAAATAAACCAGTGGCATTCTCTAGATCAGCCGTCCCCAACCTTTTTGGCACCAGAGACTGGTTTCATGGACAGGGTGAGGGGCGGTGGGAGGAAGCGCTCAGGCGGAGACACAGGTGATGGGGGACGCTGTACATACAGATGAAGCTCAGCAGCCACTCACCTCCTGCTCTGTGGCCCCCCACCCCATTCGTAAGTTACATGCTAGACAGTTTTCCTTGGGTGGGGGTGGGGGTGAGTTGGGGTGGGCAGTGGATTTCTGCAGCCTGGTCCCTGTCGGAGGTTGGGAACCGCAGCTCTAGATGTGGGGCAAGGTTAGAATACCTGGTTCATGGTGTTATCTTTGCGTAGCAGTCCAGAATCTATCAGATTTTAATTAGTCTCACTTTGGTGGAGTTTGTATATTTTAAATACTGTAATAAAAATAATCTTTCATTTCCTTCCTAGCAGATGCTATTTTGTGTTATTAAATGACCCTGTCATAAGCCAGAAAGGGCAGTGTAGAAAAAGCATCCCCCAGATCCCTCTGAGACTTGGACTGTGTCTGGGTAAGAAGCCGTTCATGTTAAGGGTGAAAGAACCTCAGCTAAACTGAATTGAAAACAGAGCATTCATTCTATTTTTAAATGTACAGGCTCGATTGTTTCTATAGAAATGGGTTTATCTCAGAAAAGTCTTTGTATGTGTTGCTGCCGTAAAACGCCTTCCAAAACCTCTTCCTTTAATTCATAATTCCCATAGGGTGTTTGTAGCGTTAATGACCTATTGCATGTCTGTCCTGAGGGCCCCGGGGGATGGGAAGCAGCTCCTGGCCCGTATCTGAAAATTTAGAAGTGAACCACATGTTATACTCCAAAGGTTGGGCTTCAGTTATGGGGGCTTCAAAACATTAGCCTTATGAGAAGTAGCCTTAAAGTAAGAATGGGTGTACACAATTGTATTGGATTTAGGTCTCAAAAACAATATTCCTAAGTACTAATGGGGTTGGTTCACGCCTTGGCTATTATCAAAGGAATTTCTCTTTAGTATATAAATAAATTCTTAAAGATGTGTTGACAGTATTGAATTACCGACAACCTATTGAGATCAATTCGAGTGGCTCGAACTTGTGCTGTTTGAGTGTTCAGGTTTGCGAGGGTGGAGCTGGATCTTGATGATGGGACCTGGTGTGAGTGTCCACTGTTCGCTCCCAGCTGCAGAGGAGGACTGTTGGGGCCGTCACACCTACTGGGTCTCCAGTTGTACTTTAACACAGTCAAGAGAGGTTCACGGCAATATAAGAGTTAATGAACTTTCAGTTTAAATTGTGTACATTTTTAAATTGTAAGATTTTTACTGTATATTGATGCATAGTGTGATTCAATAAATTGCTTGTAATTTAAAAACTATTTAATATTCAAAATAAATATAGTTATATATTTATAAACTCTGTTGCTGCGTTTATTCCATGTTTTTCCCACCTTGCAAGAGTAGGTTGGCCTGGCACGGCCACGAGTGTGCCTGTGACCCTGAGCCCTGCCCTGGGCCCTCTGGAGATCGTGGTCCCTTTTCCACGACAGACCTAAATTCCCCACGCTCCTGCGAACACGAAGATTTGCATAATCCCTGGAAAACTATAAACTTTTATGTGGTGTTGGTGCTGCCTTGAAGCAAATCTAATCCGAAGCCTTTGCACTCAATGAACAATTTCAGAAGCATTTTCATTTCCGTGGTCTGTGTTTGGCCCAGCCCCAGCGAGCTCTAGGCCAGAGGCTACCTCCCTAATCTCGGCTCCAAACCAGGCTTTCCATGCCCCTGTGGCTCTGCCCTCGCTCCTGGTCCCTCCCTCGAGGACCCAGCTGCCAAGAGTGTGAGAACAGCCTCCTACCAAAACCATGGCCAAGCCCGTAGCTCCAAGACCAGTGTGACCCCCAGGGAGTAGATGGAGACTTCTGAGTCCCCATTCAGAGATGCCTAGGACAGAGCAAAGACCCGGCTCTCAGCTGGTCCTGGGTGTTGGGAGTGTGTGTGGAGCCCAGGCCTGCCAGCCGCCCCAGGACTGGCCAAAAGACTCCCTGTCACCACATCGATACAGTCCTGAGTGACTCCTGAGCAAGGTGCTGCTTTTAGCCTCTTTTAACCTGTAACAGGTGTGGAGACCGAGGCATGGGGGTCCAGTAAAGCTGCGGGCAGCTGAGCTGGTTTGGAGCCCAAGCTGTCTGCCTCCCTGCGGAGACCTGGCCAAAGCACCGGCTGGGCATCGCCAGTCCCTTAGGAGTCTGGGCTGTTGCTCCGCAAGGCTGTGGCCGCTGCCTATTTAAGATCCTAGTATTGCAGGATGGCTTTTCTCCTGTGACTGGCTTGGTGTTCTGAATCTTAACCCCAAGGCCAGGTGCGACGGCCACGTGCAGTCGTGGGGTTTCCCCTCCGCCAGGGCAGGCTCCCAGGGAGGGCTCAGCCTACTCATCCGCTAAATGGGCCCGGGGCCCCGCCATGCCACGCACCCGGGCGCCCTGGGCTCCAGCAGACCCTAGCCGGCTGCAGGGGGATGTGGGGGCGGGGAAGGCTGTAGGGAAGAGGGGAGGGCGTGGGGGCGGGGCAGGGGCCGCAGGTTGGGGGAGGCTGTGGAGGGACGGGGAGGCGGGGCGGGGAAGGAGAGGGGGGCGAGGCTACGGGGCGGGGCGGGAGGAGCGGGACCTGGCTGCGCGGCCACCGAGTCACCGGGTCCCCCGTCCCGAAAGCGCCGCGCTAGGCTGGGCCACCCGCCCGCTCGCAGGTGCCACCGCCCCCCGGGCCCGCCCCCGACACCCCGACCCCGGCCCCGCCCCGGCCCCGCCCAGCGGGTCCATTTACAGGCGTCTGCGGCCCCGCCCGGGGCGGCTAAAGCTACGTGTCCTTGTCCCCCGTGGGCAGCCTCGGCGCGTGCGGCCGCAGATCCCCAGGTAAGCCGGGAGCTGTGGGTCCGCGTAGGGACGCGGGGAGGGGCTCAGAGGCAAGACCGGGTGGGGGCTGGGGAGAAACCGGTGGCGGGGCTCAGGACCTGGAGCCCCTGCCAGGGCCATCCACGCGGTGGGACTGCGGGCCGCTGCAGGGGCCACTGTCGATCTCTGACCTCCGACAGCTGCCCCATGTCCACAGCGGGCCTGCCCCCATGTTGTCCCTGCGTGTGTCACGTCCAGCCGGGCAGGACAGGAGCGAGGTGGCTGGAGTCCATGCCTGTCAGTGGGGCAAAGAGGAGGCAGTGCAGCCTCGGGCGAGGGGCCGCCCTAAGCTAGGGTCGGGGCACATCTCTGGTTGGTCTGAGCAAATTGTCAAAGGTCACCTGAGCTCAGGAGGCACTCAGAGGACAGAGGGGCGTGGGCCAGAGTCACCCAGGGGGAAGGCGGGCGCAAGAACAGGGACCGGTCTGAGGGGTCAGTGTGCGGTCAGCTCACGGCTGTGTGAACGGAAGGACCCCGGGGTTTCTGAACACCGAGTGGTGGCTGCCACTGGCTCCTGGTGCCATTGCCCTCAGCGAGAAGCCTGCCGCGGAGGGCCGCTCTGCGTGTCCCCTGGCTGTGCCAGTGACCACCGTGTCCTGTGCTCTGGATTTCAGTTCGAGGGCCCCCTCCCAGCTTTCTCCTCCCGGGACAACCAGTCCAGAGCCATGAAGACCAAGAGCCGGCCCCCGCGGCGCCGGGCCCCGCCACAGGACGCGGACGCAGAGGCCGCCCCTGGGGAGCGCACCCCCGACAGGTCCCCGCCCAGCGCGGGCCCCGATCCGACTAAGGGTGTGCGGAGCCGGGCGGCGCGGGCGGCGGGGGCGCGGGCCGAGGGCGGGCGCAGGCGGCCGGGGCCGGGGCCGGGCGGCCGGCGGGACAGTAGCGCGCAGCGGCGGCTGGAGAGCAACGAGCGCGAGCGGCAGCGCATGCACAAGCTCAACAACGCCTTCCAGGCGCTGCGCGAGGTCATCCCGCACGTGCGCGCCGACAAGAAGCTCTCCAAGATCGAGACGCTCACGCTGGCCAAGAACTACATCAAGTCACTGACGGCCACCATCCTGACCATGTCCAGCAGCCGCCTGCCGGGCCTGGAGGGGCCGGGCCCCAAGCTCTACCAGCACTACCAGCAGCAGCAGCAGCAGGCGGGGGGCACGCTGGGCGCCCCCGAGGCCCAGCCGCAGGGCCACCTGCAGCGGTACTCCACACAGATCCACAGCTTCCGAGAGGGCACCTAGGCCCAGCCCTGGGCTGGTGGCAGTGGTGGCCGGCCTGCTCATCCCAGCCCTGGTCCCCGGTGCTGGGCCCCAGATGGGTGAGGACATCCCATGAGGACACGGCCCCAGTGACTCCATTTTCCCTGGGCGCTCAGCCGCAATCCCCCCAGCAGTTTCTCCTGCACCTGTGGGGACCGAGCAAGTGGCCCAGGGAGGCCAGGCTCCCGGTGGCCTGAGACCCAAACCTCCGTGCAGGGCCTGGGTCCTGCTTTCCCACTAACGGGGAGTTGAAAGGCCTCAGCCTTTGTAGCTAAATTCTCTTCACTCAGACTGCCTCCCCGCGAGGGAGATTCCAGGAAAAGGTTTACTTACAAGTGTCCCAGCTACACTTTGGCCAAAGCCTGGGAAGGACCCTCCTCCAACAGCAGCGTGAGGCTGGCCCAGCGTCCTCATTTGGGGTAAACTGAGGCCCAGAACAAGCCAGGCAAAGCCTGAGGCCTCTGTGGAGGGTGCCCGGGATGGTTGGAGCATCCAGGTCAGCTGCCGGAGACCCTCAACAAGTGACCTTGAATTCACTCTAAGGGAACCTTGGGACGAGGGGCTAGAATCTCTTTCTCCCTCCTCCTGAGTGGGGGCTTCTGTGGGGGCAGGACCTCCAGCTGTGGAGCATCTAGACCTGACCCCTGGGGGCGCCGAGGAGCTGGAGTTGGAGGTAGCTGGGTGTCCCTGGCACTGCCCTCTGGGCTCACCTAGGAGAGAAGCTTCCAGGTCCTGGACCCTCCCGCCCAGCCCTGGCCTGTGCCAGGAGAGGGGGTTTGTCCTGGGCCTCCCACATAGTATCACTGATGTGGGGTCGCCCTGTAATTGGCGAGGGCAGTCTGTAGGACTCTAGGATGTCTTGGGTCCTCGTTTGAGTTGGGGGACCCTTTGGGGCTTTCTGTGAGTGGAGCCTGGGGGTGGTAGCACTTCCTTCCCCCAACCCGGGTGGCAGAGCCCGGGCGGCTTGGCACGTCCCCGCTGCCTCAGGCCCAGCTTCCTTCTCTCGGGTGTTCCTGCCCCACTGGCTCCGCCGGACTTGGCCACTTTGCTCTCAACTCCTCCCTCGTCCCTTGGCCTGGAGCTGTCCCAGAGGCCCCTAGGGGCCAGGCCCCTCCCGAGGTGCTATGGTTGGGGGCCAAGCTGGGCCCAGGGCTCTCTAGCTGACCAGTCCCCACTATTCGGCCTTGCCCTCCCCTTGGGGGTCCTGGCACCAGACGCTAAATGCACCAACAGGCTTGGGGTCAGCCCTGGCCACCATATCAAGGGCTACAGGTGGCACCTGAAGGACTGTTTGTCAGGCCCTCTGGAAGGCGGCCCCGGCACGTGGGTCTTGCCTCAGCAAGACTTACTCTCATGCCAGGCCTGCTGCCCCCGTGGGCCTCATCTGGGGCTGAGCATAGGTCTGAGCTTGGGAGAGAGAGAGGGAGCCCAGGCCTCCCCAACTGTGGGCACCCACCCGGCGGGGATGTGACATGGTGGGGCCTCCAGCATGAGGGCAGTCAGGGTGCTACAGACCTGGAAGCCTTTGTTTCCCACCGAGCTGCGGCCAGAGCAGGGCTCTGTCCTTACTGAATGGGCAGACAGGCTGAGCCCGAAAGCACAGGGCAGGGTGCCCAGTGGAGGTTCTGTCTAGGAGACCATGCCTGGTGACACGCCATAGCCCAGGGCTTTCTGCCCCAAACTGGCACCTGTGCCCTCTGCTTCCCAGAGGGTGACCTAGGGCCAGCTGCCCAGTCCTTCACCCGTGGCGGGAGGGGATCCACTGCCCTATGGCCATATGAGGAAGGATGTTCCGATGTCCCAGTCCTACTTCGGGGTGTCAAGTGTAGGGGGAAGTGAGGGGATAGGTCTGCGACAGGCCTGCTCCCTGGCACTTGTCTTGGACCTCAAGCCCAGGCTGGACTCTCCCGTCCTGCAGGGAGGCTCTGCCTGGGCCATGAGGTCTGAGTTTCCCAAAGTCGTCACACAAGCAGGTCAGGGACCCACATGCTGCTGAGCCCTGGCCGCCTGTGCCGCACCCCTGGGCCATCAACCCAGCCAGCTACCCACCCAGCCTGGCACCAGCACCCTGAGCCAGCTCCGGAGGCGAGGTCCTCACCAGCACAAGCAGAGAAACCAGAACTGCCACTTTTCTGTCTGGGAAAACCCGACTGGAACTGAACGGCCCGTGCTCCTGCTGTAATTGTGGTGAAAATGTTTCTTAAATGACACAAATTTGCTTTTATTTTTTCTAATGGTCCCTTCAAAGTACTAATGAAATCAATGCTGTGTCATAAAATGAAAATAAAGGATTTCACAGCAATTGCTGCTTTCGCCCATGCACAAGTGCACAGGGACTGTGCGTTTTAATCACAACGTAGCAATAAAAGCGTCATGCTGTTTACACTCTGGTGCAAATTTTTATTGAATAAAGCATCTGAAGGATGCTGAGCAGGTAAACAGTTGGTGCTTAGCGGTGAGAGAGCATGTCACCCTGGAGAAAGGCAGAGTGACACCCTGTGCTGAGAGCCACCTGCAGACAGTGAGTTACAGCAGGACGCACAGGGCACCGTTGCAGGGGAACCACGACGCCCACCCACAAGACAACTGACACTGAAATGTAAACACGCCCACGACTGGCCTGAGCCCCGCACCAGACACACTGAGCCCCGCCTCCCAGCAGCACCCCCCACACACCGAGGGAGGGGACCCCAGAGGAGACCTTTCTTAGAGTCAGCATCTGGGTGACAGATACCCTGCAGCAAAATGGGATCAGATATAAACACATAGCTGACCCCCTGCTGAAGACTAAACGGCAGGATCCCAGGAAGGCCAGTTGGTGACAGGTCCCTTCATTCTACCTCAAACTGAGCAGAGACAGGACTTGGGCTCTGACGACCTCCTAGGCAAAGTGTCCAGTGTAGGAAGCAAAGTCTCCAAATGGGGCACAATGGGATAAAAACTAGCAGAGAAGTTGCTGGACAGGAGCCAGGGCCACTCAGCCAGGGCCTTGCTCCTCGCCTGGCCTCCTCGCCCTGGCGTGCACAGGACAGGCTGTGTCCACACCCTGCTGCTGGCCCAGGCACAGTCCTGCTCCCCAGGACGCCTGCTGCCCCTCAACATGATCCGACATCCGAGGAGCCCCTGCACCCCCAACACGTCTGGGGAAGGGGCTGTCTAGGGGCTGATGACAGTGACCCAGCACACAGATGCCATCTCCCAGCCCTGGGCAGCCTCTGTCCTCTTCCAGCCCCTGCCCATCTGGGGAAGAAGACACCCCGCCCACTCGAGCCTTAGCTGTGAAATTAAACCCTCTTTGCAAGTCCTGCTCTGAGAAACAGTCACAGCTCATGACAAAGTGGCCCTGAGCCCCAGGCCAGTGTCTCTCGGGTGGGGGGCCGGGGGTGGCAGGCCCGGGTTGCTGCCTGAGAGGCCGGCTCCAGGGGCTCCTTCCTGGGCTCTCGTGGAGGTGGGAGGCCGAGGGGCGGGAGGGGCCGGGCCTCTGGAAGGTGCAGCTCCACCCCCATCCGTGGAGCTTCTCGCAGGCTGGGGGACATGTGCGGGACATCTACGAGCTTCACATTTTTGGGCTATTTCAGCCAGTGCCTCTGAAGTGGCCATGGCCTCGCCCAGGTTCCCTCCTGAGCAGCCCCCACAGCATACACTGCAGCACAAGAATGGCTCAGCCTTGATCCTTCAACCGGGCACCATCCGCATCCAGGAGTGCTGCAGGCTCAGCAGCAGGCGGGGCCCTTTGGGGCGCTCGGCTCCTGCTCCCGGGATGAGCTCCTGGGGGCTCTGGTGGCATTGGCCCGGACAGAGATGTGGTCCCAGCCCCCCTGGAAGGAGAGAGCTGTGTTACAGGGGGTGCCAGGGCTCCTAGGGACTTTGCCTGGGGACCTTCCTTCCACCCCAACTGTCCCTGAGTCCCAGTGTGGGCAGTGTGACCACAGCCCTGTCCGGGCCAGCTGCCCCCACTCACCCCGATGCCGTAGTCCCAGCCCTGCCCACTGGGCTCGTGGGGCTGCACGCCCGTGCGGTGACACACCGTCCCCCGGCTCAGACTGCGGCTGCCCTGGACTTTGTCGGCGATCACCCAGACCTGGAACACAGACCCGCTCAGGCCCGGCTCCCACTGCAGTGGGATCTGGGGACCCGGGCACCCTAATACCTGCCACCCTCTGACCCCTGACCTGGTCCAGGGGCCCCACGGACACGCTGCACACGTTGTTGGACACGTGCTCCCAGCTGGAGCCCTGCGGGTAGCTGGGCGTGATCCCCTGGCGACACCACAGGTTTCCTGCGGAGAGAAGCGGGTCAGAGGCAAAGGCCACCTGGACGTCCTGCCTGCAGCCCCAGCCTCGGGCCTCCTGTGAGGTGGCTGGGGAGGCCAGGGGCCCGGCCACCCAGTTAAAGCCACAGCCCCTGTTGTCCTCTCGCCTGGACCAGCACTGCCCTCCACACGCTCTGGGATTCCCCGAGCCTCATAATCATCCTATTGTGCCCGGCAGGGCTGGCGTCATGATCCTCTTTCTACTGAGGTAGAAACTGAGGACAAAGAATTTTTAAACAAATAAAAAGAGAACCAGGTATCTGAAGTAAACACCTTGGATTTCAGTCTTTTTTTTTTTCTTTCTATTTTTAAGGCAGGGTCTTGCTCTGTCGCCCAGGCTGCGGTACAGTGACACAATCATAGCTCACTGCAGCCTCGAACTCCCGGCCTCCAGCGATCCTCCCACCCAACAAAGTGCTGGCATCACAGGCGTGAGCCACCTCTCCCGGCCTGGATTTCAGTCTTGATTCTACCTCTCCCAGCCTTCTCCTTATCTTCAACAACTGCAAATATGGCGGGGTGCTGGTGAGAGCCCTGCCTGAGGTGGCACGGGGTCAGGGATGGCCTCCTGTCACAGGCCTGGGTGGAACCTTCTAGAAGACGCTCCTCGTGCAGGCCCCACCAAGCAGCATCACCCTGGCCTTGACGCTGTGCCATCGGCTGGTGCCCCCAGCCCCTGTGAAACTTGGGGAAGAGGCTGAGTGCCTCTCACGGTGGTTACAGGTCCATGTCAGGGGCTGGTGCGGTGCTGCTCTGTCCTGGGTCCAACCCTGGGTGGCCCCTGGAGGGCCGGGCCTGGGCTGCAGCCATCTCCTGGTCACCGAGATGGGCAGGTCACACCTGCTCAGCCCTGGCACCTGGTGCTCCTCAGCCCCAGAAAGGCCTGTTTGCTTCTGGAAAACGGGAGGACCCCCGTCCTGCACCCCCAGCCTCTTGCAGCCTGTCCGGCGCGGAGGCCTCATCCCATCAGGTGCTCGGGGACCCCGCAGCTCCCAGAGAACCACGGAGGAACATCAGGACAACTTGCCATTTTCATCCAGGGCGTACACCGACGTCTGCCCGACAGACACCTGCTTTAGTCTCTGTTTAGGGGGAGACGGGATGTGGTACCAGCAGTCGCCTGCGAGGGGAGAGCTGACTCAGGCCGCACCCTCAGGCCAACACTCACAGCCCACGTGGCCTCCTCCCCAGCTCACAGTGGGCCAGGCTTGGGTGGCTGGCCACGGTCTCAAGCACACCTGTCCTGTGCCCTGCCGTCCACCCAGCACCCTGGCCTTGCCCTGGGCCCTCCAGAGGCTGTGGCAGGTTCAGACCCGTCTCACCAGCATGGATACGAGGGCGCCCAGCCTGGCACTCAGTGGAGAGCCAGCCCCGGGGGCTGCCCTGCCAACCCCGTGCTGGGCCCTGTCCGAACGTCCAGCGAAGAACATGCCAGCACAGCCTGCCCTCCCGGACAGTCCCCAGAGTGGGCCACGCAGGCGGAGGCACAAAGTGACCCCTGGGAGGGTTGGGCAGGCCTGGCCAGGGGGGACCCTGGCTCGGCCCCTATGCCTGGTCCAAAGGTGACATTCAACAAATGCTTGTTAAGCTGAACTGAAAATGACAAGACCAACCAGCCAGCATCTGCCAACTTAGACATGTCACTCACTTATCACAGCCTCCTGGGGGTGGCACTCACCAGCCGGCCGGGAGGGGGACACAGAGCCCCGGTAGAAGGTGGAGCCATCCCTCGCCACAGCCCACACCTGGTAGCAGGCCCCGATGGAGACGGAGGTGAAGGGCTGGTCGGTGCCCACGTGCAGCCAGGAGGAGCCCTGGGGACAGTGGGGGGGTGAGGTGGCCACCAAGGTCATCAGGCCCACTCATTCCCCCCAGGTCTGGGTGACATAGCTCCAGCAGGTGGGCAGTAGGGCAGCCAGGGTCACACAGACCCAGCCCTGCCTGACTTGGCCCTGACCGTGGCCTAATCATGACACTTGCTGAACTCTTCGTTCACCTTCTCATCTCACACGCAGGGAAAGCAGCAGTGCGTGCACCTGACCATAGTAGTGTCCCCGGGCCTTGGGCAGTGTCCCTGGGCCTGCCTGTCACCCTGCCCCAGGCCCCGAGAGGGGGTGGGCTCTTTGCGCCAACCTATCCTCAGCGCCAGCTGCCCGCAGGGCCCAGTGTCCCCCTCGGGAGGCCCGAGCTCAGCCTGACTCCAGAGCTGGAGTCCTGGTTTCAAGAAGCACCGGGCAAGGCGCTCACCGCGGGGTTGAGTGTGGACACGCCCAGGCGGCACAGCACGTCCCCCTTGTCGCTGACGGCCCAGAGCGCGATGCTGGACCCGTTCCTGTCGGTGCCCGGGCTCTCTGGGATGATGGACACATCCCTGAGGGCGATGGGGGCCACCTCCAGCCAGGGCCCACTGGTCACCAGCTTGCATTTTCTGTACAGTGGAGAGAGAGCACAGAGGGGACCCTGAGGTCACTGTGCTGGAGCCCTGGGCACGAGGGAAGGGGAGGAGGAGAGCAGCCTGAGACTGGGGGAGGCGGGGAACTGGGGGCCAGGACCCCGAGAGAGGCCAGGATGAGCACCCAGGGGTGGCTCCCTCCCCACCCCCGCCCCCAGCCAGGCCTGTCCTCTGTCCTTACAACTGGCCAAGCCTGCCAGTGACATTTCTCTTATTTGTTCTTGAAAACAAACTCTTCTGAAACCAGAGAGCGCTGGGAGCCCGCAGGCGTTTCCTGGACTGACATTTACTTAGACTCGGCTTCCTGGCTTCCCGATCCCTCTCCCGCTGCTTCCTGGGACTGAGGTCAGAGGCCAGGGACCAGGTAGGTGAGAGAAGGAGCAAGAGTGACCGTCACTGTGGCCCCGCCTCACCTGGCCCAGCACCTTCTCCTGACAAAATCCTTCATGGTTTTGTACCCATGGTAAGAGCTGCAAGAGAAAGATTAGATCAAGGCCACTTCGTGGAAGTTTCTGGAAAGTGACCCTGCACCCATTCTTTTTCTACCGGTTACAGGGCGCACAGCCCCAGTGTAAGCCACTGACAGGCTCAGAGGAGTAGGTGTCGCGGTGCATGATCCTTGCCCCTGGGGAGAGCGGAGGGGCCGAGGCTGAGGGCAGGGTTGGTCTGGGAAGCCTGGCTGCAGTGAGTGCCCGGCCCTGGGTGAGCCACGATGGGGCTGCTTCCTCCTCCCCAGGCCCTTCTGGCTCCCTTGTCTTCTGGTTGGACATGACTCATGTGCCCCAAAGGGCCTGTCCATGTCCTGCACCTGCCGCCAGGCCCCAGGGCTGTGGCTCCTCACCCACCTGCCCCTGGCGTGGGGCCCGGGCTAGCCAAGGCTGGGGGCAGCGGGGAGGTGCTTACGCGGGGAAGTCGCTGGCATACTGCCACCCCTCCTGGTCAGTGCCACCAGGCACGCTGAAATCCACAGACCAGTCAGAAACCTGGGGAGGAGTGAGTCAGTGAGGACGGGACCCCCAAATCCACAGACCCGTCAGAAAGCAGGGGAGAGGCAGGGAGGGGCAGATGGATACCCCCAGAGGGCAGCAGGGGGCTCACCCAGGTCCACTGCAGAGATGGGGGCTTCGTGCTGGCCTTGGTGCACTCCTGCAGCCCTGTGGCATCACTCCACATGTACCGGTCCGTGGGCAGCCCCCTGGGGCAGGACGATAAGGGCGGGCTGATGAGGGAGAACCCAGCCCGCCCAGCCCCGGTACCTGTAACGCCTGGTGAGGGCCTGAAGGAAAGTTCCAGAGCTCAAACCCCAGAGCAAGCCGCCTCCTGACACCCTCAGTGCTGGGGGGTGATGGGCAAAACTAGACCTGCCCTGGGCAGGACACCAACTGGGGTGACCCACATCACCTGAGTGCTCCGTGCAGTGTGGAAGCCACCTCTCTTTCCCTTTTGCTACAGGTTGAACTGTGACTCCAAAATATGTTGTCATCCTAACCCTACATTCAACGCCTGGGAACGTAGCCTTATTTGGAAATAGGGACTTTGCAGATGACCATGTTAAAATGAGGTCCTTAGCGGGGGGCCCTAATCCAAGATGACGGGGGTCCTCATAAGAGGAGGAAATTTAGATCCAGGCACACACAGAGGGAGGCCACAGAGCCCGGGACAGAGCCCTGCGGCAGGCTCTCCCTCACGGCCCTGACAAGGAACCCACCCTGCCCACGCTGGTCTGGGCCTTGCAGCCTCCAGAACCGAGAGACAATACATGTCTCATGCTCAAGCCACGCAGTCTGTGCTACTTTGCTGTGGCTGCCACGGGACACTAGCATGGCAGTGAGCAGCACACGGGCTGGCGGGGACAGGCGGCTGTGAGGCCGAGATGTCTGGAGCCTGCAGCCGGGCCCTCGTGGGTGAGGACCAGTGTGGCCCTCGGCCTGCCCTCTCCGACGGACACGGGAGCATCACCCTGCTTTTCGTGAGGACCGAAGAGGACGTCGGGAGGACATCGAGGTTTAAGTCACCAGATATTTAAGAAACAAAAAAACCAAACCAAAAAAACCTCACACTAACATGCTGTGCGTACGCTACACTCGGCTGAGGTGCAGGTTGTCAGGAGATCTTGGCAATGTGCATCAGCTGCCTTAGAAATGTTCAAATCCTCTGATTTATGGGGACAAACAGAGAGACACAAATATTTACACACGAGGGAGTCCTTTACATTGTTCCGTGTGGCAGTGAAAGGTCACAAACAATCTACACGTTCAAGACTGAGTGGAGGTTAGATTGTCCGGGTCCACCTCGAGTATTGGGTGGGGAGGCCGCTGCAGCCACCACTGTGGGCCTGGCCTTGTCATCCTCCACGCAGACACACGTGAGCACAGTGGGCAGCTGGGAGGTAACATGCACATGCTAACAGTGATTACTGTCTCTGGCTGGTGAGATTAGGGTCACCATGGAGTTTGTTCTTCGTGTCATTTGGTATTTATTTTGCCAACTTCAAAAATCAGGAAAGAAATCAATTGTTATTTCTTTATACAGCCTCAAACAGTTAAAATGGGAAATAAAAAAAAGTTTGTGCCATTTATAATGGTATCAAAAAATATGAAATATCACCTAATAAAAGATGTCAGGACATTCACATAGAAAATTACAAAACCTCATTGAGAAGAAATTACGTAAATGAGGTATAAACCCTGTCCATGGAGTTAGAGACTTACTCGTGGAAGAGAACCATTCTCCCCAAGGAACCTACAGATCCAAGATCTTCCCAACCAAGATCCCAACACTTTTTAGGACAGTGACAACCTGTTTCTAAAACTCATCTAGAAATGCTCCAAGAAGAGCCAGAGCGCCATTGAAGAGAATTTGTTCTACCAGCTTTGACACCTTCCTGGGGAGGGACAGTGACTGTACCGTGGGGATTAATTCAAGGACACCAATTGCTGGGCAGGGGAGACTAGTCCTGGAACAGGCTGCTGCCTCTTGCTGCCTGGATACTTGATTCAAGGCTAAGGTGGCACTTTGTAGTGCCAGAGGGAGAGGACAGTCTCCTTGATAAATGGTATGAGTCACCAGATATTTAAGAAACAAGCAAAAAAACAACTTGACCTCACACTATCCACCAAATAGTCTGGAGGGGGTGGTGGCTACCTGTTTCTGTACAGCCTACAAGCTGAGGGTGGTTTTTACATTTTTAAATGGTTGAAAATAAGCAAAAGGTGGCCAAGGCTTTGTGACATGTGAAAATTATGTACAACTCAAATTCCAGTGCCCAGTAGAAAGTTTCACTGGGACACATTGATGCACATTCCCTTACACGTTGCCTTCGGCTGCTTTCAAGTGACAACTGCAGAGGTGGGTAGTTGTGACAGAGGCCACAAGGGCCACAAAGCCTGAACTATGTACTATCTTTATAAAGTTTGCCGACTGCTGTTCCAGAAGACGGCAGAATATGTCTGATACCTCCAGTTGACGAGATGTCTTAAAAGGATTTTTTAACGGCCCTAAAACTTTATGCAAAGAAGATGACTGATCAGCTGGGTCACATTTAAAGACCAAAAGTCACCGCTAAGAGAGGGAAAAGGCAGACCACAGCATAGGAGCCATCTCACCACCACCCGAAACATGCAAAACACAGCGTTGTCCAAAGGGAGGGTGGCAGGTCTTGGGGACGAGGGGGTTTGACGGAGAAGGGCTGGGAAGGGGATGGGGCAGGGAGGTCTGCAATGTGCTGGTCTTTGACCTGAGTAGTGATGACACTGGTGCTCAAATGGTGATGATTCAGTGACATACATAGATATATACACCATACACACAGATATGTACATATATTTGCTTTGTGAACTTTATATGTTATACCTCTTCATTAGTGAGTTTTTAAAATGTGCATTCCACTTAAAGATTCAAGGGGGAAGGAAACCTCGGAGAGTAGTCAGATCCAGTCAGCTCCAGGCCACAGTGGACGTTGCTGCCCTGTTTCCATTAAGGCCAGAGCCTGACCCAGGCAGCACCCAGCAGGCACCGGCGCCACTCACCTGCTGGTGTAGCCCGTGACGGGGTTCCAGCGCTGGTTCTCGTAGATGTACACGCTCTTCACGTCCGACTGGGTGTAGATGTTACTGGTGCTGCTGGCCAGGCCTGCGGGGACAGGAGGCTGCTGAGACTGACTCTGGCTTTCTGTCTGAAGTGCTGATTCCCGCAGAGAGCAGGTGGGAGGGCGGGTTGGAGCCAGGCCAGTGGAGGGGGCGAGCAGGCCTCCTGCGCTTATCTCGTGGGCAGGCCTGGCTTGGGTTTCTCTCCTCCATGCCCTGATTACTCTGGGGTTGTGCAACCTCAATGAGAAGAGCCTGCTGTGCACTAAACCTCCCATCCCCACCACTCCCAGCACCCCCACCTCACACTCTGCTCTCCACCGCACCTCTTCTTCCTTGCCATCCTACTCATCACCGGGAAGGTGCGAGGCCTGCCTAGCTCACTCCTTATTAGCAAAGGTTCCTTGGATTGTTAACTTTACCTCTGTGAGCCCCAATTTCCTCTTTGTACAATGAAGACGAAATTCTTGCCTCACAAATAGGAAAGTTGGTAAGTCTGCTCAGACGCATGTTCCTGTGGTCTTAGTGGACCACAGTTCTACAGGGTTAGCTGCTCCCCACTGTGGGGCATGTGGGCTGCAACTTAGAACATCCTTTTTCAGTGTTTCTGCTTCCATTTTCCAGTAGGAGACACAAGGACTATACCTCCTAGAAGTTGGGGGACCCTAAGGGGTTCAGCAAGCTCTGGCCCTGAAGGAACAACCACCTAATCAGGGGCCAGAGTTGTGGACTCGGGCTCAGGGGACCGGGCACCGGGGCTGCCCAACGCCCCGAAACTTCACAAACGAAGGGCTGGAAGGCTGGCAGCTGCCTTTCTAGAATCCCCAAGGCCTTTGGCTCAGCAGGTACATCAAGGGGGCATGTGGGAGGTGAGGCCTGGTCTTGGGCTTCTAAGCCTCATGGGTCGGCCCAGGTTGGCCCAGCCTGTGTGGAGGCTGGCAGTGGTGAAGGTCACCTGTCAGCCAGCTGCTAGCCGAGTGTGAACACTGGGACAGCAGCCCGGCGCCGGGCAGGGGAGCCAGGCGGGGATCCGGGCAGGGAACGCCCTCACCTTGGAAGCAGCCTCCGCCGTAGCCACCTGTGTACACCCAGGCCGTGTGGTCGTAGCCGAGGCCCCACACCACGCCCTGGCTATTGGCCTCCACCACCCGCAGGTGGCCTCCCATCTGCCGCCAGAACCTGCGAGGAGGAGAGAGTGTGGCGGGAACCTCAGTCCCAGCTTCCCAACCTTCCACTCACTACGGTCCTTGGTTCTGTGGCCTCCTCCAGACACGGTATTTTATAAATCCTCGGTGTCCAAGCGGATAGAATCCTACCCTGCGTGGCTTCCCCTTTTGTATGCATCGATGCTATAGAGCTGGCATGAGAGGGTCCCTCATGGGCAGGGGGCCTCAGGAGCCTGTCCACCCACCCCCCGAGGTGACACGGATGGGCAGAGGGCCAGCAGCTGTTTCACACCACCCCTTGGGGTCTGGGACATGGGGACGGGCTGGCTAGTGACAGGTGCAGCCAGGCTTGAATGTCACGGCAGAAGGCAGGAGGTGACGTCTAATCATCTGCATGAGCGACAGTGGGGCCAGCGGCTGCCAGGGTGTCAGCAAGAGGCTGCCCTGCGACAGCGCAGCCTCCTAGGTGGGCAGGGTGCAGCTGGCAGTGGGTCAGCCGTCTGTGGCCGAGGCCCTGACCCTGTCACCAGAGGTGGTCTGACTCACTCGATCAGGTGCCACTACCCCCTCCTGTGGCCAGGGCTTCCTGGGCTCACGTATGTCCCCTGGTCTTGGCATTCGCTGGTAACTGAGTCCAGGGCCTCAGCAGCGCTGGGTGGCCTGCTGGGCAGCCCCTCTGACCAGGCCTGGGACAGAATCGTGAGCACTGGTGTCCTCTGCCGGGCCCTCCTCATTAGGACTCTGCTCACACTCTTTCCCAGGGCAACCTCATTCCCCTGTGGCTTTCAGCGCCCTGACAGTGACACCTCCCGCACAGCGTCTAGCCTGGCTGCCCACATCCTGGTCCTCCGGGTCCCGCCTCCACCGGAGCCTGCTCCCGTCCTCCCAGCCACCAAGCTCCAAGTCCCCTCTCCTGCCTCACGCCCAGTGGACCTCAAACCCCACCATCTCTACCCAGAAAACAAACCCCCCCGTCGAACTTTCCCTTGGCCAGCAGCTACTCTCTCCTCTCTGCCCCAGGGCCCCGGCCACCCCGCACAGCAGGGGCTTGGTAGGAGCTGTAAGTGGCCGAGCGCCAGGTCTGTGCCCCGGGCAGGTGGAGGGACATGCCTTCCCAGCCCTGTCCTGGGACCCCTGGGGCGGGGGCACTGAGCTGGCTCATCCGCTCTCCACGTGCCTCCTGACACTCGGGAGCTGCCCAGCCCTCGGCCCAGCCAGGCTTCTGGTTCCGCAGAGGGCTCGGGGCCTGAGAACCAGCAGCCTCTGGTCCTGTGTGGGCTGAGATCCTCGGGGGGCTGAGATCCTTGGGGGGGCCTCCCTTCTGGAACTGCAAGCACTGGGTGCTGGGGGAGGGGGAGCCCCAAGCCCCGTGCGAGCGCAGCCTACTCACATCTGGTCGCAGGGCAGCGGGTGCTCCTGGGCCTCCAGGTCTGGGCTGGGCTCACTCACGAAGATGTCTCCCTTGCAGGTGACAGACCAGATGGCCTGCGGGGACGGGCGGCCATGGACCTTCCGGCTCTCACAGCAGGACAGGCTGAGCAGAGCGAGCTGCCATGGCACACTGCTGGTCACCTCTGGGCAGGCCAGGCTGGGCTGCCCTGAGATGGCTGTCCCCCAACCCCGGCACACGGGGACCACCCCCCACTCACCCAGTCATTCATGTCCTGCTCGGTGGTGGCAGCCAGACGCACGGGCCACCTCTGCCGCGTCCTCTCAGGGGTGTACAGGGCAAAGGAGTGCTTGCCCTCACTGAGCAGGGGCACCAGCACCGTCACGTCATTGAGGAACACGTGGATGTACTGTACAGAGAGTAGGTGCACGGGCAGGGCTGTCACCCGGGGCAGAGTGGGCCTCGGACAGGTGAGCCCCCCACTGTGGGGGACAGACAGGGACAGGTCACCGTGATTCTACGGGGTGTGGCCTGGGCCTGCGGGTCTCAATGATGGTTACAAGACCAAGCATCAAAGCCAGACTCTGTGAACAGATGCCTCTACTACATCTTAAAGAGATGCTTTAAAAAATGTATTATTTCATTTTATTTTAATGTTTAGAGACAGGGTCTCTCTCTGTCACCCAGGCTATAATGCAGTGGCATCATCATAGCTCACTGTAACCTCAAACCTCCTGGGCTTAAGCAATCCTCCCACCTCGGCCTCCCAAAGTGCTTGGATTATAGGCGTGAGCCACCGTGCCCAGCCAAGATGGTGACTGCCTGGCACGTGTCAGCTGTCAGGAGGGGTGAGAGACTATCTTTCCAAGCCTGATCTCTCAGCTGGAAAACAAGAGTCTGTAAGAAGCTGCTCGGCGGGGAGGCGGCTCTGTGAGGCTGGGGTCGCCCTGGCACCCATCTGTCCACCACTAGTGGGGCTCGAGAGCGAGCACTTGGTAAACTCGAGACGTGGATCCCAGACTGAGCACCTCGGCCCACTGTCCTAGACCCACTCCTGCACCCCCAGCCCTGTGTCCCCTCTCTTGGGAACCCTGCCCCCTTGGGGACACCCCTCCCTGGGCACCCTCAGCCCCACACCCCTCTCCTTGGGCTCCTTCCCCCGTGGGGATCCCCCATCTCACCTTCTTCTCCCCGTGGACCACGTAGTAGATGAAGAGGATGCTGTCCCGAGCGCCATCGTGCCCCGTGAACTGCTCCAGGGCCACGCGGACGTCTACCCACTTGTGGGGCTTCCAGTCGCACCACCACTGCAGGGTCCCGGTCTTCACCCACACCGACTGGGCGCGCACCCCAGGGCAGGGGGACAGTCACGGCAAGCCCTGGCCCCACAGACCCTAGAGCCCCACTCCCAGCACCCCAGAGACACCTTAGTACCTGGCCTCCTCGCTTCCTGGGGGACCTCCACCCCCAGTTCCACCTCTCACGCTAAAGACAGCAGTAATGCCGTGGGACACCCAGCGTGTTCTGGCTAGGGAAACTGAGGCTCAGGGAGGTTTCGTGCTGGGTCCAGTGTCACAGAGTGAGTCAGCAGCAAAGCTGGGACCCAAACCCTGGCCGGCCTATGTCCAGAGGCCCAGCTCAGCCACCGGCTGGACACTTCCGCCGAGCCTGGGCCAAGCCCCTGAACGAGGCTGGTCACGTGCTCCAGGTGGGTCTCTGAGGGCCTGGGCAGGGTCGGCCCTGGGGAGGGTCTAAGGCAGCCCTCACCCCTGTGCTGACTTGTGTCAGTAAGAGGATGCCCATTTGGGCACCAGCCTGCCCTTAGCAGAGACAGGACGATGCAATTCCCCTCTCCTCCCACCTCCCTTGGAGGTTGCTGCCACCTCAGGGTCCCCAGGGCCTACATCCCACCTGGAATGCAGTGGGGCCTGAACAAAAGTTCTCCAGGATAAAAGAATAAGCAAACGAACTCATTTCTTTATCCTTGAATCTGCCGTGTGGCCTGGGAGGGATGGACAGAGAGGTGGATACACCCGTCTATTTCTTCCACCCCACCTCAGGGCTGGTATACAGCAGACACTCAATGAATGCCTGTTGGAAAAAAATGCATCCAGGGACATCAGGACACCCACCTGCTCCACAGCCTGCTCGTAGTGCCGGAAGTTCTCTAGCTCCCGCTTGGTCCTCTCCGTGAGCTGCTGGAGGATCTGCTTCCTCCAGGCGGCAGTCTGGGCCGGCATGATGGACAGGGACAACGTCTGCACCGAGGGGGACAGGCCTGCGGGCCAGTTAGAGCCTCAGGGCACCATCCTGCTTACAGCTAGGCAGGAGGCCAGGGCTTTTATTCCCCGTAAGATCAGCCTTGTCTTGCCAGAAAGCTACAATCTTTGCCCCGTGAGCCTCTCCCCATGCTTCAGTCTGATGGGCAACTTGCTGCCCCCTAACAATTCAGCCTAGAAAACAGCCACTGCTGCTAGGACAGGGTACATTCAGGCAGGACAGTGGGCCTGCCCGAGGCCCCAGGCCTCCTTTTTCTCCCCACATCCCCCAGGAGCAACCTCTGGGACACCAGGTCCTGCTGATGGCCGCAGGCTCTGCAGGAAGCCTTACCTGACTGGGCAGCGAACCACTTGGGCATGTAGCAGGCCTCCACCGCGCAGCCGCCTCCCGACACCCAGGCCCACAGTGGGTGGTCGTCCGCCCCATAGGGCTCCTCAAAACCCAGGGGCAGGAGCCCCAAGGAGGAGAGGCCGGTGGTCTCAGGGAAGCCAGCAGCCGAGTGGCTGGGCACCTTCTTAGGCTCCTTCAGGTCAATATTGGTCCAGGGCAGCTCTGCTGGGGCGGAGGCCAGGCCAGGGCCACCCTTGGTGGGGCAGGCGTTCTCCACGGCACCCTCTGCAGTCCTGCCGGCCCCCAGGTCCAAGGCCAAGCTCTCCTTGAGGTTCCTGGAGTTGTCTAAAGACTCCACGGGGAGAGGCTGGCCAGGCCCTGGTCTCTCAACCTCCGAGGCGGCATCGGTGTCGCTAGGCGCCGACTCGCCACTGCCCTTCACCTCGTCACCAAAGAAGCAGCCAGCACTGGGGACAAAACGGGGCAGACCCGTCACTGCCTTGCGGGGGACACACACTGCTGTCAGGTAGGCCTGGCTCCAGCGTGCTCCACCATGGCTGCCCACGTGACCTTGGGCAAGTCCCGAGCTCTCTGAGCGCCTGTCTCCTCCTCTGTGCAACACACACGAGGTCACCTGCCTCCCAGGGAGCAGACCCCCGAGCACCCCTCAGACCAATCACATCAACATATCTGCAGGTCGAGATCCAGAATTAGGATTTTGTTTACTGTGGTTAAACACATGACATAAAGATTACTGCTTTAACCACACTCAAGCACACAGTTCAGGGCATTTAGTACATTCACAGTGTTGTGCAACCATCACCACTACCTAGTTCCAGAACTTTTCATCACCCCGAATGAAGACCCCATACAGTGAAGCAATCACTCCCCATCCTCCTCCCCGCCACCCCCGACTCCCCTGGCAACCACCAATCTGCCTCTGTCTCTGTGGACTTGCCTACTCTGGACATTTCATAGAAATGGAATCGTGGAATCCACACGTGGCCTGTTGTGTCTGGCTTCTCTCATTCGAATGACGTGTCCAAGGTTTGTCTGTGTGTAGGACGTCAAGACTTCCTCCCTCTTTGTGGCTGAGTGATGTTCCACTGCACAGTTGGGCCACATTTTCTTGGTCCACTGATGGACATTTGGGTTGTGTCCACTTTGGGCTGTTGTGATTAGTGCTGCCATAAACAGTCATGTACAAGTTTTTACTCGAACACCTGTTTTCAATTCTTTTGGGGACATGCCTGGGAGTGGCTTTGCTGGGTCATACGGTAATTCTATGTCTAACTTCTTGGGGAGCTGCCAGACTGCTCTCCATGGCGGCTGCGCCACTTTACATCCCCCCAGCAGTGCACAGGGCTGCAATTTCTACAGACCCTCACTAGCGCTTGTCATTGTCTTTCTTTCTTTCTTTCTTTTTTTTTTGAGACAGAGTCTCACTCTCTTGCCTGGGCTAGAGTGCCGTGGCATCAGCCTAACTCACAGGAACCTCAAACTCCTGGCTCAAGCAATCCTCCTGCCTCAGCCTCCCGAGTAGCTGGGACTACAGGCATGCGTCACCATGCCCGGCTAATTTTTTCTATATATTTTTAGTTGGCCAATTAATTTCTTTCTATTTTTAGTAGAGATGGGGTCTTGCTCTTGCTCAGGCTGGTCTTAAACTCCTGACCTTGAAGCGATCCTCCCACCTCGGCCTCCCAGAGTGCTAGGATTACAGGTATCAGCCACCAGGCCTGGCCATCATCTTTTTGAGGATGCCTGTCCTGGTGGGTGTGATGTGGTATTGATTAAGGTTTTTATTTGCATTTCCCTAGTGACTAATGACCTTAGCATCTTTTCACATTGAATATTTGTGTATCTTCTTTGGAGAAATGTCTATTCAAGTTCCTTGGTCTTTTTTAATTAGGTGGTATGTCTTGTTGTTGTGTTGTAAAACTTTATATATTATAGACACTAGACCCTTAGCAGACATAAGATTTGCAAATATTTTCCCTCATTCTGTGCCTTTTCACTCTCTTGATAGTGTTGTTTCAGAAAAGCTTTTAATTTTGATGGAATCCAATTTATCTATATTTCCTTTTGTTGCCTGTGCTTTTGGTGTCAGATCCAAGAGCCACTGCCAAACCCGAGGTCATGAAGATTTGGCGTCACTAGTTTTTGAAGCTTCTCAGTTGATTCCAATGTGCCGTCCAGGTTAAGAACTAGCAGCTGAGGAGACTAAAGCTTCAGGTGAAACGTGAGCAAAGCCCTTCCCGGCTCCTCCCTGGCCCTCGGGGCTGACGGTGCAGTAGGCTGATGACCCCCAAGCTTGGGGAGCGAAGAGGTGTGGACCAGGGGCTGGGGAGGGGCCGAGCTGCAGAGCCGGGGCCCCATGGGGCATATCAGTTCATGCTCACGACTGCGGGCACTTCTGCTGTAGAGCTGAGGGGTCCCCAGCTCGGACACCAAGTCATTCGTCTGTGCTCTCATGGCTGGTGGGCAGAGCTAGGACTCTCCCACGCTCTTTAGACCTGTGAGTCCCAAGGTGAGGCCCCCAGGACTGCAGTAGTGGCAGCATGACCCAGGACTTTATGGAAAATGTAAAATCTCAAACAGAAACTCTGGGCTGGGGCTTGGGACTCCATGTCTGAAGGACCCTTCCAGGAACTCCGGCGCACGCCAAGCCTGAGACCACTGCTCCAGGCAAGACACCCTCCATCTGCCCTGGCTTCCCTTTCAGAGGGGCCTTAGAGCCCACCCCACAAACAAGCCTTTTCTCTCCCAGATCTCCTGAACCAATGGACCAGCCCTGCTCAGGTGGATCCTGGCTCCTTTAGGACACCCCAGCCTCAGCCTGCCCCCAGGTACAGCCTAGGGTGTCTAATGACGTCTCCATGTGGCTGCACCAGCTGCCCCCAGCACCTCCTCTCTGGGGGCCGAGGTGGCCGAGCAGCACACCAGGCACAAATCTGAGGGCAGGAGGCTGCAGCCCTTAGTGGTTCTTGTGGGCCAGAGACCGATTTTCTCCTGCCTGGGACAAGACCCATCACCCCGCCAAGGCCAGGTGGCAGCCTCCTCTGGACACAGCCCGCCAAGGCCAGAGACAGCCCATCCCTAGCCCGCCTCCTCCACACCCTGCTACCCAGGATCACCTGAGGAGACTCGACGAGCTGCCGGAGTGCGACCGGTCACACTCTCGGGCTGCGCTGATGGCCTTCCATGTCTTTCCGCTGAGCTCGCTGGGGGTGACGCCCTGCCGGAAGTACACGGCTCGGTCCTCGCAGCCGATGCCCCAGACCTGGAACAGAGAGGGTGTTGCTCGGAGAAGGTTGGTACAGGCCTAGGGGCTACTCTCGCTTGTTGGGAGTGCAGGGGTAGGACGGGGGCATGAAGATTGTGCCGCAGGGATAGGGGACACATCCGCAGACACAGGCAGGAGCCGCCACGTGTGGGGGGTGCGTGCACGAGTTTGTGTGAGGGCTGGGAGGTCTGTGGGGGGCTGTGCAGGAAGTGGAGGGCACACCATCAAGCTCAGGAGAAGCGGGGATCCAGTCCTGGCTCCCTGACTCAAGCAGACCCAGGGCTTTGGGGTGACAAGATGTAGAGGTGGTGGTGTGGCTGGTGGACCCTGTGCCGGGACACGAGGTCCACCTACGTCTCTGTCTTCTGCGTGGCCTCTGTTGGGAAGCTGATCCCCACGTGAACCTAAAGACGGGCCTGCTCTTTTTAAAGATGCAAAATAACCTCGTTGATTCTGCGCTCACTCTCCCGGGAAGCGTGGCTGGGCCGGTCCTACCCTCTGCCCTTGGGTGCTGGGGAAGGAAGGTTTGCTCAGGGGCCAAGGTGGCCTTGCTGGGTGGGCTGTGGCATCTCTATCACTTGGCCAAGAAAGGCTGAGCCAGGCACTGCCTGAGGCTCAGCCCCTGGGCACCAGCAGGTACATGTCCTGCACTAGCCACTGTGTGCTGTGTCACCAGGGTGGGTGGCAGGAGTACATGTCAGCCAAGGGAAGCCCAGCACCCTGGAAGGAGCTTCTAGTGCAGTGCGACAGGGTGCGGGTGTCGCCTTCACAGCAAGGGCTGCACCCTCCGAGTCTTACAGCGGCCCAAACCTCACTGTCTCCGAGGAGGAGGCCCCGCTGGAAAACCAGGCAGGTGGTGCTTAAACAAGTGGCACCCACAGAGCCAAAGTTAGGAGATCAGCTTCGTCCTTCCCTTGGTGGCTGACCCACCTGAGTCAGCCCCAGGCGTTTCTCTATGAAACATTCCAGTCTCCAAGACGCTTCCTGCCACCCTGCAGATCCATACTCATTGCTCTGAGGGTCCTTGGGGACTGACCGGGGGACGGGGGACGAGCAGGGGCTCTGGGACCGTGGCAGAACCAGCCACATAGGCTGGGAGTGCAGAGGTGCTGGGACCCCCGCTGTGCTGCCAGCACGAGCCCCCCCTCCCACTCTGAGACCACCACTGCTTATGAGCTGTGACCCCAGTGCACACCTGGTCGTTGAGGCCCACATTCACCATCGTCATTTCTCCCACCATCTCGATCCAGCTGGTGCCGCAGGGGTTGTGAGAGTTAACACCTCTTCGGAACCACACCTGGGAAAGTCAGAAATAAACATGCTCCACTGGAGGGCCACTGAAACAGAAGGGATTGTTTTTAAGGCTCAGGAAAAAGAAATGAATAATTTGATCCTTTGGTTCATGCCACAAATGAGCAGGGCACACGTTTAGAGAGGAATCATCCGAACACGTCCCTCTTCACACACCCTGGCCACATCCCCTTCTGTGCTTGGCACCATCCTTACCTCACCCCGGGGGCTGGGGGTCACCTGGCCTCAGCCATACCTGTCCTGGCAACTTCCCACTGGTTCTCTGGCCTAATGCTTGGAAAAGGCCACTTTATTGAACCCAGTTTGCCTCTGAGGAAGACAATGGCCTTAATGATGTTAACTATTTCTTTAAACCAGGAGTCCTCAAACTTTTTAAACAGGGGGCCAGTTCACTGTCCCTCAGACCGTTGGAGAGTACGCAATGTGGGCCCGGGACGAGTCGGCTGCTAAGCAGGACAGGCAGCGGCAGCAAAAACACCCGGAGGACCGGATAAATGTCCTCGGCGGGCTGCATGTGGCCCGCGGGCCGTAGTTTGAGGATGCCTGCCTCATTATTGGAATAGATAACCTATTTTGGGTTTATTCTTAGTGCTTCATAAAATAGTCTCTTTAAAGCTACTTTGTTCAGGGGGGGCATGGGCAATATACATAACCTTAACATTTGTACCCCCATAATATGCTGAAATAAAAAAATAAAAATAAAAATAAATAATTTAAAAAAAAGCTACTTTGTTCACACCAACTTGTAAAAATACACACAATCTAACCGTATTTTCCTCAGGCCTACCGGTGGCTCCACAAGTCACCTGCATGCGTCCCACCCCCCACCCCGGCCCCACTGCGCTCCCTCAGAGCTGAAGAACTCCCCCCTTGACATGTGGTTACAAAGAAATCACATGAATCTGAAATCAGCTTGTGTTACTGGACCAGACGCTGATAAAACACAAATGAAAAGCACTGAGAAGGAGAAAGGGGCGGCGTCCAGTTAACTGGGGTGTCAGCAAATTAGCTTCTGATGACTTGAAACGTTGTGGCCTAGTAAGTGATAAATGCAGTGGCTGCGCCTTGGTACAGGGTGTGGGTGAGGGAAGATTTCATGGTACCAGACATCCTGGAGATGGGCAACGATTTTAGCGACATAAAAGCACATGGTGCTTGGCTGAGGCCGGATTTGTCGAAAAGGGTTCAGATCACACTCCCATGAACAAAAAAACACAGCCTTCGACAGATCCAGCCCCAGCGTCCCTGTCTTACCTTCCGGTCCTTGGTGACAGCCCAGACCACGCCGACTCCCACGGAGACATGCATGATCCCATTTTCAGACCCCGGAGGTTCCACTACGGACCAGCAGCTTCCTAGCAGCCCAGAGAATCCCAGGCGGCCTCCATCAGCCCAGATGCAGGGCAGCGAGCACCCTCTTCCCCCAGTGCGGGGCGAGGGCCCCCGCGGGACTGCTCACCTGTGGGGCTGTTCCTGCCGATTCCTTCCCGGACCAGGGCCTGCCCCTCCCACAGGGTGGCCCACAGGAGGTCGTGGGGTCCACAGCTGATCTGGACCACCTCGCCAGGGGTGTCCACCAGGGACCAGGATGAGCCTTCAGGGTTGGAGTGGCTGACGTCCTCTCTGTACCACACCTGCGAGGCCAGAAGAGGGCATGGCACTTGCATCATACGTCCACACTGGGGCTGGGGGCCGGAGTTCCCGGACTGGCCAGGTCTGGTTCCCGATCCCCACTGCCATCAGAGTTAGAGACACTCCCACTCCGGCAAAGAAATGCAAACACCCTGGACCTCAGTGTCAGAGGACAGACCTGTTCCTTTCATCTGCGTGAGAACCTGACGCCACTGGAGCGGTCCCCGGGCTGCTCCCGGCCAGCCCGTGCACCCTGCGCCCCCTCATGGTGATGTGCTCTCAGGACACCCGTCTCTAGGGTAAGCTGGCTGGGGTGGCTAAACGGCAAAACCCCCAAACCCCACTCGTAGAAATGACTACAATGTCTAGTTCTTTTCCTCCTTAACTGAGTAGTTAAGACTGAGCAACTCGCTCATCTCATCCAAACTGTCTGGCTCCTTTTATCTGGAGGAGGCTGCACATCACTTGGGGTCCAGGAAGGGCTGGTGATCCCCTCCAGAGAGCTGTCCTCACACTGGGGAGCCCTGGCCTCCAATCCTGCCACTGCTCCCCCACAACGGGCCCCACAGGACCAGGTCTGGGAAGCCATCATCTGCTGCGAGGTGGCGTCAGGGCCCATCTGTCTCCCCAGCTCCTACGGGAGCCGACGTTCCTGATCCGACCTCCGAGGGACCACGAGGGTGGCACAGGGCAGTGTGGCACACAGCTGGCACTCGGGGACACAGACACTGTTCCGTGGCCCCGTCCTCCCCTCTCTTCGTTCAGGTCCAGGTGGGCATGGCCCCTCGATGGGGGCTCTGTCCTGGGCCAGTTCCCTACTCTGCCCGCCCCCCCCTTCAGCACAGCTCGGAGGAAGCCACTGTGGTTAACCTAAGCCTGGGCCACACGTGACCCGCAGGTGAGCCTGCTAAAAAACCCTGCTGTGACTGTTCCAAAGCCAACTGGAGAATTGTGGTCAGCTTGCGGTAGGAGTGACTGAATAATCACAAAGCGCAATTTAAAACCATGACTGGAGTGCTGGGTCACCTGCGCTCAGGGCCATTTGTGCCACTGCTGCTGTCGGGGTTGGCCTTTCCACACACTCCCTGAGAAAAGGATCTCCTCTCTCTAGACATCCACAGACCCGCCATCCAGCCACCCGCTGCACTCCTGGAGACGGTGTGGGAGGCACCGCGGGAGCCGGCAGGGCACTCAGCAGCCGTCTGAGGTGATAATATTGATCAGGGTGGGCCCTGACCAGTATCCTGGGGGCTCAGAGGAGGGACAGGCGAGGACGAGGCACGGGTGGGGGACAGGGGCTTCTGGGAAGTGCAAGACTCAGGGTCCACAGAGCAGATCCCCAGGAGTGGGGTGTGGCAGTCCCGTCACCTGCCTCCTGCGTAGAGGCAAGGGGAACATCTCAAAGGCAGCTCTCACCCTTCCTCCACCCCTGGGAGGACACCCGGGCCAGCTTCTTTCCTCCCCCCAACCCCCACCGCCTGTGGCCGGCTCCCACGGCCACCTCTCATCCTGGTCACAGGGTTTGGCCTTACCCTTCCCTGCACAGACACGGCCCACACTGACAGGCGGCCCGAGGGCTCCTCCATGATCTCCCAACCCCCCACGGAAAGGTCATTGAAGGGGTCAGGCAGCTGCTTGGGGTCATCCTTGGAGGGGATCTGAAACAACGGGGCAGGAGGCAGTGGCGGTCAGTATCTGGGCAGGACCCCTCCCTGCCCGCCTCCCCTCTGGCCTCCCACCTCCAGCTTGACCCCCAGCTGCCTGACTTCACAGAGGAGGCAGCACCAGGACTGCGGGTTCTTGGCCCTGGGGTCCCTCTGCCCTGTTCTATCCGCCACTAGGCCTGGGCCACTGTCCCCTACTGGTCACTGCTGGTCCTGCGTGGAAGGTAGACGCAGCGCAGGATCTCAGCTCTGGGCTTCCCAGTAGCCTGACCACTGTGACTCTGTTCCCTGCCGAAGAACGGGGCTGATGACAGAACACGGCCCCGCCACTGGTGCACAGTCTCAGGACAGCCAGCCTGGGCTGGTGGCCCCACCTCACGGCCGCGGGCTGTCCAGCGAGATCTGGTCAGTGCCTGCAGCCTGCTCCCACTTGGCCCAGGCCTCTTCTAAGTGGGGAGGTTCTCCTGGGTCATGAGAACACTAGAGCCAGAGGTGCTCCCTTGGTGGGGGAGGGGAGGAAGAAGTGCCAGAGAGAGGCTCAGCCTGGGACAGAGCAGCTTGGAGACCTCAGTCGGAACAAGTTCTCTGCCATCTTGGGCCATAGTCTGGCCAGGTTCCCTGTGTGGCCATCGCCCAAATGAAGGGACATACAGCGCTGTGGTATTCCTGGGATAGGAAACAGCTCAGAGGCCAGGTCCTGGGGTGTGCAGGAGGGGTTGGGATGAGACTCCATGTGACCCTCCTACCAGGCCCTGCTGGCCCCAGTCCCCCATCTGTCTTGGCCCTGTCCTGCCCCTAAGCCACACTCAGGTACGGAGACCTTGGCCCAGGCGTCCCGGGACTTGTATCTCCTGTACCGGATCCACTTCCGCCGCCGCACGCAAGAATTCCACTTCTTGTCTCGCGTGTAGGTGGCAGGAAAGTCGATGGCATAGGTCCACCCCTGAAACACCAAGGAAGGGGCTCTGTGAGGCTCCAGGGGGAAGGAATTTTGAAGAGCTGGGGAAGGTGGGGAGGAAGGAGAGGAAGAGGAGGGAGTGAGCCAGCCTGAAAACCCCAATCCCCATCCCACTACAGCAAGCAGAGGTCAGACACCAAGGGGTGTTAGGGACAGCAGCATGGGGGGCCAGATGAGCCCAAGGCACCCCCAACCCAGGGCAGCCACGGTGGGTACTGAGTTCACCTACCCCTTTCTCGGTGGGCTCCCCTCCAAAGTTCTCATCCACATACCAGTCGGACTCCCACTCCCAGTGCGGTGAGGGCAGCGCCACCCCATCCAGCGGCCGGTGCTGGAGCCCACTCACGTCGCTCCATGGCCACCGGTCGCTCAGCAGGAGCTTCTCGCAGAAGCCGCCCATGGGGTTCCAGCGCTGAAGGCCGGGGACACAGACATGGCCTTGGACCCAAGCCTTCCATCCGGAAGGGTCCCAGGCAGGTAGGGCCTCTCCAGGGCCAGCAGACCCTGCCCAGTAGGTCCCTCTTGCTGGTCTCCAGAATGGGAGGTGAGCAGAGGGCCGCCCGGGGCCTGGGCATCAGGGACCCCGTGCTTCTTCATCATGGCGAGCACATCAGCACAGCTCCAATGGACAGAGGACCCACCCGCCAGCCACAGTGCTCCCAGGGGACAGGCAGCGGAAGGGCAACCTCATCCTAGGCTCCCGGACATCGCCTGGAGCCCACTTCAGCCCCACAGACCCTGGACGCTACACAGCTCGGAATTAAGTACAAGGAAGGAGATCCATGTGGCAATTGGCCGGGAGCCTGCGGCCTCTATTTCTCTTCTGTGGTTCATCACGTTAACCAATAACCCAGCAAACCCGCCAATCCAGCAACTCCAAATGCACAAGGCTACCTGATTCTCATAGGCCTCCTCTCGGCGGCGGATGGGGACATCGCTGGCGCACACGTACACGTAGACCTGGTTGTCGCAGGCGATGCCCCAGCAGCATTGCGTGGCTGCGCTGACCCGCTTGAACTCCAGCTGGCCGTCCTTGCACAGCTCCCAGTACTGGCCCGCCGTGGAGAGCGTGTACACTCTCCCGAACAGGTCCACCGCCCACAGCACCGAGTTGGGCATGGCGGTGGTGGCTGGAGGAACACTGGTGGCAGGAAGGCGAGAGTCAGTGTCCTGGCTCCTGGCCCAGGGGACATCAGGGCCAGGTGGGTGTGACTGTCTCATGCCATGGATGGCAAAACGAGGTCCAAGAAGGGGGGTGAGTGGTCACCCCACAAATTAGAAGCAGAGCCTGGTTTCCAGTGTAGATTCCTTTTTCTTTCTTTGCCTTTTCTTCCCTCTATTTTTTTTTTTTTTTTTTTTGAGACAGAGTCTCACTCTGTTGCCTAGAGTGCAGTGGTGTCATCATAGCTCACTACAACCTCAAACTCCTGGGCTCAAGCGATCCTCCTGCCTCAGCCTCCTGAGTAGCTGAGACTACAAGCACATGCCACCACACCTGGCTAATTTTTCTATTTTTGGTAGAGACAGGGTCTCACTCTTGCTCAGGCTGGTCTCAAACTCTTGACCTCAAGTGTTCCTCCCAGAGTGCTAGGATTACAGGCGTGAGCCACTGCACCCGGCCTTCCTTCCCTCTAATTATAGGTATCTTTAAAAACATACAGAAAAGTACAGAGGAAAAAAGGTAACATCTAAGTACCTACCTCCCCAATTTAAATCAATATTATTGTTCTGTTATATTTCCTTCAGATCTTTCCTTTCAAAAGAATAAATGAAAGCTTACAGATTTAGTTGAGTCTCAAAACATACAACTGTTCTGCTGCCACCCCAGGGAAGACAGGTCTCTCCCCCTACGCTGGCCTCTCCCTGCCGATGGCATCCACACAGGCCTGGCATCCCAGCCAGAGCCATTTGGTGGTCCTGCAGGAGGACATGACCACGCGGATTCAAGGATATAAGGGTGCTGTCTTGATCCTCCCTGAGTGACTGCCTCCTCTCCGCCATCTCGCTCCTGCCATTCTCCACTCCTCACTCCTTTCCTTTTCTCTCCTCTTTCTTTGTGCTTTGTAGGGGGTGGCCCAGGCTGCTGCTAAGCTCTGCCACTGACCACCCCACACCCTCAGGCCCGACACTGCTGGGGCTCCCTGGGGTATCATTTCTGGAGCCCTGGCTTCTGGTAGGAACAAGTTCCCTGTTAGGTTCCGAGCCGAGAGAGAGACACACGAAGCCTCCTGTGTAGCAAAATGCTGTTTATTTTGAGCATCTGGGTGCAGATGGGTGGAGGCCAAAAAAAGTGTCCTAGAGAGAAAAGGGGAGAGCCTTGGGTTTTATAGAGGGTTTCTCTGGGAGGAGTAAGTGGGTCAGAACAGCTGCTTGTAATAAATTCTTTTTCAAACAACCAGCTCCTAGGACCCCTGGCCCAGTCACATCCATCCTTCAGCTCCAGAGCTGTCCTTATCAGGAGAGCTAGGGAAGGACAGACTTCATTCCTATGGGGGGAGGGGGGGAGGAATGCTGGCTGTAGTTGTCTGTTAGATTTACAACATCTGGGGATTCCAGACTCCTGAGGCTATTGTTTTACAAGCCTAAATTTTGCATTAACCACATTCTGTCCTGTATATACTTTTTTGGTTCCTACCTGGAACAAACCTAACCCTCCCTACCAGGACAGGGCCACATGGCCAGACACAAGGCAGACAAATACAGAATGACCAGAGGAAGACAACAGGGCAATCACAATGACAAGCTCTGCCTGACAGGGCGGCTCCCAGATCCAACCCTGGAACACTGCCCTGGGGCCAGAAGAGAGGAAAGAACCTACGGATGAGGGTGTGGCCGGTCTTGTTTCAAAACCCGAGCTACCACGAGACAGTTTATTTAGGTGCTTAGAGGCTGGGGCAAAAGGCACGTGGGCGCTTCAGAAGGCAACTGTAAGGACAGCAGGGGATGGAACGCAGCTGAAGATAGGAGCATCTGCCATGGGCAAAGTCGGCTCTTTGGGAACAAAGTGTATCTTACAAACACCAAGAAGACAGAGTGCAGGTTGAGAAGGAAGCGATGGAGCAGATAAGGAACAGGAAGATGGGGAAACAGAATAGAAGCCGAGCTCCGGGAAACAGCTACAACAGAAAGCAGAGAGAAACAATAGGAAGTTCACTCTCTAGTTACTAAAAAATATAGGAAGGAAACTGACCAGCAGAAAGGAGCAAGCCAGGGAGGAAGGAACCCCTGGCAGAACAGGTAACCTCCTTAACCTCAGGAGCACCAGCGCCCATCAAACATACAGGAAAAACAGAACACCAGTCTTCTGGAGCTATTTAACGACCAGCATCTGCATCCAGACGCCTAAGTTGGGACCCCTGGTTAACTCCCAGCTACCCCTTTATTCCTCCCTGGTCAGGGTCCCTCTGGCATCTTCACAGTGACTAAGAGTGCCCAAGCTACTTGGACCCAGACTGCCAGTATTCAGGTCCTATCTCCACCACTTTCTAGTGCCACCAAAACTAACCTCTCTGTGCCTTGATTTCCTACTCTATAAAAGGCAGAAAGGAATAATGACATACTTACCTAGTTGTTGTGAGAATTAAATGAGATAATACAGGCGCAGAGCTTTTAATAAACAGTGTTCAGTAGCCAGCAAAAACTCAATGAATGTTATTGATGTTACTTGGCATTTTCACTTGGCATTATTTACTTTTTACTTGGCATTTGCTACCATAAACTGCCATTTATCTTTCATCTCTTAAGATATCCACCAAACTCAAGTCTCTTTCCTCACAATAGCGCGCTGCACACAGTAGGTGTTGAAGCAACATTTAAGGATAATCACCACCACGTAACTTCAACATACTGCCAACTCTCTGACAGAAATATTGCTCCAGGGAAGCAAAATGTCATAAACTACTTTTAAAGTAAGGTCATAATTCGCGGATAGATACGTGATAAAGCAAGCATAGTAAAATGTCAATAGTAGAAGCCAGGTGGTGGATATGGGGATGTTCACCACACATTTCTTTCAACTTGGCTGCATGCTTGAAAATCTTCCATAAAATGTTGGGGGAAAAGTAAGATTTTTTTTTTAAATGTAGGCTTCTGTGGTGTCATTTTAATATAAGGTAGTCTTCAAAGATAGCTCACAATTCACTGTGTAAGTAGCCAGTTTAGTTAGGCTCAGTCTGCAGGTTGAGCTCAATGAGTGGAGACTTTGACTTGTATCTAATACGCTTTCCTTCAGGGAAATGACTAAGCAGTAATTTCCCTAGAGACATAATTGAACCTTCTGGGCAGTTAATGGAAGAAGACTCTGCTGCAAAGAAAGGATGGGGTGGGGGGCTGTGTTTACAAACTCCCTTCAGAATGGAGACCCAGGCACCAGTCACTTCCCAGCTAAAGGTGACACAAGGTAAACATCCTTGGTCACACACACCTTTCTGCCTCTGCCAGGATGCTGCCCCCAAATCCTCACGTGCCACTTCCTGGCTGTGAACTGATCAGGCAACCTGTCCAGCCTCACTGGGTCAGAAGACTCTTGAAAGGGGCTTTGGAACACAAAATCCCATGATTCTGGCATCCTGGGACTTCTTTGTTTTATGGGGGGTGAAAGGATGGGGGGACATCTTACAAATAAATAAACAACCTCTAATTTACCAAGAATATCTACAAAGTGAATTTGAGTTGACCGTTCAGTCATTCTGCTAAGAAGGCCTGCTCACCACCCTCAAAGCCATCTACCTTTCTGCACCAGTTTATTCACAGATCCTTTCAGAGACCAAAAAGTGCCCAAGGGAATGAGGGCACAGATGTGGTAGCAGAGACACAGTACCAGGGAAGCTCCCCAAGCATTTGCTTCCTCTGAGTTGGGCATTAGGAGTTCTTCCTAAAGGTTTCTTATCACACTGTCGCACCCACCCGGAGTGCAAGCAGAAAGAGCACTGCCTATTAAGGTAGCTTGCTGGCTTCCAAATGCAGGATCTGTTCAAAAGCGACATCAGGGTTCAAAGAAGTGGGTGAAGCAGTAGAACTTGCATGGTAGTTGAGTCCTTCCTGAAAAATAGGGTCTGCCCAGCCCCACTGGGTAGGAGGTGCCCTGAGTCAGCCTGGCTTTCGTCCCAGTTCTGTGCACTTGGGTGACAGGTGGGCCCCCTGCACTGCCATCAGTAGCATATGTCGGAGCCCTGACCATCTGCCCACACTAATCCCAAGACAAGAAGATTTGCTCCTACCAATGCCCAGGAAGAGAGCTAAGCAGGCCCCTTGCAGCTCGATTCTCTAAAACAACCGAGCTCCAGTGATCATCAAATCACTCCAATCCAAAGGCTGTAGTGGGGACATCCCCTGAACCCGGCCACTAAGCTGGCCTGTGGGCGTACCGGGGCGGGGAGGGGGCGGCGCCCTCCAGGTGCGCAGGCAAGAAGACAAGTATGGTCCCTCCCTGCGAGTCTCCAGGTGAACGCAGTGGGGATTACGGGGAGAGGCGCAGCTGCCCTCCGCCGCCGCAACCTTTCCCACGGCCCTGCTCGCCGCGGCAGAGGGGGCGCCGCGCAGCACTCACCTGGGCCGGCGCCCGGCGGGGCGGAGTCGCGGTGCTTGCTCCTTGCGGCCGGGCTACGAGGCCGGCCCTCCCCCGGCCCCGGGCGAGGGGGCGGGCCGGAAGCGGCAGTCAGGCCGGCGCCCATTGGCCGACCTGGCCGTGTCGCAATAGCCTGGGGCGTGCGATTGGCTGAGGCGTGCGCGTCAGCGCGGCTTCTGGGTCGCGGCTGGGTGGCGTGCACGCCCACATCCGGGGTCGCGCCCAGTGGGTGAGGAGTTGGGGAGCTAGTTCGCCGCGTTCCCCTGGGCTAAGCCAGCAGACCGCCCGCCGCCCCCAAGCCCGGCCCACAGGAGCGGAGCAGGCGGTGTGGACGCGGGCCCGCAGGCGAGGAGAGGGGGCGGGCGGCGGACGAGCGGGCGCCCGGGCGCGCGGCGCTGCAGTGACCAGAGGAGCGCCAACGTGTGGGCGCTCGGCCTGGGGCGTGGAAAGGAGACACGAAACAGGTGTCTCGGGGTCTCCATAGAGCTGAAATGTAGCCCTTAAATACACAGACTTAGAGCTTTACTCTTCTTGGGAGGAATCTGGGACCATATGTGATTTTGTGACTGTAGCATGATGTGTCGGTAACAGGGCACTGTATTGCTCAAACTCCTTGTGTTGCCAGTGACAGAAAACCTAATTCAAGCTGGCATAATATGTTAACAGTAATATGTGAGTGCTCGCCGGGTGCCAGGCACTGATGTAAGTGCTTTACGCAGAACTTCTCACTTCAGCCTCCCAGAAACCCAAACAGGTGGTGGTATTCCCAGTTTACGGATGCGGACACAGGCTCAGAAGTTGAGCGACTCATACAATAAGCAGTGAAGCGGGGATTTGAACCCACTGTGTCTGGCTGGGGAGAGAAGTAGCAAGGTTAAGATGGAGAAAGAAAACAAAAGAGGGATGTCTGATAAAAGGTCAGGCACTACCTGACACAGAGGCTAGAACAATGTCACCTGGATCTAGTTTCCCCCTCTCCCTGGGCTTTTCCCTGATCGTCCTGGCAGGGGAAGCCCTGCGCAGGCCAACTCCAGTGGAAGGAAAAGCAGAAGCCTCCTACTACCCCTGGATGGCTTTGTGGAGCCCTGTGTCTAACTTTGACCTTAGCTTGCGCCTGAGGGATTGGCATTTGTGGACTTAGTCTGGAGATGTGGGTCGTAGGGCTCAGCCAGGCGAAGGGGGTGGTTGCTCAGAGGAAGATTGTGGTACTGTTAGCAGAAGAAGGTTGAGTGGCCACTAGACTGCAGAAGCACTAGTCTGGAAGCAGGAGACTTGGGTTCTGTTCTGAGGCACTTTGTAGCCATTTCTCCTCTTTGGCCTCAGTTTCCATATTAAAAGAGGCATTGAGCTCTCCGTGGTCCCTTGCAATTTTTGTGTGCTGTGACAGTTCAATAACAGTTTTCCTGAATTCAGGATCTGATACAGCAGGCTCTCTGGGGACCCCTATCCCACCCTCAGTTCTTTCTGCTTTTGCAGAAAGAGTTCCAGAAACACTTTAGAAACAACATGGGGTTCAGCACCATTCCACATGATTGATCGAGGGCTGCTTTCCAGGTGACAGACATTACTGTATTTATCTCTAGTGTTTGGGACAGGGAGGGACAGCTGGACCAAGGTGAGGTTAGGCTGACTAGACCTCCTCAGTGGTTGCCCATCAGCCACAGGAGAGCGCTCAGGATCTTCCAATGGCCTTTCTCCACCTGGCTCTGCCGCCTTTGGTGGCCTAATTTTTGTACAACTCCCATGAGCCTTTGAGCTCTAGCCTTGGCAGAACTCACTACTGCTGGCTCTCCCCCAACTCATAGACCTCTGGGCTCCCCACATACAACCCCTACTGTCCTGAATGCCCTCCTTCTTGTCCTGTTTATTCTCATTGTGTCTTTGAGTCTCAAATCAAAGGTCAACTCCTACTGAACCCAAGGGAAAATAGGCCTGGGTTTTGGTACCTTTGTATCTTCTCCATTCTAACCCCTCACATGTTATATTATAATTGTTTTCCCATCTGTCTCCCTGATCACACAGTGAGATCCTTTTTTTTTT
>VBSM01002153.1:23962095-23979400 GCA_008086735.1 Cheirogaleus medius
AGGCGGAGGCAGAAGGATCGCTTGAGCCCAGGAGTCTGAGGTTGCTGTGAGCTAAGCTGATCTAGCCCAGACAACAAAAGTGAGACTCTGTCTCAAAAACAAACAAACAAACAAACAAAAAATGGCCAATTAACTTATGAAAAAGTGCTCAACCTCAGCAGTAAGCAGGGACATGCAAATTAAGCCCACAATGAGATGCCTGCTGGACGGGCTAAGTGGAAGAATGAGCTCTGCCATCTGCAGGGAAATCAGCGACATGATCTTCTAAAGCTGAAGACAGGACTGCCCTGTGGGCTGGCAATGCCTTAGATAAGATATGTACACACCAGGAGCACACCCAAGAACATTCTTAGCAGTATTGTTTGTAACAGGTTTCCATCTACACTGGAATGGGTTGATAAATGTGATGTAGTCAAACAATGTAATATTATTGGCAACAAAAAATGAAGTCCAGGCTGGGCATGGTGGCTCGCACCTGTAATCCTAGCACTCTGGGAGGCTGAGGTCGGAGGATCGCTTGAGCGCAGGAGTTCAAGACCAGCCTGAGCAAGGGTAAGACCCCACCTCTACTAAAAATAGAAAAAATCAGCCAGGCGTGGTGGCATGTGCCTGTAGTCCCAGCTACTCAGGAGGCTGAGGCAAGAGGATCCATTGAGCCCAGGAGTTTGAGGCTGCTGTGAGCTAGGCTGATGCCACGGCACTCTAGCCAGGACAACAGAGCGAGAGCGAAACTCTGTCTCAAAAAAAAAAAAAAAAAAAAAGAATTCCAACTATACACAACAACGTGGATGTCTTGAACATATGCCAAGTGAAAAAAGCCAAACCCGAAAGAGTATACGGGATCCCACTTATATGTGAAGTTTAAAAACAGGGGAAAAAGAAAACTTCATTATAATGTTTGAGGATGTATTAATATGTTTGGTGGTAAACGCGTAAAGACAAGGAAGTAATCAGCAAGCATCATGTTAACATAACTACTAGGGTGCGGCTGCCTTTGGGGCACCAAAGGGACATGCTGAGGCTTGGCAGTGGCTGGCAATATTCTAGTTCTTGACCTGGGTGGTGTTTACTTAAGTTTTGCTTTATAATATTTAACATTTATCTTATATACTTTTCTCTGTGTATTATATTTTGTAATTAAGGAAGATTTTTAAAAAGGACTTATGGTAAAAGCAACTCTCCTAATTTTACATGAATGGGATAACTTCCAGTGACAGTATCACACATGATTTTCCTTTTTTTAAGAGACACGATGTCACTTTGTCCCCCAGGCCGGAGTGCAGTGGCTATTCACAGGTGCCATCAGAGTGAACTTCAGCCTCAAACTCCTGGGTTCAAGTGATCCTTCTGCCTCAGCCTCCCAAGTAGCTGGGACTTCAGGTGCACACCACCCCACACAGCTCACACGTGAGTTTTAAAATTGGCCTATCTCTAACAATCCAGAAAAAAAGACAAGATGTGCCCTGGAGGGTGCAGAGAAGGCTCTGGGGTGACAGCGACACCAGTGTTGAGGAAGAGGAGAAGCTTGAGTAAAGTTATTTGCAGAAAAGTGAGAATGAAAAACATTTTCTAAAGCGGGGCACAGTGATGTGCACCTGTAGTCCCAGCTACTCAGGAGGTGGAGACAGGAAGATGGCTTGATGCCAGGAGTTTGAGGCTACAGTGCGTGGTGGTCACCCCTGTGTATAACCACTGCACTCCAGCCTGGGCAAGATAGTGAGACCCACTCTCTTAAAAAAAAGTTCTTTTTTCTAAAGAAATATTTCATGCAAATTGTGTTTTGAAGTATGTAAATAGACATCTGTTTTATTTTCATTCTCAAAATTTGAGCCAAAGTTGACCAGATCTTTTGAGGAAGTGTCTCTTGGGGAAAGAGGAGTTCACTCCATATATGGGTAGACCCACTAGCTGTTATCAGCCCCATCGGACTTTGTCTACAGAGAGAGAAAGTAGTTTGCCTAAGTTCACACAGCTAGGCAGAATTCTTGGGTGGAAAAGCAAAACTTGGAAGGAAATCCATAGTAATGGGCATTGTGCACCTCATAGAATCAGCAGAAGGGTAGAAAGCCAGGTTCTGCAAAGAGACAGGAGTCAAGGGCAGCCAAGAGCCAAAACCGCAGCTCAAGTCTTGCTCAGCAACCCTGCTCTGGATGTAGCATTGATGTTGTTGGGCATCACCCTGTAGCCACTGTGTTCCCTACCCTCTGGACCCTGGATGCTGAGTTCCCACCTGTTTGTCCCTTTTGTCACTCTCTGTAGACCTGGTCACAGGCTCTGATACTTGAGCCTGTGACGTCAGGTCTGCAGTGATTGACAAAGTCCTTTGCCTATGTCTTAGGGACTAGAGGTTTGAAAGAGCAAGGATTTTGCCTTTTAGGATCCCTGCTCTGGGAAACCACTGTTTTTCTATACTCTCATACAAAACACTGCTGACACCTGATGTGTTTTTTTTCCCCCACACCAACCAATTTTCTGACACCAGCTGAGTGTCCCACAATTCAATCCAATTCTGTCACTATCTATCTGGAGTTAGTGTCAGATCCCACAAGTTCTGGGTCCAGTCCTACAAGATTGCCCTCACTTCAGATGCCAGTTGCATGCCCAGGCCTCCCATACTGACAGATTGGCTTATAAATATGGAGTTCCCACAGCCCTATCCTCGGGTTTGAAAATTTCCTAGAATGACTCACAGAAGTCAGGGAAACCCTTTACTTATGTTTATTATGAAGGATACAACTCAGGGACAACCAGATGGTAGAGATGCACAGGGCAAGGTATGGCGCGAGGGGTCATGCATGGAGCCTCCGTGCTCTCTCTGGGTGCCCCACCCTCCCAGCAGCTCTTCAGATCCCAAGAGTTCTTACAGAGCTTAATCTCCAGCCTTCTCCCCAATTCCAGAGGTCAATGATTGGGTCCAAAAGTTCCAACCTCTCTAATCACTTGATTTTTCTGGCAGCCAGCCCCCATCTTGAGGCTAAGGTCACCTCATTAGCATAACTCAGGTTTGATGAATAACAAAACACACTCCTATTACTTGGGAAATTCCAACGGTTTGGGGTGCTCTGTGCCCAGAACTGGGACAAAGATCAGATGTATTTCTTATTATACCACACCTACCAAGACATTCAGCTTTCCCAAGCAACAAAGGGGAGTTCACATACTTGTCAATCTTAAATAATGAGATTCAGAAAACATGATTAAGTATGGAGTTTATTCAAGTACTAAGCTTGATGGTGACCACCTGGGAATACCAACTCCAAACAAATGGAGTCAGCATTCCAAAGTGGAGAAGTTAACATTTCACTTTCATAGGCAAAAATAGAATTTTAGCAGGAGTACTTCTCCATGCAAGGCTAGTGCGTATCTTACAGTGATTTGATTGGTTATGGGTTGCTGCATTCCAAGGAAGATAATTTATTCCTCCAGGAGAAGGGGTAGTGATCTGAGGGTGTCTTATCTCTGGCACGGTTTAGTCTTCCTGGTTGTTTACAGGGAAAAAAGGGCAAAAGTTGTAGCTGCATGCCACTGTGACTCAGGCTGTATAGCCACATTCCTCTTAAAGCACAGAATAAAGTTCCAAGAGCTTTAAGTTTGAATTGTTTAATTTCCCATACCGAACAGTTGAAAAATCCAGTCATTGTCCTTTAGAGGTAGTCAGTGGCAGGACTAGGACTGATGCCTGGGACCACATGGATTTCTGCTGTCCCTACTGTCTTGTTTTGTACCTGGGCTGAGATGGTTGAACACCAGATGCCAGGGCAGTGTCGACACACCCCTGCATGGTTGCTGGCAGCAGATCCCTCAACTTGCTCGCAGAAATCTCACTTTGCTGTGCCAGAGTGGGAGTATTAGGTAGATAGCAAGGGATCTCTAGTCCTTCCTGGGGACAAAGGCAGGTGCCCTGAGCAATTGCCATACCTGGGGGAGGAGGCAACACCCTACCAATCTACCAATCAGAACTTAATGTGCCAACTGCAAAAGAATGCAGAGGATTCCCTAGCCTGCAAGCAGCACAGGTACAGTAGGGTCTGGAAGGTGACCTAGATCAACCCAAGGCTAATTATCATGTCATTAGCTTAAATCCCCCAAATGGGCTTTCAGAGAGGCTCATGGGAGTTCCACATGCATAGTAAGACTCAGGTTATATAACCCCCAACTGTCCATCAAAATGGTTCAGTGGTGACGTTGGAACCATGAGGAGGACCCAGCCTAGACATTATAAAACAAGACCCAGACCATAACCAAGGCCCTTTTGTTAAGACAAGAGGTCCATTTATCATCTGTGATGAATGTATCTTGCTCTTACTCTGTAAACCTATCTTATCCTTCTTCAATAAACTTCGTTTCATGCTTGTCTTGCTTTTGGTGTTTGCTGTATCTGGTCATTCTTCGGCCAAGAGCACACCAAGAACCAAGAACAGACAACCACCCGACAGGAGGCTACAGGAAGGAACCTCTTGAGGACACTTCACACAAGAATAAATCCCGACAGCCTCTCTTCAGTTACTTTCGTACCAGGGCTGGTGCACAAAGAGAAATACTCTGTGAGACTCCTGTCCTAAAAGAGCTCATAGTCTAGTCTGTTTAAAACAAACAAACAAGCCCATCAGCTGTATCTGACTGCTACCTTTACTGGAATGTCCTTAATGTAAAATTTCTGAATTCCTCTTTTTGTCTCCCCCCACACACACATTGTATTTCCAAGTATGTTTTAGGAGTGAAGTGCTGCATATGAGATATCTTTCCCCAATTGATATTTTACAGTTATTTTTATTCTTTTCTCTCTTAAATGATTGTTAATGGAAAAAATCAAACTTTGTAAAATAATTTAAAGAGGTTTATTATGCACCAAATATGAGCGACAGTGGCCCAAGAAAGCACAGTCTCAGAGGTCCAAAGAAAGTGGTCTCAAGGCAGCGAGGTTACAGTTTGATTATACACATTTTAGGGAGACAGGAATTACAGGTAAAATCATAAATCAACACATGGAAGGTATATATTTGCTTGGCCCAAAAAGGCGGGACATCTCTAATTGGGGGCTTATGGGTTATAGGTGGATTCAGGGATTCTTTAATTTGTAATTGGTTAAAGGAGTAAAGCTTTGTCTAAAAGCTTGGAGTCAGTAGAAAGGAATATTTTAAGATAAGTCTGCTAATCATAGAGCAAGCCACAGTATACCGACTCAACATGATCTGTTAAGCAAATTGATTGACGGCCTATAGGAGTGACTTTGCCTTTGCCCTGCAGGGCCTGTTTATAATTTATTTATTTATTTTTTTGAGACAGAGTCTCGTTCTATTGCCCTGGCTAGAGTGCCATGGCGTCAGCCTAGCTCACAGCAACCTCAAACTTCTGGGCTCAAGCTATCCTCCTGCCTCAGCTTCCCGAGTAGCTGGGACTACAGGTGCTCACCACCATGCCTGGCTAATTTTTTGTTTCTATTTTTAGTTGGCCAGCTAATTTTTTCTATTTTTAGTAGAGACAGCATCTCACTCTTGCTTAGGCTCTTCTTGAACTCCTGACCTCAAGTGATCCTCCTGCCTTGGCCTCCCCGAGTAGCTAGAACTAAAGGCACAGGCTACCACACCCGGCTAATTTTTTCTATTTTTAGTAGAGACAGGGTCTCACTCTTGCTCAGGCTGGTCTCCAACTCCTGCGCTCAAGCCATCCTCCCTCCTGAGCCTCCCAGAATGCTAGGCTTACAGGCATGAGCCACCACACCCCGCCCTGTTTATAATTTAGTATCAGACCACAAAGAGTCTATTTTGTCACTCTTATGATCTCTAGTTTAACATTAATGCTGGTCAGTTGTTGTGTCCAAACTCCAGAAGGGAGGGGCTATAATGAGGTGGTTTGACCTCCCTTCCCTGCATAGCTGGGAACTCAGTTTTAAGGTTTTTGTGTGATCCCCCTTGACAGTCCCTTCAGTTGGGGCTAGGGGAAGTTGTTAGGATTTTATTTTTTCGTTTACATGATAAAGATCATCAGTTGCAGGAAGCTTTAGGAATGTGAATTTTGGATAGTTGGACCAGCTACTTCACTGCCTAGCACAGTTCTTTAGGTATTGCAAGTGCTCAACAAGTGCTGGTGAATGGTAGAGATGGGGGCATTAGTAGTGGAAGTGATGTGGAGAAATGAGAGAGAAAGAGGAAAGAAAATTTGACTTAGGCATGGAGAGGCTTCCATAAGCAGCCAAAAATAAATATGTCTGCTGATCTAAAGGAAGTTAAATTAAGAAAAATATAGGCCAGGAATGGGGGTTCATGCCTGTAATCCCAGCACTCTGGGAAGCTGAGGCCTTGGATTGCTTGAGGGCAGGAGTTCAAGACTAGCCCGAGCAAGATCCAGACTCCATGTCTTCTAAAAAGAAAATAAACAGAAAAATTAGCTGGGTGTTGCAGCGCATGCCTGTAGCTATTTGGGAGGCCAAGGCAGGAGGATCACTTGAGCCCAGGAATTTGAGGTTGCAGTGAGCTATGATGGTGCCACTGTACTCTGCCTGGGGTGACAGAGCAAGACTCTGTCTCCAAAGAAAGAAGTCAAATATAAAGGAAATTTCTCTGGAAAGCATAAAGAGCCAGGGAAGGGACCAGAGCAGTGTGGGGTCCCTGAGAGAAGCACAAACCAGGGCGCTAGACTGCCAGGAGGGAAGACGAGCCCCCCCAAAACCACACAGGAGAGGCCTGTACCTTTCATCCCAGAGAGAAAGGAGGGACTTGCACAACCATGTGCATGAGCCAGGTGGCTGTCTGAGCCCAGACTGCTGTCCTCACTTGACCAAGAAGGACCCTGAGATGTAGGGAGGGCATGTGGCTGGTGCAGAGGCAGCTGAGACCTGTCCTTCAGGCAGCCAGCCCCAGAGTCTGTGCTCTTAATCCCCACTCCACTGCCTCTCTGAGCAGCCTTAGGAGTTCTCTCATGAGGTGATATTTTAGCAGAGGCCTGAATACGGTAAAGGAGGCCATAGATCTCTTGGGGAAGAGAGAAGTAGACAGAGGGAACTTAAAGTGCAAAGGCCCAGGACTAGCAGGAGACCAGTGTGGCTGCAGCCTGGGGAAAATGAGGCTGAGTAAGATGAGCTCAGAGAACCTTCAAAAGAGGCCTTTGGAAACACAGCAAAGACATGAGTTCATCCTAAAACTCCCAAGAGATATGCCACTATGACGTGTACTCGAAAGTATTATTATAATAGTTGTAAATGCAGAAGAGTGATAAATGGTAGACTGTTTAATTGTCACTGATTTCATTAAATAAGTATGGCAGACAAACCCTAGGGTGGCCCTAGATCTCTGCCCCCTCTCCTTGAATGTGGGCTGGACATGTGACTTCCTTCTAGTCCCAGAATATGGAAAAGATGAAGGGATTTTGCGGATGAAATTAACTCAGGTCAGTTGATTTTGAGTTAATCAAAAGGGAGAATACCTCGGATGAGCTTGGTTGAATTTGATAAAAGCCCTTGCAAGAGGGATATGGCCCTTTCTGAGGCTAGAGACTCTCTGCTGTCCTTGCAGAAGCAAGTGGCTGTGTTGTGAACAGCCTCTGGAGAGGGCCACAAGGACCTGAGGATGGCCTCCAGCCAACAGTCAGCAAGGAGACAGCCTCAGGAAATGAATTCTGCCAACCTGAATGAGCTTGGCAGCAGACTCTTCCCCACTCACACCTCCAGATGAGAATTCAGCCTGTCCCACACCTTGACTGCGGCCTTGTGAGACCCTGAGCAGAAGACCCAGCCAAGCTGTGTCCAGACTCCTATCCCGTAGAAACCATGAAATGATAAATAAGCTGCTAAATTTGTGATCATTTGTTGTGTAGTGTTTTAGTTTATTTGGGCTGCTATAACAAAATACCTTAGACTGGGTAATTTATAAATAATAGAAATTTATTCCTCATGATTCTGGAGGCTGGAAGTCCAATATTTAGGCACCAGCAGATGCAGTGCCTGGTGAAGGCTGGCTGTGATTCATAGATGGCACCTCTTGCTGCATCTTCACATGGGGAGGGAGCGAATAGTTCCTTTGAACTTCTTTTATAAGGGCACTAATCCCATTCATGATGGCTCCATCCTCATAACTTAATCACCTCCTAAAGGCCCCACGTCTTACTACTATCGCCATGGTGATTAAGTTTCAACATATGGATTCTGAGGGGACACAGAATAGCACACAGCATAGAGAGCTAATATGGTTGGAGATTGCTAATATATGGCTATGTTGCTTTTCATCTGCTTACAAAGTGATTCTGTCTGCACATGTCTATCTGTGTAAATCAAAAGAGGAAAACACAAGGGATGCAAGGAACAAATCAAATGGCCCCCCCAAAAGTAGGAGCTGTCAGCACGAGTGGTGAGTCGAGAGAACCAGGAGGAAAAGGACTCGCAGCTAAAGGCCAGGTGAAGAGCAGGCTCGGGAGTGCGTTCTAGACACTACATCACCCACGGATCCTGAAAAGAAGACACAGGCAGAAGATTCAACGCTTCATCTCTTGGTGATGGAATTTTTAGGTGACTTTGTGATTTTTAACATGATACTAACGAGGCAAACATAAACTTTTCATAATGCTAACAGAGCAAGTCACTCTTTCATGACAGGACTGTGTTAATCAATCATAATAAAAACCCAAAGATGTGTTATGTAACACTAGCAAGAAAGACTTAAAAAGCATATCATTTCAGGAGGTGTCACAAGGTTGCAAGAAACTAAAGCCTATGTGAAGGGTGTGGGCTTTAGAGAGTATGAGCTTTATTGATGCAGCCAATGAAATTTACTTATGAAAAGCAACTTTGGTTGGATGACCAGTGGCCTAGTTTGAATTGCCTTGGGAAGAGCAATCTAGATTCAGCCCTGGCCCCAAATCAACTCATCTATAGGCACTTAGCTCAGCTGGTTAGAGATGTCATCTTTCTTTAGGGCCTGTAACCTTGGAAAAATAGCAAAATATAGGTGTAACCCTAGAAAGGCATTTTTTTTAAGTAAAGGAAATAATGAAGATGTTAGTTAAATCCATGATGTTGCTATATAGAGTAAGAAATTGCTTCTGTAATCATTACATTAGTATATGCCTTGCTTGCTCTCTGAGGGGTCTGAAGTAGTCATATGAATCAGCCACTCATTAATAACTGCAGGCCAAATTGTTTAAGAGAATTAATTTAAACCCAAAAAGGGGTTTTAAAAATTTGGTTCATTAAACATATGAGTTTAATAATAAATTGAGTATTAAAGTACAGGAGTGTGGATGTCCTTTCTGTGCCAGACACTCCTAGGATAGTCAGGAACCTAAGCAGCATAGGAAAGAGGACAAAGGTCCCCAAATCTGTGTGAAGGGCCTGGCCTTCCAACGAGCAGGGTCATAGATTGTAATAAGGTGGGACACAGAGATCACAGGCATCTCTGTGGAGGTGCACAGGTCTCCAAGTGAAAAAGCAAACTGCAGAACATAGTGTGTGATCCTGTGTGGGGAAAAAGTCAACCTATGTAAATTACATATACATGTAACTAATGGAAAAAGACAAAGAGGTCTACTCTAAACTTGCGGGTCCCCAAGCCCCAGGCTGCAGACTGGTACCAGCCCGTGGCCTGCTAGGAACTGGGTGGCACAGCAGGAGGTGAGCAGTGGGCAAGCGAGAGAAGCTTCATCTGTATTTACAGCTGCTCCCAGTGCTCACATCACCACGTAAGCTCCGCCTCCTGTCAGATCAGCAGCGGCATTAGATTCTCATAGGAGCTAGAACCCTACCACAAACTGCGCAGGAGAGGGATCTAGGTTGCATGCTCCTTATGAGACTCTAATGTCTGATGATCCGAGGTGGAGCTGAGGTGGTGCTGCTAGCACTGGGGAGTGGCTGCAAATACAGATTATCACTAGCAGAGAGGTTTGACTGCACAATAAATGTAATGCGCTTGAATCATCCCGAAACCATTCCCTGTCCCCAGAAACCATTCCCTGCCCCCAGTCCATGGAAAAATTGTCTTCCATGAAATTGGTCCCTGGTGCCAAAAAGATTGGGGACCGCTGCTCTAAACCGTTCTCCATGATACCTGTGGGAAAGAGAGGGAAAAGAGGGTGGGGGCTGTCATGTGTCACCTTACATGAATGTGTGGTGTGCAGGTACCCTGTGCAAGGTCCCCAGGCAGCACCTGGCACTCAGAGGCAATAACCACACAATGTGGATTGGCGCTTACTCAGCACCAAGGACTGCCTTGCAAGAATCCTATGAAGCAGCAGGTGTAATTATCACCCCATTTTACAGATGAGGAAACTGACTCACAGATGGATTCCTAGTTAGTAGGTTGAGGAAATGGGAGAATTTAACCCAGGCAACCAGACCAGGAGCCTGTGTGCTTAATCAGAAGGCTACGTAAGAACCCCCCACCTCCGACTTCCCAACTCTCTGGCTGGGCAGGAGAACATGTCTGAAAACACACCAGAGAAACAGAGTTCCCGTGAAGTGGCCCATAGCAGTGTGTGTTATGGGAGTGACCTGAAATTCAGAGGAGGAAGGAGAAACCAGCTTGTGCGGCGGGTGCTCCTTGCATGGGCGTTCTGCAGGACACGGTAATCACAAAAGACTTGCTGAGGGTCCGATCTCACCCTGGGGGCTGTGGAGAGCCACTGAAGGTTTCTAAGCAGGGAGAGCTGGTGGCTCGCTGAACACGGTCACTCTTCCAGGGGTGGGGTGCGAGGCGCCCAGAGACGGGAAGCTTGTAGGTGACGGGCCAAGACCAGCAGTCATGAGATGGAAATGAAGGTTGTGCAGCCTTTAAAAGAAAGTCTGCACCATTCCACCTCAATAAGGCTGTTTCCAAAAATAAAAAAAAAAATACAAAAGCCTACGGGTCCTAGTTGCTGTGTGCAGGAATTCAGGAGAGTATGTTTCCACAGAAAGGCGGTTCTGAGAAACTGAAGAGGGCTACAAGTTGCACTATTATCATCATTATGGTACCAAAGACCAAAAATTATCTGACAACATCCAGTTTCCTTATTGGAATGAGGTCAACTTCGGGGAACAGCTCAGCTTGGAAAGCGGCCCCCCTAGGCAGTGTGGGTGTGTTGTGAAAGTGGAAAGGAGTCCACCGTTCACCCGTTACAGTATTTCACCCACAGGAAGAAGCATTTGATTTGTCCCCAGCTTGGGGACACTTGTCCCCAATGGACACAGGACATGCCATGGAGAGCGTGGACCTGCTGGGCTCCTTCTAGGGGCCCCGGCCTGCCTGGATCCTGACACCAGCTTCACACACAGCCTTGGGTGCACCCTTCTCCTGGCAGAGGTGTGTAAATACATGTCCCTTTTTTCTAAATCCTGCCTTGGAAATGCAAGAAGGAATCTGTCCCAGGACACTAAGGAAAATGACCCACCAAAACAAACAAACCAATGAACGATGGTCCTCTTTGAAGGGGACTTGGTTTGTGGAGTTGAGGGGCCACTCTCGCCTGCTCATGGGTGAGGCCACCTGCCCATCTTACTGGTCCCTGCGGACACTGTCTAGGTCCTCACGGAAAAACCTGAAACTGGCCTGTTGTCTTTGGTGCCTTGTCGCATTTTGTCTTCACGTGGCTTGTTCGCACCACCTCTCATAAGTCATGGGTTTTTTATTTTTATTTTTTATCAAGGATGCCCCAGCAGAGGCATTAAACGGGCTTCTCCCTGAACCATCCCAGCTCCGAGAGGTGATGTCTGGCGGGTGGCACCATGAGCCCCTTCCCAGTGGCGGGACTCCAGGCTCAGAACCTGAGAATCTTGGCGGTGGGCAGGATTGTGAGGCTGCATTCTGTCCCGGTGGGGCCTGGCTCTGCCCGGTTCCTCCCGGGCCTCCCCGCACCCTCGATGGCTCCTGCCTCGTGGCCTTCTCTTCCGTTGCTCCTTTATGTCCGTCACTGCCCTGTCGGTCACTGCTCGGCTTCTGCTGGAGTGTAAGGGGGCTTTCCCCAGCCCTCTCCTCAGTCTCCCTCTCACTGCTCCTCAGCGTCTCACCGAGACCAGCCATGGCCACCACGGTGCAGGAAGAAGGTAGGAGCCCCGGATGGGGTCAGGCAGGCAAGGGAGTGGGCCAGGTCAGAGGGGAGCATGGAGGGACCCATGGGAAGGAGAAGGGATGGGGGTGGGGGCCTCCTGCAGCAGAGGCATCGGGAGGCTCCAGTGGCTTCTTCCCTCAGTCCCTTCACCATGCAGCCTGGCTGCTGCTTGCGGACCCCATCCCAATGCTGTCCCCAGGCCCACTTGTTTCACAAAGCCAGGGCTCCATGACAACCCCATCTCAAAGCCTCAGTGTCTTCTACTTCACTCTGTGGCTTGAGGGAGAACTGTGCTCTGGGCATTGCTGGTGAAATAGAATAAAGGCTAAGAGAAGGCCAAGGTCATTACAGGCCCTGCAAGGCTTCCATACGAATCACCATTTGGGGCTGGGTCCCAGAAGTCCCTTACTGACCAAAGGAAGTGACCTCTCCATCTCAAGTTGGGAGTGGTCACTTGTCTGTCTCCCCCAACCAAAGGAGATGGATGCCCAGTTTTCACCAAATTCAGCACTCTGGTAACTGGTGACAAGTTCGCTTCAAGTTCTACTTGGTTTCTCTTTACCATCATAAATGAAGCAACGGCTAAAGATTTTGAAGGGAAAGACCTTCTGTAAACCTAACTTTCGCTGTCATCTGACAGAGTAGACAAGTCGCGGAGGTGCATCACCTCCCCTGAATGATGCTCTGTAGTCACAAAAGCCACCTGGTGAGATCCCAAGAGGATCATCAAAATCAGCATCTTCCCCACCATTTGAGCTCTCGTGATTTTTTAAAAACCAGAAATGGCCTTCTGGAATGATCCAGGCACATTTCTAGCCTGAAGTGAGGGGTGCACTTTATAGACAGAGCCAGAGCTCTGTTCTGGAGGTGGGAGGACCTAAGTTTGAATCCCTGCCTTTCTAGCCCAGTGATCCTGGGCACATGAGTTCACTTAAACATTTATTGAGCACCTACTATGTTCTAGGCACTGTGGAAACAGAGATAAGACACTATCCCGACCTACACGGGGTTCAGGGGAGCCAGGTTTTTTCCTCATCTGTAAGTTGGTATGGTGACATCTGTCTACTGGGGCTCTGGGATTACATGTGACGATAGGATATGAAAGTATGAACACCACATGGTGTCCAGCACAGAACAGGAGAGATAAATGCTGCCGGCTTCTCCCTTGAAGTTCCATTTAGAAATGGCGACTCTGTCATTTTGGAAGGTGGTGAGGTAAAAATGCCCCCATAGAAGAGACATCATTATAATTCTGAAAGGACGATTGAAGTCTGCAGTTTTAAGAAAGCCTGGCTCACAGACGTTAAGTGACTTGTTCAAGTTGCATGGGGAGTACGTAGAACAATCTGGATGAGAACCAGTTCTTCTTCCAGCCACAGCCCACTTCCCTCAACACTCAAATTTGGCCAAAGTGTTCTTGGATGCCCTCTGCTGCCAATCAAAAAATCTTGGAAAAGCACCCTGTTCTGTTCCTCTCAATGTGGCAGAGATAAAAGAAGTTGGATGAATTTTGCACGTGTTGCAACAAACGTGTTGATGTTCACATCTTAGCCTAGTGGTCTAGATACAGCAGTGCATCGAGTAAGACTGCAATTGCTTTTCAGGGGGTTTGAGTGCAGCAGCTTGGAAACTTAGCCAGAAACCTGCAATTCAGAATTTGCTCTTTGTTCTTGTGAGAATTGCTTGAAAATGTGAACTACAAAGGGATGCTTTGTATGTTTCATGGTATAAGTGTGTTCTAGCTGCAGCAAGGACCACCCCCCTTCAAGAATGAAGGGTGTAAAATAGATTTGAATATATATTAATAGATACGTAACTTGTGATATGATTTATCATGTGACTCATCAAGACAAAGTTTTGTCGGTGTCATGTACGAACTTCTGTGCTTAATTTATAAAATATTTAGAAATATTTGCCTAGTAGGATTGTAAGGCTTACCCAGAGGCTTACCATAAAATGTAAACCTTAAAAGTGTTTATCTAAGGTAAACGTTTAGCAAATATTCAGCAAATATTTGGCAAGGGCCTTCCCTGAGCCAGGCACTTGTAATTGGTTACAGCCTTGGATTTTGAAATTGTATTTTCTTCCTTTTTTTTTTTTTTTCCCCTTTTCTGGTCACAATCCGAACCATGTGAGATACTGGCTTTTTGTCTGTGCCCAAAAGCTCACGTGATATGTTATCAGCACTTCTTAAGAGCATGCAAGAAAAGGCATGACCCTTGTTTTAGTTTCTTCTGGTACATCTGGGGAGAGTGACTGTCACTGTCTGGAGGACGATGGCACCTCCTGGCCCCCACGCAGGAGCCAGCACATCCACTGTCCTACCAGATCTCCTGCTGATTGCCCCCAGCAGAAAACATTTACATGGCAGTTAAAGCAAAATAGTATTTATTCGTTTTTATGGAATTGACAATACTAAAAAAAATGTTTAATGTCTGTGTGATATAAAAGTGGGTAAAGGGCAGAATTTCAGCTATCTGAAAAATACGCATATTTGTATATTCCAAGTCTCAGCAGGAATGTGTTTCTGTTAAAACCAGCAAGCAGTGGTGTGCTTCTCTTGTCTGCTTGGTGTGAAGGCAGGGTGCTGTGATCTTAGGACCACGTGGTGGATCTGGTGTAGGAAGATCCACCACTACTGGCTGGGAGACCTTGAAACATTACAGCAGTTCTCTGTGCCTTGGTTTCCCCATCAAGCAACCTGGGGGTGTTAATGTCTACCTTTCCAGACGGTCCCAAGGATGAATGGAGATGCAAAGCATGTAAAGGACTGTGCACAATGCCTGGGAGATCCGAGTGGATCAGTACGTAATAGCTGAGATTATTACTGGCCTCACTTTCAAGTTGGTGGGAGGTGGAGGCAGAGGTAGAAGGATCGCTTGAGGCCAGGAGTTCAAGACTAGCCTGGGCAGATGGTGAGACCCTGTCTCAAAAAATAAAAGGTTGGCATCACTAACCTCCAGTCGGTCCACCATGCTGCCTGGCAATCGGATCATGATTCTCGAAGAGCCTGTTGAAACCCCTGTTCTCCCGGGTGACTTCCACACATGCCCTTCCTCTCCTCAACCCCCACCACCCCATCTGCCATCCCGGCCTTAGACGCTAACCTTGCTTCCTAGTTCATAAAGGAAACAGCAGTGACCAGAAGAGACTCCAAGGCATCCACCTGCCTACCTGCCCCACGCACTCCGGTTCCTGCAGGTGGTCCATCCGAGACCCCAGCAGGGGCTGCCCCGCTGTGCACCAGCAAGACCCCATCCCCTCTCCGAGACCCCATCTATTCTCCACTGCAGTGTTTTGCCCCCTCCATTTACAGATAGGCTGTTCCTTCCCCACCTCAGACAACAAGCGAAAGCTGTGCCCCCTGTCTCCGCGTGCTTCACTCTCTGACCTCCCTCCAGTCTCCCCTTCTCCACGTGCCCGCCCTGAAGGCTAATGCGAGATTGCGAACCACTAGGTGCTGGCCTGCCTCCTGCTCCCCATCACACTCACCACTTCCTAACCCCTGTTCCACCGCGTCAGAACACCGGCGCCACAGCAGGACACCTTCCGTTTTGGTCCTAACTGCATCCATGCAGGCGGAGTAGGTGCACCATGAGCGCTGAGTGCATGAGCAGCTGCCAGCCACCCAGAGGGTCTCAGACCTTTCAGTAGGAGGATGATGCTTCATGGAACACTTTCATGGATACTCCCCCCGCTTTTGTTAGGTGTCCCTTTGGGATATGCATGCAACTCGAGTCCATGTGTGCAAACTCAACCTCCTGGTCCTTTCCCTCAGGGCGTCTTCTCCTGCTCCATGGCCAGGTGCTGGCACCACTATCTGCATCACATGAGCCTGAAACCTGAGGTCCTGCGCCTTCCAGCTCCTTATCTCCCCATCTACCAGGAGGTTGCCAAGTCTTAAGGGCTCTTACCTCTCTCTCACACCTTCCTTTCCTCTCCTCTCCTCCCTGATTCGCTGCCTGCCATCTACCCCATATGCTGCTGCCAAAGACATTTTCTACTGTGCAAATCTGATGCGCACAGTCCCCTGCTCACACCCTATGCAGTTCCCCAGTAAGCTCGGACAGGTGCCATGCCGGCTCCAATGTCGGCCCAGCCTCCCCTGGCCAGCCCCACCTTTGCCTCCTGGAGACCCTTCCAGGGCTCTGGTCACACCAAGCGACACGCCAAGTGACAAGTCCTGGCATACAGCCGGCTGCCGTGCACCTTTGGGATCTCAGTTCGCTCTGCTTGGAATGCCCTGGTCCTTGAGTCCCACTCGCCACCGGCCTCCAAGCCAGGCTGTGATCGAGGAACTCTCCGAGTGCTCAGGCTCACCACAACCCTGTGTGGCCCCTCTAACCTCAGCTCTCCACCTGGCTGCTCCTTCTGCGTCCCTGTCATCGTCATCTTTGTACCCCCTAGGGCTTACACGTGGAGCCTGGGATAGCAGGTCCATCCTCCGTGTGCTGCATAAATGAAGGGCTGGGACCCGCTTTGTGTCTGAAAGCAGCACTGGTCAAAGCCACATCGGGACATCCCAAAGCCACACCCCAACACTCACAGCCTTGGAGTTCCAAACAAGGGGTGCTGCTGGGGGAAAAGTAGTTACTGGAAGAGAAGGTGCCAGAGGCTATGGATTTTGTGAGGTTTACCAGGAAACGTAGCTGTCAACTTGTGTTGGGTCTGACAGGAAAGGATAACAAGGGGCAGCTGCTGCTCTTATCACTGTGCAAGGTGGGGAGGTGTGAGGACGGGACTAGTACAGGGATACAAGGTAGACGGGAAGGGGCTGGGAAGAGCTCAACTTGTAAAGAAATACGATGTTCTCTCATTAAAATTAAAATAAGGCGGGGCCTGAGAGGAGCTGCATCAAAATGCAGGTCAGAGACGTTACTGTTTTCTGGAAAAGTGCAGGGGTGCTGCACAAGGAGGGGATCCTAAGCTTCCCAATCTTTAAGGAGTTTGACGACCCTACTAAGCACCAGGCGTGGAAACGCCGCAGAGCGCAGCCCGGCCGTGGGCCTCGGCCAGACACCACCCGGGCCAGGCGCAGGCTCGACCCAGGGCGATAAGCACCTGGCAGAGCTGCTGCGGCATCACGGCCCCCGAGGACAGGCAGCAGGTGCCCACTATTTAGGGTTTTGGCCCAAACTGGGGAGTTATTTGTAATCAAGTGGCCACACCCCCTGTAAATTACCTAATTGGTCAAAAGAGAAAACCGAGGGAACACGCCGCAGCTGAGCAGGCCCCAGGGGTGCTCGGGCTCCACCTGCGGCCCTGGCCTCACCGCCTCACCTCGCCCAGCCCC